>NADL03000033.1:0-648070 GCA_002205965.3 Kappaphycus alvarezii | reverse complement strand
TAATCCCCTAAACCCCTAAATCCCTAATCCCCTCCTAAAACCCCTAAATCCCCTAAAAACCCTAATCCCTAAAACCCCTAAATCCCCTAAAAACCCTAAAAAAAACCCCTAAATCCCCTAATCCCTAAAACCCCTAAATCCCTAAATCCCTAAATCCCCTAAATCCCCTAAAAACCCCCCTAAAATCCCCTAATCCCCTAAACCCCCCCCTTAAATCCCCTAATCCCCTAACCTAAATCCCCCTAAATCCCCTAAATCCCCTAAATCCCTAATCCCCTAAACCCCTAATCCCCTAAACCCTTAAATCCCAATCCCCTAAAAACCCCTAAATCCCCTAAATCCCCTAAATCCCCTAAATCCCCTAATTCTTTATGATGATGTGGCCTCTATTTCAGTGACGGTACCTATTGCATTTCATCTGAAAGTAGAAGGAACGCAAATAGCGGAGATATCGTTTGAACATAAGTCTGTGAACCTTGTTTTCATTAACTCATCTCTAGAAACATGCATTGGGGCTGGTGTGGTAAGGTCTCAGAGCTACCAGTGGACGAGAAAGGCATGGTGCGATAATGTTGCAAAAGAAGTGGACGCCAATCGTCAGAAAACCCTAGTACGCCAAGGTTTAAAGAACCTATCTTCGTTCCTTGATATTCGTAACTAGTGAAAACGACCATAGTGGTGAAAAGATAAATAAATTTTATTCTGTTTCTGTGCTACTCATCTACTACTTTCCATAGCATTGATAATCCCAGTAGCCCCTCTGCCTCGAAACATTGTCGCAGCGGGCCGGCAAGTTTCCGAGACGGACCAAGGCGGTGGTCCGTCCAAAGCGCAGCCTCCTGGGGCGACATCAAGGGGTTACTAACAGGACTGAAAGAGCATGGGAGCTTATGGAACGATGTTTTCACAAGGAAACTCGTCTGCCGACCCAGTGATCGGCTGGCATCCCAGTATGAAGAGGACTGTCCTGCTGGGAGAGGAATAACAGATGCGTTTTGCAGCGTCATTCGGACTCTTTTCAAACAATTAGGCCCAAACTTATTCGCCTCCAACGATTCATCCCTCCCAGAAGTGACCGTGATCTCATATTGAAGGAACGACTCTGTGTGCCAGAGAATCATGATATCATGGTCATTATCGTCCTTCTTGACCTCTTCCGACAGCAAAATCCGATAGAACCCTGAGCGAAATGGATGTGTTTCACAGAGGACTTCTTTCAGATAATCGAACGATAGCTTTTCCTGATCGTAAAGGCAATTGAGGAAAGCACCTAAATCTACTGGTTTCGATAAAGACCACCATATCCAGCAAATGAATGGTGCAGATTCATCAATAGCTTGGTCATCTCCATTTTCTGCTTCCACTTGTTGGTAAAGTGCATTCTGCGCATCCCAGGGAAGCTTCATGACGCGTAAGAGCTCTTGAAGGCATGCAGCTTGGTGGAGAATGAGGCATCCGATCCAAGTTTTCGCCAGATCCACTCCCCGAAAGGAATGGAAGAATGGATGTAGCAGCTCCCACGAAACCTTCCATTCAGTATCCGATCTATGTGATTCCCCATTCGTATCCCTTAATATTCCAGTGGGTACAGGAATCTCCCTAAATGGGAATTTAGCAGAGAGGCAGCGGTTATTGTGGCTTTTATGCGAGTCCATATCCACGGCTGCCGACGTCCCATCTGGAAGAAGAAGATTGATTGTACCTTCCTTCACAAAAATGTGGCAATTCACAACTGTCGGAGCTTCAGAAGGACCTGTCTTGTAATAAACAAGCATCAATTCGGGTAGGCAGTTGTGGGTGAGTAATAGACGAATGTCGTCCCTTAATACCGCAGAAAGTGGCCATGTGTTTCGAGTAGGACGAGTTCTGGAAGGATTGGAATAGTACAAAAGGATACCACATACACTGGAGCCAGCAAGTTCGGTGGTGATAAACATTGCTGCTAGCGTATAGGTTTCAGTAGAGGGTGAGTGAAAAGAAAGAGTGGGCGTGTGTTCTGTAAAAATTGTGGCAGGTCGGCCAAGATAAATGAGTGGGTGTGCCGATAAGAGTTGGAGGACGGGTAAGTGGGGGCGGGTATGGAAAGGTGGCCGGGGGTGTGAAAGAGCCGTTGATTAAGAATGGGGCGGGAAGAGAAGAGTGATGAGGTTGACCTGTAAATTCTGCATAATTCTGAAAAATTCAGAACACACGTGTAAATCGAAAAAATTCAAATTACACGTGGACACACGTGGACATTGAAAATAGATATATACCACGCCCATCCTTCCACTTGACACACTGCGAGTCCCAGTCCCATCGCTACCAAAATCCATCCATGTACATTCACCCTTCTGCTTTACCATCCATCTTTCTGCTTTACCATCCATCTTCCTCCTCTACCATCCATCTTCCTCCTCTACCATCCATCTACATTCAGCCTCCTCCTTTACCATCTCCCCATGTTTTCCAAACTCACCAACATCTCTAACAGTAAGAGCTTGAGTGGCATTCTCTTCTTCAATGACGATAGTCGCACGATGATGGAGCCTGGCACCCCGCAAGCCCTTCTCCTTGCTGAATATCTCCCAAAAATTAACGTTGGCGCTGTACAGATCCCCGTCGTATTCTTCTCAAAGGGCAAAGAAATTCCCAATTCAATACCTGGTTTCGTCACTCGATCCCCTGAAAATGAACTCCGCCTAGTGGACACGACATACGAACGGAGTACAGCTTGGATGTCCAGTGCTACGAGAACAAAAACTCTTTACTTAGTGACTATTCGGGAGAAAATGGATCGCAAAACTTCAAACTCAACCTTAATATGCTAAAAATTGAAAAATTCGAAGACGGCGACATTCGCCCCGGAAAGGAGGCAGCGATGATTTGGATAGGGACTCTTGCAGTGAGCCGCTTCGTTCTGACACGTGCATTTCTCACCGTGTGCGTATTGCCGAAGGCGAATCGTGATCAACTGGATCGCAAACTGCCTATGAAAGGATGCAAGACGCAAAATCAATGGGTGATGTGGTATCCGTCCGCTACCCCTCGATCGCTTGTGAAGTGGATTGAGTTTCTTTCAAAGGGAAGGGGATATGACTCGAACGACCTGCTGAACATATTACCGTCCCTAGAAGGTTTCTACAGGTTCACGCTTCCCAGTCAGGGCCCTAAGGAGCTCATGAGAGTCGTTTTTGACGAAGAGCCCCTGGACTCAAATGGACTTCAAGCTTACGAAGTGGAGCAAGGATCCAGCCGATTCCTTCAAATCACGCTCCCCTTGAATATTGACGTTCCCAAGTCTTCCTCTCCGCCAGGGGCGTCAGTTTTCTCCTTTAATGAGGTGGTGGACTGCTTCGTGCTTCCCCTAAATCCTTTAATTTTTTCTGGATGTCTCGGCCCATATCGATCCGCAGTGCATGGTTCTAATGCCTCCGATCGTTGGTCATCGTTCATGAAGAAGTTGAAAGTAGACCAAAGGGCAGCCGGCGTTGAGAGGAACGCTGTGGACAACCTCCAACAAATCATATCATCTTTACCTGGGTTCATTATGGGGTCAAAAATCGGTTGGAATGAGAACGACCATTCCAAGCTGAAAGAAGTGTCGTCGAAAGCGCGTCCGGTCTCAGGGTCCACCGTTCCCAAAAGCAGTAAAGGACCCAAAAATGACACTACGAATAGTTCGCGAGAAGTTTCTGCTGCTCATGAAGCGTCTAAGGAAAGTTTTTCCGAAAAAGGGACTACTAAGTCATCGGCACCCGCAAAATCTACTCTCAAGAAAATACGCCCCAAGAAGAGACCTTTCCAAAGAGGCACAGCAGGTACCTCTGGCTCTCCTAAACTTATACCGAGCAAAAAAGGTTCAGTTTCTAAGACCACAGCTCAGAGGAAAAACGAATCGCCACCGGGTGAGAGTGATGCCCAGTCAAGCAGGCAACAAATTGTTCAGAAGGAACCTGTGATGAAAACGAAATCCGCGATAAGCCGAGGTCCTCCTAAGGATAATAGGAGCGAATGTTCCTCTCAAAAGAGCTCCGAGAGCGATGAGAGTAGTTATATGGACTTTGACGAAGAAATGGATCGCCAAATTGACGAAGAATTGAAAAAGCTATAACTGTTAGTTTCTAATTAAATTGCTCTACTTTTTTTCTCTTCACTGCCCGATATAAATTACTTTTGTTAGCTGAGACCCCAGTTCTTTAGGTTTAGGAGAGTAGCGCAATGTCATCTAAGGCGTTGCCTTGGTTGCCGAAGAGCCACCTCAACAAGGAAACGTGCTGCTTCACTGCGCTAAGTGCTGCAAAAAAATGCCTGAAACAGTTAGACAGCGATACCGACAACTCGATTGGGGACGACTGGACCCCTAATTTTGCCGTTTGGTACACAAAACCATTGATGTAACCCAGCGAAAGGATGAAGTCCAGGAGTTTTCAAGACCGCCACCGGTTAGGAGGTTTTTCTTACCATATCTCGTCACATAACCCCTGTTTACAGGGAGCCTTTTTGCCACGTGTAATTGGCAATTTTTTGGAATACACGTGTCATGGTGCTCTGAAAAATAAGCTCTTTAACTTAACTGTTTGGTTGCGAGTTGTTTACCCTTTAGCACCTCCCCATTGCTTCGGATTACATTCTTTACTCCCAAGTTGATGACACGCTAAGTGAATGTGTAACTTGCTCCATAGTCTACTAGTAGTTCTACAGCACCACATATAGGACATTCGTAGCATTGTTTGGACTTCAACAGCCTTTCCAATAGCTTGGGGTACAACATCGGAACAACAAGGTGGTTCTTTTTTAGCGCTTTCGTTCCTTCTGAGTATATTTCCGTGAGCTGTGCGGGGTCCAGCTGCCGTTCGTAGACAACGCAACTGCCGTCACTGTTGTGGTTGAATTTAGAAGCTAGGCTATCGTCATGGAAAAAGAGCCAGTACAGCTTATCTGTTATACCGCTTACAAACAGCTCCCGCTGTTCAAACGGCGATAGGCGATGCTTGTGATCCTTGACGCCACTCTCTGAGTCAACTAAATATGCCTGCCCAAGAACCAATGGCAAAGGCCTTTCCCCACGCTGGATTATTTCCCTGGCCTGCTCCTTCGAAATGAAAGCGCCAAGTTCCACCGGAGTTCCATCATCGTTGAACCTCTTGTAACAGTCTGACTCTGATGTAGGGGTGTTCTTACTTAGAAAAATGCTTACATGTGCCTTCAAACCAATTTCGGAAATCACTCTATCCGACTGATGCAGTGTCATCAGAAAAGGAACAGAAACAGATCTGTCAAGGTTATCTCTTTCAGGATGGCGGTTGAAAGCACCTTCATTATGTTTTCCAAGGACCGAATGACCACCACAATGGCACTTCTTCAGGACAATAGATCTCAACGCCTCGAAGACCCCAATTGATGTCGACCTCCGGCCATCGAACACCCATGCCATGACCTTTCGGAAAACTGTCGGAGATGATGGACGGGTCACGGTGAGAAATTCCTTGAGAACCTCCGTATCCTCGCCGGTGACGTCGAGAATTTTATAACGAGGGAATCTCTGCATGATTTTGCTAAACTCCAATTTGAGAAATGCGTGAAGGTCACTTTCTAAACCCTCGGAGCTCAACGACTGAATTTTAAGCGATGTTTGGATCTCAGGATATTAGCGTAAACCAAAAAGTGGCAGATGCATGTCGAAGCAATATTCGACAAAGACCCATCGAACTCTGGCGAGACAACGATCGTCTGAGAGTATAATTTAAGCTTTCCATTTCCAAATGACTTCTCAGGAGACATAACGGCAGTCTCGTTCATTGTTATGGCATACACCATGTTATAGTTCTTAAGGAAAATCTCTTCAAGTACTTCGGAGACAGTATGTCCGTAGCAGTTATCATAGGACTTGAAGAAGCCAATCCACTTCGCTCCATTGTGGAGAGGTTCCGGCTCGATTTCGAGAATTCTCTCTTCATGCTGCGATACCTGAACGATTTCGATTTGTTGTAGGTATTTATCAGCCAGCTCGAGACAGTTTGAGGCGCACGCAATTTTGCGTCGAACTTCTGGATCAATACGTCCACATGAACTCGACGGTTGAGGGGTAGGCTCAGATGCCCGTTTTCCCGGGAAGTTCTTTCGTTTGGCCTTTTGCGAGGGGACCTGTTCGCGCTGCGTCTTGACCTCATTACTGCGATGGGAATCGCAGAAGTCCCTTTTAGAGCGCAGCCTTTCGCTACTCCGAGTCTTTCTAACACTTAAATGAGTATTTTCTCGGTGCCTGCGGGCGCTTGAAGGCAGAATCATAATTGCAGCATCGTCTTCGGTTCGGTCTGCAACCTCTTCATCAGCTTCCTCACGTGCTGGCATATGCATCTTCACTTTCTCCACGTTCCGAACATCAAGACACTTCTCGTCCGTGCTTCCAACGCTATCATCAGATATTTGAAGAATCTTTTCCCTCCCCATAACTTCTTTTGACGTAAGATGTACCACCTTTGCGACCGAGGCGCGTTTCTCCCTTACTTTCAAAATAGGTTCCACCACCTCGAGCTTTGGATTGGTATCCACGGTGTTTTGGGGGATCGGAGCAACAATGACGTTGGGACTACTCCCCTTTGGTATGTATTCGGAGATCGTTTCGGTGATTTCGTCAGCAGCCTCTTGAGATTTCCCCTCAACAATTACGTCAGATACGTCATGACTTTCGACTCGCATTTTCTTTTTTGGGGGGATGTTGCTTCATCTGGCTTCTTTGTGCCCTTCCCAATTTTCATGCCACGAGCTGGTGAGGAAAGACGAGACTGGATGGAGTCGAATAGATGTTTTGCTGGTGCAAGATCTTCACAAGCAAATTCGACCGAACCCACACCCTGCAACACCTCGCGAAATTTAGAATGAGCTTGTTCCAAATCTTGATCAAATGGGGCAGTGGAAGAAATCGAAGTCACAAAAAGCGCCCAAAACATTTTCTGTGCATCTGATAGACTGTTGTTTTCGGCTTTCCATCTCGGTAGTATATCCAGCATAGCGATCGTAATGCTGCTGGATACCCTTTCAAGAACTCCCGCGGCGCTTAAGGAGCCATTTTTCTTGTGAACCTGCCGGTAGACAACAACAATAGCGGCGAACACAAATCCTTGCATAGCCAACATCAAACGGGAATGAGAATACAAAGAAGCTGCGTGAAGAGATGAGCAAAGTGCGCTCTTTCTTCCCCTTCGCATCATCGTCAATCTGATGGTACCAGGCGAAAAAGCATGCAAAGAGTCCATAGCATTCTGTTTCCCCTGTCCATGATGTTAGATAGCGAGAAGAGGCCCAAAGAGCGCCAACGCTGGATCACTCTCTGTGAAAGGGGAGTAATGCAGGCATTCAAATGCTTCAGAACGGATACCTGTTTCTTCGACAACCTCATCGCAGAATGTAATTCGTGCTTGGACTTCTGGCCTCTCATACAGATCAACTCGTCGAGAAAGCACGGAACTGACGATTTTGCAATGCGAGATGCGTTGTAAGACATCACTAAGGCCTGGCTTGTAGGTATATTGAGGAAAACATCAAAGTACAAGTACGGTTTCCAGTATGTCATCCCGATCGGAGAAGGCCTGAACAATGCTCCTGTGTCGGTGACGGCCATCAATAAAAATGAATTCTTTCAGATCCGACTCGGCGTCCGCTTGTGAGTGCATAGATCTATGGATGGAAGTGCTTCTAATTCCCTGGCGCTCAAGTTCCAAACCATTCCCTTCATAGAGCCGGGCCGACATCGTTGAAGTGAGCTCTATGCGAAGTCTTGATTCCCATGATAAATGTTCCTCTCTTCGCTTGGTCAAAACCAAAACTTTTCATGTCCTCCGCAATAACTTCGACAGTGGCATTATCGACAGGACGAAGGGCCTTCTCTGACATCGCATCGGAGATGATGTTGAGCTGCTTGATGCTAAAAACAGGCACGGAACATTTGCGCCATTTGGAAGAGAGATGTTTTAGAGAGGTATGCAACGAGTTAAGTTAGTAGAGAAATATAATCTGTTGATTCTGATATAGGTGCGGGTGGAGATGCAGGTAGATGTGGATATGGAGAGGGAGAAGGAAGAGACGGAAGAAAAACGTTGGACTTTAAGTACCCAAATTAATTGCAAGCGCAGAATCAAATCAAAGCAAATAGTAACTGACTATTGATTTTACAGTTGTAATTCTAAAAATTGTGATATACACGTGGCAACTGAAATCAGAATGAAACCCAAATTGAAAACCCTAAATCCAAGAACTATATGTGCAGCCTGCTCTGAACTCTCTCCATTGCAACCCGCCGGCTCCTGGCCGTTTTATTTCGACGTTATGAAACATGTTTTTGGAAGTAGAACCGGAAATTACACACTACGAATCCCCCGCCGTATATGATGGACGTTATGGTCATTTTTATGTAAACAGAACGGAAAGACTTTGTATTTCACAGAAAGTCGTTGTTGTGCAAAACCTCTTTTGCATGTTAAAAAAACCCTAAAACCTAAAGCCGTATATGATGGACGTTATGGCCATTTTTATGTAAACAGAACCGGGAAAGACTTTGTATTTCACAGAAAGTCGTTGTTGTCCAAAACCTCTTTTGCATGGTGAAATCATGTCAGATAGAAATATGTCCGGATGATCTTCGCTGCCATTTCTTTCAAAACACAATATGCAGAAATGACGGCTCGCTCCAAATTCTCTCATTCCGAACTGAAATTTCAAGGCCATGCAAGGTAGACTTTATGATCATTGTTTTGCAAGTAAGACCAGGAATGGCAAACTACAATCTCTCTGTTGTAATAAATACGCTAAAACCCTGCCGTTTGTGATAGATTCATGATCATTTTTATAGAAATAGAGCCTAGAATGACGCTCAAGTTCTATGAGCCTTGTAGAGGTCAAAAATCTCTTTACCATTGCTACATCATGTCAGTTAGAAACAAGTGCGGATGGCCCTCAATGTCATTTATCCATAAGTCCTATGTTTCTTAAGCAGTCCGTATGAACGTAAATGGCAAAATTCCTCCTTCCAACATGACTCTCACTCCTAGATCGCGTAAGACTTTGATATTCATGAGAACGATAAAAGCTCTCCATCCATGCTCGAAAGGCTCACACTGAGCGTCCTTTAAAAATTCATTTTGAGGACAATCGCTCCAACGGATTTCAAGCATATATTCCCACCCCACCATTAGCCTGAACCTCACATTACGAGCACCATGCAAATACTTACTAAGGTGATCTGCTGTATTCATCAGGTTGCAACTGAAAAACACACGCATCAACTAAATTGAATAAAGACCATAAGGTATTTGTACGTCACGTTTCTCATTTAGGAAGCATTGAACCAGCCAATGACTTGATTAAAGACAAATACATTCTCCAAATCCTTACATCCCGGACAGCATCATACTTTTCCTACTCTTGTGATATAAGCAATCCAACGGATTTCAAGTCATATTTATCCCCAAATGGATCTAGTAAACACAAAAAGGTCGCTCTGTGTCATTTTTTATCGACACCAATCACCGGAGCATTACATTCCACGCACCGGTAACAAGGCATACTAATACCAACTGCTCCATTTATCAGGATTTAGGAATTATTTCTCTACCAAATGGATTCAAGGATTCAATAAAGGCAAGACGGTATTCAGTTTTACTTTTCTCAGTTAGGAAGCAATTTATAAACAAATGCTTTGAGTGCGTCACCTATGTATATTCAGCAGATCCTCGTGTTCAGGAAACCTTACCCAATTTCTTACTACTAACGATTCCTTGCGAGTTTTTCGGATAAAAGCGAATTTGTATCCAGCTCACTTTACAAGGTCCCAAGAACACACTAAGAGCACATTGGATCACTTGTTCGCAAACAGAGCCGTCATCAATTCCGCTTAAAGAGCATTTTTTTTTGCATTGGCCACTTTTATGCAGAGTTGACTTGCAGCGTATCCAACATAAACCTTACTAATATCAACTGTTCATTTCATCGATTTTCACTGCAATCCCAAAAAATGGATATAGTAGGGAAAATCAGGTAGCCCCGACCCATATCACTGCATAGGCCATGATCGCAGCACACAAATATAATATAGACGCTGAATACCACTATCAAGGGACCACCTCAGCACAAGATTCATGCTTTAGTTGAACAAACACTCCACAAATCGAGTTTACCGTCAAAACCGCCTTAAAACATGGCAACACCACGAGTCTGCATTACGCTATCTTTGCACACTTTTTCATAAAATTGTTGTGATACACTGCCTACTCCATCCATTTCTTAAATAATAACGGGTTAATATAGGTCTGTAATCCATTTCCTAGAAAAAACGGTACAACCGCATCAAAAATAGGCAAAATCGACTTTTCGAAAAATTGTCATAACCCAAAATATTTTTACTTCTATGCCTTCAACTGTGGTTAGAAAGACAATGAAGCACTCCTGAATACTTCCAAGGACCATACAAGCCTTATCGCAACATATAAATAACATGTGCAACAAATCCCCTCGGCCACCCAAATCCCCACCAGGCCGGTAACTTAAATCCCCTAATCCCCTAAAAAAAACCCTAAAAAACCCCTAAAACCCCTAAAAAACCCCTAAATCCTCTAAAAATCCCCTAAACCCCTAAACCCCTAAAACCCCCTAAAACCCCCTAAAAACCCCCTAAAAGCCTCGTTTTGGTTTCTTTGGGGTTGATATTCTTTCTGATCTGTTCCCAAAGTTATATTGTTGCTTAGGAGAGTTTTGCAGACTTTCGCCATTATGAAAATTGATGTGAGACCTGGGCTCAGCAAAAAATGCAAGATCCTTTTCATCATCACAATTTGCTAAGTCTGAGCGCTGAGTGGTAGCCGTCTGTGATGATCGTTGATCTAATGTCTCGTTTTTTGACAGATTCAGGATTAGGGGCACATCCTCGAAGATTAATCCGTACTTGTTTTTTCCGGCTTCTCCGCAAACAAGGATAAATATTTCCTAACTCATCATCTTCTGCTGAAATTCCAGAGCCAGAGACGAATGATTTCGGGTCTCGCAAACGTAAAGTTTCACCTTTACCGGATTCCAAAATGTTGCTATGTTTGACAGATGTAAGTTCAAGTTCAGAAACCAGATCTTGATCCCTATCTGAGTCCTTTGGTTGTCCCCTCAAACCCCTAAGGAAAAATTCTCTGATGGGAATATCATTTCCAAGCTCCTCAGATGTTCTCCCAGTCGAGCGGGAGCTAGACACGTGTCTATTTCCCGACTAGGATATTGACGCATGTACGATCGCAACAAGTTTCAAAGCTGCTGGAAAGTGGCTGGACATGAAGAAGCTGTAAATTACATTTAGCATAGATGGAAGGGTACCAAAGATAGTTATAGAGACTGTATAAATTCTGTATAGATATGTCTATATCGCAACCCCAACCCTCTAGAGGACGCCATCTTTGGCATTTTTCCAAAATAGGAAATTTGCCCTATCTTCAAAACTGAATAGCTTTTTCAAAAACTAGTGCTCCAGCACGCCCAGAGATGCCAAAAGGGACCCGAAGCATCAAAAAAAAAACAAATCTCGATTTTCATGTCCGAAAGTGCATAAATAACCCCATTTTCAACACATATACACCACAATCTCGAGGCCAGGTTCAGTTTCAAAGTTCCCATGGAACAATTTGTTCTACCGACAACAGAAAGTTCTAAAAAACGTAATAAGCTACCAACAATGAACCTAATCCTTTTGTATAGGTTTGCATTACGTCAACATTTCCGAACTCTGATCCCCCCAATGACCCATATTGGCCATATTTCCAAAATACAAAATCTGCTCCATATTTCAAACTGAATGTATTTTTCATAAACTGGTGCTTGAGGACGCTGAAGGCTGCCAAAAAGGACTCTGAACATCAATTTAGAGAGGTTGAGGGGTTTGAGGGGGTTTTTAACCCCATTAATCCTCAGATTTTTTTTCATCTCGTATCTGGTATTCTGCAACATCATACAGCCTGCCTCGCGGACATGGAGGTAGAACTATTGCACTTATGCACAAAATAATGGGCCGAATTACAGGCTGTGCACGTTCGCACAAAATCAGCCTCACTGCGGACTTACCCCCGATGTACCTGGACTTGCCCCCCATGAAGGCGATTATAGTGCCCAATTGGGAGCTCCCGCCCACCTCCAATCAGCATTCGCCCCTTTCCTCAGGGCATCGGCCCAGTCCAATCAGCATCTCCTTCCCCCTCCGCGCTTCGACATTTCTTGACCGATCACAAGTGTGGCCCGGTACAACCGCGTGCAAACGCAGGTGTATCATAAATTTTTTTTTACGAAATTGATCCACCAATATTATTGGACGGGGCCAATGCTTACGGAAATCCCTGCTCGCAAATTGCAGGAAAATATTTGTACAGTAACGAAAAAAGGTTAAAATTCGAAAGAATCCGGGCATATTTTGCTGAGCGCCAATGAAACGTCTCCCATCTGTATGAGCTCTCTTTTTTGTTTCGGATTTACCGCTGCCCTTGGAATAGCTATAGGGAGCCGTTAATCCCAGTCATCCTGATTATACGAGCAATAGCAACGGAGATAGTTCTCGATCATTCTATTCATACTCCCGGGAGCGCCATTTATTTGTGGGTATCTACTTCTAGACATTCTTAATTTCACCCCACAAAGATTCACATCAGTGTCTACCAAAACTTTGAACTGAACTTGCTGTCCCTATCTGAGGTCACATGGTCCGGCAAACCGTGGTTCTTGAAGATGTTCGTGAAAAATTCTCGAGCCGAGTCTTCAGCAGTATCTAATGTTAGATTTCAGTAAATAGACTCGACGAGTAAGCCGATCAACCCAAGTCGTGATAGCATTATGACCGCGTCTCGTCAAGCTTAGCTTCACAATGAATTCTGTAGCTAATGATCCCCATATGCGGTCAGGCAATTCCAGTGACATTGGATCAGTCAACTTTTTCTGATTAGAGTCCTTATACTGCTGACACGTGAGACATCCTTCACAATACTTTCTAACATCCCGGCTCATATGTTTCCAATGGAAGTTATCTAATCTGGACAGTGTCTTTGGAATTTTAAAATGTCCACTTACTTTCGACTTTCGAGTCGTGAGCAATTTGCAAAATATCCGAAACTGACCTTCTAGGTACGCACAACTTTTCATTGTAAAACAGCCTCGAACCATCTTTTCGGAATGTCGGAAGAATTCTTTCAAGTTTCTGCTTCTGAACCAATTCTTCTGGCCACTCTTCCTTCATAGCTTTTACCACTGGACCAAAGAACTGGTCGCCGTCATACCGAGGAATGATCTGATCAACATCAAGGTAGGAAACTTCAACATCATTCACTGAGGCCTCACGATACCCTCTCGTCACGTACGGGGCTAGGGATAATGCGTCTTCCAAGACGTGAATTCTTCCAGGTTTCAGTGTAGTGGGAAATATTCCAAAGTTAACGATATTTTCCAGCCAACTTGCTTCTTTCCGACTCAGCTTCGTTTTTTGAAGAAGCTCTTAAGCACCTGGTTGTCTGTGAAAACCTCAAATTCGGAACCTTCAAGATAGCACCTGAGTCCCCCCAGAAAATTGATCAAAGCCAGAATCTCTCTGTCATTTGCAGTGTAATCCGACTCGTTTGGTGAAAGCTTCTTTGAACAGAAAGAAATTACACGATCCCCTCCATTCTCATCCAACTGTGTTACGGTTCCACCGCCAGCATTCTGTGAAGCATCTCCATGACAACGAAACGTCTTTTTCCAATTAGGAGCGAATAAGATTGGAGCCAATGTCATCGCTTCCTTTAGCTTCTGGAAAGCTTCGTCACCCTTTTGATCCCTTTTCCCTATACCACGACCTCTCTTTGTCAGATCTGTGAGAGGTGTAGCAATTACAGAGAACTTCGGAATGAACCCACGGAAAACCTGCATTAGACCTGAGAAACTTCTCAACTCCGTTAGAGATTCAGGTTTCGGCCAAGTTTGTAACTTCGACCTTCTCAGGATTGACTCGAATGCCATACTTCCCGACTATTAAACCCAAAAACTCCAGCTCAGTCTGAAGGAAAGAACATTTATTTGAAGATATGTACAGCTTGTGATCCTCAATAAAATTTCCAGATGTTCGTAATTTTCTTCCTCACTCTTACTGAATATAGAAAGATCATCCATAACGACAAACAAGAAGACATCGATCCAATCATAGAAGATCTTTCATCAAAGTTTGGAACGTAGCAGGAGCTTTGCAAAGCCCCGTTGTCATAGCAAGATATTCAAATTGCCTACACTTTGTATTAAACGCAGTCTTTTGGATGTCCTCGGTTTCACCCTTATCTGATGAATCCCGTTTTCAGATCAAGCTTGGAGAAAAATCTCGCATCTCCAAGTCGATCGAACATTTCATCAGAACGAGGGAGTGGAGCATTATTCTTTTTGGTGATGCGATTCAAAGCGCGATAATCGACAACACCTCTAAGTCTTCCATCCTTTACTTTCACAAAGAAAAGTGGTGCTCCATATGGTGATTTACTGGACCTGATCTTCCCTTTCCTCAAAAGAGACTCGACGTACTCTTTTGCTGCCCTAAGTTCGGATGGTGACAACTGGAATAAAGGTCGATGAGGTGCCTTTGCTCCTTCCTCCACTTTGATCTCATGATCAACTGATCGAATCGGAGGAAGCCCTCTCCGCAATTCATCCTGAAAGACCCTTTTAGAATTATCCAGTAATCTGCTCGAACTCTGAATCTTTCACTCCTCTCATCCGGTGAACTTCAAGTAACTGAAATACTTCGAAGTCACCCCATGCCTCAGCATTCGTCTAAATTTATTCACTCCCAAATTGGACACATCAATACGGTTATCGTAATCGTGATCAATCACTGGAATGGAAGCATCTTTCACATCACAATCGTTTCCGATAGTCGACACGTGGATTGTGGGCAACATGCCACGGCATTCCAACAGAACATCATACCTGGTTTGGGACACAGCCCAACTAGAAGTATATGTATGTTCGCCTAACTTAATAGTTCCGTTGGAAATGATCTCAGATACTTCCTCAGTACTCCCTTCTGTGAATGGCAAAAATGACTCGTTCACGCCGAATCTCAAACAAGTTCCTATTTCGCTTCAGAACTCGGCTGAAACCACGTTTGTATTGCATCCATCGTCCTTTAGTACTTTGACTGCTATTCCATTGAATCTACCTTCAAGTACTAACAAAGGCTCCACTGGTATAGGTCCATCAGTGGGGACTGTCATCATGACTAGACGTGATTCCATTATATTCGGCTCGGAGATTCTCGACTTTACTGTCCTTTGGAATTCCGCTCCAGTGATTCCACAAACGTTCACTCTGCTCATTGGGACATCTGTTCACACTCACTGCTGGTCTCTCCTGATTTTCACCAAGTCTGGTAGACAAACTATTTTTCCAGTCAAAGCCATTCAAATCATTACTGTGTCCTGCCTGTATATTGTTCGCCACTATGCGATTACCACCCTGTTCCCTCTATTTCAGTTTCTTTTTTTGTATTCCCAAGGTCTACATCCCATATTATGGCACGTAAAGCATCGTTTTCTATCAAGTCGTTCTGACGCTGCCCATCGTTTTTACGTTCCAGGTTTCATCTCCATCGGCATAGGACCTGAGGCATTTGGATTGTTGTGAAATGAATCTCTGCCAGTGAAGAAACCGGAACCGCAAAATTCTCCACCAACATTAAGAGCAATGGTAGTCGCAGCTTCCAACTTGGATGGGTTCCTTTACGAACCTCTAACAGAATGTGGGGTTTAAGACCTTCACAGAACCGCGCTGAGTTTTCCAATACACTGATACCGGGAACATTGATAACCAAAATCCTGAACTCCGAGGGGTACGCTGCCACACTCGTTTTCTGGTGGATCTTGGTAAGCTTGTCGCGAGCTCAAATGAAATTTTCCTGGGTGACAAATTCTGCCTCAACCAGGGGTTTGAAAGCTTCCTATGTAGGCGGAACAGAATTCTCGGAAATAAGCGTATACCACCAGTTTGCGACAGTTCCGGTCATGAATGTCGAAGCGAAGTCGATAGCATTCTGGGCACTGATGACTTCTTCATGGTCCATCTGAATAAGTCTCAGGTATTTTTCGACTGAATGAAACTGTGTCCGAACCTTTGACACATCTCGAGCCCTATCGAACAGCATAGGCTTATTTGGTTTGAAGAAAGACATATTCAACAAACGTCTTACTTAAAGCCTTGCACCACCAAATAAACTTGAATAAAAGCACTTGAAGTTGAAATCTGCAAGGTATTTGTCCCTGGACGACGGTAGGCTCCCTACCCTCAGAGAGAGTGACTCACCAGCAGCTTTGATCACACCTACACTCCAGTGTGACTCAGCAATCCGTTCGGGACATCCCTACCAATCTACCATGTAGACCGCTATCGGTGTCCTTACCCTATATGAAAGCCTCTTAAGCCGACCTCAAGATAGCGATTAGCCAAAGATTACCCGTTCTGAGCAGTATTTAGTCCAAGTTAATGTTATGAAGCGTTACCTGAACCCGTGACCCAGTCGGTGCACCTAGCTAACAGCCACCAAGTGCAATAGGATTGTATAGGAATACTGTGAGGGGACCCTCAAGTGGGGACTTGGCCAGAACTACGGCTTTACTAACGCTACTTAGTAAAGCGCAAATGTCCATTTTAAGTATTCTGAACAGGATCACGCAGCTTCGTGAGGCCTACACGCTACCTGAACAGAATAACCTAAAGATCGCAGACTATGCTGTACCCCAAGTTCCCTGTTACCTAGCTCTCCAATTAGTAACCGAGACCTGCGTAGAACAATGAGGCTTAGAGTACCTGGCACTCCAGCCCACAGGCACTCTCCTATACTTGTCACTCCAGTCCACACGTACAGTATATGATAGTACTTACAGTAATACCTGTCAGCAAAGTGTTTCCAAAATTCAACAACCCACAAAAAAAAACCGTGTAAAAAACCTCTAACTAGAACAAGACGAAAGCGAAATGCAGCGGAACTAGCGGAAGTGATGCTACCAGTGAAGCAAAGAGAGAGGCAACCGGGGCGCTGCTAAAGGAACAGTAGAGACGATGGTAGTGGGTTTCAGAAAGTCAGGGGCAAAGGGTGTATGGAGTGTACCTGAATTCCCACAAGAATCCAGACGAGCCCCCTTTACATAGATAGTACGATAGCTCTACTCTATAATTCTATACTTTTTTAGTTTAGTAGAACTTACTAGAAAGTAGGGGTGTAACTATATAATTATGCTATCTAGAATATTACTACGTAAATAAAATGATGACTTGGGGCTCCACGTCAAATTTAAAACATTGAAGGAAAAGCAAACTTCTAAATTCATTGCATTTTCTATGTTACGCCACTGTGTAATAGAGAATTGGAATAACGACAGCGAACAAGTCTCTATTACACCGTGGTGTAACAGAGACATTGTTACATTACGCAGATTGGACAAGGGAGCAACATTTGGCTGGTCCCAGAGCTACTTCTTGAAGGGCGTTAAAACAAAAGATCATTAAATACAAGCTTTATGATGCGATATGAGATGACTTGGTCGGTCAACACCCTGGAACGTGATCGATAGAACAGTGTGGAGTGGATCAGCTTTGCGATCACATTTCCTTATACATAAGAAATAGTCTTAAGGTTCCGGGAGCGAAAATAAAATCTTGGACGGTTCGCTTCGTTGAAATAAGCTAAATTTCTTGTATAAATCGAAAACTTCGCTCAAGATAGTTTCAAACAATATGTGCTCAATCTTAAAAATCTATAGATCGAGTATTTCTTGACCGAATTGCTTTCGGCCGGACAATTCAGTAGGAGGTACTACTATATTTATCTGTAACTATCTTTATCTGTAAAACTATGAATGTTCGAATTTGTATTTGTATTTGCTGGCACACTTTTATTGTTGTACCGGTATTTGTACTTTTATTTGCTTCGAATTTGTATTTGTATTTGTTGGCGCCAGTTTAATGTTGAATTGGTATTTGCACATGTATTTGCAACCGTTTGAGTTTGTGTTTTTATTGGAGTATGCTTTTGTATTTATATTGTTGTTTGTTAGACAACCTCCGATGAAGTTTGACAGTTTCTCTAGCTCCGACAGATCTATACTAGCTTAAGGATATCCTCGTTCTGTGTTTAAGATTCGCATTACATTTATTAGCTATGGGCCCAGTCCAGGTTCTGCAACTATAGAACTACCCAATCGTCCATGCTTCTCATGGGACTCGAGGCAAGCGCCATAGACGGATGGAAAGGGAGATCAAAGTCAATATTCCAGATCAGTCAAATTGTGGGAGGCTTTTCATGATGAGTTATCTGCTAATAACAGTAACAAGATTTCTGTTAATCTTCGTGGTATTATGTTAGTATTTCAATTGTACGGAAGAGCCAAGAGTTTATGCCAGAGTATTCCTAATGACGTGTTTAAGACTGAAAAAGGTTTTCAAGCTGTTGTTGATGCAATTTAGCGAGATGCTTTGGCTGTCATTAGTGAAGTTTACTCTGATTTTGTTGGTGTTTTGAATACAAAACGAAATTCTAATAAGTTCTTTCGTAATTTTGAACAGCGTTTTGAAGCTCAAGTGGCAACGATTAATTCACAGGATTCTATGTTACCGAATTCTTTAGTGTCGATCTTGTTGATGGCCAATGCCAATATCGATGGGAATCAAATAATATCAATTCTTGCCGCTGCGTCTCCGAAAGACAGTACTTTGGTCTCTTCTTCGTCTACATCTGACTTTCTTAAATCGCTAACCTACGATGCTGTGTCATCGGTTGTTCGACAATGTGACAAGCCTAGGATGTGATGGAGAACACCATAAATTATGCAATTTGCGCAAGTTCTGTACGCACCTCTAGTTCTAAGAAGTCAGGTGAAAAGAAAACCCTGACGCAGGAACAGCTGGCCGACTTAAAATCAAAGTCTAAATGCCATGAATTTCACAAGAAAGGGCATTGGGCAATGATCCAGAATGTGAATTGAATTCGAACAGCTCTTCGTCCTCTAATAATCGAACCAACTCTTCTACAGTTCCAAAGAAATCTGTTTCGTTTCACATGGCTCAACTAAGTGGTTTTAATGACTCTTCTATGGATTGAATTGGACCTCTTTTAGATGATGGGGCCAGTACAGTGGATTGGGAATAGAAGAATTTAAGCTCATTCAACCACAGTTCTACCTGACTGGGATGGGACTTTTGAATCTCTTCCTGACGAGATCAAAAGCCCGTACTGGCAGTATGGATCAGGAAGTCATTCCAGCTCATCAAGAAAGATTGTTGGCTCCGTTTTTCTTCCGGTTATGTCAGACAAAAATGTAGTTGTTAAGATTAGACACCTGCTGATCAGTGGTTCTTCGCAGTGATTGTCGGTAGAAATGTTACACGATTTTGTAATATCATTCATATGGGCGGTAACGCTCTAGAATTTTCTACTAATGATGGAGAGGTTGATACTATATCTCTTATCGATATCATCACTTTTTGTTCCTTACAACCGATTTATGGGTGGTGTTCTAGCTTGGACTTATCCACGAGTTCAGTATTTTTTTGTGCCACTGCTAAGGTCAGTAGTGAACAAGGAAATTTGCCCTGGAAAAAAGGAAGTCCGTTGTTGACAAAGTCCACCAACATGTTTGTGGTCACTCTTCTTTACGGACATGAAGCTACTTCTGCAAAGGAACGGTTTATGGAATAATGACGTTGAGAAATATTTATCTTCTGTTGTTGAAAAATGCGTCAAATGTTTGAAGACCGCACTGCCTCTACCAGCTCGAAAGGTTTCGTTGAGCTCTATGTCACGCAGTTTCAACGAAGTTGTTTGTGTGACCATTTTTTTAGATGAAGTTCCTGTTTTTCACGCGATGGACTCTGTTACACGATTTTCTATTGGCTGTGTTGTTCCCAACACCAAGATTTACATGCAGTCCATGCATTTGATTCACTTTGGATTTCACAGTTTTGGAACCTGTCAAAGTTCTCGGCGACCCTGCTTATGACTGTGAGGAGTTTAAGAATTTTCTTTCTCTTTTTGATATTCAGTTTCAAGCTCTTCCACCTCGTCGCCATAACAAGAATGTTATCGAGTCTAAACACCGAATTCTGAGAGATATCTACTTACGGGTGAAAGACTCTGAATCAACACAGGACATCCAGAGCCTAGTTGAGCAAGTATTCCGTATTTCAAATGTTCTTTATGGTAATAACAAGCTCTCCGCATATGAACTAGCCAAAGGTCACTCCTATCCTATTGATTCTATTGTCCAACCCGTACAGATTCCTGAGGATATTTTGGAAGCACACAGATGTTTACAGGCCAAAAGGAAGTTGACTCTCATTTTAAACTCTAAGTCTGTAAGTGAAAATTCATTTCAAGTTGGTGATATGGTAGAAGTTTTTATCAAAAACGCGAATAAGAAGCGGGAAAAATGGTCTTCAGCTCTTCCAATTCTTAGTTTTGATCATGAAAAGAGGCTGTCAGTCTACCCGACAAAAAGGGGAAGACTTTTTCTGCAGCTTTTGAAGATGTGCGACTGGCCATTGTTGATAATCAACTTGCTTCGTCTATCCAAGAGTCAATTGATTCCCTACAGTCTGATTTTGAATTTATTGTGAACAACATTGATAGCTCCGATGTTCGATCCGATGACGAGATTAGTCCTCGTCGGACAGAAATTGATGATGATGTGAATATCAACGAGACTGTTGTTCCTTCCGTTGGTGATAAGATTGAAGTATTCTGGCCAGATGACGACCAATACTACCCTGGTGTAATTGGACACCATGAGCCATAAAACGACACTTTTCGTGTTGACTATTTTGATGAAGACGTTGAAATCTTGAAGCTACAAGAAGAGGATTGGAAGTTTGCTCCATCTGCTTCCAATTCCGTTTCTACGAACAAGGTTCATCTGTTACCTGAAACTGAGCTGTCTAGCTCCGAGAAAGACGCCCTGCAAAGCTATTATGATCGCTTTAATACTAAGGAATTCCTCCTTCATCATGCTCAAGGCCTACCGGATTTTTTGGTTCAGAATGCCTAAGGTATTGAAGAAACAAATTTCAAGAAAATTGTTAAAGAAGTTCATGTTTCTCAGGTACCTATTGATGCGAATATTATCTCTAGTCACGTTCTGTATAAGGTCAAGGTTCAGGATGATGAGTCGCTGATGATGAAAGCTCAAATTGCGCCACAGGGCAACAAAGACCGAGACAAGCATATGGTTAAGACGGATTCACCAGTTTTTCCTCCTCTTGTAATTAGAGTGTTGCCTTCAATATCTAGTATGTTCAAGTGGGCTTTGGTCAAGATAGACGTCAAATCTGCATTTTTACGGACTGTAATTGCTGAACGAGATATTTACGTGGTCCCCCCTCGCGAATGCAAAACAGATCCTTCTACTGGCTTCTTTTTACTGCCGCTTATAGCCTAGCCACTGCTAGTGCAAAGTGGCAAGATCACAGTGATTCCTTTTTCTATGAGTTGTGTTTTGCTCATCTTTCGTTTGTTCCCCAAATCTGCTACATACGTTCGAATAATCAAAACTGCTTTATATCATCCACTACAAAGGTAGTGGATGATATTCTAGTGACGGTACCTTTGGAGTATGTCCAATATTTGGTGAAGAAGATCAATGACCGATTCAAGCTTGGAACTATTGTTTACGGTCCAGGTCAATTTTTGTATTACCGGTTGACCATTATTCAGAACGAAGATTTTTTCTATTTCCATTCATTCTGAGGACAAGCTTGAAGCTTTGCAACCATATCCTCTTGATCATTTTCGACGCCGTCAAGTTAACGAACTTTTGAATCAGATCGAGCTTAATGCCTTCCGTTCGTCGAATGGCTCCATTGGATGGATTAGAATTGCTGAAAGTCCGTATTGCTCTTTTCACTCAAGCATTCTTCAACAGAAAGGTGTAAAACCAAGTTTGCAAGCTCTAATTAATCAAAGAAACTACTTGAAGACTTTGAAAAGGTTTGGTACATCTCTTTCGTACAAACGTCCGTCTAGTTGTGCTCCACAAAAACTCTCTATTCTGTTTTTATACGATGCATCTCGTTCAAACGAGTGCGGCCAACTCGCATTTGTTGCAAGACTGTTAATTGGTGAATTTGGGAAAGATTCAATCTTTCATGCCCTACACTGGGGTTCAAACAATTCGCGACGTCCTGTGAAATTTATTGCGCGCCGCCAAGATACTTGCAGCTTATTACGCTATTGACCAAGCAAAGCTCTTGGCCGCAGCGTACTCTACTCTTCTTTACATGGAATTTGATGTTATTGTTGTGTTCTAAAGAACTTTACGATTCTCTTTCTACTTGTCACACTTCTGCCGACAAAAGCATTCGTGCCGATGTTGCTGTGATTTCATATGAGTTTGAGACCCATAACGTCAACCGCATAGTATGGATACCAGGAAAAATTAATCCTGTAGATTCCTTAACAAAACGAGACAGTCCCATGGACAAAACGTTGTAGTTGATGTTGTATAGTGGCGAATTGTGTATAGATTTTTCTCAAGCCATGATGATGTCGTCTGAGAAGTTTCTGGGATAAGTTGTTCTCTCAAAAAAAGAGAGAGAATACGAATGTTCGAATTTGTATTTGTTTTTGTTGGCACCCGTTTAATGTTGTATTGGTATTTGTACTTGTATTTGCTTCGAATTTGTATTTGTATTTGTTGGCACCAGTTTAATGTCGTATTGGTATTTGCACATGTATTTGCAACCGTTTGAGTTTGTATTTGTATTAGAGTATGCTTTTGTATTTATACTGTTGTTTGATAGACAACCCCCGATGATGTTTGACAGTTCCTCTAGCTCCGACAGATCTACTAGCTTAAAGTATATCCTCGTTCTGTGTTTAAGATTCCCATTACATTTATTAAAAACACGAGATCCTCCTGTGCTCAGTTCTGTCACTGGTTCGTGGCTTTATCGATTCCAGAGACAAATTTCTTGGTTGCAATTTGAAAGGGCTACAACGCGAGTTATCGGCTACTCGCTGCAAGAAACATGTGGATGACGAGTTCACCGTAGGCAGCGGTCCTTGGCTGGACCCCTGATACTTGCCGTAAAGTTATTCCGTAAACAAATGGATGGGGAATGGGTGAAGCTTGAGGGAAGAATGCGATGATAATTACCTCGCAACTGGACGCTGAGTGAATATCTGGAGGCAGGAAGACGTTGCAATTTCAAGTGGAATGCTGCGTTGGGCTACGTTGCTGGGAGGGTTACAATGCTGGTGGATTGAAGCTTTGTTTTGAATCTGGTAAACGAGCTTCTTGTGACGTTGACATGAAAGACTACCGTACATGGTAGCGTAATATTTGTTTGAGATTAGAAAACTCCGAGAAATGTGTACCTTCGATGGTGGATCGTTTTTTAAATATTGGAAAACATTAGCGTGCCCCTTTTATGATAACTGATTCGGGAGGTGTTTGCGAAAGAGGACATAGCTAGCTAGCGCGCATATTTGTCGGATGCGCTCGCAAAGTACCAGTACTGTACTGTTCAGTACTATGTTCTGCAGTACATACAGTATATGCAAAGCACGGTATGAAATATAATATTAAAGAACGGAATCGATCATTGCTGTAGATGCCGAGCAAGAGGGGAAGCTGGGTGGTAAATGGGGTTGGTTTCGTGCGACTGGTGCGAAGGTTTGTAGTCGAATGAACTTGGGTATACAAACCATATTTCAAGATCCTGACATCAGGGCAACGGGCGCCACCGGCGGCACCGATTATTTCGATGTGACCTTCGACGACCCGCTGGCCCCTTCTCATCTCAGAATGAGAACCTTTAACCCCCTTACCAGCTTGAACACAGCCCACGCGGACAAGCTACGGAAATACCAGGGATTCCTAGCCAGCTTACCTGGCAGGAACAGACTCGTGCCCGTTCCTATCTCCAAACTCTGGGGGTGGCATCCCGAAGCGTTCCGCCACATCACGGAGGCTGAGAACCGGGGAGTTTTGGAGATTTTGAGGTCAAAATGGCTGCAGTCCAGTACAGTATGCTGTTTTTACGTTACGATTTATTGAAACCCCCCTGCTCTGCTTGTTCCTGGTGGGTAGATATGCCTTCTTCCCCTCTGGAGACAGTCGTCGGTGCCTCTGAGCAGTATAGCACCTAATTGTTCCCCACTCTCGCCTAACGGATCCAATTTGAACTGATATAGTTTTATGAGTGAGTATCTGAATGGGCATCAGGTTTTTTTGGGTTTTGGAATACACCGAATTCGCACTCCTCCTGATCAAGCCCGATCCAAATTCACTGAGTTACGAGCTGAGAATACAGTCCATTTTCTATCCACAGGGTTTGTCGAACCGATTCTTTGAAATCTTTTATGCGACCTTAGAAGGTATATGCAAAAGGGAATAAATGGGCTTGGTTTACTGCGAATGGGGCGAAGGTTTGCAGCACTAAGACCTTGTATTCAAAGGTAAAGGTAAATGTGTCTGCATTGGCCGCAACAAGCGAAAAGTTACGTAAGCTAGGTAGGTTCGCTCACCTCACTGGCTACGCAGTCAGGGGGCCTGCAGTTGACCAACCAGCCAGGGAAGTGAACACACTGTAGCTGGTGTGATCTTAACAGGGGGCATTGGCGGGGGACCGGAGCTTTGCACACATGAAAAAAGGGCTCTGAGGAGGTTGAGTTGACGATCGTAGAACCACTGAACATATCCGGCGCTGTTGCAAAACAAGAGAGAGATACTTTAACTAATCGTCATACCAGAATCACTGCGTCACGTAGCATAGCTAGTCAACACTGTGAAGTAAATGAATTTCCCACAGGATGCCAAAATTGCCGTAGTGCGACAGCTTATTTGATGTCTAAAGCACAAACGCTTAGCAGATACCAGCTGCATAAATAGGTGAACACCGCCCTCGTCGCAACCACTTCAGCTTGTTCCCATCAAATTCATTTGTGGATAGCCTCTTGTTTCCAGCAACAGCAAGCAAAATGCGCTCCTTTCAATTTCTTGGTTTCATTTCGTTACTTGTCATCCAATACTCCATTGCCATTTCAAAGCATCTCAAAACCGGTACTTTGAACAGCACTGAGACTATCGACACGTCCGATGGAACAATGACGTACACAACTCGCGCCGAACTGCGAACGCCGATCCTTGTGTGGCAGGACCTCAAAAATGATGGTATCAGGATGACTTTCTGCGCAAGAAGCCGGGGAAATGTTATCAGATTCAAAAACGTTCGTGACGAAAGCGATTTTCACATTGGCGTTGTTATCACCTTTGAACGAGAGGAGTATGAAGCACTCAACTGTGCTGGACCCCCGCAAAACACAGAATTGGACAAAGTCGATGGCATTATCTTTCGTAAGATCACTTTCGTGGAAACGACGAGCTCGAATGGTGTCAAATACGTTTACGTCCAGACGGAATTTGTGTCGGGGGTCACAGTTTGTCCTACCGTTCAGACAACCAAGATTCAGAATACGGCATACGCAACCACAAGACTTCGCAGAACTTTCTCTTTTACAGCAAACTCCGGTGCCGCTAGTGGGTATGGTAGAATTGGGGCAAATGTGGATATATTTGGCGGTATTTACAACTTTCATTTCTTCCGTGAAAACTTGACGTACTCATGGGACCAGTACATTGGTGCAACTGCCCGCACGAGTGTCACTCTTTCCGGTACCTTGTCAAGGACACATAATTTCGCTCGGATCCCACTCCCGAGTGCCAGCTTTAGTGGGAAGAATCTGTTGCTAATTGGCAAGGTTTCAGGGGGACTTTTTGTTACCCTCGGCTATGATACCTCCATCAGCCTTTCACAGGAGACAACTATGACTTATGCAATGGGATTCAGATCTACTCAGAGAGTGTACGTTGGCAAGAACACATTCCACAGTGTAAGCCTTGCTGCCGAAAAAACCGGCACCACAAATGTCAATGTTTTGGCGAACACCGGTTCCTCTGTAACCAACTTCGCTGTGACAGGATTTGCTGGTGTTAAAGTTGGGTTAATGGCGGAGTTAGAAATGCCCTGGTTTAAGTCGAATAGAGCCAACCTCTCTATTGCGGCCTCGGTCGGTGCGACCGCGAAGGTTGAGCGGCAGTATCCTCCTTACTCTGCAGTTACTTCAGGATTTAAGCTTAATTCTGCCTGCAATGATTGCCATTCAGTCCAAGGAACCGTCAATGCGGTGGCTAAGTCATTGAAAATTGAGGGCAATATCCCGGGCAAAACTGATCCCATCAGTAGGACAATTCTACGCTCAATTGCGTCAGTTCCTATCGGGACAGTTTGTTTATTCCCAACCTCTTGTAATGCTAATAATCCATCGTGAGAGGTCATAGTCGGGTATGCAACATATTTCTCCTCGAGAGGATTAAGTAATTGCGTTCTATCGAACCCGAGTTCGAAGGTAGTAGTGCTCCAATTGAGATTCTTCGAAGATATGAGGACCTAATAGTATGAACGACATTCAAAATGGATGTTATGTATTTAGTGATATAAATCTTCAGTGATGGAAATAGGCGTAAAAATCCATGCTTTGTTCCTAGAGCTTATACAACTGCTAACCTGTCCGATGTTTTATAGATACAAGGAGTTAAGTAACCCCAGATGCGAAATTTTCGCTGCATCGATCTATACAGAAACTGTACCCTTGGCCTGACTGGAAGCCTGCCTGCAGGCATGCTGCATTTAAGGTCACTGCCGCTACAATCGCTACAATCGACTTTTTGAGTCGATTGTGGTTGTCTGGAAAACCATGGGCTAAATCGGATATATCTTCGAAGAGTAAAACACCCAACCCTTTCCCCTGCCGCTACCGAGTGCCGTTGGGAACTGGGTAATACAGGAAATGGTCCTTCCGAAGGGATCAGCAACTTACAAAAAAATTAAACATCGCGCCCTGAATCTGCTCACCGTCCTTTCCAAATTTGTCTACCATCCCCCCCCTAGATATTTTAGTACTGCATTCTCTCCTTCAAATCTACTCCAAATCAGGATTTGACGTCTTTTCTATTTACTTCCTTCATCAAATTCACTGCCTATGTAGGAATTTCATGCAAATGCGCTACTGCAATTTCGATTTTAACTTTTCAGTACTGACTCCAATCCGTATCTAAGGGGAATTTAAACCCATTTTACCCAACTTTTTTTGAAATCCATCAACCTCCACACACACTAACCTCCCTCTCAAACCCTCTATCTTCCATCCACAATCGCCCCACTCCATTTACAACCAAAACCCGCCCTTCTCGCCGCGTAAACGTCCTTGCACTCGCTGCATGTGGCCTGACGGACGCAGACGACTATCTGCGACGCCAGACTAAGAAGAAGATAATGGAGTTCGTTCGCGAACTCTTCGTCGAGGATGAGGCCGAAGAGGTAGCTAAGGGGCAGGAATAGGAAGTCGTAGAGGGAGCTGGGGACACCCTCGAGGAGTGGGCAGCTCCGGAATCGGTCTACGAAGTTGAAGAAGAAGAGGGCAATGATGATGAGGAAAAGGGAGACGTGGGAAGTGTTGGAATGGTGGAGCCGGGGCTGTAAATTATGGAACAAGTTGTACCGACCCTGGAAACGGATGGGAATATCTTTAGTAGTTTAGATATATCCTTGGGGAAAATAGAGAGTTATGACCAGTTCGCAGATATTTGTGGGGACTGATTGGCCCGCATGGATATTTTGGAGGAGTTGTTTGGGTCTGATGTAGAGAATTGGAAATAAGAAGACCACATCGATTGTTCGTTTCTTAAGTATCTTTTGTTTAGAGTATATCATCCACAAAAAATATTTTTATGAATTTCCTCGTTCGGACTTTAGGGGTAGCCAAAAGTCTATATAAGCTGAGTAAACTGCTTCCTCATGGAGAGGGAAAGCAAGTTGGGAGACAACTTCAAAAAAGATACTCAGTAGTAACGAAGTTGGTAGACATCTTGGGGCCTAAAATTTATAAACGACTCTCAAGCGTCGAAGCTAGGTGGAAGAACCTTCCCCTTTAGAATTATTGGAGGATCCACTGAGCCCTCTTCCATTTCAGCCCACAGCATTTACCTTGCAACATACACGGAAGCAAATCAGTCGTTCGCAGGGCGAAGGTAACTGCCTGCTTCTTCCGGACAAAGTCGTTTGCCATAGATTTCTCACCCGTGTACAGCAATTTTTATTCCTACAAAGACCTTAGCATAGCACGTTTTTCGCTCAAAACACCTCCGTTTTCGGATACCAGGCGTCGGATATCTCTCTTATGCCGACTTTCTGCTAACAAACTGTTCCATATGTCCGCTTCAAGTAAGTTAACACCGCGTAGGCGTCTGGATGCCATCCTCTGAGGGTCTATATAGGGATGGGCAGATATCTCAACAGTGACGTCTAGAAATTTGTCGATAGGCTTATCAACTCTCACTTCAACAAAATGCCCTGAAATGATAAAATATTAAGTCTAAAGGGTCTTTCTATATAAGAGCATCATAACATCATTCTCGTAGAGAGTAAAGGTGTTTGTTTCTTTAAAATTTGAAAGGTACAGATCGGCTATCCCCCGGTATGCTCTAAACGTGTCA
The DNA here is from genome assembly GCA_002205965.3 of Kappaphycus alvarezii. NCBI lineage: Eukaryota > Rhodophyta > Florideophyceae > Gigartinales > Solieriaceae > Kappaphycus > Kappaphycus alvarezii. The sequence goes on along the minus strand of NADL03000033.1, from coordinate 619,511 downwards.
TAAGATACTTTGAAGTGACACCAGTTATCTCAAAGCGCTGACTGAAGTCCTGCCAGTAAGCATGCTGCATTGGAAATCACTACCGCTGCCGCGAGCCGTTGGTCAAAACCCCGCGGACTGTTCCATATGTATCCATTGTCATAACAGCAACGTTCTGCGCCACGTCGGTTAGCACTGCGTAGGCATCTGGATGTCAACACCCGAGGGTTGATAAAGTAAAGGTGGAGACTAATTTTGGAGTCCCAAGGATGGACTGTAGAGTCTATGGCTGACTATTTGGAATAAGAAGAAAAAGACTTTACTAAATAAGAAGAGGGGACTACGACAAGCCTGATGATATTGTCCAGATAGTAATACACCCAGAGTTCTCTCGGGATGAAGATCCCTCACAAATCAAGGAGCTATTCAAGTCAGGAGCGGTTGAGCTGTCGTCGGTTGATCGCGATAAAAGTTCGTTGTTGCAAGAGAAAGCTTAATAATAGTGAACAATCTGCAGCGTCCGAAGGCAGGACTATTGCCCTTGTGGAGAGCGAGGTATTTGACAAACCTCTACAGGCCTCATTCGGTACTGCGGACATCCAAACCCATAAAAAAACTGATGCAGTTGCAGTTTCACATTCTATGAAGACTGTGGAGGGGCTAAAATAGTGCCGAAGGAAAAGGTGACCACTAAATACCCGAGCTGAGAGTCGCTGCGAGCGACTAAATTGCTACGGTAGACGTTAAAGGTGTTGTGAGAATTAGGCGTGAAAACTGAGTGACTGCTCTAGTACTCGACCCTAAAGGGACAGGGTATACCACTTATGCTCTGTGACTGGCAAAAAAGGTTCTTGGATCTGAAGCTGAATCTCAACTCCCCGACTCTTTGGGACTGGATCTGAAGTTGTCTTCCAACTTCTTTTATACTCATATTTTGTGTGTGACTCAGTTTGGTGAGCGTCCTACTAGAGCTTGCTGCGTACTCCTGAAATTTAACTCGTATCTCTCCTTATATAAAGTTCCAAACTGCCGAAATTTGTAGCACCTGCACAGTACCTTTGCCGAATCTGCACTGATGCAGTACAATGCAAAGCATATCTCTAAAAATAATCGAAAATAAAACTTTTATCCCAGTGCCAGCGCAGCCAGCGCAGCATGCCAAAATAAATAAATAAAACTTGCATTCGAGCACCTAAATAAATAAATAAAACTTGCATTCAAGCACCAGCGCAACCAGGGCAGCATGCTAAAGTAGCATCCAGCTAGCGCAGAGTACCAGCTCACCCTTATCTGATGAAATCCCGTTTTCAGATCAAGCTTGGAGGAAAATACCGCATCTCCAAGTCGATCGAGCATTTCATCAGAACGAGGGAGTAGAGCATTATTCTTTTTGGTGATGTGAACCAAAGCGCGATAATCGGCAACACCTCTACGTTTTCCACCCCTTTCTTTTACAAAGAAAATTGGTGCTTCATATGGTGATTTACTGGACGTGATCTTCCCTTTCCTCAAAAGAGACTCGACGTACTCTTTTGCTGCCCTAAGTTCGGATGAAGACAGCTGGAATAAAGGTCGATGAGGTGCCTTTGCCCTTCCTCCACTTTGATCTCATGATCAACTGATCGAATCGGAGGAAGCCCTCTTGGCAATTCATCCTGAAAGACCTCTTTAAAATTATCCAGTAATCTGCTCAGTTTTCCAACGAACTTTGAATCTGTCACTCCTCTCATAATGTGAACTCCAAGTAACTGAAATACTTCAATATCACCCTCATGCCTCAGCATTCGTCAATATTTCTCCACTCCCAAATTGGACACATCAATACGGTTTTCGTTATCGAGATCAATCACTGGAATGGAAGCATCTTTCAACATCAAAATCTGTTTCCGATTGTAGAGACGTGGATTGTAGGCAATATACTACAGCATTCTCAACAGAACATCATACCTGGTTTGGAACGCAGCCCAACTAGAACTATATGTATGTTCGCCTAACTTAATAGTTCCGTTGGAACTGATTTCAGATATTTTCTCAGTATCTCCGTTCTGTGAATGGCAAAAAATGACTCGTTCACGACGAATCTCAAACAAGTCCCTATTTCGCATCAGTAACTCGGCTGAAACCACGTTTGGATTGCATCCATCGTCCTTTAGTACTTTGACTGCTATTACATTGAATCTACCTTGAAGTTCTGACAAAGGCTAAACTAGTATAGGTCCATCAGTGGGGATACTGTCATCATGACTAGACGTGATTCCATTATATTAGGGCTCGGACATTCTCGACTTAATACTGTCCTTTGGGAATTCCGCTCCAGTGATTTCCACAGACGTTACACTCTGCTCATTGGGACATCTGTTCACACTCACTGCTGGTCTCTCCTGATTTTTCACCAAGTCTGGTAGACAAACTATTTTTCCCAGTCAAAGCCATTCAAATCATTACTGTGTCCTGCCTGTATATTGTTCGCCACTATGCGATTACCACCCCTGTTCCCTCTATTTCAGTTTCTTTTTTGTATTCCAAGGTCTACATCCCATATTATGGCACGTAAAGCATCGGTTTTCTATCAAGTCGTTCTGACGCTGCCCATCGTTTTTACGTTCCAGGTTTCAGATCTCCATCGGCATAGGACCTGAGGCATTTGGATTGTTGTGAAATGAATCTCTGCCAGTGAAGAAACCGGAACCGCAAAATTCTCCACCAACATTAAGAGCAATGGTAGTCGCAGCTTCCAACTTGGATGGGTTCCTTTACGAACCTCTAACAGAATGTGGGGTTTAAGACCTTCACAGAACCGCGCTGAGTTTTCCAATACACTGATACCGGGAACATTGATAACCAAAATCCTGAACTCCGAGGGTACGCTGCCACACTCGTTTTCTGGTGGATCTTGGTAAGCTTGTCGCGAGCTCAAATGAAATTTTCCTGGGTGACAAATTCTGCCTCAACCAGGGTTTGAAAGCTTCCTATGTAGGCGGAACAGAATTCTCGGAAATAAGCGTATACCACCAGTTTGCGACAGTTCCGGTCATGAATGTCGAAGCGAAGTCGATAGCATTCTGGGCACTGATGACTTCTTCATGGTCCATCTGAATAAGTCTCAGGTATTTTTCGACTGAATGAAACTGTGTCCGAACCTTTGACACATCTCGAGCCCTATCGAACAGCATAGGCTTATTTGGTTTGAAGAAAGACATATTCAACAAACGTCTTACTTAAAGCCTTGCACCACCAAATAAACTTGAATAAAAGCACTTGAAGTTGAAATCTGCAAGGTATTTGTCCCTGGACGACGGTAGGCTCCCTACCCTCAGAGAGAGTGACTCACCAGCAGCTTTGATCACACCTACACTCCAGTGTGACTCAGCAATCCGTTCGGGACATCCCTACCAATCTACCATGTAGACCGCTATCGGTGTCCTTACCCTATATGAAAGCCTCTTAAGCCGACCTCAAGATAGCGATTAGCCAAAGATTACCCGTTCTGAGCACGTATCCCTTAGTCCAAGTTAATGTTATGAAGCGTTACCTGAACCCGTGACCCAGTCGGTGCACCTAGCTAACAGCCACCAAGTGCAATAGGATTGTATAGGAATACTGTGAGGGGACCCTCAAGTGGGGACTTGGCCAGAACTACGGCTTTACTAACGCTACTTAGTAAAGCGCAAATGTCCATTTTAAGTATTCTGAACAGGATCACGCAGCTTCGTGAGGCCTACACGCTACCTGAACAGAATAACCTAAAGATCGCAGACTATGCTGTACCCCAAGTTCCCTGTTACCTAGCTCTCCAATTAGTAACCGAGACCTGCGTAGAACAATGAGGCTTAGAGTACCTGGCACTCCAGCCCACAGGCACTCTCCTATACTTGTCACTCCAGTCCACACGTACAGTATATGATAGTACTTACAGTAATACCTGTCAGCAAAGTGTTTCCAAAATTCAACAACCCACAAAAAAAAACCGTGTAAAAAACCTCTAACTAGAACAAGACGAAAGCGAAATGCAGCGGAACTAGCGGAAGTGATGCTACCAGTGAAGCAAAGAGAGAGGCAACCGGGGCGCTGCTAAAGGAACAGTAGAGACGATGGTAGTGGGTTTCAGAAAGTCAGGGGCAAAGGGTGTATGGAGTGTACCTGAATTCCCACAAGAATCCAGACGAGCCCCCTTTACATAGATAGTACGATAGCTCTACTCTATAATTCTATACTTTTTTAGTTTAGTAGAACTTACTAGAAAGTAGGGGTGTAACTATATAATTATGCTATCTAGAATATTACTACGTAAATAAAATGATGACTTGGGGCTCCACGTCAAATTTAAAACATTGAAGGAAAAGCAAACTTCTAAATTCATTGCATTTTCTATGTTACGCCACTGTGTAATAGAGAATTGGAATAACGACAGCGAACAAGTCTCTATTACACCGTGGTGTAACAGAGACATTGTTACATTACGCAGATTGGACAAGGGAGCAACATTTGGCTGGTCCCAGAGCTACTTCTTGAAGGGCGTTAAAACAAAAGATCATTAAATACAAGCTTTATGATGCGATATGAGATGACTTGGTCGGTCAACACCCTGGAACGTGATCGATAGAACAGTGTGGAGTGGATCAGCTTTGCGATCACATTTCCTTATACATAAGAAATAGTCTTAAGGTTCCGGGAGCGAAAATAAAATCTTGGACGGTTCGCTTCGTTGAAATAAGCTAAATTTCTTGTATAAATCGAAAACTTCGCTCAAGATAGTTTCAAACAATATGTGCTCAATCTTAAAAATCTATAGATCGAGTATTTCTTGACCGAATTGCTTTCGGCCGGACAATTCAGTAGGAGGTACTACTATATTTATCTGTAACTATCTTTATCTGTAAAACTATGAATGTTCGAATTTGTATTTGTATTTGCTGGCACACTTTTATTGTTGTACCGGTATTTGTACTTTTATTTGCTTCGAATTTGTATTTGTATTTGTTGGCGCCAGTTTAATGTTGAATTGGTATTTGCACATGTATTTGCAACCGTTTGAGTTTGTGTTTTTATTGGAGTATGCTTTTGTATTTATATTGTTGTTTGTTAGACAACCTCCGATGAAGTTTGACAGTTTCTCTAGCTCCGACAGATCTATACTAGCTTAAGGATATCCTCGTTCTGTGTTTAAGATTCGCATTACATTTATTAGCTATGGGCCCAGTCCAGGTTCTGCAACTATAGAACTACCCAATCGTCCATGCTTCTCATGGGACTCGAGGCAAGCGCCATAGACGGATGGAAAGGGAGATCAAAGTCAATATTCCAGATCAGTCAAATTGTGGGAGGCTTTTCATGATGAGTTATCTGCTAATAACAGTAACAAGATTTCTGTTAATCTTCGTGGTATTATGTTAGTATTTCAATTGTACGGAAGAGCCAAGAGTTTATGCCAGAGTATTCCTAATGACGTGTTTAAGACTGAAAAAGGTTTTCAAGCTGTTGTTGATGCAATTTACAAGCGAGATGCTTTGGCTGTCATTAGTGAAGTTTACTCTGATTTTGTTGGTGTTTTGAATACAAAACGAAATTCTAATAAGTTCTTTCGTAATTTTGAACAGCGTTTTGAAGCTCAAGTGGCAACGATTAATTCACATTCGGCAGAGGATTCTATGTTACCGAATTCTTTAGTGTCGATCTTGTTGATGGCCAATGCCAATATCGATGGGAATCAAATAATATCAATTCTTGCCGCTGCGTCTCCGAAAGACAGTACTTTGGTCTCTTCTTCGTCTACATCTGACTTTCTTAAATCGCTAACCTACGATGCTGTGTCATCGGTTGTTCGACAATGTGACAAGCCTAGGATGTGATGGAGAACACCATAAATTATGCAATTTGCGCAAGTTCTGTACGCACTCTAGTTCTAAGAAGTCAGGTGAAAAGAAAACCCTGACGCAGGAACAGCTGGCCGACTTAAAATCAAAGTCTAAATGCCATGAATTTCACAAGAAAGGGCATTGGGCATATGATCCAGAATGTGAATTGAATTCGAACAGCTCTTCGTCCTCTAATAATCGAACCAACTCTTCTACAGTTCCAAAGAAATCTGTTTCGTTTCACATGGCTCAACTAAGTGGTTTTAATGACTCTTCTATGGATTGAATTGGACCTCTTTTAGATGATGGGGCACAGTACAGTGGATTGGGAATAGAAGAATTTAAGCTCATTCAACCACAGTTCTACCTGACTGGGATGGGACTTTTGAATCTCTTCCTGACGAGATCAAAAGTTGCCCGTACTGGCAGTATGGATCAGGAAGTCATTCCAGCTCATCAAGAAAGATTGTTGGCTCCGTTTTTCTTCCGGTTATGTCAGACAAAAATGTAGTTGTTAAGATTAGACACCTGCTGATCAGTGGTTCTTCGCAGTGAATTGTCGGTAGAAATGTTACACGATTTTGTAATATCATTCATATGGGCGGTAACGCTCTAGAACTTTCTACTAATGATGGAGAGGTTGATACTATATCTCTTATCGATCATTTATCATCACTTATTTGTTCCTTACAACCGATTTATGGGTGAGTGTTCTAGCTTGGACTTATCCACGAGTTCAGTATTTTTTTGTGCCACTGCTAAGGTCAGTAGTGAACAAGGAGATTTGCCCTGGAACAAAAGGAAGTCCGTTGTTGTCAAAGTCCAATAACATGTTTGTGGTCACTCTTCTCTTACGGACATGAAGCTACTTCTGCAAAGGAACGGTTTATGGAATAATGACGTTGAGAAATATTTATGTTCTGTTCTCTTGAAAAATGCGTCAAATGTTTGATGACCGCACTGCCTCTACCAGCTCGAAAGGTTTCGTTGAGCTCTATGTCAGGCAGTTTCAACGAAGTTGTTTGTGCTGACCATTTTTTTATATGAAGTTCCTGTTTTTCACGCGATGGGCTCTGTTACACGATTTTCTATTGGCTGTGTTGTTCCCAACACCAAGATTTTACATGCATTCCATGCATTTGATTCACTTTGGATTTCACAGTTTTGGAACCCTGTCAAAGTTCTCGGCGACCCTGTGTATGACTGTGAGGATTTTAAGAATTTTCTTTCTCTTTTTGATATTCAGTTTCAAGCTCTTCCACCTCGTCGCCATATCAAGAATGTTATCGAGTCTAAACACCAACTTCTGAGAGATATCTACTTACGGGTGAAAGACTCTGAATCAACACAGGACATCCAGAGCCTAGTTGAGCAAGTATTCCGTATTTCAAATGTTCTTTATGGTAATAACAAGCTCTCCGCATATGAATTAGCCAAAGGTCACTCCTATCCTATTGATTCTATTGTCCAACCCGTACAGATTCCTGAGGATATTTTGGAAGCACACAGATGTTTACAGGCCAAAAGGAAGTTGACACTCATTTTAAACTCTAAGTCTGTAAGTGAAAATTCATTTCAAGTTGGTGATATGGTAGAAGTTTTTATCAAAAACGCGAATAAGAAGCGGGAAAAATGGTCTTCAGCTCTTCCAATTCTTAGTTTTGATCATGAAAAGAGGCTGTCAGTCTACCCGACAAAAAGGGGAAGACTTTTTCTGCAGCTTTTGAAGATGTGCGACTGGCCATTGTTGATAATCAACTTGCTTCGTCTATCCAAGAGTCAATTGATTCCCTACAGTCTGATTTTGAATTTATTGTGAACAACATTGATAGCTCCGATGTTCGATCCGATGACGAGATTAGTCCTCGTCGGACAGAAATTGATGATGATGTGAATATCAACGAGACTGTTGTTCCTTCCGTTGGTGATAAGATTGAAGTATTCTGGCCAGATGACGACCAATACTACCCTGGTGTAATTGGACACCATGAGCCATAAAACGACACTTTTCGTGTTGACTATTTTGATGAAGACGTTGAAATCTTGAAGCTACAAGAAGAGGATTGGAAGTTTGCTCCATCTGCTTCCAATTCCGTTTCTACGAACAAGGTTCATCTGTTACCTGAAACTGAGCTGTCTAGCTCCGAGAAAGACGCCCTGCAAAGCTATTATGATCGCTTTAATACTAAGGAATTCCTCCTTCATCATGCTCAAGGCCTACCGGATTTTTGGTTCAGAATGCCTAGGTATTGAAGAAACAAATTTCAAGAAAATTGTTAAAGAAGTTCATGTTTCTCAGGTACCTATTGATGCGAATATTATCTCTAGTCACGTTCTGTATAAGGTCAAGGTTCAGGATGATGAGTCGCTGATGATGAAAGCTCAAATTGCGCCACAGGGCAACAAAGACCGAGACAAGCATATGGTTAAGACGGATTCACCAGTTTTTCCTCCTCTTGTAATTAGAGTGTTGCCTTCAATATCTAGTATGTTCAAGTGGGCTTTGGTCAAGATAGACGTCAAATCTGCATTTTTACGGACTGTAATTGCTGAACGAGATATTTACGTGGTCCCCCCTCGCGAATGCAAAACAGATCCTTCTACTGGCTTCTTTTTACTGCCGCTTATAGCCTAGCCACTGCTAGTGCAAAGTGGCAAGATCACAGTGATTCCTTTTTCTATGAGTTGTGTTTTGCTCATCTTTCGTTTGTTCCCCAAATCTGCTACATACGTTCGAATAATCAAAACTGCTTTATATCATCCACTACAAAGGTAGTGGATGATATTCTAGTGACGGTACCTTTGGAGTATGTCCAATATTTGGTGAAGAAGATCAATGACCGATTCAAGCTTGGAACTATTGTTTACGGTCCAGGTCAATTTTTGTATTACCGGTTGACCATTATTCAGAACGAAGATTTTTTCTATTTCCATTCATTCTGAGGACAAGCTTGAAGCTTTGCAACCATATCCTCTTGATCATTTTCGACGCCGTCAAGTTAACGAACTTTTGAATCAGATCGAGCTTAATGCCTTCCGTTCGTCGAATGGCTCCATTGGATGGATTAGAATTGCTGAAAGTCCGTATTGCTCTTTTCACTCAAGCATTCTTCAACAGAAAGGTGTAAAACCAAGTTTGCAAGCTCTAATTAATCAAAGAAACTACTTGAAGACTTTGAAAAGGTTTGGTACATCTCTTTCGTACAAACGTCCGTCTAGTTGTGCTCCACAAAAACTCTCTATTCTGTTTTTATACGATGCATCTCGTTCAAACGAGTGCGGCCAACTCGCATTTGTTGCAAGACTGTTAATTGGTGAATTTGGGAAAGATTCAATCTTTCATGCCCTACACTGGGGTTCAAACAATTCGCGACGTCCTGTGAAATTTATTGGCGCCGCCAAGATACTTGCAGCTTATTACGCTATTGACCAAGCAAAGCTCTTGGCCGCAGCGTACTCTACTCTTCTTTACATGGAATTTGATGTTATTGTGTGTGTCAATTCTAAAGAACTTTACGATTCTCTTTCTACTTGTCACACTTCTGCCGACAAAAGCATTCGTGCCGATGTTGCTGTGATTTCATATGAGTTTGAGACCCATAACGTCAACCGCATAGTATGGATACCAGGAAAAATTAATCCTGTAGATTCCTTAACAAAACGAGACAGTCCCATGGACAAAACGTTGTAGTTGATGTTGTATAGTGGCGAATTGTGTATAGATTTTTCTCAAGCCATGATGATGTCGTCTGAGAAGTTTCTGGGATAAGTTGTTCTCTCAAAAAAAGAGAGAGAATACGAATGTTCGAATTTGTATTTGTTTTTGTTGGCACCCGTTTAATGTTGTATTGGTATTTGTACTTGTATTTGCTTCGAATTTGTATTTGTATTTGTTGGCACCAGTTTAATGTCGTATTGGTATTTGCACATGTATTTGCAACCGTTTGAGTTTGTATTTGTATTAGAGTATGCTTTTGTATTTATACTGTTGTTTGATAGACAACCCCCGATGATGTTTGACAGTTCCTCTAGCTCCGACAGATCTACTAGCTTAAAGTATATCCTCGTTCTGTGTTTAAGATTCCCATTACATTTATTAAAAACACGAGATCCTCCTGTGCTCAGTTCTGTCACTGGTTCGTGGCTTTATCGATTCCAGAGACAAATTTCTTGGTTGCAATTTGAAAGGGCTACAACGCGAGTTATCGGCTACTCGCTGCAAGAAACATGTGGATGACGAGTTCACCGTAGGCAGCGGTCCTTGGCTGGACCCCTGATACTTGCCGTAAAGTTATTCCGTAAACAAATGGATGGGGAATGGGTGAAGCTTGAGGGAAGAATGCGATGATAATTACCTCGCAACTGGACGCTGAGTGAATATCTGGAGGCAGGAAGACGTTGCAATTTCAAGTGGAATGCTGCGTTGGGCTACGTTGCTGGGAGGGTTACAATGCTGGTGGATTGAAGCTTTGTTTTGAATCTGGTAAACGAGCTTCTTGTGACGTTGACATGAAAGACTACCGTACATGGTAGCGTAATATTTGTTTGAGATTAGAAAACTCCGAGAAATGTGTACCTTCGATGGTGGATCGTTTTTTAAATATTGGAAAACATTAGCGTGCCCCTTTTATGATAACTGATTCGGGAGGTGTTTGCGAAAGAGGACATAGCTAGCTAGCGCGCATATTTGTCGGATGCGCTCGCAAAGTACCAGTACTGTACTGTTCAGTACTATGTTCTGCAGTACATACAGTATATGCAAAGCACGGTATGAAATATAATATTAAAGAACGGAATCGATCATTGCTGTAGATGCCGAGCAAGAGGGGAAGCTGGGTGGTAAATGGGGTTGGTTTCGTGCGACTGGTGCGAAGGTTTGTAGTCGAATGAACTTGGGTATACAAACCATATTTCAAGATCCTGACATCAGGGCAACGGGCGCCACCGGCGGCACCGATTATTTCGATGTGACCTTCGACGACCCGCTGGCCCCTTCTCATCTCAGAATGAGAACCTTTAACCCCCTTACCAGCTTGAACACAGCCCACGCGGACAAGCTACGGAAATACCAGGGATTCCTAGCCAGCTTACCTGGCAGGAACAGACTCGTGCCCGTTCCTATCTCCAAACTCTGGGGGTGGCATCCCGAAGCGTTCCGCCACATCACGGAGGCTGAGAACCGGGGAGTTTTGGAGATTTTGAGGTCAAAATGGCTGCAGTCCAGTACAGTATGCTGTTTTTACGTTACGATTTATTGAAACCCCCCTGCTCTGCTTGTTCCTGGTGGGTAGATATGCCTTCTTCCCCTCTGGAGACAGTCGTCGGTGCCTCTGAGCAGTATAGCACCTAATTGTTCCCCACTCTCGCCTAACGGATCCAATTTGAACTGATATAGTTTTATGAGTGAGTATCTGAATGGGCATCAGGTTTTTTTGGGTTTTGGAATACACCGAATTCGCACTCCTCCTGATCAAGCCCGATCCAAATTCACTGAGTTACGAGCTGAGAATACAGTCCATTTTCTATCCACAGGGTTTGTCGAACCGATTCTTTGAAATCTTTTATGCGACCTTAGAAGGTATATGCAAAAGGGAATAAATGGGCTTGGTTTACTGCGAATGGGGCGAAGGTTTGCAGCACTAAGACCTTGTATTCAAAGGTAAAGGTAAATGTGTCTGCATTGGCCGCAACAAGCGAAAAGTTACGTAAGCTAGGTAGGTTCGCTCACCTCACTGGCTACGCAGTCAGGGGGCCTGCAGTTGACCAACCAGCCAGGGAAGTGAACACACTGTAGCTGGTGTGATCTTAACAGGGGGCATTGGCGGGGGACCGGAGCTTTGCACACATGAAAAAAGGGCTCTGAGGAGGTTGAGTTGACGATCGTAGAACCACTGAACATATCCGGCGCTGTTGCAAAACAAGAGAGAGATACTTTAACTAATCGTCATACCAGAATCACTGCGTCACGTAGCATAGCTAGTCAACACTGTGAAGTAAATGAATTTCCCACAGGATGCCAAAATTGCCGTAGTGCGACAGCTTATTTGATGTCTAAAGCACAAACGCTTAGCAGATACCAGCTGCATAAATAGGTGAACACCGCCCTCGTCGCAACCACTTCAGCTTGTTCCCATCAAATTCATTTGTGGATAGCCTCTTGTTTCCAGCAACAGCAAGCAAAATGCGCTCCTTTCAATTTCTTGGTTTCATTTCGTTACTTGTCATCCAATACTCCATTGCCATTTCAAAGCATCTCAAAACCGGTACTTTGAACAGCACTGAGACTATCGACACGTCCGATGGAACAATGACGTACACAACTCGCGCCGAACTGCGAACGCCGATCCTTGTGTGGCAGGACCTCAAAAATGATGGTATCAGGATGACTTTCTGCGCAAGAAGCCGGGGAAATGTTATCAGATTCAAAAACGTTCGTGACGAAAGCGATTTTCACATTGGCGTTGTTATCACCTTTGAACGAGAGGAGTATGAAGCACTCAACTGTGCTGGACCCCCGCAAAACACAGAATTGGACAAAGTCGATGGCATTATCTTTCGTAAGATCACTTTCGTGGAAACGACGAGCTCGAATGGTGTCAAATACGTTTACGTCCAGACGGAATTTGTGTCGGGGGTCACAGTTTGTCCTACCGTTCAGACAACCAAGATTCAGAATACGGCATACGCAACCACAAGACTTCGCAGAACTTTCTCTTTTACAGCAAACTCCGGTGCCGCTAGTGGGTATGGTAGAATTGGGGCAAATGTGGATATATTTGGCGGTATTTACAACTTTCATTTCTTCCGTGAAAACTTGACGTACTCATGGGACCAGTACATTGGTGCAACTGCCCGCACGAGTGTCACTCTTTCCGGTACCTTGTCAAGGACACATAATTTCGCTCGGATCCCACTCCCGAGTGCCAGCTTTAGTGGGAAGAATCTGTTGCTAATTGGCAAGGTTTCAGGGGGACTTTTTGTTACCCTCGGCTATGATACCTCCATCAGCCTTTCACAGGAGACAACTATGACTTATGCAATGGGATTCAGATCTACTCAGAGAGTGTACGTTGGCAAGAACACATTCCACAGTGTAAGCCTTGCTGCCGAAAAAACCGGCACCACAAATGTCAATGTTTTGGCGAACACCGGTTCCTCTGTAACCAACTTCGCTGTGACAGGATTTGCTGGTGTTAAAGTTGGGTTAATGGCGGAGTTAGAAATGCCCTGGTTTAAGTCGAATAGAGCCAACCTCTCTATTGCGGCCTCGGTCGGTGCGACCGCGAAGGTTGAGCGGCAGTATCCTCCTTACTCTGCAGTTACTTCAGGATTTAAGCTTAATTCTGCCTGCAATGATTGCCATTCAGTCCAAGGAACCGTCAATGCGGTGGCTAAGTCATTGAAAATTGAGGGCAATATCCCGGGCAAAACTGATCCCATCAGTAGGACAATTCTACGCTCAATTGCGTCAGTTCCTATCGGGACAGTTTGTTTATTCCCAACCTCTTGTAATGCTAATAATCCATCGTGAGAGGTCATAGTCGGGTATGCAACATATTTCTCCTCGAGAGGATTAAGTAATTGCGTTCTATCGAACCCGAGTTCGAAGGTAGTAGTGCTCCAATTGAGATTCTTCGAAGATATGAGGACCTAATAGTATGAACGACATTCAAAATGGATGTTATGTATTTAGTGATATAAATCTTCAGTGATGGAAATAGGCGTAAAAATCCATGCTTTGTTCCTAGAGCTTATACAACTGCTAACCTGTCCGATGTTTTATAGATACAAGGAGTTAAGTAACCCCAGATGCGAAATTTTCGCTGCATCGATCTATACAGAAACTGTACCCTTGGCCTGACTGGAAGCCTGCCTGCAGGCATGCTGCATTTAAGGTCACTGCCGCTACAATCGCTACAATCGACTTTTTGAGTCGATTGTGGTTGTCTGGAAAACCATGGGCTAAATCGGATATATCTTCGAAGAGTAAAACACCCAACCCTTTCCCCTGCCGCTACCGAGTGCCGTTGGGAACTGGGTAATACAGGAAATGGTCCTTCCGAAGGGATCAGCAACTTACAAAAAAATTAAACATCGCGCCCTGAATCTGCTCACCGTCCTTTCCAAATTTGTCTACCATCCCCCCCCTAGATATTTTAGTACTGCATTCTCTCCTTCAAATCTACTCCAAATCAGGATTTGACGTCTTTTCTATTTACTTCCTTCATCAAATTCACTGCCTATGTAGGAATTTCATGCAAATGCGCTACTGCAATTTCGATTTTAACTTTTCAGTACTGACTCCAATCCGTATCTAAGGGGAATTTAAACCCATTTTACCCAACTTTTTTTGAAATCCATCAACCTCCACACACACTAACCTCCCTCTCAAACCCTCTATCTTCCATCCACAATCGCCCCACTCCATTTACAACCAAAACCCGCCCTTCTCGCCGCGTAAACGTCCTTGCACTCGCTGCATGTGGCCTGACGGACGCAGACGACTATCTGCGACGCCAGACTAAGAAGAAGATAATGGAGTTCGTTCGCGAACTCTTCGTCGAGGATGAGCCGAAGAGGTAGCTAAGGGGCAGGAATAGGAAGTCGTAGAGGGAGCTGGGGACACCCTCGAGGAGTGGGCAGCTCCGGAATCGGTCTACGAAGTTGAAGAAGAAGAGGGCAATGATGATGAGGAAAAGGGAGACGTGGGAAGTGTTGGAATGGTGGAGCCGGGGCTGTAAATTATGGAACAAGTTGTACCGACCCTGGAAACGGATGGGAATATCTTTAGTAGTTTAGATATATCCTTGGGGAAAATAGAGAGTTATGACCAGTTCGCAGATATTTGTGGGGACTGATTGGCCCGCATGGATATTTTGGAGGAGTTGTTTGGGTCTGATGTAGAGAATTGGAAATAAGAAGACCACATCGATTGTTCGTTTCTTAAGTATCTTTTGTTTAGAGTATATCATCCACAAAAAATATTTTTATGAATTTCCTCGTTCGGACTTTAGGGGTAGCCAAAAGTCTATATAAGCTGAGTAAACTGCTTCCTCATGGAGAGGGAAAGCAAGTTGGGAGACAACTTCAAAAAAGATACTCCAGTAGTAACGAAGTTGGTAGACATCTTGGGGCCTAAAATTTATAAACGACTCTCAAGCGTCGAAGCTAGGTGGAAGAACCTTCCCCTTTAGAATTATTGGAGGATCCACTGAGCCCTCTTCCATTTCAGCCCACAGCATTTACCTTGCAACATACACGGAAGCAAATCAGTCGTTCGCAGGGCGAAGGTAACTGCCTGCTTCTTCCGGACAAAGTCGTTTGCCATAGATTTCTCACCCGTGTACAGCAATTTTTATTCCTACAAAGACCTTAGCATAGCACGTTTTTCGCTCAAAACACCTCCGTTTTCGGATACCAGGCGTCGGATATCTCTCTTATGCCGACTTTCTGCTAACAAACTGTTCCATATGTCCGCTTCAAGTAAGTTAACACCGCGTAGGCGTCTGGATGCCATCCTCTGAGGGTCTATATAGGGATGGGCAGATATCTCAACAGTGACGTCTAGAAATTTGTCGATAGGCTTATCAACTCTCACTTCAACAAAATGCCCTGAAATGATAAAATATTAAGTCTAAAGGGTCTTTCTATATAAGAGCATCATAACATCATTCTCGTAGAGAGTAAAGGTGTTTGTTTCTTTAAAATTTGAAAGGTACAGATCGGCTATCCCCGGTATGCTCTAAACGTGTCATAAGATACTTTGAAGTGACACCAGTTATCTCAAAGCGCTGACTGAAGTCCTGCCAGTAAGCATGCTGCATTGGAAATCACTACCGCTGCCGCGAGCCGTTGGTCAAAACCCCGCGGACTGTTCCATATGTATCCATTGTCATAACAGCAACGTTCTGCGCCACGTCGGTTAGCACTGCGTAGGCATCTGGATGTCAACACCCGAGGGTTGATAAAGTAAAGGTGGAGACTAATTTTGGAGTCCCAAGGATGGACTGTAGAGTCTATGGCTGACTATTTGGAATAAGAAGAAAAAGACTTTACTAAATAAGAAGAGGGGACTACGACAAGCCTGATGATATTGTCCAGATAGTAATACACCCAGAGTTCTCTCGGGGATGAAGATCCCTCACAAATCAAGGAGCTATTCAAGTCAGGAGCGGTTGAGCTGTCGTCGGTTGATCGCGATAAAAGTTCGTTGTTGCAAGAGAAAGCTTAATAATAGTGAACAATCTGCAGCGTCCGAAGGCAGGACTATTGCCCTTGTGGAGAGCGAGGTATTTGACAAACCTCTACAGGCCTCATTCGGTACTGCGGACATCCAAACCCATAAAAAAACTGATGCAGTTGCAGTTTCACATTCTATGAAGACTGTGGAGGGGCTAAAATAGTGCCGAAGGAAAAGGTGACCACTAAATACCCGAGCTGAGAGTCGCTGCGAGCGACTAAATTGCTACGGTAGACGTTAAAGGTGTTGTGAGAATTAGGCGTGAAAACTGAGTGACTGCTCTAGTACTCGACCCTAAAGGGACAGGGTATACCACTTATGCTCTGTGACTGGCAAAAAAGGTTCTTGGATCTGAAGCTGAATCTCAACTCCCCGACTCTTTGGGACTGGATCTGAAGTTGTCTTCCAACTTCTTTTATACTCATATTTTGTGTGTGACTCAGTTTGGTGAGCGTCCTACTAGAGCTTGCTGCGTACTCCTGAAATTTAACTCGTATCTCTCCTTATATAAAGTTCCAAACTGCCGAAATTTGTAGCACCTGCACAGTACCTTTGCCGAATCTGCACTGATGCAGTACAATGCAAAGCATATCTCTAAAAATAATCGAAAATAAAACTTTTATCCCAGTGCCAGCGCAGCCAGCGCAGCATGCCAAAATAAATAAATAAAACTTGCATTCGAGCACCTAAATAAATAAATAAAACTTGCATTCAAGCACCAGCGCAACCAGGGCAGCATGCTAAAGTAGCATCCAGCTAGCGCAGAGTACCAGCTCACCCTTATCTGATGAAATCCCGTTTTCAGATCAAGCTTGGAGGAAAATACCGCATCTCCAAGTCGATCGAGCATTTCATCAGAACGAGGGAGTAGAGCATTATTCTTTTTGGTGATGTGAACCAAAGCGCGATAATCGGCAACACCTCTACGTTTTCCACCCCTTTCTTTTACAAAGAAAATTGGTGCTTCATATGGTGATTTACTGGACGTGATCTTCCCTTTCCTCAAAAGAGACTCGACGTACTCTTTTGCTGCCCTAAGTTCGGATGAAGACAGCTGGAATAAAGGTCGATGAGGTGCCTTTGCCCCTTCCTCCACTTTGATCTCATGATCAACTGATCGAATCGGAGGAAGCCCTCTTGGCAATTCATCCTGAAAGACCTCTTTAAAATTATCCAGTAATCTGCTCAGTTTTCCAACGAACTTTGAATCTGTCACTCCTCTCATAATGTGAACTCCAAGTAACTGAAATACTTCAATATCACCCTCATGCCTCAGCATTCGTCAATATTTCTCCACTCCCAAATTGGACACATCAATACGGTTTTCGTTATCGAGATCAATCACTGGAATGGAAGCATCTTTCAACATCAAAATCTGTTTCCGATTGTAGAGACGTGGATTGTAGGCAATATACTACAGCATTCTCAACAGAACATCATACCTGGTTTGGAACGCAGCCCAACTAGAACTATATGTATGTTCGCCTAACTTAATAGTTCCGTTGGAACTGATTTCAGATATTTTCTCAGTATCTCCGTTCTGTGAATGGCAAAAAATGACTCGTTCACGACGAATCTCAAACAAGTCCCTATTTCGCATCAGTAACTCGGCTGAAACCACGTTTGGATTGCATCCATCGTCCTTTAGTACTTTGACTGCTATTACATTGAATCTACCTTGAAGTTCTGACAAAGGCTAAACTAGTATAGGTCCATCAGTGGGGATACTGTCATCATGACTAGACGTGATTCCATTATATTAGGGCTCGGACATTCTCGACTTAATACTGTCCTTTGGGAATTCCGCTCCAGTGATTTCCACAGACGTTACACTCTGCTCATTGGGACATCTGTTCACACTCACTGCTGGTCTCTCCTGATTTTTCACCAAGTCTGGTAGACAAACTATTTTTCCCAGTCAAAGCCATTCAAATCATTACTGTGTCCTGCCTGTATATTGTTCGCCACTATGCGATTACCACCCCTGTTCCCTCTATTTCAGTTTCTTTTTTTGTATTCCCAAGGTCTACATCCCATATTATGGCACGTAAAGCATCGGTTTTCTATCAAGTCGTTCTGACGCTGCCCATCGTTTTTACGTTCCAGGTTTCAGATCTCCATCGGCATAGGACCTGAGGCATTTGGATTGTTGTGAAATGAATCTCTGCCAGTGAAGAAACCGGAACCGCAAAATTCTCCACCAACATTAAGAGCAATGGTAGTCGCAGCTTCCAACTTGGATGGGTTCCTTTACGAACCTCTAACAGAATGTGGGGTTTAAGACCTTCACAGAACCGCGCTGAGTTTTCCAATACACTGATACCGGGAACATTGATAACCAAAATCCTGAACTCCGAGGGGTACGCTGCCACACTCGTTTTCTGGTGGATCTTGGTAAGCTTGTCGCGAGCTCAAATGAAATTTTCCTGGGTGACAAATTCTGCCTCAACCAGGGGTTTGAAAGCTTCCTATGTAGGCGGAACAGAATTCTCGGAAATAAGCGTATACCACCAGTTTGCGACAGTTCCGGTCATGAATGTCGAAGCGAAGTCGATAGCATTCTGGGCACTGATGACTTCTTCATGGTCCATCTGAATAAGTCTCAGGTATTTTTCGACTGAATGAAACTGTGTCCGAACCTTTGACACATCTCGAGCCCTATCGAACAGCATAGGCTTATTTGGTTTGAAGAAAGACATATTCAACAAACGTCTTACTTAAAGCCTTGCACCACCAAATAAACTTGAATAAAAGCACTTGAAGTTGAAATCTGCAAGGTATTTGTCCCTGGACGACGGTAGGCTCCCTACCCTCAGAGAGAGTGACTCACCAGCAGCTTTGATCACACCTACACTCCAGTGTGACTCAGCAATCCGTTCGGGACATCCCTACCAATCTACCATGTAGACCGCTATCGGTGTCCTTACCCTATATGAAAGCCTCTTAAGCCGACCTCAAGATAGCGATTAGCCAAAGATTACCCGTTCTGAGCACGTATCCCTTAGTCCAAGTTAATGTTATGAAGCGTTACCTGAACCCGTGACCCAGTCGGTGCACCTAGCTAACAGCCACCAAGTGCAATAGGATTGTATAGGAATACTGTGAGGGGACCCTCAAGTGGGGACTTGGCCAGAACTACGGCTTTACTAACGCTACTTAGTAAAGCGCAAATGTCCATTTTAAGTATTCTGAACAGGATCACGCAGCTTCGTGAGGCCTACACGCTACCTGAACAGAATAACCTAAAGATCGCAGACTATGCTGTACCCCAAGTTCCCTGTTACCTAGCTCTCCAATTAGTAACCGAGACCTGCGTAGAACAATGAGGCTTAGAGTACCTGGCACTCCAGCCCACAGGCACTCTCCTATACTTGTCACTCCAGTCCACACGTACAGTATATGATAGTACTTACAGTAATACCTGTCAGCAAAGTGTTTCCAAAATTCAACAACCCACAAAAAAAAACCGTGTAAAAAACCTCTAACTAGAACAAGACGAAAGCGAAATGCAGCGGAACTAGCGGAAGTGATGCTACCAGTGAAGCAAAGAGAGAGGCAACCGGGGCGCTGCTAAAGGAACAGTAGAGACGATGGTAGTGGGTTTCAGAAAGTCAGGGGCAAAGGGTGTATGGAGTGTACCTGAATTCCCACAAGAATCCAGACGAGCCCCCTTTACATAGATAGTACGATAGCTCTACTCTATAATTCTATACTTTTTTAGTTTAGTAGAACTTACTAGAAAGTAGGGGTGTAACTATATAATTATGCTATCTAGAATATTACTACGTAAATAAAATGATGACTTGGGGCTCCACGTCAAATTTAAAACATTGAAGGAAAAGCAAACTTCTAAATTCATTGCATTTTCTATGTTACGCCACTGTGTAATAGAGAATTGGAATAACGACAGCGAACAAGTCTCTATTACACCGTGGTGTAACAGAGACATTGTTACATTACGCAGATTGGACAAGGGAGCAACATTTGGCTGGTCCCAGAGCTACTTCTTGAAGGGCGTTAAAACAAAAGATCATTAAATACAAGCTTTATGATGCGATATGAGATGACTTGGTCGGTCAACACCCTGGAACGTGATCGATAGAACAGTGTGGAGTGGATCAGCTTTGCGATCACATTTCCTTATACATAAGAAATAGTCTTAAGGTTCCGGGAGCGAAAATAAAATCTTGGACGGTTCGCTTCGTTGAAATAAGCTAAATTTCTTGTATAAATCGAAAACTTCGCTCAAGATAGTTTCAAACAATATGTGCTCAATCTTAAAAATCTATAGATCGAGTATTTCTTGACCGAATTGCTTTCGGCCGGACAATTCAGTAGGAGGTACTACTATATTTATCTGTAACTATCTTTATCTGTAAAACTATGAATGTTCGAATTTGTATTTGTATTTGCTGGCACACTTTTATTGTTGTACCGGTATTTGTACTTTTATTTGCTTCGAATTTGTATTTGTATTTGTTGGCGCCAGTTTAATGTTGAATTGGTATTTGCACATGTATTTGCAACCGTTTGAGTTTGTGTTTTTATTGGAGTATGCTTTTGTATTTATATTGTTGTTTGTTAGACAACCTCCGATGAAGTTTGACAGTTTCTCTAGCTCCGACAGATCTATACTAGCTTAAGGGATATCCTCGTTCTGTGTTTAAGATTCGCATTACATTTATTAGCTATGGGCCCAGTCCAGGTTCTGCAACTATAGAACTACCCAATCGTCCATGCTTCTCATGGGACTCGAGGCAAGCGCCATAGACGGATGGAAAGGGAGATCAAAGTCAATATTCCAGATCAGTCAAATTGTGGGAGGCTTTTCATGATGAGTTATCTGCTAATAACAGTAACAAGATTTCTGTTAATCTTCGTGGTATTATGTTAGTATTTCAATTGTACGGAAGAGCCAAGAGTTTATGCCAGAGTATTCCTAATGACGTGTTTAAGACTGAAAAAGGTTTTCAAGCTGTTGTTGATGCAATTTACAAGCGAGATGCTTTGGCTGTCATTAGTGAAGTTTACTCTGATTTTGTTGGTGTTTTGAATACAAAACGAAATTCTAATAAGTTCTTTCGTAATTTTGAACAGCGTTTTGAAGCTCAAGTGGCAACGATTAATTCACATTCGGCAGAGGATTCTATGTTACCGAATTCTTTAGTGTCGATCTTGTTGATGGCCAATGCCAATATCGATGGGAATCAAATAATATCAATTCTTGCCGCTGCGTCTCCGAAAGACAGTACTTTGGTCTCTTCTTCGTCTACATCTGACTTTCTTAAATCGCTAACCTACGATGCTGTGTCATCGGTTGTTCGACAATGTGACAAGCCTAGGATGTGATGGAGAACACCATAAATTATGCAATTTGCGCAAGTTCTGTACGCACCTCTAGTTCTAAGAAGTCAGGTGAAAAGAAAACCCTGACGCAGGAACAGCTGGCCGACTTAAAATCAAAGTCTAAATGCCATGAATTTCACAAGAAAGGGCATTGGGCATATGATCCAGAATGTGAATTGAATTCGAACAGCTCTTCGTCCTCTAATAATCGAACCAACTCTTCTACAGTTCCAAAGAAATCTGTTTCGTTTCACATGGCTCAACTAAGTGGTTTTAATGACTCTTCTATGGATTGAATTGGACCTCTTTTAGATGATGGGGCACAGTACAGTGGATTGGGAATAGAAGAATTTAAGCTCATTCAACCACAGTTCTACCTGACTGGGATGGGACTTTTGAATCTCTTCCTGACGAGATCAAAAGTTGCCCGTACTGGCAGTATGGATCAGGAAGTCATTCCAGCTCATCAAGAAAGATTGTTGGCTCCGTTTTTCTTCCGGTTATGTCAGACAAAAATGTAGTTGTTAAGATTAGACACCTGCTGATCAGTGGTTCTTCGCAGTGAATTGTCGGTAGAAATGTTACACGATTTTGTAATATCATTCATATGGGCGGTAACGCTCTAGAACTTTCTACTAATGATGGAGAGGTTGATACTATATCTCTTATCGATCATTATCATCACTTATTTGTTCCTTACAACCGATTTATGGGTGAGTGTTCTAGCTTGGACTTATCCACGAGTTCAGTATTTTTTTGTGCCACTGCTAAGGTCAGTAGTGAACAAGGAGATTTGCCCTGGAACAAAAGGAAGTCCGTTGTTGTCAAAGTCCAATAACATGTTTGTGGTCACTCTTCTTACGGACATGAAGCTACTTCTGCAAAGGAACGGTTTATGGAATAATGACGTTGAGAAATATTTATGTTCTGTTCTTGAAAAATGCGTCAAATGTTTGATGACCGCACTGCCTCTACCAGCTCGAAAGGTTTCGTTGAGCTCTATGTCAGGCAGTTTCAACGAAGTTGTTTGTGACCATTTTTTTATATGAAGTTCCTGTTTTTCACGCGATGGACTCTGTTACACGATTTTCTATTGGCTGTGTTGTTCCCAACACCAAGATTTTACATGCATTCCATGCATTTGATTCACTTTGGATTTCACAGTTTTGGAACCTGTCAAAGTTCTCGGCGACCCTGCTTATGACTGTGAGGAGTTTAAGAATTTTCTTTCTCTTTTTGATATTCAGTTTCAAGCTCTTCCACCTCGTCGCCATAACAAGAATGTTATCGAGTCTAAACACCGAATTCTGAGAGATATCTACTTACGGGTGAAAGACTCTGATTCAACACAGGACATGCAGAGCGTAGTTCAGCAAGTATTCCGTATTTCAAATGTTCTTTATGGTAATAACGAGCTCTCAGCATATGAACTAGCCAAAGGTCACTCCTATCCTATTGATTCTATTGTCCAACCCGTACAGATTCCTGAGGATATTTGGAAGCACACAGATGTTTACAGGCCAAAAGGAAGTTGACTCTCATTTTAAACTCTAAGTCTGTAAGTGAAAATTCCTTTCAAGTTGGTGATATGGTAGACGTTTTTATCAAAACAGGCGAATCAGAAGCGAGGAAATGGTCTTCAGCTCTTCCAATTCTTAGTTTTGATCATGAAAAGGTCTGTCAGTCTACCCGGCAAAAAGGGAAAGACTTTTTCTGCAGCTATTGAAGATGTGCGACCGGCCATTGTTGATAACCAACTTGCTTCGTCTATCCAAGAGTCAATCGATTCCTACAGTCTGATTTAGAATTTATTGTGAACACATTGATAGCTCCGATGTTCGATCCGATGACGAGATTAGTCCTCGTCGGACAGAAATTGATGATGATGTGAATATCAACGAGACTGTTGTTCCTTCCGTTGGTGATAAGATTGAAGTATTCTGGCCAGATGACGACCAATACTACCCTGGTGTAATTGGACACCATGAGCCAGAAACGACACTTTTCGTGTTGACTATCTTGATGAGACGTTGAAACCTTGAAGCTACAAGAAGAGGATTGGAAGTTTGCTCCATCTGCTTCCAATTCAGTTTCTACGAACAAGGTTCATCTGTTACCTGGAACTGAGCTGTCTAGTTCCGAGAAAGACGCCCTGCAAAGCTATTATGATCGCTTTAATACTAAGGAATTCCTCCTTCATCATGCTCAAGGCCTACCGGATTTTTGGTTCAGAATGCCTACGGTATGAAGAAACAAATTTCAAGAAATTGTTAAAGAAGTTCATGTTTCTCAGGTACCTATGATGCGAATATTATCTCTAGTCACGTTCTGTATAAGGTCAAGGTTCAGGATGATGAGTCGCTGATGATGAAAGCTCAATTGCGCCACATGGCAACAAAGACCGAGACAAGCATACGGTTAAGACGGATTCACAGTTTTTCCTCCTCTTGTAATTAGAGTGTTGCTTCAATATCTAGTATGTTCAAGTGGGCTTTGGTCAAGATAGACGTCAAATCTGCTTTTTTACGGACTGTAATTGCTGAACGAGATATTTACGTGGTCCCCCCTCGCGAATGCAAAACAGATCCTTCTACTGGCTTCTTTTACTGCCGCTTATAGCCTAGCCAATGCTAGTGCAAAGTGGCAAGATCACAGTGATTCCTTTTTCTATGAGTTGTGTTTTGCTCATCTTTCGTTTGTTCCCCAAATCTTCTACATACGTTCGAATAATCAAACTGCTTGATACTCTACAAAGGTAGTGGATGATATTCTAGTGACGGACCTTTGAGTATGTCCAATATTTGGTGAAGAAGATCAATGACCGATTCAAGCTTGGAACTATTGTTTACGGTCCAGGTCAATTTTTGTATTACGGTTGACCATTATTCAGAACGAAGATTTTTCTATTTCCATTCATGCTGAGGACAAGCTTGAAGCTTTGCAACCATATCCTCTTGATCATTTTCGACGCCGTCAAGTTAACGAACTTTTGAATCAGATCGAGCTTAATGCCTTCCGTTCGTCGAATGGCTCCATTGGATGGATTGAATTGCTGAAGTCCGTATTGCTCTTTTACTCAAGCATTCTTCAACAGAAAGGTGTAAACCAAGTTGCAAGCTCTAATTAATCAAAGAACTACTTGAAGACTTTGAAAAGGTTGGTACATCTCTTCGTACAAACGTCCGTCTAGTTGTGCTCCACAAAAACTCTCTATTCTGTTTTTATACGATGCATCTCGTTCAAACGAGTGCGGCCAACTCGCATTTGTTGCAAGACTGTTAATTGGTGAATTTGGGAAAGATTCAATCTTTCATGCCCTACACTGGGGTTCAAACAATTCGCGACGTCCTGTGAAATTTATTGGCGCCGCCAAGATACTTGCAGCTTATTACGCTATTGACGAAGCAAAGCTCTTGGCCGCAGCGTACTCTACTCTTCTTTACATGGAATTTGATGTTATTGTGTGTGTCAATTCTAAAGAACTTTAGATTCTCTTTCTACTTGTCACACTTCTGCCGACAAAAGCATTCGTGCCGATGTTGCTGTGATTCATATGAGTTTGAGACCCATAACGTCAACCGCATAGTATGGATACCAGGAAAAATTAATCCTGTAGATTCCTTAACAAAACGAGACAGTCCCATGGACAAAACGTTGTAGTTGATGTTGTATAGTGGCGAATTGTGTATAGATTTTTCTCAAGCCATGATGATGTCGTCTGAGAAGTTTCTGGATAAGTTGTTCTCTCAAAAAAAGAGAGAGAATACGAATGTTCGAATTTGTATTTGTTTTTGTTGGCACCCGTTTAATGTTGTATTGGTATTTGTACTTGTATTTGCTTCGAATTTGTATTTGTATTTGTTGGCACCAGTTTAATGTCGTATTGGTATTTGCACATGTATTTGCAACCGTTTGAGTTTGTATTTGTATTAGAGTATGCTTTTGTATTTATACTGTTGTTTGATAGACAACCCCCGATGATGTTTGACAGTTCCTCTAGCTCCGACAGATCTACTAGCTTAAAGTATATCCTCGTTCTGTGTTTAAGATTCCCATTACATTTATTAAAAACACGAGATCCTCCTGTGCTCAGTTCTGTCACTGGTTCGTGGCTTTATCGATTCCAGAGACAAATTTCTTGGTTGCAATTTGAAAGGGCTACAACGCGAGTTATCGGCTACTCGCTGCAAGAAACATGTGGATGACGAGTTCACCGTAGGCAGCGGTCCTTGGCTGGACCCCTGATACTTGCCGTAAAGTTATTCCGTAAACAAATGGATGGGGAATGGGTGAAGCTTGAGGGAAGAATGCGATGATAATTACCTCGCAACTGGACGCTGAGTGAATATCTGGAGGCAGGAAGACGTTGCAATTTCAAGTGGAATGCTGCGTTGGGCTACGTTGCTGGGAGGGTTACAATGCTGGTGGATTGAAGCTTTGTTTTGAATCTGGTAAACGAGCTTCTTGTGACGTTGACATGAAAGACTACCGTACATGGTAGCGTAATATTTGTTTGAGATTAGAAAACTCCGAGAAATGTGTACCTTCGATGGTGGATCGTTTTTTAAATATTGGAAAACATTAGCGTGCCCCTTTTATGATAACTGATTCGGGAGGTGTTTGCGAAAGAGGACATAGCTAGCTAGCGCGCATATTTGTCGGATGCGCTCGCAAAGTACCAGTACTGTACTGTTCAGTACTATGTTCTGCAGTACATACAGTATATGCAAAGCACGGTATGAAATATAATATTAAAGAACGGAATCGATCATTGCTGTAGATGCCGAGCAAGAGGGGAAGCTGGGTGGTAAATGGGGTTGGTTTCGTGCGACTGGTGCGAAGGTTTGTAGTCGAATGAACTTGGGTATACAAACCATATTTCAAGATCCTGACATCAGGGCAACGGGCGCCACCGGCGGCACCGATTATTTCGATGTGACCTTCGACGACCCGCTGGCCCCTTCTCATCTCAGAATGAGAACCTTTAACCCCCTTACCAGCTTGAACACAGCCCACGCGGACAAGCTACGGAAATACCAGGGATTCCTAGCCAGCTTACCTGGCAGGAACAGACTCGTGCCCGTTCCTATCTCCAAACTCTGGGGGTGGCATCCCGAAGCGTTCCGCCACATCACGGAGGCTGAGAACCGGGGAGTTTTGGAGATTTTGAGGTCAAAATGGCTGCAGTCCAGTACAGTATGCTGTTTTTACGTTACGATTTATTGAAACCCCCCTGCTCTGCTTGTTCCTGGTGGGTAGATATGCCTTCTTCCCCTCTGGAGACAGTCGTCGGTGCCTCTGAGCAGTATAGCACCTAATTGTTCCCCACTCTCGCCTAACGGATCCAATTTGAACTGATATAGTTTTATGAGTGAGTATCTGAATGGGCATCAGGTTTTTTTGGGTTTTGGAATACACCGAATTCGCACTCCTCCTGATCAAGCCCGATCCAAATTCACTGAGTTACGAGCTGAGAATACAGTCCATTTTCTATCCACAGGGTTTGTCGAACCGATTCTTTGAAATCTTTTATGCGACCTTAGAAGGTATATGCAAAAGGGAATAAATGGGCTTGGTTTACTGCGAATGGGGCGAAGGTTTGCAGCACTAAGACCTTGTATTCAAAGGTAAAGGTAAATGTGTCTGCATTGGCCGCAACAAGCGAAAAGTTACGTAAGCTAGGTAGGTTCGCTCACCTCACTGGCTACGCAGTCAGGGGGCCTGCAGTTGACCAACCAGCCAGGGAAGTGAACACACTGTAGCTGGTGTGATCTTAACAGGGGGCATTGGCGGGGGACCGGAGCTTTGCACACATGAAAAAAGGGCTCTGAGGAGGTTGAGTTGACGATCGTAGAACCACTGAACATATCCGGCGCTGTTGCAAAACAAGAGAGAGATACTTTAACTAATCGTCATACCAGAATCACTGCGTCACGTAGCATAGCTAGTCAACACTGTGAAGTAAATGAATTTCCCACAGGATGCCAAAATTGCCGTAGTGCGACAGCTTATTTGATGTCTAAAGCACAAACGCTTAGCAGATACCAGCTGCATAAATAGGTGAACACCGCCCTCGTCGCAACCACTTCAGCTTGTTCCCATCAAATTCATTTGTGGATAGCCTCTTGTTTCCAGCAACAGCAAGCAAAATGCGCTCCTTTCAATTTCTTGGTTTCATTTCGTTACTTGTCATCCAATACTCCATTGCCATTTCAAAGCATCTCAAAACCGGTACTTTGAACAGCACTGAGACTATCGACACGTCCGATGGAACAATGACGTACACAACTCGCGCCGAACTGCGAACGCCGATCCTTGTGTGGCAGGACCTCAAAAATGATGGTATCAGGATGACTTTCTGCGCAAGAAGCCGGGGAAATGTTATCAGATTCAAAACGTTCGTGACGAAAAGCGATTTTCACATTGGCGTTGTTATCACCTTTGAACGAGAGGAGTATGAAGCACTCAACTGTGCTGGACCCCCGCAAAACACAGAATTGGACAAAGTCGATGGCATTATCTTTCGTAAGATCACTTTCGTGGAAACGACGAGCTCGAATGGTGTCAAATACGTTTACGTCCAGACGGAATTTGTGTCGGGGGTCACAGTTTGTCCTACCGTTCAGACAACCAAGATTCAGAATACGGCATACGCAACCACAAGACTTCGCAGAACTTTCTCTTTTACAGCAAACTCCGGTGCCGCTAGTGGGTATGGTAGAATTGGGGCAAATGTGGATATATTTGGCGGTATTTACAACTTTCATTTCTTCCGTGAAAACTTGACGTACTCATGGGACCAGTACATTGGTGCAACTGCCCGCACGAGTGTCACTCTTTCCGGTACCTTGTCAAGGACACATAATTTCGCTCGGATCCCACTCCCGAGTGCCAGCTTTAGTGGGAAGAATCTGTTGCTAATTGGCAAGGTTTCAGGGGGACTTTTTGTTACCCTCGGCTATGATACCTCCATCAGCCTTTCACAGGAGACAACTATGACTTATGCAATGGGATTCAGATCTACTCAGAGAGTGTACGTTGGCAAGAACACATTCCACAGTGTAAGCCTTGCTGCCGAAAAAACCGGCACCACAAATGTCAATGTTTTGGCGAACACCGGTTCCTCTGTAACCAACTTCGCTGTGACAGGATTTGCTGGTGTTAAAGTTGGGTTAATGGCGGAGTTAGAAATGCCCTGGTTTAAGTCGAATAGAGCCAACCTCTCTATTGCGGCCTCGGTCGGTGCGACCGCGAAGGTTGAGCGGCAGTATCCTCCTTACTCTGCAGTTACTTCAGGATTTAAGCTTAATTCTGCCTGCAATGATTGCCATTCAGTCCAAGGAACCGTCAATGCGGTGGCTAAGTCATTGAAAATTGAGGGCAATATCCCGGGCAAAACTGATCCCATCAGTAGGACAATTCTACGCTCAATTGCGTCAGTTCCTATCGGGACAGTTTGTTTATTCCCAACCTCTTGTAATGCTAATAATCCATCGTGAGAGGTCATAGTCGGGTATGCAACATATTTCTCCTCGAGAGGATTAAGTAATTGCGTTCTATCGAACCCGAGTTCGAAGGTAGTAGTGCTCCAATTGAGATTCTTCGAAGATATGAGGACCTAATAGTATGAACGACATTCAAAATGGATGTTATGTATTTAGTGATATAAATCTTCAGTGATGGAAATAGGCGTAAAAATCCATGCTTTGTTC
Source organism: Kappaphycus alvarezii (assembly GCA_002205965.3). NCBI lineage: Eukaryota > Rhodophyta > Florideophyceae > Gigartinales > Solieriaceae > Kappaphycus > Kappaphycus alvarezii. Next base: position 590,379 of record NADL03000033.1, on the reverse strand, counting down.
CTAGAGCTTATACAACTGCTAACCTGTCCGATGTTTTATAGATACAAGGAGTTAAGTAACCCCAGATGCGAAATTTTCGCTGCATCGATCTATACAGAAACTGTACCCTTGGCCTGACTGGAAGCCTGCCTGCAGGCATGCTGCATTTAAGGTCACTGCCGCTACAATCGCTACAATCGACTTTTTGAGTCGATTGTGGTTGTCTGGAAAACCATGGGCTAAATCGGATATATCTTCGAAGAGTAAAACACCCAACCCTTTCCCCTGCCGCTACCGAGTGCCGTTGGGAACTGGGTAATACAGGAAATGGTCCTTCCGAAGGGATCAGCAACTTACAAAAAAATTAAACATCGCGCCCTGAATCTGCTCACCGTCCTTTCCAAATTTGTCTACCATCCCCCCCCTAGATATTTTAGTACTGCATTCTCTCCTTCAAATCTACTCCAAATCAGGATTTGACGTCTTTTCTATTTACTTCCTTCATCAAATTCACTGCCTATGTAGGAATTTCATGCAAATGCGCTACTGCAATTTCGATTTTAACTTTTCAGTACTGACTCCAATCCGTATCTAAGGGGAATTTAAACCCATTTTACCCAACTTTTTTTGAAATCCATCAACCTCCACACACACTAACCTCCCTCTCAAACCCTCTATCTTCCATCCACAATCGCCCCACTCCATTTACAACCAAAACCCGCCCTTCTCGCCGCGTAAACGTCCTTGCACTCGCTGCATGTGGCCTGACGGACGCAGACGACTATCTGCGACGCCAGACTAAGAAGAAGATAATGGAGTTCGTTCGCGAACTCTTCGTCGAGGATGAGGCCGAAGAGGTAGCTAAGGGGCAGGAATAGGAAGTCGTAGAGGGAGCTGGGGACACCCTCGAGGAGTGGGCAGCTCCGGAATCGGTCTACGAAGTTGAAGAAGAAGAGGGCAATGATGATGAGGAAAAGGGAGACGTGGGAAGTGTTGGAATGGTGGAGCCGGGGCTGTAAATTATGGAACAAGTTGTACCGACCCTGGAAACGGATGGGAATATCTTTAGTAGTTTAGATATATCCTTGGGGAAAATAGAGAGTTATGACCAGTTCGCAGATATTTGTGGGGACTGATTGGCCCGCATGGATATTTTGGAGGAGTTGTTTGGGTCTGATGTAGAGAATTGGAAATAAGAAGACCACATCGATTGTTCGTTTCTTAAGTATCTTTTGTTTAGAGTATATCATCCACAAAAAATATTTTTATGAATTTCCTCGTTCGGACTTTAGGGGTAGCCAAAAGTCTATATAAGCTGAGTAAACTGCTTCCTCATGGAGAGGGAAAGCAAGTTGGGAGACAACTTCAAAAAAGATACTCCAGTAGTAACGAAGTTGGTAGACATCTTGGGGCCTAAAATTTATAAACGACTCTCAAGCGTCGAAGCTAGGTGGAAGAACCTTCCCCTTTAGAATTATTGGAGGATCCACTGAGCCCTCTTCCATTTCAGCCCACAGCATTTACCTTGCAACATACACGGAAGCAAATCAGTCGTTCGCAGGGCGAAGGTAACTGCCTGCTTCTTCCGGACAAAGTCGTTTGCCATAGATTTCTCACCCGTGTACAGCAATTTTTATTCCTACAAAGACCTTAGCATAGCACGTTTTTCGCTCAAAACACCTCCGTTTTCGGATACCAGGCGTCGGATATCTCTCTTATGCCGACTTTCTGCTAACAAACTGTTCCATATGTCCGCTTCAAGTAAGTTAACACCGCGTAGGCGTCTGGATGCCATCCTCTGAGGGTCTATATAGGGATGGGCAGATATCTCAACAGTGACGTCTAGAAATTTGTCGATAGGCTTATCAACTCTCACTTCAACAAAATGCCCTGAAATGATAAAATATTAAGTCTAAAGGGTCTTTCTATATAAGAGCATCATAACATCATTCTCGTAGAGAGTAAAGGTGTTTGTTTCTTTAAAATTTGAAAGGTACAGATCGGCTATCCCCCGGTATGCTCTAAACGTGTCATAAGATACTTTGAAGTGACACCAGTTATCTCAAAGCGCTGACTGAAGTCCTGCCAGTAAGCATGCTGCATTGGAAATCACTACCGCTGCCGCGAGCCGTTGGTCAAAACCCCGCGGACTGTTCCATATGTATCCATTGTCATAACAGCAACGTTCTGCGCCACGTCGGTTAGCACTGCGTAGGCATCTGGATGTCAACACCCGAGGGTTGATAAAGTAAAGGTGGAGACTAATTTTGGAGTCCCAAGGATGGACTGTAGAGTCTATGGCTGACTATTTGGAATAAGAAGAAAAAGACTTTACTAAATAAGAAGAGGGGACTACGACAAGCCTGATGATATTGTCCAGATAGTAATACACCCAGAGTTCTCTCGGGGATGAAGATCCCTCACAAATCAAGGAGCTATTCAAGTCAGGAGCGGTTGAGCTGTCGTCGGTTGATCGCGATAAAAGTTCGTTGTTGCAAGAGAAAGCTTAATAATAGTGAACAATCTGCAGCGTCCGAAGGCAGGACTATTGCCCTTGTGGAGAGCGAGGTATTTGACAAACCTCTACAGGCCTCATTCGGTACTGCGGACATCCAAACCCATAAAAAAACTGATGCAGTTGCAGTTTCACATTCTATGAAGACTGTGGAGGGGCTAAAATAGTGCCGAAGGAAAAGGTGACCACTAAATACCCGAGCTGAGAGTCGCTGCGAGCGACTAAAGTGCTACGGTAGACGTTAAAGGTGTTGTGAGAATTAGGCGTGAAAACTGAGTGACTGCTCTAGTACTCGACCCTAAAGGGACAGGGTATACCACTTATGCTCTGTGACTGGCAAAAAAGGTTCTTGGATCTGAAGCTGAATCTCAACTCCCCGACTCTTTGGGACTGGATCTGAAGTTGTCTTCCAACTTCTTTTATACTCATATTTTGTGTGTGACTCAGTTTGGTGAGCGTCCTACTAGAGCTTGCTGCGTACTCCTGAAATTTAACTCGTATCTCTCCTTATATAAAGTTCCAAACTGCCGAAATTTGTAGCACCTGCACAGTACCTTTGCCGAATCTGCACTGATGCAGTACAATGCAAAGCATATCTCTAAAAATAATCGAAAATAAAACTTTTATCCCAGTGCCAGCGCAGCCAGCGCAGCATGCCAAAATAAATAAATAAAACTTGCATTCGAGCACCTAAATAAATAAATAAAACTTGCATTCAAGCACCAGCGCAACCAGGGCAGCATGCTAAAGTAGCATCCAGCCAGCGCAGAGTACCAGCTCATCCAGCGCAGCCAGCGCAGCATGCCCAACTATTGTTCGGAAAAATTTCATTCACCACATGCCCCTTCGCTCAAGGCGAGCGTAACGGCTCGTCATTGCTCTTCGGTTTCTTTTTCTGATACCTTCGTCTGTTTCCGAGAATGTAAGGCCTGTCAAACGGGTAAGGGAGTAGGCTATTTCCAATATGGTGCTCCACAAAGTACGCTCTCGTGACGGGTATTTCACTTCGTTTCAAAGCTTCATATATCGGCTTGATGATGGCAAGGTGGTGGTCGAATAAATTCGTCCTCTTTAACAGATCCGAACTTTCCTACGGTGAAATAATATATGTGGTATGCAAAGTCGTCCGAAAGATCCCCTGGAAAGGGGTGACTAAAGGAGAAGTATACACTCATCAACAGGAATGCATCGTCGTATGACAGATGCGCTCCGTGGAGAGATCGGAAACAGAGGAAAATACTCACCATGAAATAAAAAATGACTTGAACGTCTTTTTCGTCGTCTATAAGGTCGCCAAGCCACGTAGAGACATTTTTCCAATCAACTATGTCTTGTGTATAGTTGTACAGTGGGGTTATGGATGCGATGATAGAAGCTTCGCCTGACGGAGGTTCAGTCGCACTTCTAACAGTGCTCGGACCGGCCCTTAGCTCCCTCGGAGAACGCCCGCGGTCCCTCCTCTGGTGGTCAGACCCTTTTGAAGATCCGCCTCAGACCATCACTACTTCTCAAGGGGTTCTTCGACCTCCTCCGCGTTCTCATTCTGGAAGGGCGGAACCTATGGATCCAAGACCGGGTAGGGGACAAGCCTATACTCCACATCTGGGGCTAAGTGATAGCACCAAATTTCGGCATTTATGTGGGATTTCAGAAGCCAAAATGCGTTTCGAACCGCGTTGAAGTATGTCTGCGACAGTTCTCCGGGCGCAACTGCGCTTGGACGCCCCACGGCATTGTGTTATAGGGCTTCTACAAATTTTGGACCAGAGTCCGCGAAACTTACGCTTTGAAACGAAAAAATACCCTTACCAACAAGCTTTGGTCGTGCGCGGAAAGGTATGGACCCATCAAAGCCCTGAAAAAGCCCTGAAAAAGTGCTATGTTGATGAAGAAATATAGAATCACTTGAGATTCAGCATCTGCTCTCGTCAACGAACCAATCCATTCCCCTGCTTGTCTTCCGCTAATTATGAGCATCATGTAATTATGAACCCGTACATTCCTTGGGACAGTGTAGGTGGAAATCATACAAAGATATTCCGTAATCTCATAATACGGGATGAGTCATCGTGAATGAATAGCCCTCCTAGACTTCTTCGCAGATCTTAAGCAGAGCTCGTAATGTGCGTGCTTCGCTTTTGTTAAAACGCAAGGGTTGGATTACTTCGTACGGAATGCGGGCCACTTCACGGTCTGTTGTAACGCCTTACCATGAACGGCTAGACAGCAAATGTCCGCGGTAGGTCAGAGGGGGGCTTATTTTGTTTCTCCTTCGTGGTCCGTTTGCACCTCCAGTTTTCGGAGGCTAGAAGCTCCGTCTCCCTTCCCTTAGATTCCATACTAGCAACTTCAACATCCTCTTGTACCATTACGGATTCCTTTCTATACATCAGTCAAACGGGGAGCGCCCGAAGCTGCCTTTTCTACGCTTGCAACCGTACCAAACCTTTGCCAGTCGTCCATATACACTCTTACAAAATATGGACCCTTCAAAAATTCATTCACCATCCTTTAAAAATGTCGGTGCTGCGTTTATATGACCAAATGGCATCACTTCGGACCTAAAAGTGCTCATTTGAGAGGGAATGTCGTCATAACTTTGCATTCTTCAGAGACGGGTATCTGCTAATATCCTACGTACAAATATATAAGCGCAATGTAGCGCCATCCTTTCAATTCTTCCAGAATCTCTACCATATTTGGGAGAGAAAATGAATCAGGGAACATTCTTTGGTTAATCAAGCGATAGTCTACACAAAACCTCGACTTACCATCATTTTTTGGAACGATCACAACTGTAAAAGACCATAATGACGAGGGTGGCTTAATAATTCCGTTGCATAGCATCTTAGCGACGTTTTCTTGTATGATTACTTTCCATTTTGGTTTTCGACGTCTTGTTCTATGATAAACCGGGTTGGTATTAGTCAGCTCGAATAAGTGTGTGACAGGGACTTGAGCAAATCATAATTCTCAAGCGTTCCAGGCGATCAATTCGTTTAGGGAAAGTACTGAGGCAATTTTCTCCTCTTCAGGTAGAGAAAAGTGCTTCATTTTTTTTATGAACGGCCTTTATTTTTTCCAATTTGCCCATTACACCTATCAACTGGTACTATCTTGGATTTTTTGTTAGCTGCGGGTAGAATGTGTTCGACTGCCGCCACAACTTTTTGTCCTGATCCTTGGGTATTTAAACATCCATTGTTCGCCACGCCTTGGGGCAGCACCCATGGCCTTCTCTTGCAAGTATGTGGCGTCCTATTATGTCTCGTGTTCGATTTTCGCATAAGGCTACGTATTCGTAGATTTGTTCGGGCCGCGTTGTCTTATTGAAAGCCGCACGGTAGTCTAGATCTACATCGCCGCAGACCAAGCTCATAATTTTCTCTTCATCAGATTCTGTTAGCTCATTCTCCACCTTGACTTCGGAGCCATCGCTATCATAACTGGATGTGAAATCTTCGCTATTTGTCCCACTCAATTTATTCGAACTCTTTCCTTTGTCGTAATTCAATGCCAGCCTCACTTCTTTCCCATCAATTTAGACTGAGACTATTTGGTTCCCCAGATCGATACAAGCATCTAGTTTCTCCGTTCTTGCGCACCTTATAATTGTCTCAAAAGGAAGGACTTGAATCACTGGGAAGTGCAAACTCACTTCTATTCCCGAAAAAAGAACTTAAACCTCTTCGATAATGCCGAAGCAGTGAGACACGGTCACGTATGCGACAGTTATCCTCCTAGAGGTCGGAAGCATGTCAAGGCCCAGTTTCTCGACAAGATCCCCTGAAAGAAGATTTGGGACTGCTCCAGAGTCAAATAAAGCCTTTGAATCCCTTCCTAGTACCTTAACAGACACTAAATTTAGACGTCTAGTGGTAGCTTTTGCTGAGAAAAAGTCAGCTCTTTTCCCCTTGTTAGTCTTCCCGGGCCTCAGGATCCTCTTCAACTCTTTCCTCGCATTTTTGCTATCCCCCCTCAATAGTTCAAAATTCATACCGGATGGAGCTGTGGCGAGCTCTGACAATAGGTCTTATTTTTCAACGTATCCTAACAAATCCCGATTCGTAAACCGCAGCTTCCGAATTTTCCCTTTTTTACTTCGCCTTTGTAGCCAGAAGCACCTCTGGGGCTAATCTATTCATTCTTTTTGTTCGTGGGGATGAGGGGTCTGGGATATATTTCAGCGGGTCTTTCTCTAGGCTTTTTTTTTTCATATAGCACATTTCCCTCAGCGTCCAGTTTGGTAACGCTAACTTGCTCGGATTGCCGAGAGACTGAAACCGTCCCAATGTTAACAGGACCCTTCTCTTGTTCATTTTTGAATAGCTTCAGCTCGGATCTGGATTCTACCCTCACTTCCGGTATTCTACCGTGACTACCATTCTTCGAAAAACATTAGTCTCATGATGCCGGTACCAGCCGCGTTTTCCGCAACTTGTGTTCCGGTGCGAGTTCTCAGGACACCAGCTAGCAAAGCATCCCGGCTTGTTACAATAGGAATACACGTCTCCCGTCCTCGAGTTCGCAGTCTGATTTTTAATGGTCACGGTGAGGTTCTAGAGTTGCAAAGTAATCAAGTCCAAGCGGTTGTCGAAGTGGTTCTCCATTTTCTCCTCGAGTTACCTGAAGTCGATCTGAACAGACTCCAACGCTGCTGCACTCGAGGCGAGCCTAGAGTAATTCTGCTCGGGGTCAAAAATAACTTCCTTCACATAGCTGTCCCCGTACTGGAAACACAGCAACTGGACCGTCTTGGAGTTCCTGATGTATTCCACGATCATATCTTTCGGATCGCTGAACGAGCGAGGTCTTTTCATGAGAAAAATGTCCGCCAGGCCTTTGCTGACGGTCAATGTGTTGCGAAGCATCCCGTACTTCGCTTCGTCGTTGAAACATGATTTCTCGTAGAGACTGCACAGCCTAATCAATGAACCTAACAAATCCTGGAAATATGAACGAGCCTCGATAGCCCTACGAATAATCTCTTCGGGCTCTACCGGCCTTGCGTATTTCTTGACTACCCATGCCCAAACATTGTTAAAGTCACGGCCATTTTCATTTAAAGACCATCCGATTGTAAAACTTGCCTTTTAATTCACCCTTTCGTCCCCAGACAAATAGGCAAAAACACTTAAAGCCTTCTCCTCGTCGTTGTTACCTCTCATCAAAATATTGGCATAATTATAAAGTACATTTAGCTTGACATGGCGCACTGATTCGGTATTCATCGGCTTGATAGAGTAAAAATGGCGTCTACGTAAAATGGGGCACCATATACCAAATATGAGAGCTTCTAAAATATAGAGGGATAAGATATTAAGGAAGAAATATAGATATATATCCTGATTTTATCGGCGGCTAGTCTTTCTCGCTCAAAACATTCCATTTGATGCATGTTTTGGTTCTTAGTATGTTTTTTGAGGCTTTATGGTTAGCTAAAAAGCCTATATAAGCTGAGTAAACTGCTTCCTCTTGTTCAGGTCAAGCATGTTGGCAGACAACTCCGAACTAAGTTTAGAGTGGTAGGAAGTTGAGATTCAACTTCAGACCCAAGAAAAATTCTTCTTACGCTGGTCAGAGAAGATCAGTGGAGGAACACTCCCCTTCTATATTTGCTTGAAGCCCTTCCAAATATAGTCCTTGCCCTACTCTTTTTGCTCGCTCAAATACACCACGGGGGCACTTTTTTCGCTTGAAACACCTCCTTCTTGGGGCATTTGGTTCGCAGTATCTCTTCTCCCTACGATTTACCACTATCAGGGGCCTTCAAAGAAACATTTGAGGGAAATTTTTGATCGACTTTTGCAAGGAGAATAGAGAAATGTTTGCTACTCGTGCTGTAGGTAGTAGAAATTTTCTGATATTTTGGTGATATTCTGTTAGGGATTGGAATGTACCAACCAAATGGATGGGTATTTCCAGGGTCAGACGGCGAAATAACGGGGGGTGACTACAACTTAAATAACGCTTTGGAAAGTTTCAGAGGGTTTGAAATAAGCGGTTTGTATGTAACGATGAACATAATTATTTTGAATATCTTTTGGAGACCGTGATAAAGACGGGCACGAAAAATACTAAAGTGCAGGAGCACCAGAAGGCAGTAATTAATTTGGTGGGGGGCTAAAAAGTTGGATCTAAATTACAAGGGCAGGTAGAAATAGAGCTGCACAAAGCAAGAAAGGGAATAAGTGATTAATTACACATCTGATCGCTTGGCATAAAATGGACCACCTTTCAAGCTATTTTTGTAAGCGCGTGAGTTATTTAAATTATCCGGTTATTTCCTAGCATTGATAATCTGCGACCCCTTCATTTAAGTGTAAGAAGTTTATGTTACACTGCTTTTTAATAGAGACACGAATACTGTCAGTAGCGTACTTCTCTATGGCGCAGGGATATAACAGAGAAATTAGACAATACATCAATATGTTCTTAGCTGCGTAATAAGTATTTGTTTTTATCGATGATTAATTTTTTTATGCATTGTCTCTGTTCGAAGTGCAGTAAGCTTTAGCCCAAATCCCTTTTTCCATTTGTTACTAACCAGCAATTAATTATTATTGCCTTAACTATAATATTCAAGGGATAAACTAGAGCTAAAGTACTGGGCATAAAGGAAGGTTCTCATGGATTCTTAAGAGAATCCTTCTTTCTTTCGGACAACGGTTTATTTTATCTTTCTGAAATCGGCACACTTCATCTCTCGAATCACTTCACCGCCACAATCGTTTTCTTCCTTTTTGTGTTGAAAATATTCCTTGAACTCTATTTCGCTAATATTTTCCGTCAAAAATCATCAGTTTTAATAACTTGAACCGTCCAGCGGTTTTTAAACCTCTATTACTTCGTCAAATAACAACAAGGGATGATTTAGAAACAGATTGCCCGTTTATTTGGTTAGATCTGTCACAGAATTCCTTCATGACTACTTGAGAGGGGCATTATTGCCGTATACTTGTTAATAAATTTCTGTGATAGTTAAGAATAGACTTCAAAGCAATTATAGTAATTATAAATTACATAGTAGGTTACCTTTCGTAACTAGTTCTAAACTTTCCATTATTTTTCTTACATTTAACTATTCAATTTAAAAGTTGACTGTCTTATTCATATACTAGTATCATTATCAGAACTTACGCAAGGGATTGTGTTCGAAGGGATAAACTTCCACAATAGAAGCGAACGAGGAATCTAAAAGGGCCTGTAGCTTGGTTGGAAGGTCAATTCAAAAGAACTTTAGTCTCTATTTGTCGTAGAATGAGAATATTTAAGTCTGTTACGGAATTAAACGGAGACTAAGTTGATAAGCTTTGAAAATACACGAAGAGGTCATATAATTTAGGCAAATTTCTTCAAATGTTTTTTCTTAAGCTGTTGAGAAATTGTGGAGCAAATAATAAACGAAAATTTATGAAACCTTGTCCTTTTCATTCTAAGTATGTAATATAGTAAAACTAGAAACATAGAGAATAGAAAAGGGAGTATTAAAATGAAAGTAAAGACCTTATTTCATCAAAACCGCCAATAAAAATACTAAAAATGTTAAAAAGGATCCATATATATGAAGATTAAATTCCATAAACTTAAAAAACTTAGAAGTTAAACTCTTAATTGGTCGAAAAATACAGATAAAGTACTATGGAGGAAAAAAGAATAGATTTGATTTCATACGGCTGCGGAGGGAGTTCACAGAGGAAATTTATTGAAATGAAGTAGGGGGCGCTCCTTATATTTCTCAAGGAAGAAAGAAGTTTTACTGTTTGAAGTCAGATCCGCACTACACAGGACCTCGGGTCCTGTTAGACGGACGACTCCGGGCAATGGCTGAACCAATTGCCCTCTCAAGCGAGAAAAAAGTAAAGTCTCAAGTATTATGATAGAACTCTAACGATTATAAAAGTACTGAAGGGCGTTACTGGTACCATAAATCCCCACACCAAAACTTTGCTCCAGAATGCAAATCTCCAATCATGTCCTTGGTCCACACACCGTCAACTATTATAATAAAAGCATATTACAGATTTCTGCTGAATTGAACCAAAGAAGTAGACTATTCTCACTCCAACGAATTCTTTCAAATGTTTTACCTTACATTATCGTTATAAATTTCGGTCGAATCTCTCTTGGCAATAATCTAAACATATTTTCCGCCATACAAGTAAATCATCTTGAAACAGTTAACTGAACCGAAATATTTCCCAAATTGCCGACCATGAAATAGATTGGAACATCCTGGTATGATTCTAGATACATTTAGTGAAGAAGTTTTCCTTTTTTACGTTTTTATTATATCCTTCACCTGTTGGAAAACTTTCCACATTTTACTAGAACGCTATGAAATTGGTGTGACGTAGATACGTTAACTAACGGGCCCCCGCGGAGGAAGTTATTATCCTCCCTGAGCCCATATTTAAAATATGCAGTAACTGTGAAATATTGGCACATATTTGCCTAGCTGTAGTCTACCAATGATGTAGCCAGAAATTACATGCAACACATCACCGAAAATAGTTTATGTAATTTTAACTTGAACAATAGAAAAATTAAAAATCTCAAAATTAATTTCCTTAAGGTTTTAAGAAACGGACCGCTCATTCATAAAATTTCCTCTCTTTTACTTCAATAATTATACAAACCGATCCAGACCACTACCACATAAAAAGATTTCGTAGCATATTTTAGGTAAAAAAGGGCGCAAAAAGGTAAGGACCTGAAAGAATATATTGAGTCTTATATATCTTTTTTAATTCAGCAAAACTAACTGAACAACTACGACGCCTATTTGAATAAAAAAAATTACGGGTTTTTTTATCTTGGACTTTTGGTGGTATTGAAAGGTCAAGACAAGAAAATGAAAAGCAGTTTTATTTTTTTAATATTAAGGGACCTATTTTCCTTGGTAAATTACCAGGATTGGATTTAAATCCGTGACGTTTGGAACGCGAAGGAGAATGGGTCCTAAGGAATGCCCATACAATTATGGAAACGCTATTTTCCTATTGAAACAATGAAAGACACTAATTTCAAATCAGCGTTGTTTTATGCATTTTTTAATTCGTAGTAGAGAAATTCGAAAACGGTAACAGTATGAAAGCTAGCTTTTGAAGAACTTCTGTTGCTGAAATATTTAGAACAAAATAGATATGCAATGACTTGGTTTGTAACCAGAAAGGCTAACATCGGTAGCTTTACTTGCTTTTCATTCATTTGCGAAGAAAATATTTTTGTCCGACGACCTGGATTCCGCTCTCCCGGAATGGTTAGTTTTTCTAAATCAGGGGCCGTTTGGATTTTTTCTTCTTGCATTACTCTATATTGGAGTTCTTATACTTGTTGTTTGATTGACAGGGGAAGCATTTGGTTCTCAGCGTATTTTTACTGGGTGTAGTTGTACCAATCAACTCTCGTTGAATGATTTACGCACAATCGCACTGCAGGAAAAAAATTCAAACGTCAAAGCAATGTTGTCTGCATCAAGTCTCCCCTCATTAACTTAATTGATCTGTCATGTGGGCATGGGCTGGCGAACGTGAAAAAGCGACCTTTTGATGAAACACATTTGAATATCTAGTCCCTTGGGGCCGCAACCCGTTTTCCTCATTCGCTTTTTGCGAAGATAAACTTTCGCAAAGTGCGCGGTTAGGCTTAGAGAGCGCATAACGAATATATGTTCGCGTGTATTGCCGGTTTAATGCGTGGCGTTTTGATTGTACTCTTGCGGGACACCGGTGGGCTCGATCATTATATCTTCATCAATGCAGATCGCGAGCATATTCACGACAGCAGAGATGATTACCCAATGCGTCTTCCTGAAGAAGCTCTATTTATATGCGATGGTGAAGAAGTAACAAACTTCTACGTTTCCGATGTCCGCGAGATCTTCTGCACTTCTATTTAGCGCCTGGTTTCTTCCACACAATAAATCTTCTTGTTTGGCATCATTTCTTCTCATCTTCCAATGTTTAGTTTCGTAAAATTCATTGCCCTGGGGATCTTTGGAACTTGCCTGTCCTCACTACATCTAGGGGCATGGTTTGACTCATTTCTTTCGTAAGTCCGCCTACTAAGTTTTTTTCGAGCGTATGAAGCCTAATTAGTAGATAGCCTTCATCTTGAAGCCTTGCCTGGCAGCATCAATGTCACGCATCATCCTTTTTCCCGACGTTCGTGATCTCTTTGAAATTATGTCGAACAGGGACATGCTATAAGTGAAAAAATGCAAAGTAATTTTTTTTTGGTGTAAGACGGTAGATACTTCCTTGAACATGACGTAGTGACTTGTTTCATATGCGGTATTTAGAAATGTAAGTTTGGGCGAGTATGAGGTAGCCAGGTGAGCTTCATGAGCATAGACAGAACGTCAGTGAACGGAGCATCAACTGGAAGCTGCTCCAGCTTGGGAATATAGTCATTCCGGTCTTGCAAGAGGCATCTACTAGCATCCAGAGATAAGGAAAACCCGGTGGATGTGTAACTTATCTCCTTATCATCTTCCGTATCGAGGCGTTCGTTTGTCTTTTTAGAATTTTTTCTGAATTTTTTTGTCGCCTGTCCGTATCAATTCATCAACGTATCCTCCATATATTCCTCGCAGAATTCCATCTATTACGAGCACTTCCACTGCAGGGTAGAAGCGTAAAGGCTTCATGCGTAGGTCTTCCCGATGTTATTTGTCTAGTGTTGCATGCCAGATATCCCCAGATCCGCACAACCCGTATAGGGGCTTTAGGAGCTGTATGCATTGAGAAGGAGCAAGGTCAAACTCTGAAACGGGATTAGTAATGAATATTTCCCGTTAGAGCGATTCTGTGAACTGAAAATAGGCTTGCCTAACATCGGAAGTCCATATTTCGAAGTCGTTAAATAATAAATATATATATGATATAAATATAGTAAATAAACAAATAATAGTAATGGTTAAGAGTAGTCGTACTAACTGAGTTTGAAGAGTTATTGTTGAGTAAACAATCATATTTTTAAATCAACTCTCCCGGTAGGGGCAAATTTGGAGCGCTTTTGAAAAGAAACAGTTATACCTCCACTTGTACTGCTTCGTTTTAATTGAAATATATATCTATCCAATAGGCAGTACCCATTCTATTCGTGGCTGAAGTGGTGGACTTTAACTATGTTTATGACAGGAACTAGAACAAAACAAGGTAATATACTAAAAAATCTTAATTCGCAGCCAAAAAACGATTTTTGGCATGTTCGGAGCTTCCTGAGGTGAAACGGAAAGAGGCTCAGATCCGCAAAGCACTGCTGATCACCCAAAATCTCATCGAAATACAACACACTTTTAATAACTCCGCCTCTATTATCCCCCAGTGACAAGAAAACAGAATTGCAATCACTATCATCCCAGTATGAGGTCAAGGAGGGAGAGTATGACGCATTAATTTCTAACTCTGCACTATTCTTTTTCGTTTTTCGTTGCTCCGCTCTTTGGTTCCAATCCTCTGTTTTCGTTTTCCACTCTGTATCTTTCCTATGTTTCGCTTCCTCCGTCTTCTTACAGGAAGCGATGACTTCGTTTTGGATGAGGTAAACCGCGATCTGCCCCTAATCAATCACCTCTCGGGTGGTGTCTCTAGAAAGAGAATTTGTACGGCAAAGCTCTTTTTCAAACGCAAAAACGAATGCAGTAACTGCCACTACGCTTTTCCGAGTTAAAGCTTCGATTCGATCGTACACGACTGAGCTCGGCAGATTGGGCAAGACAGCATCTCAGATATCTCTGGTTGCTAGACGATTTGAGTTTTTTGTCGACTCTGCACGGAATTGTAGAGCGCAATCATTGAAATTTTCCAAAATAGCGTAGTCAAGATGCCACAAATGCACGTCTCGAAAAACCTTCTGACCGAATTTATTCGTCCGAGAAGGATATCCAGCTCACAGAATAATCATCTCCATATTCATGCTAAGAAAGTTCAGTGGAAACTTCTGCCATATCAAGTCTAGAGTTCTACAGAAAGTATTCTGAAAAGCCTTGTTTACGCTGCTTTCACATGGTCGTAGGGAATGTTTCATGTTTAGGGGGAGCTGCACGAACTCTACATTGGTACCAGCAGCGTTCCGGAGCCACTCCCATCCACAGCGCGACTTAGGCCCGTCTAAGAGCAGAAGGATGGGTTGCTCTGGTGGGACTGTTCCGAATGTCTGACGAAGGGTGTGATCGACAACTAGAGAAATGATGGACGACTCCGTGGAACCGTTTTTCGTTCCAAGAGTAACTGTTTAACGTTAAAACACCCCTTTTGTGTAAACCGCATCCGTGGACCAAATTCATCTTTCCAAATATCCTCCCTCAGAGGTTTTAACCAATTCTCCATCACACGCTTCCCTTCCACTATATAGAACGGAGGCAAAACATTTCCGGTGGCTGATGCAATTCAGATCGCTTTCAAGTGCTTCCAGATCACGTTCCCCCTCGAACTACGAAACCCTCCATTGCTCCCTGTCGCGTCAGTATACACTTTCGTTTTCATTCCGAACTCCCCACTCATAAAGGTTTCATCCAAATTCTAGTCCAATCTCGGATTTTCTTTTAAAACAGGGGTTTTTTAAACACAAATTCCAATACCGTTTTAAAGTCCTAACTTATTCATAGTTCTCGACCTTTGTTTTTGCTTGGCCCTTTTATCGTGGCTAAGGTATGTGATTTCTCGATGACGTTCTCGAATAGAACGTATCTATTTATCTGATGGTTCATCATTCCGGAACGGGCGCCCCTCCTCCTTCGCAAAAGCTCCTTCAACCCTAACCATCGCTGTCTTGTCTACTTCAAAACCCCGCTTTGCCGTATTCAGTAAGTTATCTACAATTCTCTCCTCGGCGTCTGATGACAGCTGCCTTCTTGCTCCCGGAGGACTGCTTACTCGGTTGAGGAGAGATTGCAGTGTAGCCCCATCTTTGGCTTCCCTCGCCGCTTTGATCTATATAAGTGACCAATTGGATACCCTAGTCTGTTGGATAATGCTGCGTGTTGAGAATATTTTGTTCAGCAATATAAATTAATTTTGCCTTTTTCAGGCTGCCAAGGATTCTTTTGTTTTTTTTCTTGATCGAATTGGTCTCTTTCCGCACAGATGACGGCAGGGTGGTCTTTGCGCCGTTGTGTTTTGTTGCACTTCTGACATTACTGTTGCACTGGTCATGTGTAAAATTATTGATGGCGACAGTATTAGTTTTCGGACTACAGTATTGCATGTTATTGTTCAAGATTGGCGACAATTATATTTAGTAGAGAAAAAAAGACCTGCACCCCACGCCGAGTCATATGGACACACTAATTGAGGAGTTTCACTGACTTTTGTGCCGTTACAATACAGTGGTATTATTTTTATTGCTCCAAATTGAGCGGTTTCTCCTAATATGACCTTGGTCGAAGGGCACCTGGATGCCCCACGATCACTTATCTAGCCTTGTAGTTGATTTTACCAACATCCGTAGAGTTCGTAGTCAGCACAAAGAGACCATTAAGAATATTCTTTTAAAAGGGACACAATCTATTAGAATAACACGAAAATTTCCCCTTTAAAAAGAGTTTTTGATTTCAGCGAGGGTGGTGTTACTCATCTCTTAAGAATATGCACTTGAGAACCTATCGCTGATAATCTCAGTAAGAATGATAGGTGAAGATGGTCGTTCAGCTCACACATAAAGGATTATGCTAGAGAATCATGCTTAAAGTATGACTCAACCTATGCTAGGTTGAAATTCCTGGATTCGCCAACCTTAAAATATTTTACGTAAGCCAAATTCATGCTTTTGTCAAACCAAACGATTGAAAACGGCCCGAAACATTGTCCGATGCATTTTTCAACCTTCTCCCTCCAAATCAAGTCTTGGTCTCTAGACTGATAAATTTTATTAGCAGCACCGGGCGTAACAGGCTGAAGGGATTGCTGGACTCTAAGTTCTGCTAATTGGCTCTCCGTTTCCCTTCGAGCTATTATTACCATAGCTGATCTTCCATCCAGAGTAGGTCGTTGATTTGGAGTCTCCGACTTCTTATATACTGTTCGGAACTCACTTAACACGCCAGAAATTGTAAAAAGGCTTTCAGGTTCGAGCGCGTCATTCTTCGCCTTAACCGCAACGGCAAGGACTAACTTAGGATTAACAGAATGGTTCTCAGCCATTATCTTCCGTTAACTCTGACGGAGCTAATGATAATACCTCTCGCCCAGTCCTAGACTAAAGAGTGCTCCGATTGTTGTATATTCGACATCAACATTCCGTGCGGCTCCCATACTGATGAAAAGGTTGCCGAATGCACTCCCTTGATCTACTAGCATTCGGTAATCCCGTACAGATTGCTGCCCACCATTCGGTGATTTTTTTCCAGAGAATCTTTGAAAGCACGTCAGGGAGGAACCTGGTTGCCCCAAAAGAAGTTCCCTCATTTACAATGTGCAAAAAAGGCTCTCCATCAATAAAAATGATGTAAAAAAGAAGAATGCATCCGTTGTAATACACGTCTTCTGTCCTGAAACAGACGCTGAATTTCGACGGAGCGTTCTGTATTCGTTGGAATGGGTTCGCAAATTTTGGTAAGTTCTTGGAGAATCCGAAACGTCTCAGGCGTCGTTATCTCAAGTTGTGCTATTTTCAGTGAGTTAAAAAGCCTTTGAGCAGACGAATGGAAGAATTGACGATGAATTTTGTG
The DNA here is from genome assembly GCA_002205965.3 of Kappaphycus alvarezii. Taxonomy (NCBI): domain Eukaryota; phylum Rhodophyta; class Florideophyceae; order Gigartinales; family Solieriaceae; genus Kappaphycus; species Kappaphycus alvarezii. The sequence goes on along the minus strand of NADL03000033.1, from coordinate 573,211 downwards.
TAGCTGGGCCCTGGTAAAAAGTTTTATCAGGAGGAAACGCATATTTGCGTACAAAATAATGCTCCTGTACTGACACAGATGTGTAGGCGATATGTCGAGGTAGAAACGAGTACTATCCTCATTCGATTTCACTTTCCCGCTTTTCACGGCGGGTGGCTACAGTACCTGCAATCAGAGATTCTTTGTCAGTCACATCATGACCTAGGAGAGCAACTACATCTGCTCGAACTACGTCCAAGTTCATGAGGTTTTGGGTAACACCGAGTGTTGTTTCCAATTGAATATTTACTTCTCCCAGCTATTCTAATATTGCGTCTGCGAATCCAAACCTTTTTAGTGACCCTCTGAGATTTGGAAGGCGAATAAAATACGAACTACAGGCACTATTACATTCTCCCCAAACTTTGCAGGTCTTTGGTGCTCCTATGTCGATTCATATTAGTGCAGGTCTATTCAGAATTGTTTTTTAATCAGTTATATAACATGAATTTTGACGGCGTCAATATCAATACACGACTCTCTGCGTTTCGTATGAGTTGTGCGATGAGCAGCAGCTCAGCGCGAATGGCCGACAAGTCGAGCCAAGGCCCTGCCGCCTCATTAGAATATCTCACCATTTACAGCCTTTTGCGAAGGAGAGCTCTGCGAAATAGAAGCGGACAGTTGGTTCGTAAACCATTCTCGGTCAGCCACTTCCACAAAATTTTTTTCGGTCTTAGCATCTTTGTCTGTGACCGAATCAACAATTGATGGTTCGCCAGCATCATCGCCAAAACGGACTGCCATGTCACCACTGTGATGTACTGTATCTACGTCTCCCTAAAGTCCTTAAATTATTTCAGAAACGCATCTTATAGCAGACTAGCCGTTTTTAATCGGCCACGCTAGTTGGGACGGGTCTCTCCCTTTTTGCAGCCGTAGCCTGGAGATCAAAGTGCATGACACTTCTGACATTCTTTTCGGCCGCTTCTTTCTTCGAAAGAGCGGCGAACAGACACAGGCACCAGGGGAAGGTGATTTTTCTGGACAAAGTTTGGGTTGCGGCCATACTGCTGGTAGAAATTATCCTCCTCTTGAAGTAATGGCGTGTATGTAAGTTTTCTAGACCTTTTTTTCTTCAATGCTTATTGCAAACTCTCGGTAAGCGCATTTTTTAAGATGTATAAGGTATACCTAGCAATTACGAGATTCTCAATTGTGTTATAAAGCCAGATGGATACGTCAGTAGCCATTAAACAAAAGGGACACCTAGAACGCAATCGAGCACCTGCGGGGAAACCGATAATCGCCTTAAGTAGGAGTCGAGGGAAGCACTATTAAAGAATTAGGTTCATTGGGCGGTCGCTTAAACTTAAGGGGAAAGGGAGTAACGTTAGAGTTGTCGACGGCTTGTACACCTTAGAGTTGGGGGCCAAAGGGGGCTTGCCGTTACGACACTACTACTACTTCACCTACCGATCTCCTTATAAGGTGTCGATCCCTCCTATCAATAATATAAAGCTACAATAACCCTACTCCTAAAAGGAAACGGGGACCCACTACCGCCATCTCCTCGTTCCACCAATAGGATTACTCTATTCTAATATATTTCTAACTAACTACCCGTCGGTCCACTAGGTGTCCTCACACGGGCCATAGCGGTCCCGTCCTCTTTCCCTACCTTACAGGTGTCACTCATTACAGTCCCCATTGTACTCCTACGGAGTTTACTGTAATTCAGAACGCACTCCTGAAATAGCGGCACGTCCTCGTGTCGATTCCCACGTGGCGGCATCTCCCGGTTAATTCCAAATCCTCCAAAGCTTTTGTCCCTCCAAATTCACCTAACGGCGACCAGTCTTACCAGACCTCATGCTTCACACGCGACACTCTCCCTGTAATTTTGGGCCTTATCTAAGCGCACCAAACGCATATCGTCCATTTATACTGAGCGTCTTCGATTTCCTCTTCCCCTCAACATCCCATCATGCCAGAACCCAACGCTTCGACCCCCTTTTATCCCTACACTGCACCTCGTCGGCGCTCCGCGACTCTTCCTGCGGTGATCACTTCTGCCCCTCTGCTTGTGATGTCTCTTACGATTCCCTCCGCTCCGGTGCCTCTTCCTTCACCACCTCCACCTGCGGTAGATCTGACTCCACAAGGGTCGGAGACTCTGCCTCCGACTACGACGTCCATCTCTACCTCTCCGATGACTTACCACTCACCGAATGCTTCTGAAGGTGCCTGGGTCACCGCTAATCCCTATACCGATCCGTACCCGTCTTCCACGCCCACGCCCTCTTCTCGGTGGAGCAACTACATCACCTTACAGGAGTGTCGCCCATTGCGTTCTCATCTTTTTGACGTCGAGCGTCTCGATTTCAGCAAGCTGGTGAATGGACGCAACCTCTGGACGGAGCGCAAGAATCACGCTCCCCCTAAACGCCGCGTCGGAGATACCGCCACCGATTTCGAGCCCCTTCGAGTTTCTGCCGAAAGCTAGTACGTCCGTCGTCTCGATCATCTTCTTCGTTATCTTTCATCGGACTATGAACTCCTCAAGGCGCGCGTCTCCTTCGTCTATTTCACCAAGTCTTTAGACCAACAATGGTCGCTCTCCGAATGGTAGGCGGATGGCATGGAAAGCGAGACTCGTCTGCGCCATCAACAGAGTCACCTTGCGGGGTTCCACAAAATGGAGTTCTAGATGATGACAGGTCACCTACGGGGTAAACTGTATCCTAAAACCCCTTATTGGTGTCGCGAAATCGAAGTTCCCCGCTAGATTCTGACTTCAACACCTCCGGCGTTATCGTACTTCGTGGGTCGACTTCTGCATGGTGGGGCCACGTCCGTTTTGTTGGAGACCATCGGGAAATCCGAGTTTCTGGTGAGCGCCCTTCTGGCTTTTTGTGTCTATGGTGTCTGGTTTAACTTTCATATACACGAGTCAGGGTATCACGCGACTTCCGAGCTCCGCGATGGGCGCCTCTTCTGACTATCGGCCACCTTGATGGCGGCCATCGCCGAGATGGGGATCGACTCCCTGGTGCGGGACACAAATTTTTCCGTCACTGATGTCGATCGCCTTTTTGCGGTGGTCCGTGCGTATCCGTGGAAGGAGGACGAAACTTTTATTGCGTACAAATTCGGCACCTAAATGGTGTGGACTAGTGACAACCAAGAGTGATATCTCCTACCCAAATGTAACGGTATTTTTCGACAACCGAAAACCACTAAGGCGTATCATTCTTACCCGATGACGACGTCTGCGCAGCACCAAGAAGGAGATCATGGCTCTCACGTTCCCCCTGCTGCACCTTCTCCTTCGGCGGCGGCGGCTGTGCCTTTGAACGCGGCATCTCTTGGCGAAACGAAGGTACATCTTACCTATTCCTTTTCCCCCCTTTCTCCGCGAGGTGCGTATTCCTTTGAGGCAACCGCATACCGAAGTACCCCGGTCACCTTTCTGACCGGTCGATCCTGTACAGCACCTTTGCTCACCGAACTCCAAGAGGTGTGCCGCGCTCGACGCGTTCCGGTTCCCCAATCGGTGGAACAGGCTCTCGAGATGTCCCATTCGTGGGTGGTCTCTTTCTCCCTTGGTGGGTAGTTTCGAAGCGAGATCACCAAGATGTCGTCGGTGCAAGACACCCAGACTCAGGAAGTGTCCCAAATTGTGAGTCGCCTTAATCAAGAGTCCGTACTGTATCCCTCCTTGTTAGTGGAATGTTACAACCGATAGTTCACCAAAACAGGTTCCGTTCGCCCTTCTAGAGTTCGTCCTCAACTGGAGGTTCCCCTCTTAGCCTCCCGGTTCTAAGCTTCAGCGCGACAATTGAGGTATTTTCTTTGCATTTATTACACTTTTAGGGGCAATCTTAGTAGTCTCCTTTCTTCCCTTGGTTCCTCGTCTCTCCGTGCAAAACCTCAAACTTGTGTCCGCTTTCTACTCTTATAGGCGATTCGGAGACATTGCGGGGAATCTGCAACATTTTCGAAGCGCGTATCCCTTGAACTCCGCAGTTGTCAACTCCTTGCTCGCCAACTGGGAGATTTCCGCCAATAGGAAACTCGTCACATGTAACGACGGCGGATGACTCGTCAGCACGAAATCATAAGGCGTCTTCCTTGTCCTTTGACGCTCCTGATGGTTGTAGGGGTGCGTCAGAGGCTCCACAAGGCCATCCCAATCCTTTCGGGTTTCGGCGGCGTAATGGCGGAGCCGTTGAACAATCTTCTTATTAAATCGTTCAAATTGTCCGTTCGCCCTTGGGTGAGACGTCATCGTAAAACAAAATTTCACCCCTAGGCGTTGACAGACCGCCGAGAAAATTTGGGGGCGAACTGGGGCCCAATATCCGTTAGGAGATAAATCGGTACTCCATAAGGATAAATAAAATAGGTGCGGAACGCTTGAGCGACAGTTTTGGCCTCCGTGTTCTTCAACGGGAGGCTTCCACACAGCTTCGAAAACCTATCGGTGATCACCAATACATGGTGATTCCCATCATTCGTTCGGGGTAAAGGACCGAGGAGTTCCATTGCCCAAAACTCCAATGGGAAGGCCGCAGGAAACAACTTAAGACAGTTTTGGTGACTCCTTACGGTGCATCAATTCTTAACACAGCTCCCACAGGCCCATACGGTGCGAAAAACGGCGTTCTCCATGTTTGGCCAGTAGAACTCTCGCCTTATGGTGTAGTACATCTTCGAACCACCTGGGTGTCTCGCCAACTTGGAGCAGTGGGCACGAGCGCGAATGCTAGCCCTCAACAACTCCGGTACGACCACCTGAAAGGTGCTATCCAATTTTGACAACCGGAAGAGGAGTCCGTTCGCCCCAAAGAAATACGGAGAATGCTCCTGATTGGCGAGCTTCATCAGTTCTTGACACTAAGGTTCCATGGGCTGCGTCTCTAAAATCTCTTCAAGGGTTACAGGCGGATCCGAATCTATAGTGATCGGTTCTCCTTGGACGTCTGACATTGACAAATAGACCGGCTCGTCCCGGTCGTACCCCAAGGCGAAATACGGAATCTCCTCATCCGAAGGCTGCTAATCACTCCAATCGGTGGCCAGTCTCGACATTGCATCCGCGAGATTGTGCTTCTTTGCTGGTTTTGTACCGCACGTCAAAGTTAAAATTCACCAATCGGAGACGCCACCGGGCCAACCTTCCGTTACTAACCGTTAAATTAGGTAACCACTGCAACGTTTGGAAGTCCGTACGTAGTACGAAACGCTTCCCTTCAATTAAAGGCCGTAAGTTGATCACACTCCACACCACAGCTAGTGTCTATTGGACCGTTGACCTTATATAAGGACATTTGTTTTCATATGAGGACTACTTTTAGCACTTTTTTCAATACAATTATTTTTTACCTCAGCGAATTACTTGTCCCTCCGCATTATTTCATGAGTGTATATGGCCGATCAAAACAAACTTTTCAAGATAGTTGACCTCGGTGAAGACTAGAGCAGTTTTCCCTCACCAGCTTCCGCTCTTCGCAAGACGTTGTGAAAACAGCTTCATTTTGGAAGTAAATATAGTTCGTATTATCGTGGGGGGTTTTAGAAACGAGAGCGCATGTACATTAAGAATTACAGTACTGTAACTTAACAAAAAAAAACCTTTTTTGCAGTAAAAATTTCGGGCTTCCAAAACATTTACCTTTCCAAAATGTAACGGAAACTGTCCTCATATGAGTACAAAGTGTGTCTCATATGAGAACAGTGCATGGTCTTATAGACACTAGGTACTCCCTTTTGGCTAGCCGATAAATGTACGGGACTCGATACTGAGTCGGTCGTGCACGATTCGCCGCTGTCCGTTCAACGAGGGAGTGCCCGCTGCGGGACGGGGGAGCGAGGTCGCACGGACAGGTAATCGATTTGGTGGAGCTCATCTCTTCCCTCGCGTCGGTCGGGGCTATCAGCGACAAATCTACCACAGCCGTAGGTCTCGGGACGCCGACGGGAACTGTCAGTACCCACCATTACAGGGCGTCCCGTATAGGTAGCCATCCCGACTGGACAGTGCCGATGCACTGTAAGGTCCGCAATTCGACGTACAACGCTAGCCCGCCATACAGTGTCGTACTGTAATACGCCCCAGCAGCTATGCTACAGACAGCGTCCGGCTCCAATATTCAATAGGTGACAGTTCTCCTGTAGGTTGCTCCCGTTGCAAACAGCATCCTACCTAGCGATTGCACGCATCCGCGTCAACGTAAAACGTTTGATTCGACTTTGGGAGAGCCTGCACCGGGGGTGACGTTAGCCCCTTCAAATCCATGAACGCGTCGAACTCCTCATCGGTGAGCACCTCGAATTCGAAGGGCTGATCCTTTGAGAGCTTCCTCGTCATGGAATGTGCTGTGCGTGCATATTTTCTGACGAATCTTCTGAAGACGTTGCAAACACCTAGAAAGAAGCGTATTTTTGTCTGATCTCGAGTTATACGAGCCTTATCGAGCGCATTCAGGTTTTTCGACGCCACTTCGAGTTTCCCTGGGCGCACCACGTGACCCAGGTAATCCATTCAGTGTTCGAGGAACTTTCACTTCTTCAACTTGAGAGATAATCCAGCCGCCTTTTGGAGTAAAAGCACTATACGAAGGTATTCTAAATGCTCCCCTCCGTTTATTGAGTACACAATGACGTTATCCAAGTACACTAGCGCGTACTTCCACTTGCACCTTGAAAGGATGATGTCGACCGCCCTCTGGAAGGTGGCCGGTGCTTTCTTTAAACGAATAGGCACGCTGACTAACATGTAAAGCCCCGAATGGCAGGTGGAAGACGTCTTTTACTGTTCTGTGGGGTCGACGGGCACTTTCCAATACCCAGTCTTGCTATCCAAAGTAGAAAATACTTCGGCGTCACCTAAGGAGTCGATGCACTCATCCATTCTAGGGACAGGATAAGCGTCGCGCATTGTCATGGAGCGCAGGTACCGATAGTCCACGCAAAACCGTATTGATCCATCAGGCTTCAGAATAAACACCATAGGACTTGCCCAGTCTGCTCGGGGACGGCTCGATATCCCCTCATCAGCATCCGATTTACTTCTTGGCGTTCCACTTCTCTCGCTTTAAATTCTGTCCCGTACGGCTGTTGGTGAATCTGTCGCGAGCCCTACACCAATTTAGTTTAGTTCTCTGTCTCCATAATAGTGCCCAGTATTCCCTACTACATCTCTTCGAAATCTTCTAACAAATTGATCACCTTCTGGCGGTCTTCGCGACACTGTACACCAATGTGCACCTCTTCTCTCCAATCGGTGACCTCCGAGTCCTCCTCTGGTGGATCTTGACATCTCTCTCCCTCCCCAAGAGCGAAGATTCCCTCTGGAATTAAGAACGCATGTCCCAATATCTGCCTCTTTCGTAGGCGCGCCGGTTGGTTGCTGAAGTTCTCCATCAACTCCGGAAAGGCGGGGATGGCGTCTCGAACTACGTTCGCCATTTGGAGACGATTAGTCGCCACAGTCCTTAGGTTGTTTGTAACAGAGATATACCGATGAGGTTCGTCTGTACTAATACCAACGCTTGGGACTTAGGAGGGAACATTCTGCACCTTTGCTACGCGTATCTTTTCGACGGAGTAGCACCACCTTCCGGTTTCAGTTTCATCTAATAGGACGAAGAGATAATACCAGTTGAAGGTGAATCGCAGAACAACACCCTTCGGCTACCGTGCAAAACACCATTCACGAACCGATCGATGAACGAGTTGCCGAGAATGCACTCCACCGCAAGGCTTTCTACTACCACGAATTGGATTTTCGCCACGAGTTCCCCAATTCTTAGGTACATGAGGACTACATCTAAAGGTCTCATGGGGTTTTAAGATGCACTAATGATGTGGGCAGGGTCCTCGTAAGGTGACGCGTACGATCTCCATGAAGGTGGTAACATTTCAACGTGAACCAAATTGGGCCTGGATCCGGTATCTAGCACTCCCATGGCGTGTGGTTACTTCATTTGTGAAATTCCGGGAGCTACGAATACTAGGTAATTCTTCTTACGTAACACCAATGCAGGTGCGTCGACATCTCCTTGAGAGGGACACAAATATTCCTTGCTCACCGACGGATTGGGTGTGCGCTTGATACTAAAGGCCGTAGGAGACTTTTGTACACCCCGCTTTCTCTTAAAACCTCCTCATTGGCGGTGTTCGGCTCGTCGAACAAACCCTCTGCGTCTTGCTACTTTTCTTCTTCCTGTAGGCGAGAGTTTACACCTGAACGAGGAGCACCGACGGATGTTCCAAAGGATATACTTTTCCTTCGATGTGTCACCAATCGGTCGCTGAGTCCATCCATTCGCATGAGGTTTGCGCGCCGTTCCTGTAGAATACGGCGTCTCACCTCAGGACCTACAGTAGGGCAATCCCCTGCGAAGTGATCCGGACTGGCACAAATCGAGCACACACTTGTGGAAATGGTGGACCACGTCGTCGATGTAGGTGCGACACCATCAAAGTGTGATCGATCTCCTGTTGGACTTGATAAGTATCCTGTTAGATATCTGCCATCTTTCGAGGCTGTGGATCCTCAGACTCCGCCAAGGACCCTTCTTGCTTATCTTCTTGTTCACCTTGTGGCGTAATCGATAACACACTTCTCAGCTTTTTAATAAACCCGGCCGGGAGTTACGATTTGAATCCCCCCAACGCCTGGCCGTACTGCTTGAGCTCCTAAAAGTTGATCTTCCTGCTCGTGGATTGATGATTTCGACCGGTGGCTTGAATTTTCGGCGACAATCCATCCACAAAACTCGACTTCAAACGCCTTTCGGAGAAAAAGAAGCCGCAGCGACATGCCTTGGCGAGAATAAACTCCGCGAAGGTGAATTCAGTCATCGTTGCTCTCTGCTTCATCTAAATCACCTGGGCGATCACCTCGTTGGTGCGTACGTCCTTAGGAGGTAGTTCACCGCTTCGGGGTAACTCGACACTAGGTCTTCATCATCTTCTTCATCGATCACCATTCTCCTAGAGATGTTTACACGCAACTGCAAATTCTCCTTTGCAGAACCGTCCATGAAATACTGTAAGAATCATAAGAAGAGACCTTAACTGACGTCGTTGTGATCACAGGCGTTCCGTAAATCCATAAGGAATCTCAACAATATGATGAGGTCCTTTCCGGTAAGCCTTTGGACGGACATCTGCACAAACAAACTCTTTTGATACGTCGAAACTTTTTTGGAGACGCTAGCAGAATACGATGACGAACGATCGTTCAACCTGAGGGACTTAAAATTCACCACTCGGGAGAACGATTCGTTCAACGGGATGATACGTTCGATTCTCACATTTGATCGGCGCCTCCATCTCTCATTACCTGAGCTGGAGTCCAAATCTGAATCACTCGAACTCCCCAAGGAGGTAGACGAGCTCCTCTTTGACTTCTTCTCCTTGCGGTGACTTTTCCCTCAACGACCACCTACACTGTAATCACGGCCAGAATCAGAATCCGAAGAGTCCGACGGGCCACCACCTGGGTCTCCGTGACTCCTAATTGTGTATTCTTTCGGAACAGGTTCCACTAATACCACCTGTGAGGGTGCTAGGGGTATCCCTGTAGCCTGCGGTTCGTTCACCAAAGCTTTTTTTGATAAAAGAGGATCCTCCGTAATGGTTTTTGCCAAATTGGCAGTCATCATTTCCGGGATGATATGATGGCATGCTTCACTAATCAGACCTTCGACTCCTTCGGCGGTCAACTCCAATCGGGTGTCCATCAACTGTCCAACCATGGCAGGAACAGTCTCCGGCAGATACTCTTCCAGATACGTTCCCCCCGAACGGTGCACAGCGGCAGGGATCCCCTTCTCCAACTCGGAATTTAACCAAGTGGTGAGACGGGGAGCCAACTCCTTCTGTAACCAATTTTGGCAGTTATCCGAAAGCTTAGGCCCTCCTTCTGTCTCTGGATGGTGTTTGGCGGCAAAGACTGTTGACATTACCGACTTTAATGGGATGTTCGGTTCACCGAGAGGCGCTGATCGGTGATTGGACTTTTATTGCTCTAAGGAAGGATTCACGGGCTTTTTCCTTGAAATTCGGGTAGAGCGACCACTCCTTGTCGACATGGTGAAACGAATTGCGGTGACAAAAGTAAAACTGCAGGTTGATTTTCTCCTGTACTCTTCTCGAACGAAGCTCCAATAGGTGAGATCCGGCTCAACCGACTTGAGATGACCAAAAGCTTTCTAGGTCGAGAGAGCAGTTTGTGATATAAAGCCAGATGGATAAATCGGTAGCCACTAAACAAAAGGGACACCTAGAACGCAATCGAGCACCTGCGGGGAAACCGATAATCTCCTTAAGGAGGAGTCGCGGGAAGCACTATTAAAGAATTAGGTTCATTGGGCGTTCGCTTAAACTTAAGGGGAAAAGGGGTAACCTCAGAGGTGTCGACGGCTTGTACACCTTGGAGTTGGGGGCCAAAGGGGGCTTTCTGTTACGACTCTACTACTACTTCACCTACCGATCTCCTTATAAGGTGTCGATCCCTCCTATCAATACTATAAAGCTACAATAACCCTACTCCTAAAAGGAAACGGGGACCCACTACCGCCATCTCCTCGTTCCACCAATAGGATTACTCTATTCTAATATATTTCCAGCTAACTATCCGTCAGTCCACTAGATGCCCCCACATGTGCCATGGTGGTCCCGTCCTCTTTCCCCTACCGTACTGGTGTCACTTATTACAGTCCCCACTGTACTCCTCCGTGGTTTACTGTACTACATTAATTTTAATTTCCGACCAGGAGTAGAGCTCTACAGCGTTTCGGATAAATTGCATATTGTGCCCATCATGCTAGCTTGGAGGTACCTGCAAAGCGAGATCTCTGATCACCTGAATTAGCTTCGTTAAGCCGTCAGACATGTTCTTCATTTCTCTTTTGCCATAAAGGCGTCGAAGCAAAGGTCACTGAGCCTGCCTTTTACTTTTATATGACGCACATTGCTATTATACTCCTTCGCCATTAATTCAGCCATTTCTTCGAAGTTTGTTTCATCTTGCGCGTTATGGGAAAATAAATTGTGAGCAGGCCCCTTTAGTTTGTTCACAAAGTAATAAGCCTTCTGGTTATTAAAAAGCTTGAACTATCAGGCGCATACTATTTTGTCGCAGATAGTCAGCTCAAAGGACTGCGACAGATCACCATAACACATGCTATTCTTGAAACTTTGGAGCACATAGCTAGCTTTCCTCGTGCCTTAGCCATCTGTGAACTGCGTCTGATAGGGATGGAGGTGGTCAGGCCCCTGAGCGAGAGAAACTGTGTCTCTATTTTCGATATAGGTACCTGGCGCGACAATTCGGTCTTGTTTGCCGTCTGCTGCGATAGTTCGATCCAAACTCGGATCATGTGCCCAAGTGAAAGCTACAGGTCCGCGTACTGGTACTTATCTTTCATCAGCGGCAATTCCCACGGGTGCGAGCTGCGTTGCCTGGGTGGCACCATCAGGGCGGGTAGCCGGAGACTTAATCTGTGCTGGCGCAGATGATAGAAGTTTTGGTTCATCACTTGTCTTTCGAAAATAGTTCACTATCTTACGGACTGTAGGGATATCAAAATCAATCATATGAGAGAGCCAGGCATGCGTTTTGAAGGATGGATTGTTAAGATCGAACGCACTGAGCTCCAGGGATGTTAAAAACCTTCTGTGCTCTCTTCAAAACGTATATATTCGTCTTTGTCTGCATAAGGACGATCAGGAACAGAGATGTATGGAAAAAGTTGTCCTTTAACACTTCTTTCGAGTATGGGAGCAGGCTATTTATCCAGTCCCCAACCTCGTCGACAACGGAATTGGTATTTAGGATGGATTCCAATGATTGGAGCTCCATAGCTTGATTATCAACATCTATAAGCATCCCAGTAAGCGAATTACTTACCTCGCAGAGAGCGATTTTCCTCTAGGGGCGAGAGAACTTCGCTTCAATTTGCTGAGAGAGAGATCTCGTGGACGGAGGCATGGTGCGTTATATACGGCTACTGGTCGATTGAACTCACGGCAACAAATAGGGATGGTGGGTGCAATTTTCATCGGTCTACCTGCGAGATGGCTCTACAAGTTTAGCACCAAGGAGAAACTTCCTAAATCCGGATTGTCGTGGAAATCCCCTTGATACTGCACAGTCAAGGGCCCCAATACAATTTAGGGGCTGGTGCGGGCGGCTCGGTTGCGGCACGGCAGCAGACGGGCCAAGACCGAACATGTTGGCGGTTAAGCTTGAACAATGTTTGGCTTCAAAAACCCTCCTCCCTTTTTCTCTTCCGTCCTAGAAAGGGGTGATTATACATCTTTAATTGTGAATACCGTCATCAACCGCCGGCTCACATCCGCCGGTACACATCCGGCGGTGGAGGTAGTCTGATCTAAGATGCTAAAAAAGGAGCTTATCTCAAATAAGAAGATTGCTTCCGAAAAACCAAGTAATGCCCCCCCCCCTTTTGCCTTCCACCCACCTGCCACGTGTTGCGGTACAGTAAGTGGTGGTAACTCTTTATGGGTTGTACAATGTCGCACAGAGGCGTGCGGAAGGTATTCATCAATTAAGTACGGATGCGGGCGGCGGTTAGAAACCTGTTGCGGCTGCATTATTTGGAGACTAAAAGCAGAACGGGTAACGAATTTGTTGATATCCCTCGCGCCCCTTAGCGCGAGGGATATCAACAAATGTAGCTAAGACCAGTCGAGTGTTCCACGTCGTCCGCGCGCAGCCGGCCGCGAGCAAGGAGAGATATGGCAATAAATAGCTCTAGGTGCAATTTAGACGCTGATTGAGATGCGTCGGGGGATTGGCCCTGTCCTGTTAAAATACTGTCGCGATATTCGCGGAATGAGCTCCTCGGGCAGGACGACAGTGTGCGAGGAGAGCGCACCGAGAGAGTCAAACGCATCAGGAATGAATGTGAACTCCGGTGCGCACGATTTGGATATGAGTGAGGGAGGCAGACGGCGCGCGAGTTTGTATAAATGTGGATTTCTGTACGGTGTGAAAGCATGAATAGTACTACACTGTACAGCACTGTATGGTATTGTACTCGATCCAACCCGATTTCTCCATTTCTGCGGAATATCGAAACGAAGGGATCGATTTCCCGTGCATTAAAAAGATACAGGAGCTGCAGTCTGGGTGAGGTGAATCAATACGTGTTTTCATTAAAAAAAGGTCCATGATACTGTCGATGTTGCAAGTAATGCACAAATCATAACAACACATAGGCCCACCTGCTTGCGCCAGTCCACGATCCTTCTACATATTATTTGCTCTCTTCAAATTAAACCACAGCTCTACATTTTTTAAAAATTATTTGAAATGTAGGATAATTCACATGGCACCAGTTTACGCAACTAGGATTTGAGCTTGAAGTCCCCGACCACAAAATTTTCCGACGCATACAGCTATCCTTTTACAGTCCATGGGGTATGATGCTGTTGGAAGTACACTTATAGGCCTTGAACTTGTGTCCCTCAATTCACAGCCATCATTGAGTGTTCCTCGTATAATCCAAGCCGTGTAGGGAATCTGTGTTCAAACTAGGTCAAATGCTTTGTGCTGACCTAATGCAATGCTGTCAACACTGACAGCACATACCCCTGCAGCATGGACATACCACCGAAATGCTCGACTAGTTACAGACAGCAGTTAAAACTATTCTGAAAAATATGCCCGCAATTACGCTCTTGGAAGGGTGGTGTAATTTGCACAACACTGTACTCCTTCCAATCGCCATTGCAAGAATGAACCAATTCTCGTTGCAATAAATTAGTTGACAAGTGGAAGAGTGTTCCGAAGGAGGAGCATACTTTTGCTATGACGTTGCAATCAGGGGCGGGGATTCTTTTTAAGATGGATGAAGAGCACGCAGAGGCGCTTATTCGGGGGATAACTAAGTCAGCAGTCCAAGCAGAGGCCTGTTTCCGTTATCCGTCACTTGGACGACGGGACTTTGGTTGGTGCGCTTATACCGGCATTGACAAATAGCTGTTCATCACTGAACCGTGTAAAAAGGCAAATGAGACGATCATTTCGCTACACTGCAGGTACTGCAGATTTTGAGTACAGTACTGCACGGTAATTGAGTGAAAGTGCTCTGCCAGCACGTCAATACTGCATGAAGTGTTCCTTAGCCAGTAAATACGGAATTCATTTCGAACGAATACAAGCCAGTCTATTAACTAGTTTCTGAAACGGCTTTTCTTTTTACTAAAAATAGTGGGCGAAGAATGCCCAGCAAGCTTGGGTAATGGCGTGGGCTTTCATCGATAAGATATAGTGCACTAGAGAGTACACTACCGCACATATTCAAAGCAATGTTCTCCGGTTGGCGCCACACATGACAATCCAATCCCACGGTTTAACCCGCCGTAGCTCTTACATGCTCGACCTCGAAATCGATAAATAAAGCGGTATTCATCCGAAATGAATTAGAACTATACAAATCTGAATTCTACGTATGTCAAATAGGCACCCTATTTCCAGGTACAGCAGTCAGGCTGTGCACAAGAAGCACATTAACTTTTTCCTCTGTGGCTGCCGTTGAGACGCCAGCAAAGTCGTTAGTAATTTAATTTAATGTAAGACTCTGCAACTGTGTTCTGTGCTCATCCTGCAGTAGCAGCCGGTTGCTCCGTTGAAGTGGAAGAGCAACTGCCGTGCTGTCTCTTCGTGCCATGCGCGAAAAGGATTTTGACTGGAGGCTGCAGTACAACGATCTCTGCATTAACGACAGACTATTGGCTGCGGCCATAATTTGCTGTTTACACTAAATATCTATGTCCTATTTTTTCAGAAAATTCTTGACGTAGTATAAATACGACTCATACTACGGTATCAGGTAGAGTACTCATTTTTGCGTTTCGGTATTTGTTTAAAGCGAAAAGCCTCCCAGAGGTTAATTCTGGAAGCATTTATCCGTTTTTACACTTTCTCAATACAGATTAGTTCAAACTTTATAGTAAATTAGTTTTTATGTTACAAGTCTGGACAAATATTCATTAAAAATATACTTGTTTAGGCCCAGTGGTAATTATTACCTTCTGCCACATTGGCTAAATTCTAGAGGGTGCATTATCATTCATCTCAACGGGTTACTTGTCACCTGTGGACCGAAATGAAAGGCTATTACATTCAGGTAAGGGACAACCTGTTGTAATGATAAACCCCGTGCAGGGCACAAACTGTCAAGAAGAGAATTGCAGCGGTTAATGACAAAAGCCCATGCATCAACATTTCACCCGTGGCCCATGTTTTTTTGGTTTAGTCCCAGTTGCCTCTTCTAACGCGCCTAGAGCTAAAGAAAGCGTAGATTTCCTTCTATTTCTCACTTTTCAGACAATTGCAGCAAAAGCGCATGCCAGTATCAAAATGTCCCTGCGGCCTCCATGCTTTCTTGTGCAGTACTACAGTAACAGGGCATAGGGGACGGAAACAATAGGGTGGTAAATGTTTACGAGTTGTACAGTACAGTATGGCACAGAAGCGTGCGGAGGGTATTCAGAAATTAACTACAATCAGTCGGACTGTTTACAGCGCACTTGGAGCATTTACAGCACAGCACAGTACAGTACAGTACAGTACAGTGCTCTGGTAGTTGAGGAGTCCGGTAGCCCCTCAGTGCTTACTTTTACAGTTTATGCTTCCATATTTACTTGTGCTACAGTACAATACAGAAGATTCCGTAAAGCGTTCAAAAAATTTAGGGATGGGTGACGTTATCATACATATTTCTTGTTTTTTTGTCAGGAAACAATTCTTGATAGGGGGTTTGTTATCGATATAATTTGGACCCTTTCCATCTACAACTAGCAATTCACTGACATTCTTACATGCACAGTACAGGAGATGGGGTGGGAGGAACAGGGGTGGGTATAGGGGCCTGCGGAGCTAACTGTCGACAGGAACATAAGGGGCTGCAAAGGATTTGAAAAGAACAAATAAGCGTTCTGGTTTAAGATAACGTCGATTACGGAGGCGTTGGACAAATCGCAGCATTTAGGTTCATTGGTGCCTAGACCCAAAATGCTGGCGGCGAAATGAGATCATAACACAAGGGCTCAACCTGGCGCCCGGTCTCAAAACAACCTCTGAGGCAATCGCGACACTATGTTACCCAGTAATGAGCTTGCGAGGTGATTCAGAGTGGACTGGTCAAGAGCGGAGGGTCGTGATTGCTGGAACATTCGGGGATGAGTGCTTGAAATGCAGATAGGTTGATGTTGGTGTTGGAGGTGTGAACGTTGAAAAGTAGGGGGGAATCTGCCGTCGGAGAGGGAAGCGGGCGAGGTCAGGTTGTGGCGCATGGGATTTATTTAGATTTCAAAGATGTGGGGATGGTATCCGCTGTGGACATTGATATTGACTGCTGGTGTGGTGAAGCAAGAACCGTATGTGTCTGCAGGGTGGATGGATGCAGTGTGGAGTAGGTGCTGTTTCGACGATTACCGAAGGAGGAGATGATGTTTACTCGTCACTTATGTAGAGTGCACCGATTGACAGACTGTTCACGAAAATAGTTTGTGGTGAGAGGAAAGGTACTTGCAAGGCCTTGTGCTGTATGACTGATATTGATGTTTTTGAGTCAGAAAATTGCGAAATTAGCATTGAAAAAAATCGGCAGTCCCCTCGGCAAGAAAAGCAGGGCCAAAATTAGCGATGAAATGTTGTTGAGACGCGTGGAGTGTAGCTCAAGTGTGTTGATCGGTACGTACGAGTCTGCAAGTTGAGGGAAGTTGCCTAGAGCATAATTGGGATCGAGCGGGAGGGAGGAAAATAGGATTTAAACAAGTGAAGCATTACTAAGCAAAGTTGGCGGTGGGCGGAAAGCGGAAGCAGTTGCTGGAATGGGAGGGGAAATTTGGAGTGAAATGTGACAAGGGGGATAGTGACCATGGAGCGCCGAGCCGCGAAGCCCTCGCAGTAACGGAGGATCGCATAGGGAACTTAGATTTGGGAAAGAGGTACTGTAGAGTAAGGGAGCTCAGAAGATGGACAAGAAAAACGTGAATGGAGAATGCATTTACAAAAATAGGCAATTTATTGTTTGCAGATACAGAGTTGTGCCCTTAATTTCTGTGCATTGGGGTCTCCCCAAGGCTAGCAAGAAAAATGAGGTGTATGACAAAGGGGAATCATCGTCTATGTACCGTAGGGTGGACAAAGGATAAACAGGAGTCCATCGGGTTGAAGTGGCTGCAACAGTTTTTGCCAACCGATTAAATGATAATTAACCCCCTTCAAAAGGGTTGTTTGCGTTGATTTTTCAATTGATTAAAAGATAACATGAGGTGGGGTGAGCCCAAAGTTTATTTACTTTGAAAGATTGGAATCGGAACAGCTGCAAGCTGCTGCAGCGGCGGACAGTGTTGGTGGCAACGCAAGCCCCATATGCATGCGTTCAAGACACTTTTCCGTTTATTGAATCAATATGGGTAAGCGCCTTTGCCAGTTTTTTCGAAATAAAATGAATGGTCCAGTACAGTACAAAATTGATATCACAGCGAGGGCAATGGCTGCACCACTCCATCTCTCTCGTAACCCATTGTATTGAATATTGAATATTTTATACACAATTTTTAACATTTTGTCCCCTCTAAACGAAAGCACTTGTTGGAACATTTATCCACCGATTTTTCCGCCCGATGTTGTCTGACAGATCTCCATTGGCAACTACCACGATATGGCATTTTATGAAACAAGTGCATTCACCCCAGTTGCTCGAGTTTTCCAAACCCCCTTCAAATAACCTACCTGCTCATCTGCCCTGTAACGCCCCTCAATATTGACACTCGACACGCTTTTCATTTAGGGCTCTCTTAGACAAACATCTACCCATTTTTCGAGACTTTGCTTTTTCCTCTCCTCTTCACCCGCCCCTCCACCTTTCCTCGTGTGCAGCTCTCGCTATCCTCTCTCCCTCGTACCGGAGTAACATACCGTTTCCCAACTCCCACCACCTGTAACCGACTTGCTCTTCCCCCCGCTCGCACCAACCTCGTTTCCTTTAATATCTTACTTTGACCCGTACGCTTCTCTAGCGCGGTTTCTACGTCTGTACTTTCTCTTACTCCATTTGCCCCATCACTTCCCCACCCCTACCTATCGCCTTTTGAATCAATCATCGCTCCCACTTTATCGCACTCCGACACCCATCAACGTGACGATCCCCCTGAAAACGCTTCCTCTCCAGTCTACTTCCTTCCTGCACGATCCTAAACGTGTCGAGAATGTCGGCTCCGGCCCCATCCCCGCCACCTCCCCGACCGCCAAAATCCCGTCCCAAACCTCCACCCCCCGATTGGCTATGTGCCGAGTGCAACACCAATACGACCCCGGTCCGTCGCGGCGGACCGGATGGTCGTGCTACCCTTTGCAACGCCTGTGGTTTACGCCTAGCGAAACGCAATCGCAGTGCGGCCGCTGCCGCTGCCGCTGCCGCCGCAGCCGCCGCAGATGCTGCGAATCATCGAGGTGACCCACCTTCGGAGGCCACGGGGGGAGGAAGATCCGAGGGCGGTATCCATTTCGTCGGATGACGCCCCCTTGAACAACTCTGCAGGGACAAGGAAGGGAAAGAAGCGTAGCGCTAGTGCAGCACGAATAGCGGGGAGAAACGGGATCAAGAAACATATTGGGAAAGGAAGAGCCAACACAGCTTGCAATGCTAGACAAAATCTAGCTTCTCAATCTATGAGGGAAAACATCCGGAGGGAAATGAAATGTAGCAGGCCTGAAAGATGTTAAGAGCGATAATTGTGCAATCGTAAAAGTGGAGGAGATAATGAGGCACACAAAGGCACATGTTCAGGGGGATGCACAGGAGGAGCAGAATGAGTCGCAGCTAGCCGTAGAGGCCAAGATGGAAGGCAAGCAGGTGAGAATTGTACACGAGCCAAACGAACAGGAGAGGAACTTGCTGGGATGGCAAAATTGGCAACCGCAAAGAGCGAGGGAGGACCTAGAGAGGGAAAAAGCTGAGAGAGACACACCTTTAATACAAACGCAACAGCGCTGTGCAAAGTTCCCTATTCCACAGCGGGAAGACGATAGTGAGGGTGCAGATGTGAGAGCCCGCCAGCATGGCGACCTGTACGCAGTACAGCAAAGAGCAGAGCAAGCTCAAAGGGTCCAAACATCCAGGCTCACCGAACATACGAGAATGGTAGCCGAACGCCTGAGGGACAAGCAAGCTTGGGAGATGGCCCGAATGGAGAGGCTGGAGCGTGAAAGGTTAGACAGAAAACGGGAATTGGCGAGGGCCGCTGCACAGCAACGGTTACAACATAACCAACGGCAGTTGAACCAGCAACAGATCGCGAAAGCAGAGGCACATGACGCACTGGCAGTCCAGGATGTCGGGGATGCGATAGGGGTTGAGGAATTTTTCGAGCGACGAAGTCATGGACAAGGGATGATGGGTGGCATGTTCGGGCACGTTGGAAACACTGATGAAATGTCTGCAAAGGGCGAGGCGGTCATGGGTGGGGAGATGTCAGCAGGAGATATGTGTGGTGACAATTACATGGCGCTCAGCGAAGCGATCTTGCGTGGTTTGCCTTGTGCTTTGGAAAATGAGACCGGAAGATCGGCGGAGGGAGAAAGAAACACGGAGGGTGTGGGATCATCTAATGATCATAATGTTGGAATGCGGATTCCCGCTGGTGTGGGAGAAATCGGATGGACGCCTGCTGCTCCCCAGCAGGCAGTAATGCAGCAGCAAATGCATTCGTCCATGGCCCAGCAAATTTCAATGTTGCAGCAGCAGCATGGGCAATATTACCAACAAAAGATGTCCATTCATGGAGAAATTCCTTCGAATGTGGCAGGTGACCCTATCACTCAAGTAAGTCAGCAGCAAGTAGAGCCCAGAGCTCCCTATGTCCAACAGGGAGGTGGATCAGATGTGGGGGCGATGCCAGGATCAGAAGTTGTGGGTTTGAAGAGCATGAATGATGAGGAGATACGGGCGAACACACCACATCTAGTATATGAACTGCGGGAGCGATTTACCAGTCAGGTGCGGGCGGTGGCGAGACTTGAAGAAGAATGTAGAAATCTGAATGTCAGGGCAAAGTTTGTGATGGACGAACTTTTACGGAGGAAAACAGAGATGGCTTCATTGAAAAGCGAACATGAGCGTTTCGCGGAGGCATGGGGGAGGCTGTAGTGTGGAAAGATGCGGACGAAAGTGAATATTCGGAAAATTGATAAAGGCGGAGTGGTGGCGATGAAACAACAGTAGGCGGAATGATTGACTAGCTAGTGAACTCCGCGCCCCTTTGCACAAAAGTTGCCAGCAAACAATTTACAGTACTTCGTTGCGAATACTGCATGCGAATGATTCGATGACGATTGACCAACTCGAGACATGGTCAGCTGAAAGGGTGCAGCAAACTCCTAGCGGATTTGACAAAACGCTGTCTGCACAGCGATGTTGCAGTGATGTAGGAGGGTGAGGGCGTCTAATCTCGATACAATTGCGACGGTTGATTGCGTCTACAACATTTCGGTTTCCTCGCTCTGCAACAACCTCCGCCTTTACGCTCGTGATCACGAGCATAACTTTCTCCGGAACTGCGGCGAAAGTGCAGCACCTAAGAATTTGAATTTTTGCAGTCGTGAAAAAATTCAATCTGTAGAACGCAAAAATTTAGTCGTCCTGGTGCATGGTTGAATTTTTTTGCAATTTTGTGCCATATCTCCTGTACAGCGTTCTTTCATCTCGTCGACCAACTAAACACGCGAGAGGGGCGATGGCTGCAATAGCGTCTCACGAAAAAATTTTATTAATGAGAGCAACGATAGCTCAACAGTTGCTGGGAAGTTATGTCAAGAGCAATCATTACAGCTCGGCATCAATAAATCTTTACTCTTCTAAGAATCTCCGAAAATTCCTTCTTGATACTGTAAGCCGGGGAGTTATGACGCAACTAGTGTGCAGTACTGTACCAATGAAGTTCTGAATAGGCGTTTTATACAGTACGTACCGGTACTATACGTACAGTAGGGAAATTGTTGGGTTACAGTATTTTCATGTGTTCGGTTGTATACAGCAGTCTCCGTTAAGTTTCCTTTGACAAAAAACCCACCAGACAGTGATGCCTAGACGCCACTAAAGCCTCACTGTCTACCCCGAGACCACACCCGTCGCCTGCCACAACTGCCACATGCCGATGGACGTCTTCGGAGACCATGCTGCTAACCTCTTCTCGTTTGGTTTCAGCAGACCCTACCGCCACAACTCGGTTTCCAACGCACTTGCGCTCCACGTGTTCCACGATACGCGACATAAATGCGAGTTGGAAGCTCCCCTCTTCCCTGGCACCGAGCTTCAAGCCTGCCGATGCCGACATTCTCCTGCAGCCCTCAACCTCGCCCTCTTCGCCCGACTCCTGCCCCGTCGCGTATGATGTCACCATCGTCTCCCCATTCAAATCGAATACACGCTCAACGGCGACTCAACTCGATTGCGATGCCGCCGAGACCGCTCATCGAGAGAGGATCCGCGATCCCGAGCGCAAGCTGGCCGCAAACCTCTCAATTTTCTCAACGCGTCAATACCGTCCCCCAGCTTTACTTTCCAGTCCATCGCCTTTGGCTCTCTGGGCGCGCCCCGTCGAGAGCCATTACTCGCCTCGTTGCAGAATTTTTCCCTCAATCGCCTGCTACATCGCGCGCACTTGCGCGATTCGCCGCAGGATCCACCATAGCGTAGGCTCAATTATTTGGTAGCCCCCTCCCGTAGGAATGCCTGTCCTGTCCCAGCCCCGTCGCACACATGTGATATGGCGTATCCAGTTAGTTCCCAACTGTAATGTCAGTTACCATAAGTCAATACAATCACTGCCAAACCCGTCGAATAAAATGAATGCAAAGTATACTCAAACATTTGCTTAGTACTGTACAGTACTGTACAATTCTAAATACAAAAAGCTTTCCCGTAGAAATGATTTTATGTATACTTTTTCGATTCCTACCTACTGTACCTACCGTATTTCATTTCAGACTAGTCAAGGAGCTGACACGTTTCGGACATGCGTTTGGCGCAAAGTGAAGACGAAGATTTTGTTTGAAGAGGACACGTGGATGAGTCAACGGACTCCTGTGGCACGATTGGTGGAACAAATTTTGTAATTAGCACAACACACATATGAATTAATAACTGTCTCAAGTTCAAACTGGTTCAAACAGTAAAAAGTAATAATCATGTCCGCAAAATTCTTCTGTAAGTTTTTGCTTCTGTATGAATATTCCAGCACGGAAAATTTTGGGTAATTAAATTTTTGGAAAGTAATGTCATTTCCTCGAGTGAGGCAACAACATGTTCCATTAGGGATTGAGGGTAGTGGGTGTGAGCTGTCAAGTGCTGCACTGCTGCTTTTTCGTGTACAGTGCAGTAGTAGATGGAGTAAACCGTAATGGTTCGACCTCAAACGGTCAACGCAGTGTTAGACCAGGAATCGGGAGAGCAGAATTGTTGCATGTCCCTATATCCATGACGCAGTCACCGACGCCCGTAATTTTCTTTGATATGGTTGCCTTCAACCGGTCGACAAACATGGTTTCTTGGCGTCTGAGAGCAGCTTCGACGTTCCATCACTGTGTTGGGTTATTGAGGGCCATAATGAAGGCCGATCAACGAGGGACATGTGTTGTGAACCTAAATTGCCAACCATTTAAAATTTTAATGACTCTAGTGTCTATTGGACCGTTGTCCTCATATGAGGACAACTTTTAGCCCTTTTTTTTCAATACAATTATTTTTTTACCTCAGCGCATTTCTTGTCCCTCCGCATTAGTTCATGAGTTTAGATGGCCGATCAAAACAAAATTTTCAAGATTATTGACCTCGGTTAAGACTAGAGCAATTTTCCCTCACCAGCTTCCGCTCTTCGCAAGAAGTTGTGAAAACGACTACGTTTTGGAAGGAAAAATAGTTCGTATTATCGTGGGGGGTTTCAGAAACGAGGGCGCACGTACAGTAAAAAATTACTGCACTGTAACTTAACATGAAAAACCTGTTTTCCAGTAAAAATTTCGGCCTTCCAAAACATTTACCTTTCCAAAATGTAACGGAAACTGTCCTCATATCAGGACAGTTTCCGTTACATTTTGTGCTTTCCGCCACACCTTGGCCAGATTTTTCACTGAGCAGGCACAGCAGCCGATGACATTCTTGGTATG
This sequence comes from Kappaphycus alvarezii, assembly GCA_002205965.3. Classification (NCBI taxonomy): domain Eukaryota; phylum Rhodophyta; class Florideophyceae; order Gigartinales; family Solieriaceae; genus Kappaphycus; species Kappaphycus alvarezii. The sequence goes on along the minus strand of NADL03000033.1, from coordinate 550,011 downwards.
GGTGCCAGTGTCTTTTGTCAGTATATTGAATATCCATTGCCATCTTTCCTCCTGAATGCCCCTTTGTTCACTTCTAACCAAAATAGTCACAATAGCCAGCGGCGTATTTGGTAGTACGTTTATTATAAGCTAACGTATAGCAGAACCTTTATAAGCCCGATGTGTTCCAAATGAGGATCATTCGGATCCCAAGAGCAGCGCAGTGACGTTGACGGATCAATGCTACCGACTATAAAATTTAGACCAAAGTCCGCCTCAATGCACCTCCCTTCGACTACACACGCCGTGAGATACCGGCTCTTTCTCATGAGCTATACTAACGACCTGCAGTTTTTTCTGCGGATCGTGCGCAGAGATCTTCTACTTATACTGATTCGTGTTCCCAGGCCTCTAGTGATACACTTTTGCCGTTAGGGACACACACTACCCTTACGCAAAAGCGCAAAAGCATAATTGAGGTGCCAAACGAATAGAGACCCGGCCTGCGGAGAAATGCTGATCAGATCAGATAAATCGCAGATTCTGCAAAAATTGGAATGCATGGTGGTTGGTCGTCGAAAATTGGGTGCAATATCGCCGACCTTATGTGAGCGATACGCCAGTACATATGTACAGTCTGCGTCATAATTATATAAACTCAGGGGTTTCTCCCCAAATTTTAATAACTGAACCATGAAAGACATATCGCCTTAAAGCCACTTAAAAGCTAAGAACGACTGTTCCAATCAAATTCGCTTTGTATAAAAACTACCAAATTTATTCAACATCGAATGGTTTCTCCAAACCCATAATTATAAACTCAAAGCACTCTTTGGTGGGAAACTCGGACCTACAAAGGCCGAAACAGACGAACAATGGATGTAGCTGTAGCAAACGGCTAAGCGCATCCACTATGACCACCCCCAGCCCAAAGCGCCATTTTCAGAGATGCCTAGAGACTCATCATTAACCGAGAGAGAAAAGGGTGAGATAGACACCCTTGCAGTGGATAAATTGACGACTAGAGCCATCGCAAAAAAAATCCAACGATCTCAAACAGTCGTATGTAAGTATCTAAAGAATCGCGCAAAATATTGAACCCAGAAAAGGAGCAGAAGACCTGAAAAGTACTCCGAGGCTACTCATCGCCGCGTCATTAGAGAGGCCTCTGTGACTGGCCATGGCGCGAATCGCGTCCACAAGGACTTGTAACTAGACCTTATAAGAGCTACCGTGCTCCGCATGTTGCAGAACGACCATAATCTCGAGCATCGCAAGATGAAGAGATCATTTTCCTTGACAGATGGCCATAGGAAAAATAGGGTGGAGTGGGCGACGGCAATGACACAGTGGTAGCTGTCGAAGTGGAAAGCTTTCGTTTTTTCCGACGAAAAAATTCAATCTTGATGGGGCGGACGGTCTAGCATGCTATTGGCATGATTTAAACAATGAGGTTGCGGTGTTTTCCAAGAGGCAGGGTGGGGAACAGAGTGTGATGATTTGAAGATACTTCTCGATTTATGGTTCATGTGATTTGGTCTTTTTGAATGTTCGCCAGGACTCTCAGAAGTATATTAAGACATTAGAGGACAAACTTTTGCCCTGGGACTCAATGATTCATGGCGAGAATTGGATTTATCTACCAGATAACTGCCCCATTCATGTGTCAAGGGTTACCACTAAGTGGTTAGAGGACAAAAAAAATTGAGCTTAGAATATTCGTCGCTTTCTCCCGATCTAAATCCTAAAGAGAACCTCTGGGTGTGTTAACTAGGGATTTTTACAGAGATGCGAACCTGTTTAGTTCTGTTTATGAGCTCAAAGAATCTTTTGCTGATAGTTGGACTAGAATTCGTGAAAAACTCCTGCAAAATCTCGTGAAGTCCATGATGCAGCGCTGCATTGCCGTACTGAACTCAAAGTGGGCAAGAATTCCCTACTTAGTTCAATAACGCCTGGCTTTGTTCTCCAGATTTGTTCTGAGTTTATAATTATGCGCATCAAGAAACCGGTTTTTTATAAATATGTTTTTTAGTTTTTGTTTTAAGCAAAATTTATTGCCACCATTGCACTTCGTATGCTAGCAGCTTTAAGCTGATATGTCTATCTTTTTTTGGAGTTGAGTAGTTCAGGAAGTACCCCTGAGTTTAGAACTTTGACACACACTGTATCGAGCTTTAGCCGCACTTAGAACGGCCACCGCTTCGGTCCTGGTGAACGTCAAGTCCTACAGGAGTCCAGCAACATAGCGGATCAGCAATGTACTTTACTGTAGTTTCACCTATCAGCGACGACTTATCACGCATAACGCATCAGCCGCGTGGATATAAACGACCACATCTTCTATGCATTCAAATAACCCAAAAACTTCCCCAGCAATGTAGATGCGTGTACAAGTGTAGCCCCGTGACGTCAACTTCGGCCCTCTGTTGCCAAGGTCGCACCACACCAACGTTAGGGAAGGCGACCCATTCGCAGTGCTGACAGACATGTAAAGACACGTCACCGTGCGAACCATGGAGAACGTTGGGTGGGTGCGATCCTTTCTTGCGCAAAGACACACTGCGGCGGCATTTTAGTTCAATGAAGGATTCCTTAAGGCTGCCCTCACACCAGCGTTGTCAGATTGCCCCACATGACTCTGTATCCTTTTCGGACCTCTAATACATGGACCTGCCCCCGTCTCGGGAAAAAGCTATCATACATTGTAGTGCAATTGGCACACATACTGTACTGCCATCGGCAGATCTAATTTTTGTGATCTTTTTTTGATCTGATTCACTTCTAACCAGCAGGCACTGTACTGTACTGTATAGTAAGGGCAATTTTCTTTTGTCGCCCACTATTATTTTTGGTACTGTATCCTCACCCGATGGGGCTTGAGGGCTTGCAATCTGGACCACTCGGCCTCCAAATGGGGCCTGATTTTTTCGCAAGTGAAAGGCACCTATTGGGCCAAGTGTCGACTTTACTTATCTCTAACTTGGCTGACCCTAACCTAACTCACCCCGCCGCCCTAAATAACCCTAACCTAGTTAACTAGTATTTATACCTACCTGGCCACTAGGGATCTAGATTAAACAGCCACCCCGGTGTTGGCTCTGAGCTTGACTCCCAACTTCCGCCTTTGTAGAAAACTTACCAACGGCAACTTTGGCTATAGCCACGTTTATCTGCCCGGGTCTCCCTTTCTATTCCCCCCTCTCTATCCAACAATATGCTACCCCTTTTATTGTTTGTTTGTGATATTTACTCACGCTTGGCGCCAGAAGAAGATGAGTCCTTATGTAAGTTCCTATTGTTCTTCTTGACCCTGATCTTGTTTAAGGACTTTGCTTTTCTTCCTCGTTGCGAACGGTCACGGCGTCGTTGATCTCCATCCTTATCATAATCTTCGTTTTCATTAGTACGAGGTCCTTCAACATCGGTAATACCGAGAAACCCCTGTTCCGGGTGAAGATCGAGGGTTTGGGTACCCGGTACAGCCTCAGACTCGAGACGACTTAGACGGGTGGTGATACGCTCGGCTATTTCTATACCTGTAGCTTTTTCGACGGCTAGGTCTTCCAGAAGACGGTTAACATCCTGCCTCAGAGTGGCAACCTCATCCTACAGGGTTCCTATAACAACTTTAAAGTCACTAATGATTTTTAGACGAGATTCTTGCTGACGAAAGTCAACATCAAACCGGACTTCGGTCGTCTTCAGAGATTCCTGAATCGCAATTATCTCTCCTTTAACAGTGTCAATCTCCGTGCGCACCAAAGTGCAAATCTCCTAAGAAGATGTAGTGTGCTGGATATCTCCTTTGGAGATAAGAATGTTGTCACCAACGACAACCTTGAAGTTCCTGCTTGTATATTGACGCCGGAGTCCGGGGCGCCAAGCGTGAGTAAATATCACAAACAAACAATAAAAGGGGTAGCATATTGTTGGATAGAGAGGGGGGAATAGAAAGGGAGACCCGGGCAGATAAACGTGGCTATAGCCAAAGTTGCCGTTGGTAAGTTTTCTACAAAGGCGGAAGTTGGGAGTCAAGCTCAGAGCCAACACCGGGGTGGCTGTTTAATCTAGATCCCTAGTGGCCAGGTAGGTATAAATACTAGTTAACTAGGTTAGGGTTATTTAGGACGGCGGGGTGAGTTAGGTTAGGGTCAGCCAAGTTAGAGATAAGTAAAGTCGACACTTGGCCCAATAGGTGCCTTTCACTTGCGAAAAAATCAGGCCCCATTTGGAGGCCGAGTGGTCCAGATTGCAAGCCCTCAAGCCCCATCGGGTGAGGATACAGTACCAAAAATAATAGTGGGCGACAAAAGAAAATTGCCCTTACTATACAGTACAGTACAGTGCCTGCTGGTTAGAAGTGAATCAGATCAAAAAAAGATCACCAAAATTAGATCTGCCGATGGCAGTACAGTATGTGTGCCAATTGCACTACATACATCTCTAAGCAGTAAAGCACCCCCAATTCCTCCCCCCCCCGTTCGATTGATAAGTTTACAGTATATCAAATAGCTTCTATGGTTTCGATAGGAGAGAATCAGACCATCGACACCGAGTCCGAAACCCCCCTTACAACCCTCAAAAAATGTTCTAGTTCTACGGTAAACAGTCACACGAGCATATTTAATCTGGCATAGCTAAAGCTGACAAAACAGGTGTAGAGAATAGGGCGTGTGGTTGGTGTGGGTGTAGCGGTTCAGTAGATTTAACTTAGTTTTGGGGTTGGTTGTTCGGAACGTTAGTTGAATTTAAGTTAAAAAGAACAAAGGTTCGGGGACGCTTTGGACTGTAGGTTGGGATGCTTCGGTGTTAAACGGTGTTGTAGCCATTGTTCGTCTGACCCCAGTCGAGGCTAGACCAACAAAGAGATCTCGTTTTATTGGAAAACTATCTCGACTTTGAAGGGATAAATCTGCTCTAAAGGTACTGTAGGCGCAGGTTTTCTAGAGAACCTGGACAGTAAGTACCAAACATAAACATTTTCTTGCCCTGACTACCCCTTTTCTTTCTCATTGTTGCCGTAGAATTCCCCTTACTGTTCTAATTAATGCCTGACCAGCATAGGGCATAAAATATCCATCGTGTGCATAAAACAAGGCAACAAAGCTTTAAAGCCTGACTACAGTACTAATTTCTAGCAGAAACGAAACTAGAAAGTTCAATAGGAGGTAGGATACTGTAAAATACTAAAACTAGAACCCTTAAATGCTAAATAGGAGCCTTCAGTTGAAGCGTGATGGGACAGTGGGAGCTCTTAGGGCTGAGAACCAGAAAAGGTTGTAAGCGAGTCTTTGTGTAACAAAACACTCACCATGTGAGTGGTTTGGACTGCCAATTATATCCAGCTCCCAACCACGACCATCTTTTCAACTTTTGAAACTGGTTCAATTTCTATCTTTGCTTCGCACGGCCCAGCTCCTGGGCCGTGCTGGGTTCGGACGCCAAAGCGTCAACGCCTACCGGGTCTTACAGCTCAGTCGTTCATCCTTCGGAACCTTCTCTGTCCTTCTCTGTATCGGCCTTCTCTTTTGCCTTTTTGGTTGGATTTTCACGCCTAACCCCCAATGCATGTTGAATCGAACTGGAAATAGCGGTTATGGAAGCCATTTTCCTCGACCCGGCTCAGCAATACTCAGCGATCCTTACCTTTGACCGATTCACGGTTTCCCTCTTCTTCTCGCCGGTACATTGCTGTCCATCTGCATACCCTCCTGCAATACCCAACTGGTTGAGAATTCTTACAGTACAGTGTATGTGGGGCGCATATTTGTCTTCCTATTAGAGTATCTCCAACGGTCGGTGGGAATTTATCAAATTGGTAAAATTTAATGATTTGGTGTCCTTTCGCTCCGCGCACCAACGCGAGAGCAAATTAGCAACTTTGGCAAAACAGTTTAGCACCCACATTAATATGTGTGGTCGTGGCAATAAACAAGAGATTTCTCGCAGTAATACCGGAACACTTAGCAACCATAGTACTCGCGAAAAGTTCCGGGCATGCGACGGACGTAATAAAATGAGAGATGCATGCCGAAGGCAGTGGACATTGAGATAGAGTGACACCAACCAAAGTATCATGTTGACGAACGGAAAAACGACGCAAGCGCAGCCCAAGCGTGGGCGCAACTACAGGGAGTCGGATGATGAGGCGGTTGCCCGTGCGTACGTCGTGGTGTGCACGGAATCAATCGTCGGGTCTGATTAGAAGGGCGGCACGTTCTGCGAATGCATCTATGACGCATGCAAGGGGAAGAAACCCGTGGCCTGCGCCGTCCGCCCGTTCAAGTCGATTAAGGCGTTACGTAAGCAACCCAGCGCGAAGGCGCTTATGCGGAACGGGACGAGCGAGGCGGATGAGATCCGTATCGCGACCGCCTTCTTTAGCAAGAATAGGTTGCAGCACCCGAACGAAGACGTCGGGCTGAAGTTCAAGGACATCTCGTCATGTTTGGTCTTGCGCGAGCTTCCCAAGGTCAAGTAAGATGGTCGTAGTGAGTCGGAAGAAGGTGATAGAGGGTCAGAGAAGTCCAGTGAGACAGTTAGTGGGCCTTATCCTGGTGATAGTAATCAACTGTCGTGTAGTGGGCAATGGTGGAGAGAGAAATTCGAGGGGTATGGAACGACCACTCCGTCGCCAGAGGTCGAAGGAAGTCCACGCCCTAGGGGAGCACAGGTCGAAGATGCTTCGAATAACGTCCGAGACGCTGGACCTGCAGAAGCGTCATGGCGTCGCACCTGAGCGGCATAACGACATCTAGTTGTTCATGAAAGGTCTGGGCGGGTTTGAGTCAGACATGGCGAAGCAGCTCTTTGCCCGGAAGCAGGAAGAGCTATCCATGGCTCTGAAGTAGTCTCTGAAGTGGTCTCTGAATTAAAAGGCGGGCGTTAGCGCGCCATCACAATTAGTAGACGTCGTGGTGGTCGAGAACGGGTCGTTAAGGTGCAGACTGCCCATGCCGGACCAAGTTGAGTTTTACCATGTAAACGCTATGAGAATAGTCTCACCGTCCAGAACGGACTTTAAAAGTCGCCAGAGCTGTCGCAGAAGGAGCGCGAGGCGGGTGCGAGCCCCAGAAAGCAACGCATTTCCCGCGGTTCGTGCTTCCTCTATCCGCGTTTTGCCCTTCGTTCTTATGAAGTGCCATGCCGCGCCCATAAATGATCGATGAGGAGACGCTTCATCACGTAGTGCTGCTCCTCGTTCTCTTTGTACTCCTGCAGGGCGCACATCGCCGCGATGGAGCCCTCCGCCGCCTCCGTTGTCGCTCCGTGCAGCTGAACCAGCCCATCCCACATAGGCGGGCGACCCTGCCCGACCACCACGCCGTCTGTGATCTCACTCCCGTCCTCGCATGCGGAAAATAACCGCTTCTCCGCCATCATATTGAGCAGGATGATGACACACTTCAGGATACGCTTCATATCCTCCAGTCCCCACAGACGCGATGGAACGACGAGGATGTGCTACATGCTCTACAGGATCCTAAGAGCGCGTTCTACATCTTTCCGAGCTTCCTTCTGAATTTTCGCGAAGTACTCGTGCTTCTGGCTGATTGCTTTCAGGATCGTCTCGATGACCACCGGCCACTTGGGGTAGATGCAGTCGCAAAGCCAGTATGTCTTGTTCGATCGCACGCCGTTGATGCAGAACTCGCATGGTGGGGTTTATTTGCCGGACGCGATCACCTCAGACAGCAGTTGCGCCTCCACGTCGTTGATGTCGTTCAAGCAGCCGGTCATCCCGAAGAACTCATGCCATATCCAAAGGGATTGGTCCGATGTCTCCTCCAGCGTCACCGCCGGCTCCTTCTCCTTGCCCTTGTAGTTTCCATGGAAGTAATTCGGGCTGTTATTCCATATCCACTTGCCGCAGTCGATGCTGTCCAACATTCCCGGGAACCCACGCTTCTCTGAAGCACTGAGAAGGCGCGCGACTTGGGCTTCCGTCGGCGCACGTAGGTACTCCACTTCGACTATGTCGACGACGACGTCGCAGAGGCGAATCAGACACTGAAATGCAGTTGACTCGGACATGCCTAGCTTCTCTTCTACCCCGTCCGCCGCCGTGCCGTACACTATGGTGCACATCGAGGCCGTCACTTTCTGAAAAATGGACAGCCCGATTTATCCCGTACATTCCCGGCGCTGCTCAAAGTACGAGTCGTGTGCGACGGCGGCGCTGAACAGGCGGACGGAGATGTTGCGCGTCACACGAAAGCGGCGGCGTAAGTTGTCATTGTTGTAAATGGGGTCGGTGGAGAATTATTATGGAAAAGGAGGTTGCCCAGCTGGTGCCGCTCGCGGTTAATGTTGCCCATCTTCCCGGTTACCGACCCCTGCATGCTCAGGTCGCGGCTGCTCTTCGTCGCTGCTCGTTTCGAGCAAGTTGGCGATGATTTCGAACAGCTTGTTTTTATCGGCCTGCTGGAAGAAGTTCATGTCATCCGCTGTCTCATCTTCCCGATTTACTTCTGCACCGAGACCGGTGGAGGAAGCCAGTTCTACCATCAAATCACTAAATTTTCAAAAGTGGTATAGTCCAGTCGGACCAATAATAACGCGCCATATTGTCAAAAATTTAGGTAGTTTGATAATTTGAAATCCACTCGGTGGAGATACTCCTAGATTATCGTTTTCTTAAAACCGTATCGACATCAAACGGCAATAGTGGAAACGTGAACCATTAATCACCATCGTCAGCCGACACATCAATTTTTTGACGTCCACCGTTCGACACATCGGCACTCATTGACCTCTCTGGTCATTTCCTCGGTCTTAATGATCATTTCTGTCTAATGCGGAAGCAACGCACCACAACGGGTAAGAAAATTGAAAGCCACAGCACAACATTCTTCTTCGCAAACCGTCCGATCCGGATTTTGCTCAACTTCTGTGAAGCACCCGAAGTTTTTCCGAACGGACAGAGAATATTTGCGCAAGTTTCTCCGCTTGTACGAATAGTACAAGAACGAGATCATCTTACGGGCCCAGCAGCTGTTTAGAGATGGAAGTGCAACAGCGGAGCCCATCCGACCAGTAAACCTCAAGTACTGTATCAACTCCGAGTACCTCGAGAGTGTCCTTGTACTGGTACTCACCAAAGGAGCGCAAGAAAACGTAGGTTTGTCCGAAAATAGACTTCGTCAGTACCTAGAGTCCGGGGCAGAGAAGTCTACAGAGGCCATAACGGTGGACATGCTCGGCAACATGGTGGAAACAGAACTCCTCATGGACATGTCCGATCGGTCAGGAAAGTCCCGTATGGAAACTTTGCTCATCTCATACCTCTCAATCCTACGCCGAAACGGAATCAATTGAAGTGTGGATGGTAACCCCAAGCTAGCTGTACAACACGTGGAATCAGCGGCCAAGCACACAAGTTTCTCTGTACTCGGTTGGAATTCGACCTCGGTGTCAAGGTCAACTATCTATGAAAGGACTTCAATTTTTTTATGAAACTCGCTTTCGAACTCCCCGTAGCGCACAAAACACTCGACAGCGGATCTGAAAATTTACGTCCGGGGAAAAGCAATAACAGAAACGGTAGGCACACCCATGGAACAAGACCGTTTTAGAAGAAAAGCGGGAAAAGTAGCCGCAACTCCGAATCCAAAAACAAGTATTTTCGTTTTCAACGAGAATCACCACTCTTTCCGTATCCGGAATGCAAGCGATACAAATGTAGGAATTGGATGTACGCTTGTATAGTCACGATTGATTCGGAAAAGGCCGAAAAAAAGCTGAGTTGGTTGTAGCTAAAGTACGTGATGGACTGTTCTGGTAGATACGATCACAGAAGAAGCAGAGAAGCAGAAAGAGTCTGGGTCTACATATTTTGAACGAAAAGCTAACAATGGAACAAGTGAAAGGACTGCATCAAGTGCCATCGATAGGCAAACCGACCCGGAAGAAATTTTTCTAATTAGTCTGAAGAGCGGAGCTAACTCTATTTGGATTTTCGGTTGCTGTGACGGTGGCAGACGGAAAATTCTCATCTCAATTATAGTGGCAGACTTAGCAGTATCACAAGGCATTGGGGATATGAATAGCACCAGACCTGTGAATTTACTTTTTGTGCTTAGAAAAGCATAAAATCCCCCAACGCTCACTTTTTAAGATCTTGGACAGCACCTCGGGGCATAATTTAGTTGGCAGTAGGCACCCTGCCCTGGTCAATGTGCGATTTTTAGACGCCGACGATGAGTTCACTTGCGATGATGTACTCATCGGCTGTCCTGTACTGCAACAACTCAAGGTAGTCACTCGCACACTTCTCGAAGAGAACCAATTTCGTTTGGATGGAACAGCTTGCGCACTCATCGGAAATCCTACCGTAAATATAAAATCCAGTACATTGACTCGTCTCATGGTGGCAAGACTTATCAGAGTCAAAACTGACACCGGTTAGAGCTCTGACAGGATACATGTTGTCTACCATCAACCACGAACCGAAGAAGATACGGTCCTGGGCCCTAAGCTTCTAGACCCGATCAACTCTAAACAGCAAGACTAAAATTGCAAAGCAGTGGAGTCGATGATCGATTCGCCAATTTCTACTGGTCTTCCAAAGGACTAACACGACCTTCTGCGTCAATTCTTATGTGGTAACTTCAGAATCTTCCGAACCAGTCTTTCTTCTAGACCACCGGAGTACATCTAACTACTACAACTTAAATTGTCACCCGGATCTCGGGAGTTCAAAGTTAAACTCCGCAACTACTCCAAGGAGTAACGCAACTTCCCCCAAGAATTTGTGAAAAACCTTGTTCGAAACGGAATGGCTTATTGAAATCCAACTGCAAAATATACGTGAGCTCCCCTCATTGTTCCTAAACCTGTACCTTTAAGATTCAGGTTTACTGTTGACCTCCGTCAGGTTAGTAAGTACCCCAACACAACTTTCCTATGCTCAATCTCAACATTGAAGAAAGCAAAATGTCCAAATCACAGTACTGCGCCGTCCTAGACGTTTCTTTTTGTTTTTGGAAACTTCTCCTCCAACCTGACTCAGAATAACCTCATTCTTTTCTCACACCTGACTTAATTTATATCTGGACACAGATTATGGATGGCACAACCAATGCCGTCACACATGTTCAGCCCACCTTTCCGTAGATTATACCAACAGATCTGCGGGACCACATACTGCACTGGTTCGAGGACATTTTGTTGCATCAATCAACCATTTCTGGACTAACCGACTGTATCGAACAGTTTTTCAACCTCAACAACCGCTAAGGGATCAATCTGCATCCAGTAAAAGCACCCTCTCTGCTACAGTCATCTTTTGCTGCAGGCGCCTTCTTTCTGGAGACCGAAAAAATACGATCCAGTCCGACTGAATGGACTTTTGCATGTGTCACCGCTCACCGTCAAGTTCTAACTTCAACTTTTTCTTATCCCCTCCATGCAGTGGGTGAAGCAAGAAATACCCAAGTTTTCCGAAATTCTTGAACCCCTCCATCTTTCTATGGAAGAGAGGTAAAACAAAACAGACAGGAGGACAAAAACGGTTTCCAGGATACGTTTCACCGATCTCAGATGGGACGGTAGCGAGTTCAGAGCTTTCGAATTTTTCAAAAACGCACTCGGTACACGAGCACTGTGTCACCGTAAAAAAACAGCGCCTCTGTTTTTTCATAGATGCTTCGGGCAAATTTGGTCAGGCTATTGTGCCGCAGATACCGATCTCGGACATCCCAATGCCACAAAATAGGCAGACTCATCAGCTCCTTGCTTCCCTGTCCAGTCGATTCAGCTCAACCCAGTTGGGATGGTCTACATTCGAAAAGCAGGCGTATGCAGTCATGGCCTTATTGATCGCGTGCATTCCCTTACCGCAAACCCGAACGGATTTGACATCTACACCGATCAAAATAACGTTGTTTTTCTTTCGATCCGCTTTCGGTTGTCGCTGACCTCTCCCGAACTTGCACCAACAAAGTTCTGCGATTGGATGTCAATCTAAGCATGTGTCCACACACGTGCACATCAGTGATACGGATAATGTGTGGACTTCCCTGCTTGAAAGTTGATCGATACCACCCACCGTCCGGCGTCTCGTCCAAATTATGCTTCTTCCTTCATCCATGGCGGAAAACTTTAGTTGGCCGAACGAGGAAACAATTGAGCTCTCGCAAAAACTTCAGGCAACTACCCGACAGGAGAACCTCACACTCACCGATTTTCTGTGGCGCATTCCACTAAAATACACATGTTTTCCCGATGCATACGATCATCTACAACTTTGCCCTTGTGTAATCGCTCACACTCTTCCGGCAGGTCATCGAGGTCAAGATTGTACCGAATGGTCGTTTCTTGCGTCTTTCTTTTGGTCTATTATGACCTAATTCATGACTTCCTTTCTCTGGTAGGCATTTACTGTCTCTCGAAAGCAGTGGGGGTAGGGAACCCCGCCGAAACAAAAATGACCTTCTCCAGTTCAATTATTTGGAGACGAGCCCATCTAAATCCGATGACAAGTACACACTACTACTCTGGGACAAACATTTGGACTACAAGTGGCTGTTTCCCTGTGTCGAAATAACGACAGAGACCGCATCGGATGCCATCATCGACTTTTGCGCCTCGTTCACCGTACCGAACAGACTCATATCCGTTGGACCCTTTCATTCTAAACATTAAACAGTTTGGCTTATCACTAAGGGTCTAACTGTGCCGAACCATTTCACCATTTCTTATACTCCTTAGATCAACTGTGCTGTTGAACGACTCTGCAAAGAAGTCCTTAAGAAATTCCGGTAAATTCTGTCTGAGTTGTAGCACCGTTCCACGGAATGCCACGACCTCATTCCGATGCTACAAACCATCTTTAATAACCCTCCTTCTCCCATACACAATAAATTTTGTCCAATAACGGCATCCGGCGGCCTAGATTTCAAGCCACCTGACCCGAGCTTTGTTCGAGCAAGAACAGGCAAAACTGTCACGGTATCTGAAGTCATCCGCGAGCGGACGACCAATATTTCCAACCTCAAGATTTTTTTGGCCAGGTTCGTCTTTTCGGGGAAAATGTTGGACTGTAAAGTCTGAAGGAAAACCATCCCGGTTCACGGAAGTAGATTTCGTTTTGATCGCAAGCGAAGACTTCAAAGCAAGAGAAAAACTTGATTATCGCTGTCGAGGACCGAGACAGATAAAAAAGAAACTCCTGACTATTTTTACAAAGTAGAGGATCATCGAAACGGTCAGCTGGAATATTTAAACATTAGTCGTCCACGCTTCTAGAATAACAGCTCGTTAGACACACAGGCAATTATGTTCATGTTCTATCCTCCGAGACCGGTATGTCGGTCACCGGTATGCCCGTCTTCCGCCTTATTGATCTTGTTGACGATCAGGACGGGCTAGACGTCCACATCCGTTGGAAAGGATTGATGCACTCGGAAGACACGCTTGAGCCGCTTGCTCGCGTTTAAAAAGATGTGCCGCAAATTTTGCACCGCCTCATAGCCCGCAAGAACACGCCCACGGGTATGGCCAACAAATCTGGGCATCTTCTTGGGCTTTGAAAGAGGATAGTGTGATCGCTTCACGTTTTCCCTCTTCTTCTTGGCAATATATTGCTGTCCATCTGCATAGCCTACTGTAATACCCGACCGGTTGAGAATGCTTACAGTAGATGTGGGTCCAACATTTGTTTTCCTCTTAGAGTATCTTTTACTCAAAACCGTATCCGAGTAAAACGGCAATGGTGGAAAAATATACCATCAATCACCATCGTGAGCCAATACATCGGAATTTAACGTGAAAACCTCTAATCGTATGAAGCGCATAATATTATATCGCTAAAAATCCTGGTCCGAGGTATGGATCGGCCCATGGTTCAAGGTCTAGGCTTCAGGGACGCACAACATTCCATTCTTCCGCGCCATGCAACAAGTGCAGCGAGAGTCAAGCAGATTGTGGGAACATGGCAACTATCCATACAATGATAGGGTAGAAAATTATGGCCAGGTTTCGACCCACATAAAATCCCCAAATAATGGTCTGCCCCTCGGCGGACAAGTAAAATGATCTGTATTCCACACGCCTTCGAGTCAACAGTAAATCTATATTCACTGATAAGTCGAAAAATCTTAAGATCCCTTAACATATACTGACAATTTTAAATGCCGACATTCGCTCGCAAAAAAATCACGCACGCCTAAAATTGACAATACAGAAGAGTCATAAAAACAATGAAGTCGAAAACGCGGTACACTCACCGCAGGTCCAATCCAACTTTATATCCGTCTACTACATCGCTTAAAGATTCGCATACACCTTGCGGCATCCTATAATGCCACAAGTTTTGTGGCTGGAATTAGTGCTACTAATTAGACGAAAAGGTACCCGACGAGCGACCAAGCTAAACATCGTCTATTGGTGTAGTGCAATTGGCACTCAAAACTGTAATGCCATCGGCAGAGCTGATTTTTTTGATCTTTTTTTGATCTGATTAACTGCTAACCAGCAAGCTCTGTACTGTACAGTAAGGGCAATTTTCGCTTGTCGCCCACTATTATTCCGGGTACTGTATATCCACCCGGAGGGGCTTGGGGGCTTGCAATATGGACCACTCGCCCCCCAAATTGTACCTGATATTTTCGCAGGTGAAGGGCACCTATTGAGCCAAAAGTCGAATATACTTATCTCTAACTTGGATCTCCCTTACTTGGCTGACCCTAACTCCACTCAACCCGCCGTCGTAGATAACCACAACCGATCTAACTAGTATTTATACCTACCTGGCCACTTGGGCCCCAGATTAAACAGCCACCCCGTTGTTGGCTCTGAACTTGACTCCCAACTTCCGCCTTTGCAGAAATCTTGCCAACAGCAACTTTGGCTATAGCCACGTTTATCCGCCCGGGTCCCTCTTTCTATTTCCCCCCTCTCTATCCAATATTACTATACCCCTTTTTTGTTTGTTTGCGATATTTACTCATACTTGGCGACCCGGACTCCGGCGTCTATATACAAATAGGAACTTTAAGGTTGTCGTTGGTGACAATATCCTTGCCTCCAAAGGAGATATGTAGCACTGCTGACCCACTACTACATCTTCATTGTCGATTATTTCTCCACTGTTGTATACGGTTCTTTGCAATCGATCCTTATCAAGTTTCTAGCATTCCGCGGACCGCGGTCCGGCCTTACAACCCGGAGGGCAAGTATACCGTCCAGCCGTCCAAGTAATTACCCCCGCTCCACCAACCCCATTTCTCCTCGCCGTCTGCCAGCTGTGCTACTGAATCGCAGGGTGCTTAAAGAGAAAGAGGGACAGCGAACACCCTGTGAGTCTTGGTGTGTGTGTGTTGGTTTTCTCATTGTCTGACGGTATTCCATTCTTAGACGAGAAGAATGGCGCACCGCGCATTGCACTACAAGTGGGTCCCCGCAGCTAACAAAAAATTCGAAATAAATCTAAATATCACCCATAAATTCAGTCCCAGTCGGAATCTGTCCCAAGTATGTAGCATTGCCAAAAAGAAGCCCAGGCAGTAGCCGAAAATATCCAAAATTTAACTTCCATCTGTGCGATCCATCGACCACTGTCGTTAATTGCAAAGTAAAAAAAGAAGAGTGGTGCCTGCGGGGGACTCTGATAAAAAAAAATGTTTTCGCTTTAGAAGGTTGGGTTGTGAGTTGAAAAAAAATATCTAGTCGGTCCTTCCTTTAAATAACTCGGGCGCAGTCACCTGGCTCCCTATATACAACTCCAAAACCGTACTCTAGCTTTATCATGCGCGATAATTTGTGCTTACAACAATAATGATCTACCTAAAATATCCAAAATTATCTATTGTAGTAAATATCTATAGATTCTATGGCTTAATTAGACCGAACTAAATATAATATACGATCATAATATCCTCTTTATATACAAGTTAGAATTAAACTCTCACAAAGGGGTGCAGGGGCGAGGACTATGCCAAGCTATATTGCATATGCAAAGTTATCTTTTCTATAACCACCTCCCACCTTTCCAAAGCCAAGCGCCACCCGAAATATCTACCTCGTTCTCTTACTCCTGACTATACGACAAGTGGAATCTCGGCTCTCGTACGCATAAAAAAGAACCCTCCAGCCATGGCTGCAAGCAGAGGCAGCTAAACCTATCCAGATACAAATAAACGCTGTCGCCTGCTCTCACCTGCAGTGACTGATAACTCGGCAAATCAAGAAAAATTCTCCATGGATGCGCAACTCATAACCTTTTTCCAACACGTACATCCCACCCGACATATAAGGACCTGATTCACTTGCATAAGTCCCAGGCGACAACAAGTACGTCAAATATTTCGTCGAAACTCCCACAAGATACACTTCAATATTGAGTCCTAATTTGAGGGCAGAGATATTCTACGAAACCAATAGTACCGTCGAATAAATTTCGGACCACACCGGAAACTATCCTCGCACATTTCGGTGCAACAACGACGCACATTACATCTCCACAGCAATAAACAAATACATTTGTAAATACAGCATCCTTATTTCTTCATCGCACACGCTGCAAAAAATCTCAATCGTAGTGCGCTTTATCCAAACACTCATGCAATACAATATAATACTTCTTCTTATGCGTATCTTTATTTTCCAGACTTCGTTCAAAGAAGCTCTTTCTATGAGTACAAAACATTAACAAATTAACTTCGTGCTGAATATGCCTGTACCAGTAAAAAAAATTCAAGTGCTTCCATAAATGTAGTGCAATCAATCACGTATGATTGTGTGTCATATTCATTTTCTAACGTCCACGCAACTTCAAAAAATGGTCAAAAGCATTAGGGATAACCTGTAGTAGTCAATAATGTGTCCAAATGAGTGGAATAATATTGAAAAAGATGCTAACATGAACGAAATTAGACACAGCTTCTAGGAAGCTTGCCTTCCATATGAACCGCACGTGAAAGGCAAATGTCCATAGTTTGAACGATTACTGGCATTTTTAAGTAACTAGTAACGTCGAATGAATGTCTCATTATCTTAACATTATTGAAACTCTCCAGAAACTTGGGCGGATGTTGCAGTAATATGGACCCCTAAAGAGACCACACACCAGGTGGTTGGGTTTTTGGAAGCAAAGCTTCTTCGGGAGACCAGTCTAAGACGTGCTAGGCAGCTACGAAAGTAGCGGGGTAGAGCGGACGGTAGCTCGCGCTCGATAGGTGTAGGAGGATGCCCTCTGGTCCTCCAGTAATGTTGATGCGGACGCGGAGCGAGGGAAAATGAGGGAGAAAGCACGGCAAAGAGGAAGGAAGAAAGAGGAGGAAATAAAAATGGGTAGGCGATCCTACTCCGGGATGCGCCAAAAAGGGGGTCGTGACTACTCCGGCCACGAGTAGCGAGGTCTACTCCGGACGCACGCTAGTTGATTCTTGCCGCAGTGATCCCAGGCAGCGCTAGGCTTGCCGATCACTAGACCAGGCAAAACCTAGACAAACTACACCGGACTACTCCGGTCGCGGTGGTGCTGGTCAAGGAATTAGTTGGTCGTTGCTTTACTCAGAGGCACCCAATGCCGGCGAACCTACGTAGTCGAAGTGCCGCCTACTGTGGCACTGTCAGCTAATTAGTCCTACAGTAATTACTAAAATAAAGGGATAATTAAAGGAAAAAGAAGTAGTTGCCAGTGACCTTACAAGTGGGCCTTAAACGTGGCAACTACACGAGAAAATGGACAGGACGGCCTGTTCATACTGTGGTAGATACAGTATGCGCGCGAAAAGCTATAAGACCCAGGTTCCCTCAAATGTCGCGTTCCCAGTACTAAAAACGTTCTTGCAATTAGGTGCAATAAAAGGACGTCACCCAGTCACAACCAGCACCTTGACATATACTTGGGTACTAGAGCAGTAGAGGCTTTTTAAAATTCAATTTAACCCAAAAACATAGCACTGGGAAATTGCCTTGCACCACATGGGACGTGATCCTCCCCGCCGTACCGAAATCTTCAATTTTAGCGCAACCTGGTCAATACTATCCTCCAGCTGAATGAACTCAAACTTTAATCAGGATTGGAAACAGTTAAAAATATGTATGTGTCTGACGAAAAACATGTAGATACTCACATCTTGTTCACGCCCAGCTACATCGATTCTTGTACCTGCGACTTCCTTTAGTACCATCCCGACGCCGTTCCATGCCGAAATGGACCATCCGCACTCAAAATTGCACTCCTCAAACACTCCTTTAGCAGGAAGACAGGAAAAGCCAGTAAGCGGAGAACTAATATAACCATAACAATCTCTCTGAAACAATCAACATCAACATAACACCGCGCGCACTCACAAAGCCGCCACACTTTATCCTAAAGTTGACCAATGGCAAGCTTTAATGAGCTCAACGCACTAGAAAGCACGAACGCCATCAACTAAATCACGAAACCTCTAAAATTCGGCATCCAAATAATATATACCACGTGTATATATATATCCAAATCGGTACCGAACAACTGAATCATTTGCACTGGCTGTTGCTTACTACAAAACGATAAGATACAGGCGCATGTCCACTGAGACCCCCCAGAAAACATGTTCGTACATGGTAGGCGGGACTCAGGTGCAAATATCCTCGCACTGTCATCGACTAACGATAAAAATCTCGAACAGCTTGAAATTTTGCCCTATATCTACGCGAACAGTACGAAATGCCAGATGCCGTCTTCATGTGGTATCTGAAAGAATGAAAATGGCACAACCGGAAAATTTAACCGCTAACTAGCGGAGATTAGCATTTTTGCGGCCGACTAAAGTGCCATTGTGGACGTTAATGCACACAGGCAAGGAAGCTTAGTGAAAAATAATTTTTGCTATTGTAGCCAACTATAAAGAGGCAGGAAATGCCACCTCCCTTCAAGTCTAGAGAGCTGATTGAAGTTTATCGGATCGAAAATGACTCCATCCTTGCCTTTTCTTTCCTGATGGGAGCAATTAATTCAGTTTATATATGTTTTTCAAGCTAAAATCCCGATAAAACTAATAATACCGCTAGAGAATGCAGGAAAGTACTTCATGTGGACGCAGCTAATTGGAAACAATATATTTGTCAGAAACTAACCAAACCTACTCCTCAAAATCTTCGTCCTCTTGACCATAACCTAGCACTTCCTTTAAAGCATCATGAGTACCTGCATAGACCCTACATAAAGCCATTAATGTTTCAATATTGCCCACCCTTTTCTGAAACAAATCCAGCTCCTCTAACGCCTTCCAAACCGGACCCCTGGTCGGTACCACCTGACCAATCCAATTTGTTCCTTCTTCTCACATATGCCTCGGATTGATATCTCTGTTCTCATCGCCGGTCTCCTCGACCCCCTCTTCTTCATTTTGGCACTCTTTCCCTCCATCCTCTTCTTCTATCCCGAGTAACAGTTCTGGAGCTACCTACTCGAATCACTCCTCTGCTTTACCTTCTTTCTCCTCCGAGTCGCCTCACTACTTCCTGTGCTTCGATATCTTCCAAATGTTGAGCTATAATCTCCGTCAGGGCCATTTTTTTTTTGTTTGTCGGCGGATGTGATCCTCTACGTCAGTTGGGCTCGAAGGGAATAGAAGGAAGATTTTGATGGGGCGAGAACGGCGGATTTTGGAAATGGGGTGAGAAGGGGAAAGCCTGTTCATGTCGGGCACCAACGGGGTTGGAAATGCCGATTTTTTGCTGTTGGTAGATATATTCTAGCCCGTACCAAACGGCTTTTGACAGCGTCAACAGGCTCAGGTCGGCAGGCTTGTTGATTAAAAAGGTGTAAATGTCTTCCAGTGAGAATTAGTGGAAATCTCCTTTAAACGGTTAATAATATTGGAAAATTTTACTTGCCGAAATTTTGATCATACAAAAAGACGTTTAGGGTCGTCGTCTTCTCGAGTTATTTGAGAAATCAAATAACTCGAGAAGACGAAAAGAATCACTGTCAAAGACGGAAATGGTTGTATATAAAAAGTGAAAAAGTGAAAAAGAAAAGTGTACAAAGAAGCAGGCATTCCGTTACGTAATCGAAACAAGAAACTGTAGAGAAAAACTTTGGGAGAGGGAATTTCTGCACATGAGGAGAATACCTTAAGTTTCTCCGTTGACAGAATCTTTACAGACACCGTGTTTGGCGCGAATTTCAAGGAAAAATACATTCAGTGACTTATTTATTTTAGTTTTCTGCATCTCAGTCTGGAGTGGTAGAGGAACGGGAGAGTCCTTTGACGAATGTAGGAGACCATCGAAGGTACCAGGAAATGCACTGTCTGGAGTTAAGCGACGCAATGCTCGGGGAGGGAATAAGTAACGATTCTACGGGGAAAACTCAGAGGATTCAGTGGGCGCTGCTTCCGAGGCCTCTACCTATCGAAAGTAACCCCTTGTCTAGTACGAAGCTGAGGAAGCGTCGAAAGATTTAGATACACGGCATGTTTCTTGCCCAGGAGAACACTTTTTTGTACAACCCTTAAGCGCTGAAAAGGGGTCCACCCGTCGCCCAAAGCCAACGGCACGACTTTCAAAACGAACCAAGACCCATTGAGCGGCCACCTCGTCAGGAATTTCTGCAAGGTTCAATCGGGTTTTTTCTGTGGCCCTTAAAGTCGCAGCAAACCGCGAAAGGAAGGCCAAGAACGAGAAATAGAGGAAGTTCATGTCCCCGCGTCAGGCGGGCGCCTGGTGTTTGCTAACAGTAGTCAAATGGGGGCTTAGGGGGTCAGAATGAAGGAAACTGAGGGCATGAGGCACTTTAACTGTGATTCCTTTGGTACTACATTTACTCAGCTCAATGTTTTATCGACCGGGCATGCTCGTGGCTGTCCCAATCTGCTTTCTTGGAGGTTGGCACCCGGATGCATGTGCGATGACGGGGAAAGGTTTGGGTGCTTTACGCTTGGAAGAGTAAAGCACCCAAACCTTTCCACTACGCTCCCTAAAATGCTACCTTCAGGCCAGCTACGTGCGATGGTAAATGCTGTGGCAAGGATCGTGGCCGTGAGGGCAATTAGGACCCATGGAAAGGTTCGGGGAGTTTTGATGGAAAGGTACGCTACAACAGCCGTCATGTCCAATGCGGCCTGCTTGATTGCTGGCCTTAAGGTGGCCTTTTAGAGAGCGTAGTTCCTCCCTCGTAACTGTCTCGGCATGCCCTTTCGAGTTGATTGTGGTTGTCTGGTGTGTTTTAGGATAGATCGGATATAATTTCCAAGACTAAAACATCCAAACCTTCCCCCCTTTACCCAGCTGGTAGACCTGCGCATTCACCCACGCAGTAGCAAGCTTCGTAGGAAATCGCTATCTTGGCCAAACAATGTCGCCATCAGTCTACTGATTTGAGTTTTTGGTAGTAAATGAGAAAAACGAAAAGAGAGGGGAATGAAGAAAGCATCCCGTGGGGCCCCTTACCTTGAAAAGTGAGGCAATAAGAAAAGAATCACTTAGTAACTAACGGCCCTTCAACTCCTCCGAAATTGCTTTGGCGTTTGCAAGGTCAGCTACTTGTTATGCGTCGCTCCCCCTGCCGGTATAGCGGAAGGCGCCAGGTACTTCGACGAGATGATCGAGAAATGCGTCCGAACTCTGGCCGGAGGCGTCCTCGACCGTGACGTCTTTCGAGAACTCCATCTCCCAGTGAAACCGCTAAACCCCAAGAAAACATAGCTCTGGATAGGCCTCACGTCAGCGCGCGACATTACCGCTGTCGCTTTCCTCGCTTCTTGCGCCGCTGCTGGTACCCTCGGCCTCTCCATTTTACCGGCTTCAGTACGACCGCTGAGCACATATAGAGATGCAATCGACGCCTATAAGGTGTGGTATGCCTCTCGCCCGGCGTCGACGAAAGCTCCCTTCAGCGCCTTTTGCTCCAACAACCCACCCTCGCAAAAGGACCTCACGGATGCAATTCACGAGGCGGCTCAAGAGCTCATACCCTCTGGCGATAGCAGGAGACAAGCTTTTCCCTCGTCAATAGGCCTCCCCGGTGCTAAACGATGGGTGCACTACGCACCATGCCCGGGCCTTAAGAGCTCCCAAAACCTCCTCTGTCTGGCTCCAATATTATTGCCAGGTACTATTCTTCGCCCCCGACACTCTGTACCCCAGGAGGAACTGCGCGGAAACTCTGGACATCTTCGGTGATCACCTCATGCACTGCTTGCATGGCCGAGAGCGAATCGATCGTCACGACCGCCAGGTTACGGTCCTTACGTCGGACTCAGCAAAGGCCGCCCTGCACCCGGTCATGGAGCCCGTCCCAATGGACAACATCGCACGAGGTCAGACATCAAGGATATAGGGTGCACCGGAGGGACAGACTTTTTCGACGTTACATTCGTCAATCCACTTGCTCCCTCAAACACATATGCCCGTTTCTTCAACCCCTTGACATCTCTGAACGCCGCGAAAGCGTCAAAGTTCCCCAGTGCCGACATCCACTCTTGGCGGGTGGCACCCGGCCGCATTCGCAGTGCTGACGAACGTGGCTCGCCACATCGCCGTACGGGGCATGGAGATCTTCGAGGGGGGTGCGATCTGTCCTTATGCAAAGACACGCTGCGGCGACGGTTTCGTCCAACGCAGCATGCCTTAAGGCTGGCCTCACACCAGGCCTGTGAGGTCGTCCCTGCTGACTCTGCCTCATTTTCAGACCCCTAATACACAGACCTGGCCCCCCTAGTCGTCGGAAAATAGCCGTACCACATCCGTGATCAGTAAAGCACCCCAATTTCCCCCCCCCCCGTTTGCAACTATTCCCGACGCTGTACATGAAGTAGCAATTTACTGTTCTTAGTTGTAAACTAAGGAATTCTCAAAGAGTTACGACTCAGACGCGTCATCTGAGAGAGTAAAAGCGAATTTTGTCGATCTCTGCTTGGCAAGTATGCCCCTGAGGGATCCTCCTGTTGCTTTGTAAGCCTCTTCGCGGTTGATATTCGCCTCGATATACCGAGCGCAGACTAAGGGAACTAAAATAGTGATTGCCGCCATAAAAAAAACCTCAGTCGTCCAACCACCCAGCTGTGATTTGTATTGTGGGAGGAAATTCCCGGGACGCAGATGACATTAAATAGTTTCTTCAATGGACGTCATGTTCCAGGGAGATTTATAACTATATCTGTGGTACCTTCAGAGCAGGTTGCCAAAGTGCCTGAACATGTCTGATTTGAGCAAAGTAGCTGCAGCAATCGAGTTCGGTCCCCTTGTTTACAATTTTCTGGATGGCCGGGGATCAGGAACAGTGCCCGATCTGAAATGAGTTGAAATTACTGCGTCTCGTATTTTAAAGTACAGGTGACCCGGGCCGTAGTTGGGGTCTTGCATGATGAGTTAATGCTGAATTCAGACCCACGAGAAATTAAGGAACGTGGGGAAATACTGAGTGCATTCCAAGTGGAGATGGGTCCGGTCACGACCCCGATGAGTCTTGATGACATGCCGTTCTCTTTCTGCTCTCTATCATTTAGCTCCCAAGTCAGTATGTAGTGTCACCTACGATTTCTGTGACTTCAGCAGCACCCGTTGATCAATTCCGTGAACTGCCGGTCCGGGGCCAAGGGGGTTCTCGTTCGGCTGACTGGTCGATACATGCATGATATCATTTTGAAATGGGAGAACATGGGGACTCAAGTGGAGTATATGTATCCCCTTCTCCGCAATGCAGCTACAGTAGCTTCAAATTTCACGCCCCAGTACATTCGACAGCATGTTTCCAATCAGAGTACGTGCCAGCTACGAGGGCCCATGGCACTTGCAACAGGTACGGTAAACATGCCGATATATCTGCTCTCCGAACTGGGAAATGGTTATCAGCGAATCAATAAGATAACAAGTATAGGTTTCTTCAGAGTCTGCCACCAGTCCCTCGCAATGCACGCCAAAATAGATTGCACTGCAACCCATGCCCTCTACTGGGGACTGCGACTTCTGCTTCTCGGTACTGCCTCACATGACCAGAATAAGCTGTGGAGATTGGTATGAAAAGCCGCTTCTCTCCATGTCTCCCTTCACGCCACGAAGCATCCCGTGTAAAAACGCGGCGAGTTACTCCCTAGGACTCCGTGACAACGGTCAGAGTTCCTGTGTGGTTTCCTACCGCCGTGCATGCATCAAGAAATCCGATCTCTCCATCATTAGAAGGTTCTCCTGCAAACCTATCACATGGCCCAACTCTTCCTTTTCATTTCTCTCTCCCTATCGCTCACATGTTTTGCTCGGGATCTCAAGGTACTGTCAAAAGAGTCAAAAATCAGTTTGAAGTCAAGCCCCAAGAAAGTAAGCTTAACCTCCCCTCGCCCTGTCCGCCTAAGTACCGCGAATGTCTCGGCGGCTGTGTTTTCTGAGTCAAACCCCGTTCACCCCGCACTGTTTGGCCCACTTCGCCATCTCGTCGCAACAGCTTCTGAGCAGGTTCCAGGACAGCATCCACGAATCGTTGTTGGACCCTCTCAATGGGAAGAGGTGCTGAGCATGTATGCCGATGACAAAAACTTCGAACGCTCGGGGACATGGAGCCATTTTTTTCGCTCAGTGACCCTAAAGCACGCAACCAATTCATTTGTAACCAACCTCGCAACATCTCTCGTCAATCTTACCTATAGATACCAGCCACAACCGTACAGGGATACGGAATATTATCAATCGTACCGGGATAGCCTTGCGCCTCTGGCCTCCCTAATCACAATGGGCAATGCTGGAAATTCTGATGCTCTTCCGCTTTGCGCTCTGTGGGCAAGCGTGGCCTTAAAGCGCGACCGAATGGGGGCCACCCCATTTATTCCCCTAGACACCTACAAAACTTGTATACGCGCCGCCGTAACCTGGTCTAAGATAATTCTCGCCCATCGAGCCTTCTACTGCAACCCAGAATGTCCAACTCAGTACAACCAGACTACTCTACAGCACCTGTGGGACCCGGGTCGCAAATTCTCGCTTGACTACAATTGGATGTTGGGCGGCACAGGAATCGCCTTCACATATGATCTTCTTTACGATTATATTGATGAGGTCGACAAGGTCTCAATGCGGTCCATCTTAGCTCTATATTCCCTTAATCGGTTCGCATGGGGTGCCTCTCAGACTTCAACACGCCGTTCTCCGAACGCCGCAATCCACCCTCATCGCATCTTCAGCAACTGGGCAGGCTACAATAGCAATCTGTATCTGGCCAATCTTGCCATTGAGGGGGAGAATGGGTTCGATGACTATGCCACGTCCGTTCTCAATCAACACAACAAAACAAGCGGGTTCAACCAGGAGCTCCATACGCGTTACTCTGCCCTGCTTGAACAGTTCTTGATGCATTCATTTTACCCCGATGGTTCTACGTTCGAGGACGGCTACTCATACTTTTTGGCATTACGGGAAGGGGTCCCTTGGCCTTCTAGCATCCCATCGCAGGGGGAGTAACGTGCTCGGCAGCGCTCGTTTCCGCAATATCATTCACAACGCCGCCCAAATGCATGAACCATGGCATTGTGGGAGCCTTATAGGCCATTCCAGTGGTGGTGGCAATCTGTACAATTCGTACGTTGGGCTTTTCCGGTATGCATACCCGCATGGAGAGCTACCGGGGATGATCTGGCGCCAGCGTTTCGGGGATTACCGCAATAATCGACCATGCCGCATTTTCTGGACGCAGTCCGTATTACAGCTCATGTTTCTGGGGGGCGAGCACAGCTCCGAGGCGGAATCGCCTGGAACACTTGATGCATCGCTGCAAAAACATTTCAGGCTGTCATACTTCACTCCGCGACGAGGATTACTGATCGCCCGCTCTAGTTTATCTGAGAATGCTTCTTATATTCACTTTGATGCTCGCCCTGACGCGTTCTTTCTTGGCCATGATAATGCAGACAGAGGTGTTTTCACCTTTTCCGCCCTTCGCCAAACCTGGTTTGACGATCTTCACTGGGCTAGCAACCCTAGACTCTCGCAAACACAGCCTCTTACATATTGATGGCCTAGCGCAAGACTTGCGTGCTCCCTCCGTTCGAATGTTCAAGGTTTTAGAGGAGGGGAACATTGTTCTTGCGGCCGCGGATTTGTCATATGCTTACAACGTGCAGTGGGCTAGAGGTCACAACTACAACATACCTCCTACCCGAAAGGTCACAGTATACAACGACACTACAGGCAATTCTACGGAGGTGCAGACGACATTTGGGGAGCCTGAAATGTTGGATCCATGGTTTCTGGGATGGCCATCGGATGATAGTGCTGCCGATCTTGGTTTCCGGGACAATATGGGGCTGCACGGCGAAGAGAACATCGGATTCATGGGCATTTGGCAGTGGAAGCGCAATTACCGAGAGGTTCCCCTGTCGCACATGGTGCGGTCTGCTGTGCTTGTGAGGTCGCATGGAAACGCAGAAGGGTACGGAATTATTGTCGACAGCGTCTCTACTGAAGCAGGGGAGCACGTCTTCGATTCGTACCTGATCCTGAACCCGAAGGTTAGAGTGATTCAGCAGGCCTCGAGCTGCGCTGGGAGCGTATGCAGGAATCGTCTTGACGGCAGGCGAGGCAGCCATCCTTGATGTGCACGTAGTTGCACTAGGTATCGGGTTGACATACAGGGTTGAAAGCTTTGGCGAGTCGAGCCGTCGACTGATCGTGAGCAGCAGGAGAGAACTAGGGGAAGAGTTTTGGGTGGTCATGCACGGACATAGTGGCGACTTCACAGGATTCTCTGTTGTTCGCAATGCCAACTCGACCATGACAATCACTCATGATGATGAGCAAGACACCTTCGCCCTAGATGAAACGGATCACTCTGTTAAGCAGGTTGTGCAGTCAGCAGAAATTAGGATTGAGGCTGCGACCCCGACTGCACCCCAGCCCTTGGATGAGGACTCGGTAACAGTAGTGCAGGAAAAGGAGATGGTCAAAAAACAGGACGTTGTTCTATGATCTCAGCGCGCCAGCGCCGTTGCAAGCAGTCTTTGGATTCAACAGCAAGTCGAGCGAGGAAACAAGACTACAGGATAAGTTCGTCACATGCTCCCCGACGTACAACAGTGATGACGAACCTGGGCGTATACGACTGCGGGGACAACGGTTCAGAGCACCTGCGATACACTAGGCGTGAGTGCACGCCAGTGACTCGAAGCACGGTGGCTAGATCATGCCGTTCGTACAGGACTGTGTTCAAGAGCAAACTAATTGGTGGAAAGTATTACGTCCTTGTTGTCGCCATGACTACCGAGCCTGCCCGCACGGGAACCACGCCTTGTTCTACGACATTCGACTGCTGCATATTAATCCGACCGCTTCGTGGTTGTGCATACATAAATTACGCATCAACAACAGGTGCGCAGCGTAGGCTGCTCTGCTTCAGATAACACTGGTGGTCACCGCTTCTTTTCCACATCGGTCTTAACCGCGAAGCAATACTCACCGGCAGGTGGGCGAGGCAAACAAACCCACGCTCTCGATGCGACCGAAGTGGAGGCCGTGGGTATGGGCAGGGATTCCTGTAAACCTGTGCGCTTGTGCGCCCCGACAGCGCACTATGACAAAGATTAACCCTCTGATTCTCTTTGGGCACATCAAGTATCTAGCATGGGAATCCCATTTCTCAGCTACAGAGTCCTGGAAACTGAACAGGGCGTGATCGGAACAACAAACTGGGATGCATAAACTGCAATGGCACACTTCCTAAATTCCGATCCAGTCTGCGTGACAAATGAGACCACAGTTTTCTTGCGTTTCTCAAACCGCCCAATAGTCCACACGAACTTATCTTTTCGCAACTGTTTTCTGTCCTCCTTATTTTCATCCCAGGCTCTTACGAGCCGCCAATCGTTTGAAAGACTCAACAAATTATAAATCTGTATGTCAAAACGAGACGACTAATTCCAAACTACAAAAAGGCGTCAATGGGTCACGGGGAATTATTCTCAACCTCGTTTCGGCGCGACTTCCTGTTTGCAATCATTCTCAAAAAGTGCTTCCCAATCTTGGAGATCGTGTCTCTGTGCTTCGCCCTCCTGTCCAGCTCCTCCATTATACTCGAGTTTGGCCTTTCCAAACGGCCCGTGAAGAATGAGCGCGACTGCTTTACAAGCCCCAAGAACTTCAGCTGCCCTTCTCCATCCTTAGCATCCATGACAACTTCATCTTTCCCTTTTCGGATCTCCGATTCGTTCCTTCCGGTCAAGCGCACGGGGTATGGTACAATAGTGTTGACAAAAAAGAGATTGTTCCAAGCCAACGTGGAAAAGAACTGCAGCGAGCTATCCTTGCTAAATGACATGGCGATCAACAATTTGCGCGGGGTATCTTCTTCCAAGAGGTAGAGACAAAACTCCCTCGACAGGATCATCGACACATCGGCGCTACACACCGTGAGATTCAAGTCGTCGATGAGTGGGTTGCGTGCCTTAAGCTTCTTCAGGGAACCCGTGACTGGCTCCTCATGAAAAGCAAGGCTTTCGTCGTACCAGACTGTGGAAAGGCGATCTTTGGCGAAGGAATGCCAGGAATGACCGGGCATAAGGTTGAAGAAATTGAGGCCTAAGTGCAAGCCTAGCAACTGTCGCTGTATTTGAATCGGGACAAGCGGGTAGTCTGTGGCAGCGAGGTTGATAAAGTAATCCCAGGGACGACCATTTTCTTCCAGCAGGTTGATTGCAGCGATTGTGTTGAGAAGGGCTGACACTCCGCGGGGTGTAACGATGTTGGTTGGTAGGAAGAAGATGTTGGGTTCATAGTCTGGATTGGTACGGATCTTTTTGATGGCATGAGTGACGAAGATCGGGTCAACGTCTATGTCAAAATGCATGGCGTACGAGTTTCCCGGGTGATAAATGATGCCAAGTAGTCTGGGGAGGTGGTAGATGGAGTTCTTTGAGACGCGTATGAAAAAGGCGATGTTTGCTGGATTTTTGTTGGGCATGTGGAACAAATCCAGGTTCGACTTTGCGGCAGGCGTGATGGCACGTGGTAGGGTTTGAGACCAGGCAAAGTAGATTGAAATAAGAAGGTAGGTGGCGATGGCGATCAGGGGTAGAAAGTGAGAAGACGAGATGTGAGGGACCAGTGACGTTTTCCGGAGAGGGGTTCGGTTGAGAGAGACATGCGGAGTGGAAAGGGGTGGTTGCGGGACTGGGGTAGGCGGTGACACTTGACGGCGAGACATGTTGCGGTGCGGATAACGCTGTTGCATTGTGGTGCACCGGAGCGGAAGGATGCGTGGCGTCGAGTGTGGACAAGTCTTGGCGAGGGAGGGGGAACGCTCGCTAATGAACCGTATACACCGACGTGTATGATATGAGCTGACAGCTCTAGAAATGTGTATGCCGAGGTTTGAATCCAAGTCTCGAGACTAGGAACAGAGAGTGGCGTGGGACACTTTGAGCGGGAATCTCGTCGGGTGATCACCGTAAATTTGGTACAACTGTGACGGCAGGAATAGATCCGCGAAAAAATGACCGCCACGTGGATGGATCGCCACGTGGACCGGTTGCCATAGCAAATATCTTGCATAGATTCATGTGTGAAGTAGATCCGATGCCACATCGACCAATCCGATTGGGCCGCTTCCCACAGCTACTGCTCATCCATCTCCAGTAACTTTGCCAATCTCGCCCAGTCGATCAATCTCCCACGCATGCCTTCACTACAAGCCCGCGACTCGCTGACTTGTCCATTCTATTCTCCACCACAATCGTTTCTTCAAACATCCCCGCCTTTACCGGTGCATAAATAAAGGGGACCACCTTGGACGAATACGGTCCCACCACCCCCTTAGTCCTCTTCCCCAGATTAAAACGCAGCTCGTTTCCTTCCTGACTCTCCTTTCTCACCGCGTACAGCAACGGAACATCGCTCAAATTGACCACCGTGAACGCTTTATCCTTTTGTTCCCCAGCGGCGATCCTCCCAAAGTTCAGCTGGCGCAGCGGTGAAACCCGCATTTGACTCTTGCACGCTTGCACTGTTAGGAGTAGCGCCCTGGGCATCGATTTATGTTCCAGTTTGAACTGCTTTGCAATGTCGTTCAGTTCCTTTGAGCTCGTTGCCGCGGCGTCCCTCAGTCTCTCGTCATCAAACTCTAAAATGTCCACAATCAGCTTCTTCTCATAAGTTCTTGTCTTTGTTCGTCTCCTCACCTCCTCATCCGTCAGCATTAGGGACACTACCATCAGACATTCACCCCCAGGCCCCAAGCTTTACCACATTTGTCTCTTCCAAGAATCCATCTCGCAATGCAGCAATCAATCGCCGCGCAGGACGAAACTGTCGCTCCGCGTACCGCAACTCCGATTGGTGATTGGAGAAAAACATCGGGATTGAGTTGAGATGAGCAAAGTCCCGTTCGTCTAAACATTTTAGAAACTCTAACCAGCTGTGTTCCCCACCCAGTGGAAAAACGTCCCCATTGTCGTCAAAGTCGTTTTGCATCCCCTCGTAATCATCGCAAACTGAATATTCATACTCCTCTCCCTGTCCAACGCTTTCGTCTGTCTTCTTCTCGCAGTAGCTCGCATTACCAAATGCCCCAACGTGCTCTGAATTCGACCCTTGAATCACGGGCAAGTCCCTGAAGCTCATTTTTTTGTCCACAAGAGCGTTCACACCACGGAACAAACCAACCGTGTCTAAATTCAATTCTGCATCTGTCCCTCTAAATGCAGTCGTTACATGAAACCCATACCGCCGTTCTTCGGACCGTTCTCCCTTCTGCGACCCCTTCCACGTCCCTGGCACTGCCGATACCTCTTTTTGTCGGAATATACGTCCGTACACCTGTCCCCGTCGAAATCCGAAGCCTGAGCTTACCCTTGGTGACATTCTGGAACCGGAATGCACGAATTGCGGGGTGATTTGCCACCGTCACACCAAAATCAACCTCATTTGTTGGATTCGGGGCCAAAATCTTATAAAAAAGTGCATGCAAGCTGATCCCCTGCCGATCGACGCAATTTGCCCGCAAACGAAATGTCTGTGCCGGCGACTGCGGATTTCGTCGATTTGTCAGGGTAATTTCTTTTTGATAACTCGGATTCACTTGCCTCGGCACAAAACAAAGCTTAATATCCACAGTCTTCCGCGGCGGAATGCGCACCTCGTGTTCCTCAGCGGTCACACACTGAGACACGTACTCAATAGTTGCCTCGGCCGGCAAGTCCGAATAATTGATGACGCTAATCACTGCATGATACAGAGTCAAAACGTCACAATTCCCCAAATCCACCTCATCTCTCTCCAACCCCAAATTACTTTCACATACCCTAGATCGTCCAAACACAATCACCTTTTCCCCATCCGGCAATTTGAACATCAGCAAGAACGCATCATCCACCAAGCGCCCTCGATCCAAGTCGGAATTAGTGCCGTGCTTGTCTGTGACCCTTGGCAAATACCATACACGCAGCCTCCGCTGTTGGCCCGCATCCAACGTTACTTCATCGACAAGCCTTGTCTTGGACGCGGCAGAAATGCGCGTCACCTCAACAGCATCAGAAGAACCTGCCGGAAGAGGGGTAAAAAAGGCACCACTTGTCGATTGGTGACGTCCACCTCCTTCAACCACGTACTCTTCAGGTGGTCTCAGCCCACTTTTCCGGCGACTCAAAGGGGAAGTAGGTGCGTCAAACACCTCATGGAGGCTGGTGAGGGCGCCCAAGTCTAAGACAGGGCGTGTGGAGGACGTGGGTGGGTGGGAATCGATATCGGGCCAATAGGAGAGTAGCTCGAAAGAAACCTGGGAACGCCGGTCAGAGGATAGCGATACCAGAATGGTGTGTGGGGCCTTGGAGGTGATTACGATGTCGCGAAATGTACGACAGCCAGAGTAACAGTCGCCAAAGTCGAAGTGAGAAGGACAGTCGAGAGAGATAAGACATTGGGGTGGATGCGGGTCGGGGAGGGTTTCGGAAAGCGGGAGATGGATGACGTTTGCAGAGTTGTGTAGGTTGTGGATGGCGAGGGTGAATGGGTAGTGGGGACAGGGATGAGTGAGGGTGAGATGGAGGACACGGGAAGAAGAGGGCTGGATAGGGATCGTGGATGGTAGTGGAAGCGAGTCCGGAGTGTTAATGCGAAGGGGATTAGGGCAGTGGCTAGAGGAGAGCTGAAACGCCGTTGGGACCGGGGACAAGTTGCGCACGGTGAGCGGCAAGGTAACAGGTGTACGCGGGGAGGTATGAGTAAAGTGCAGATGTGTAGTAGGAAGCGTGGTAAGCAGCGAGGGACACACAGCAAAGGACACCTGGAGTGATGCGGTGGGATGGTGATCTGAGGTGAGGTGGAGGGGCCCTTGAACTGGAATCAGGTTATCTGCGTGGGCCACTGAGAGTCGAAACAAGGGTGTGCAAGGAAGCGGAGCGCGGTGTGGTGGGGCGTGTGAGGCGCTAGCAGCAGGTCGATGGTAGATGACAGCGAGGTGTGCAGCAGGTTGATATCATGCGGATGTGTTTCGCGTGTGTTGGTGTGGCTGGCGTTGTAGGGAATGCACACGGCGAGGCGCGAGGCTAGCACGGGAGAGAGTCGGATGGAGACGCGGTGTGCCGAAGGAGTGTTGTTCTGAACAACCACACGTGCCACGGTGGCGACGGCGGAGGTGCTGATGATGATGCCGAGGTCCAGTTGGCGGCTGCCGTCTTCGGCATGGATGCTGAGCGAGGGTTGGGAAGAGGTTGGCGACATTGCTCGGAGCGAAACAATTGACTCTACTCCATCTCACTGTTTCTTGTCGTGGGAGCGAAGCGAAAAATGGGAAGGGAAATGTTGGGGTGTATTAATGATTGAAAAATATGTACAGGTTGGCCTAGGAAGTGCACTTGATTATGCTGTGCCGCAGGTTTTTTGAAGTAGGCAGCAGGTGTTGTAATTATGATCGCACTATTTTTAATTACAGTACAGTACGTTACACGTGTGCCATGTCTGTGCCTGTACAGTACAGTACAGTATTGCACTGTAATGTAGTACAACGGTCTGGTCGTCTGCAACTGTCTGAAACCAGAGAGATTCGCAGAGACACAAACTACCGTAAATGTGGCTAGTTTAATTGACCCTGGCCGGCCTCAACCCCGGAACCCCACACTTGCATCGGGTGCAGTACTGTACTGTATGCACTTTAAGACAGTACTGTACAGTGGCACTATCTGGATACTTTAACCTTCGAGGACAGCTGTCCCGGGTCTGTCGAATACTCTCTAGATTATTATTGTACGTACAGTACAGTACTACAGTGCTGCACAGCAAAGTACATTACTGTACCGTGCGTATAGGATGTACAGTAGTTTCAAGAATTCGTGGTCCTCCTGACCGGACCAGTTTGGCCCCTTTTGGGCCACTATTATGAGATGAAATTCAGCGATTTCAAAAAATCTGTAACAAACTACGGGGAGGCTCTTACAGTAAA
Source organism: Kappaphycus alvarezii (assembly GCA_002205965.3). Classification (NCBI taxonomy): domain Eukaryota; phylum Rhodophyta; class Florideophyceae; order Gigartinales; family Solieriaceae; genus Kappaphycus; species Kappaphycus alvarezii. The sequence continues at coordinate 516,680 of NADL03000033.1, read as the reverse complement.
ATACAGTGTAAGCACTGTGTGGTATTTTTGGAAGAGAAGATAGATGCTGAACTGCGCTGTTAGACTGGAGTATCATACTGTACTGTACATTGGATTCGCTCTAATTTTAATTTTTTTAAGGCACAAGGTCGTAGCTGGAAACATTAAGCAAAATTGACGATGCAACAATCCGTGGTCATACTTTTTTTTTTTGCTATACCAATCGTTGCCCAGCGACCCGCGGCATCCTTCTGAGTCAAAGCACAAGGGGGAGGAGTGCTCCGCTTTCCTCTCCACTTTCTCTTCGTGGACACCACTTTATTCGTCTCTTCGTTGATTCCGCTCGCCTCTCTTCACACACTCCAGTCCATTCTAAAGGAACTTTTACGTGTTGCGACTCTCCTCAACGTGCTGAAGTGAGGAAAGTCGTAACACCCTCACTCCGTTCCCTTTCTTTTCCCTTCCCTCGCCCCTTATGCACCATCCCCCAACCTACCATCCCCCTTTTTCCGCGTCATGCACTTTTTTCTCCTCCCACTGATCTTCTCCATTTCTATCCCCGTTGTTATCGCCACTACAGCCTCCAATGTCTCCAACCGCTTCCCCCGCAATCTTCGCCGACTTTACGATGGGACCTGGGAATCACCGCCGAACCACCATCCCTTTGTCAACATTCCAGCTCATCCGGATGCTTCCCTCTCCCCAAATGGCACGCAAATCCCAGACTTCAAGTCGAAAGACCTCGCCTTTCTGAAGCGCTCCGGCTTCACCATTCTCAACGTCGAAAACATGCCTTCTGCTATGGGTCCTGCCGTCGATGTCGTTTTTGGAGATTTGTTTTTGCGAGATGGCAGTTATCGCACCGCCCGTGATGTCTCCTTCAAAGTCGTTGGTATATATCAGTGGGCCTCGGGATCTCTCGTTCTTGTCGGCGATATGCTCTTTGAGGACAATGCCTCGTCCCTTCAAAGGCTCTACACCGCCTTTGCAAAGGCTAGACCTCAGGCACCTACCGCTTTGAATTTGACTGAGGAGACATTTGTCGCCGCCCTGCGTCCTCACGTTGATAAGCAACGCAAGGATATTCAAGCCCAAAGAGCTCCAACTACTCGCCACACTGGAGTCGCACATTATTGCCCCTTTTCTGCTGCCTTTGATATATCCCCTGGAAAGTACAATGATCGTCCACCCCGTCAGAATGAATATGCCACCATTCCGCGCCTGCCAGGTGCGGGATCAGATGGAGGGGTTGCGGCAGGTGGCACCGTTGTGCTCGACTCCGCGAGGGTGGCATTGACCCCGAACGACAGGGAAGCAGGCCTTTTCACACGGGATGGTGTAATTGATGGCACAGAGACTCTGCAAGAAGAGCTCATTGAGATGAAGGGCGTTTTCACATCAGACCCGTGCAACACTGAAGTCACCATGGTCTTGTCGACCTTGGATACGGAGGCCTTGTTTGGGAAGGCCATCAATTACACCCTGTTGGTAACTGTTGTGGCCTTTGCGCAGGTTATTGTCTTGATTCGGCAGATGGAAATGACTTCCACGCAGGCTGGCGCTAGAAGAGTATCCTTGATGACTGTCGGCTTGCAGGCGGTGGCCGACTCTTATCTCTGTCTGGGACATTTGACAATGGGGATCGCATTTGAGACGTTGTTTAATGCATTCGCGACTGCCGCCTTTTTCAAGTTCATCTGCTTCTCTATCTTCTTGATGCGATGGATGCTGTTGATATGGAAAGCGCGAAGACCGAGCGGGTTTTCAGAGGGCTGGGAGGCAATGCGCAGGGAGTTGTCCATGTTGTACTCGAGATTTTATGGCTCTCTATTGTTTGGGATTCTTCTGTTCTATCAGCTACAAAGTCATGTCCGGTTTTTCCTGTTTGCACTCTATTCATTTTGGGTGCCTCAAATTGTGCTCAACGTGATAGAGGACCATAGGCGACCTTTATTGCCGGTTTACATCCTCGGAACCAGCATCACTCGCCTGGCTATTCCACTGTATTTTTGGGGATGCCCACACAACTTTTTCAGGATACAACCGCAACCGGGTTCTGCGATCGGCCTTGTGGCCTGGCTCATGTTCCAAGCGCTCGTGCTGCTATCGCAGTACAAGTTTGGACCTCGGTGGTTCATCCCAAAGGCTTTTCTCCCAGAAAAGTATGACTACTACAGACCAATTACGTTGGAGGACGATGAAATTGTTGACCTCGAGGCACAGGATGGAGATGCTAAAAGTGATAGTGATCAGAGGTCGGTGGGCGGCACATCGGAGGGCCCACGAAGAGAGTGCTGTATCTGCATGGAAAGCGTTGCTATCCATTCGCGCGAAAGGATGGTGACCCCTTGCAACCATTTCTTCCACGCGTCATGCCTTGAGCGGGGAAGTGAGACTAGAATGTGCGCTTTGTAGGAGTCCAGTCCCTCCCCCGTGAAATGTACCAACCTCGGGAAAATTTCAATCTGTGTTTAAGCTTTGTACAGGCCTAAAGCGAAACTTGCCAGTAGCGATCGCTCGTTTCTATTTTTTTGGAGCTACCGACAAATGTATTTGAATTCTACCTTGCAAGAAAGTGCGATGCGGGGCGGAACATAGTCTGGTCGCATAGGCTTGCGTAGCGCTAACAAGAAGAAAATCACCGGATGCATATGCTGTCGATCGGAGGCCGCAAGTTTAGTTTCTACAACGCCTGTAGGGCACCGATCGTGGCATGGATACCGACAAAATCGGAGGCGAGCTAGTAAATTACGGATCCCACAGGGTCACAATGACCCTCTGTAGTAATGCTTTTTGTTGAAACAATCTGACTTTCAATAAATAAGGTATCAGTACAGATCTCTGGGATTTTTATCGTTGCGGAACAATGCAAAGAGGGTGGCATACCCCTGCAAAGAGCTGAACGGTGCGATCGGCCATATGTAAATAGTTCCGTCTGAATAGCTTTAACCCATTCCGAAAAGATACGCTTCACAAGCACTGTGTCTCAATGCTTGAAATGGCGCATACCAGTTAAAACCATAGCAAATATTTCGTTCGTCTGCCGCAGCAATTACCTCTGCGTCCCGTTTTGATCCTCCAGGCTGTATTACAGCTGTGGCCCCGGCATCTGCCGCCGCCATCAGCCCATCCGCGAACGGGAAGAAGGCGTCTGACGCTACTACACTACCTATAGTTCGGCTGCTCTCTTCCTGGGCGCTTGACGCAGCTTCTCCCGCTTTCCATGCGGCAATCCTTGAAGCATCCACTCTGCTCATTTGTCCCGCCCCAACCCCAACTGTGGCCATCTTGTTTACGTAGACAATCGCGTTTGACTTGACATGCTTGCACACTTTCCACGCAAACAACAAGTTCTTCATCTCCCTCATCTGATGGAGCCCTTTTCGTCACTACGGTAACCTCATCCTCAGTTCGAGAACCGTTATCGCGGGTCTGAACCAGCATTCCACCGGATACCGATTTGACTGTCATGCCGGAACATTTGGGGTCAGGCATACCACCCCGTGAGCAACACACGCATGTTCTTCTTAGCCGACAATAGCTCCAACGCCTCGGCCGATGCATCCGGCGCAATGACCACCTCGGTGAAAACCTTGGATATCTCCTCCGCCACATGCTTATCAACCGTGACATTCAGTGCAACGATACCCCCAAACGCAGACGTCGGATCACTAGCCAAAGCCCTAAGATACGCATCTTGTGCGGTAACGCCCGTGGCCACTCCGCATGGGTTAGCATGCTTGATAATTGCACAAACAGGCTCAGATGGCGGAAACTCTGACACCAACTCAAACGCGGCATCGGTGTCCGAGATATTGTTGTAACTCAAAGCCTTGCCCTGAGCCTGTTCAGCAGAAGCTAGCCCTGGCTTTGGGGAAGACTGCGAGTAGAATGCGGCTGACTGGTGCGGGTTTTCGCCATACCTCAGCCGCTGCTTCAAAGTAGCCGTAAACAGGATTCTCTCTGGAAACGGTTCGTCCATCTCCTGCGCAAATCGGTTTGCCACAGCGGCATCGTATGCGGCCAGTTTTGCGTACGCGCTAGCTGCAAACCGTCTCCTTAAAGCACAAGTAGTAGATCCATCATTCTCCTCGAGTTCAGAAATGAGGTCAGTGTACTGACTGACATCGGTGACGACGGTAACATACCTAAAATTCTTACTCGCACCGCGAATCATAGACGGCCCCCCGACATCAATCTGCTCGACACACTGCTCAAAGCCGGCACCCATCGCCACGGTATCCTCAAACGGATACAAATTCACCACCAACAAATCAATGGGCAAAATACCATGCTCCTCCATAGCATTGACATGCGACTGATCATCCCTCACCGCCAACAAGCCCGCATGAATCCTAGGATGAAGCGTCTTGACCCTCCCTCCCATCATCTCCGGAAACTCTGTATACTGGGCCACCTCAGTAACCGGAATGCCAGCGTCCGACAAAGCGAGATACGTGCCGCCAGTAGACAAAATATCAACGCCCTTCTCCGCGAGCACGCTAGCCAATCCCTGCAAACAATTTTTATCCGAGACGGAAATCAGCGCACGTCGCACCGCAACCAAGCCGGAGGACGGTGGAGGAAGGGTGGATGGTGCCATGTCGGGGAGATCCTTGCGCAGGGTCGGGGCGTCTATGGGGGCGATATCACGGCCGGTACAGCACACGAGGGTGGAAGAGGGACGTGTGCAACGGCGGGGTGCGTGGTTTGCGGTGCGGGAGGTGCGGCGGAGCGGAATGGCGAGGGTGAAGGCCGGGGTGGGGGCCATGGCGGTCGGGAGGGGATGCAGTGTTCAAGTGGTGGAGGGGAGAGTGGTACTCACGCGAGGATTTGGAGAGGTGGTGTGGAGTGAGGTACAATGGGCGGAGGATTGATTTGCTGCGGTGTTAGGGGCGTGCTGGAGGATGAGTGTGGGTGGGTGAGAAATGGGGCGTGCATTGACTGGTGCGTTACGGTAGGTCGGTGGGTGTTGTGGTGGTGCGGGGCGGGGCGGGACGCAGGGCGGGACGAGATCAAATGATGATGTGGGGGGGTTTTCGGGGTGCTGAAATTATCGCGACGAGGAATAGGGGATGTGGAAGGGTTTGGTTGGTGGTTTGTTGTCATGCGCGGTTTTTATTGGGTTGGTTGTCGGCGATGGCTATGATTTGTTTAGATTTTTTTTTTATCTTTCGGGCCCAGGCTTTGACCAGGATCAAGAACCATTTTGCTTCGCTAAGATATCATAGCGAACAGTAGACGGCTGCACTGCCGCACAATTGAACTGGGCCAACACGTGTACAGTATACTGTACCAAGTCATAATACTTTATAAAACATAAAGTAAAGATTACATATTACACATAATACACGGTTACAGTGCTGTACAGCAAGATTGTAAGAACAGTGCAATTGTACCAATTACAGTCACACACCATGTACAGTACACTACACCTGTACAACTGTAAGCAAAATATTCCAAAGTAGCGCCACTGTAACGTACGAACTGTAATGTACTTTACAGTAAAGTAATTCCACACTCCCACTACAGTACTGCATACTGTACTATGTACAGTAATTCATGTGCTTGCTCATGCTTGGCCCTCTGTGTAGTGTTCATCGACACAAGCCGTCAACATCAAAGCCAAATCGACTGGAAACCCAGCTTCCACCTGAATCCGGTAGCTATCCAATCCTGTTAGCAGCCTCTTCGCCCCAAACCTACTCCTCTCAATCTTCGCCACCCTCTTTCCTCCCTGAAACATTTCAAACTCAGATCTCCCCGCCGACGTCTTAATCTCCAACACCACCTCCCCCTTGTCTCCTTTCCCACTCCACACCAAGATGGTACCTCTTCCCCGACCCGGCAGAAAACCCTTTTTCCGCAGCGTGTAAATCTCTCCCGTCCGCTTGTTCAACAGATACTGCAACATACGCGCGCTGTTAAACTGCTGCGTCATAAAAAACAACACGTTCCCGTCCATGTCAAACATTCTCTTCTCCCCATTAAAGTCAATCAACTTGCCCACTATCTTGAACACATCCGTCTTCCCCGGCATCGCCTGCACGAAAAAACTGTCCGGCGCAAACACTCGTTCCTCGATGCGGAATTCCGTCCGCTCCTCAAACACGTACTGCGTGTCTGTTGGCGTCGATGCAGCCCCGGATGGCGCCGCAGTGCCATCACGTTGTGCCTGTTCCATCCTACCTCGTCGCGATACGTCTGCCCTTAGAATAGGTCTAAGCGCTTTTGCTCAACTGTGTATTTGGTTAAAGCACTCTTGTTTATGTGCAAGTGGAATGCTGCACTCTCGATACATAAAGTACAGGCACATACAATTAGAGGAGAATAAAATGTGGTGGGACGGTGAGATTCAGGGGAGATACCGGGTCACAGGACCGGCAGCATGGTCGGCCGTTTTGGACAGCTGCCACTGTAGTTGGCATGGGCCTGGGCCAGTTGGCGGTGTACAGTACTGTACGGTACCGCTGGGGATTTTTGTCCTCGGCAAGTCAATGGCTACCTGGCTGCCTTTCAGCGAACGGCGAGCGATGCACCAGCGGGAGGATTTTGAATGCCTTCAATACTGCATCATGGTATGGTTCAGTACAGCGCCTCTGAATCTTCTCGCCTTGAGACACTTCACGGAATGTTGCCTGAATCATTCCCATCGTTTGCGTGATTGCAGTACTGGACTGTACAGTACTGTACACGGTTTTTTCAACAAACACTGCATCAGCCAAAGCTCTCGCCAACCTGGCGTCTTCGTTACTCGTATCATCGCGCCCGTGCACGGTGATGCCACAGAAGAGTCACAATGCCTCCTCTTAATAGAGAATCAATGGCGCGCTCTTGTGCCCGAAGACTCGCCCAGGGCATTACGTCTCCTCAGTCGTCTCGGCAGAAATCTCAAAGCAAACACTGCGGCAGATCGACATAACATGAACAATCAGGTCCGTTTGTCGGTACGGTGCATTGCATCGTCCCTCTGATGAACAAACCCAAAGGCTTCATGACGCGCCTGCTGTGGCGCGAGTGACGATGCGAACACTCGTTGTACCTCGTTGCACCTCGCATGGACCTTGGCTCTGGAGAGCTCGACTTTATGCTGTTTTTTGCTTAACCTGTACTGTACAATAGGAGTATATTTTATTGCATTAAGAATCTATAAGTAGCGAAGAAAAGGGTTTTCGAAGCATAGTGTTATCATAGGGGCGAACTTATCCAACGTATTTGACCCTCAAAAAACGTATGACCAAGGAAAGGGTACAAAAATGAAAAGTTAATTGATGGGACAGTGCCGCTAATAGCTCGACGTACAGTAAGTGATAATTGGGCTGGTTTCAGCAGTCAACAGTTCCTTATCACATTATTGAAGAATTTCATTTTAACACATTACTGTACTGTACACCATGTACAGGTACTGTACAAAGGAAAAAATGGGTTTGGTTTAGAGCGACTGGTGGAATGATTAGCAGTAAGACGTTTTCATAATAACCATGCTTGAGGATCCGTAGTCGAACAAATAACGGAACATTCTTACCACTTCTGTGTAAGTAGCTGGTTGCCCCGGCAGCAAACAAGCCGCGTTGGAGGTGACTTTCGCTGCCGCGTGTCGTTGAAGAAGAATGGCTCCTACCCTGCTGGAGGATTGGTCCAGGGCTCAGTTGGCTACCGATCGTGCCACTTCGTTTATTCTGGAGAACGCACCTGGGTGCACCCTGCGAGCGTGGAGATAGGAACCGGGACGATCCTGTTCTTATCAGGTAACCCAGCTTTTGAACCCCTGGTACATTCGTAGCTTGTCAGACCAAGATGCGTGCAACGTCGGAAGGGAGTTTTAAGGTTCTCATCCTGAGATGAGAAAGTCCCAGTGGAGTCACGAAACTAGCACCAAAGTAATCGGTACTGCCGAGTGCGCCCGCTACCTTAATTGTCAGAATAACAGTTTCCTTTTTGGTTGAGTTGACCGGTTGGATAGAATTTGTGAACCAGATATGGCTGGTTCAGGCTGCTACTCGGCCGAACCTCGATATTTATTTTTACTGTAGATAGACTAGCAAAGGAAGAACAAAATTGATTAAAGATAGCAGGGCGAGGTCTGTGGGAGACCGAAGGCCCGTGAAACAGTGTAGTTTCTAACATTCTGTGTCGAAATACAGGATACATATACTTATTTATGTTCTATTTACAGTCATGTAGTGTAGTTTTTTTTGCCCTTACTCTTATTTTTATCCTACGTAGTCTATATTTTCTCTATTCTATTATACTGTTAGCGAAGCCTGCTAGGACTGCTGTAGTGTAAGGGTCACTAGGGCCGTCCGCAGGACTATCCGCTAGGGAATCTAGTAAGTAGTTAGTAAATGTGCTAGCGATAGTCGACGGCATCTACTGTCTATAAAAGGCCTAGCCGCCTTGGGCACTGAAGTAAAAAACATCATCAACAATTTTATTGCAACCTACCCAACTTGTCTACCCTAAGCAAAAACGCCTACAGTTTTTTTCAGGCCCGCCGCTAACGCCGCCAGTCTACTTTTTATCCCCTTGAATTTTCGCGACAATCCGGATTTACCGTTTTTCGGGGAATTTAAGAAGTAAGTGTAGGGTATTTCGGGCCACAACCGACCATATTTTCAAATATTAAATCACCCCACATTTTCCCCCAGAAGTAAGTCTATTCGCTATTCGATAGTGAAAATATACCTATTTGTCCTATTTCGACGTTGTTTCCAGCTACGTGTAAGCCGGTAAATACTGACAAATATGTTTATTATTTTTAATTTTCTTTGAACACTATCCAGTGGCCAATAAGAGAACCAATTCGGTCGTGGTGCCACTTACCCCCACCTGGCCCCACCGAATTCAGAACAAGATCGGAATCCCGATCAACCCTGTGTAAGCTTTCACCTTCTGTCAGCATCACCCCAAACCAGACTGTAAGTACCAAAAAACTAGCGTCACTCCAAATTAGCAAAGTGTCGCTGTTTCTCCGACCAATCAGGAGCCTTCACGTGGCATTCAAAAATCGCCGTCACAGACCAATCGGAGGCCCTCATCGTTGGCTAATCAGATAGCAACAGGTGTTCCTCCAGTTTCAGGTTCAGTTTCAGGGTCTACACGTGTGGATTCAGGTTCCGGTCAAGTTCAGATTTCCGAACTTCCACGTGTGCCAGGTCGCCTTGTTTCAGTAATTGATCTTACAGACCCTCCTACTGCTGACGGTGCTAACAGACCTACCTCTAAGACTCCGCTACGCCTACGCCGCAAAGCTGACAGTCGATTGGCTAATCACGCTGGGGTTACTAAGGCTACTTCTACACGTGTGGCTGTAAGGAAGCGGACTTGTAAGCTTTGCAAGGTTACTTGCAACGGCTCGAAGACCTATTTTGATCATTTGCAGAGCCACAAGCACAAGAACCGCTTACAGAATAAGAAAAATCCGCCGACCTGTCAGGAGTGCAAAAGGAGTTTCGAGAGCCATTCAAATTTTAAGCGCCATAAGGCTGAGAAGAATCATTTACGGGTTATTTCAAATTAGATTTAGTTAAATCTGGATATTCGATCTTGTTCTGAGTAAAGTTGAATTATCAAATTAATTGTGATTCTTGCTCCAAAATTGAAAAACAAATTGAAAGAAAAAACAAATTGAAAGAAAAACAAATTGAAAAAAATTAAAAGATCAAAAGTTTACAGTGAAAGGAAAAGGGAAAAGCGAAAAAATAATAGGCCATACACAAAGGGGACATATTGTGCTACAAAAAGAAAACCAAAAAAGGGCCAAAATTTCGAAGCATTAAATCACCATTAATTTGCACCTGCAAAAAGGGTATATTGATATGGTTTTCGGTCAAGGTATTAGACAGACCACAGAGTTGCAACAGTCTCTTGTGGACTGCGTCAAAGGTTATGTTGAGGATAGTTCCCTAGCTGGTGATGAATTAAGGGCTCGGTTACTCGAGGACTTCCTTATCCCAATGCTTTTCTCGGGACAGATTCTGAGTAATCCATCCATTATTCGCAAGTTGATTTTGTTTCTCGTGGAACGCAATGTGCCAACTGTCCGCCATGAATCTGCTGTCCTTTCAAAGACCTTTGCGTCAACTATTCTCCGCAATGGTGACCTCAACAAAGCATTAAACCAAATTGATGCATATTTCAACTCTCTTGCGTCACCAACCGGATCACCGATTAGACTCGCCCCAAATCCGATACGTTCCACTCCAGTGTCCACCCAACCCCGCACCATCTGAAGAAAGGTCTCATTCTACATGTCCATGCGCTTCAGAGAAGAAAATAAGAAATTTTCTGGAAGCCTAGCCGAATGTTGGAACGAGTTCATAGCTGAGTACAAGTATGCCTGCCAAGATTATATGCTAAATGACGAACAAAAGCTCAAGTATCTCCACCATCTCCTTACAGGAAATGCGAAAAGATTCTACATAACGAATATTGAAGGTGTGTATGAGCATTATTCTCAAGCTCTAAAGCTCTGGAAAACGAATATAACTCAGTCTCGAGGCAAAACAGAATTGCTGCGTATCTTCGCAACATTCGTGTCAGTCAGTATATTTCTCCCACTTGTACTGTTAACGATGCTATCGAAAAAGTCCACGAGGGAATCTCTAAGCTCACTCCTCAAGCACCACCTCACTGCCGCTCAGAAAGGCACAAGATTGAGTATCTTCAGTCCGCCGTTATTGGATTCTCCTGGGCTCGTGATCCTTGCAGCAGAGCAAATTCTGGTGACTTAAGTTATCAATCATTTTACAGCCAGCTTATTTCTGCCGCTCAATTCGAGCAAGAGGAGAAAGTTGGACGAATGAGAGATCAGAGAAACCTACGTATGACATCAATCTCAGATGCAGACCTTACACTACGTAGCCGTCTTGCTGACACATTGTATACTGGACAACCTCAATACGGCCGTGACCCGCGTTCTACCAAAGTCAATCGTCACGATGGTAACTTACGGAGCAACGACGCTTACAGCAGGAAGAAAACTCGTGATGATAGAGTTTGTTGGGGTTGTGGTAAAAAGGGCCATATTCTTTCTCAATGTCGCCAATCAATGGCTGAGAATGTTGCTCGAAAGGTTCAATACTATCAGAGAAACTCATTTAAAGATCCGGCCAAGGCAACGAAACGTGTACTTTTTGAGCTCTGTCAGGAATTGGATCATGATGATCAATCAGTTGATGAAGAAATACTACCTGCTCAGGATTTCTTCGGAGACGTCAACAGTGATGATGACTTGGAAGAATCAGAAAATGGAAATTTGGGCAACGATGACTCAACGTATTTCCCTGAACAGTTGTTTTTCGCAACTTTCAGTTAAGGACCAACCGTTTTTAGATGAAGAGGATTTTTAATTAGAGGTATTCAAACAAGCCGAAGTGCTGCTAACGAAATGCAAACTGTAAGGGAACGCGACAAGCCTCCCATCAATAACATAAAACTGGTCCCTCTTCCACGGAAGCAAAGAAAAATGGAGAATGATTACGTAAAGATACATGAGATTTTAACTGTCAAAAGCAGAAAATTGCCAAAACACTCCAATTCAGAAAATTCCATGGAATGTGTCTCGACACTGGTGCTCAAAAATCAGTGATTGGAAAATCACAAGCAAAGGCATATTGTGACGTAGCTGGGATTAAGATTAGACGTAAGCACGTGACAAATGCTTACATGTTTGGCGATGGAGTATTTCCAAGCATCGCACAGATTCCAATTCGTATTCCAACGCCTGACGGCGCTTGCATCCCGCTGCACGTCGATGTAGTTAATGCTAATATTCCATTCTTGATTGGCCTGGAAGCTTTAGAAAAATTTGGATTTGTTGCAGATAACGTTGAAAACATACTTGTGTCCAAAAGGCATGGATGGGCTCTGCCAATCACACGTAAACGCGGCCATCTTTACGTTGTGTGGGATTTTTCTGAAATCCTGTTTACAAAGTCTCAATTAAAGCGCCTCCATTTTCATTTTTTCATCCGTCTGCTTCAAAGCTATACAATCGGATAAGCAGAGCTATACCAGAGGAAGCAACAACTGAGACGCGGGATTTGATTTCGAAGATATCTAAACAGTGCCGCACATGTCAGCATTTCGAAGCGAAACTCAGATCATTCCAGGTTAGTACGCCCAATGGAATCATATTAAATCAAGAGTTAGCACTTGATATTATGTTTCTTGACAAAACCCCTGTACTTCATATCGTGGATACGCAAACACATTTCGGCAACGCTATATTCCTACACAGTCAAAGTACGGACTCTATTTGGAACTCTTTTCTTGAGTGCTGGGCTACAATATACACTGAATTTCCTGATAGAATGCAAGTACACCAAGGTAGTCAATTCGTTTCCAAAGCGTGGAAAGATTTGGTAAAATCCAATGGAATCAAAATCAGCCTATCTGGAGTTGAAAGTAATAAATCTATTGGTTCCGGTGAACGTTAGCATGATCCGTTATGCCGTATTTACCACAAGATTCGCCATTCAGAACCTGAGGTTGAAATAGAACTCGCACTATGTCTCGCCGTTGGAACTGACTGGATAAACCCGATCAACCCTAGAATCTCTGCTGTTGATGCAGCCTAATTAGACCTTTTCCTTTCCTTTTCAGTGCCCACGAAGTTCCATTTCCAGTATAATCAAAAAAGGGGAAACTCGACGGTTCATTTACTCTAAAATATTTTCTCGAAAAAGCTGCATTGTCGTTATGGCCAATAAGGAGTGATGCTGTAAGCTAATACCTTGTGCCTTTTAAACCAGTTGGTAGCGTAGGCTGGCGACAGGTCTCAAGGACTCCTTGACAACAGCAAAGGATTACCAGCCTCCAAGCATTAAAATGGGGGCAGGAAGGAACCTGCTTTTGCCTGAAAAAACTGCAGTTAGAATTCCCTAATATTTCCGATTCTCCCCTGAGTGGCCTCCGTAAAACAGTGTTAGCCTTATTACGTGTCGATAAACCTTTAGGAGTTGTAAGGCACAAAATTGTACCGAGAGCTCAAACGCTCTATCAGAAGTGATAATCGCTGCTTGTTTTTTCCCCACACTCCCCAGTCTCATAAATCGTGTACTGTTTGTAAAAAAACGGCCTCAAAGGCCGAAATGATTCTAGTTATTTGGCGTTTATCCACTGGCTTTATGTTATTGTTTCCTTTAATTGTTTCAATGTTTACTCAAAAAATCTATTATTATATTTATCTCTTGGATTGATTTTGACATAAATTAAAGCCCTACTTCACGGTTGTATATTTATAGACCAGATAGAGTTTGATTCTGTCATGAAGACTTTATGCAGATCAGATGATATCGTGCGGTCCGAAGAATATCAGTGAAACAATTTCATGTCTGGATGTTTTGAGATGTGATGGGATACTCAGCAGTACCAATGCTGAGATTTCGTGATTACTTTCAGTCTTACTGTAACCAGTTCTTTAATTGTCTCTCACCAACCAAGGAAATACATCATAGTGCAGTGCTTCTGCTCAATGCATATAACCTCGACTACTCGTTGAGTATGTATTCAATGTCTGCGATCCCATGCAGTGGGGTAAACAAAGTGCATTTATGTTGCACTTACATCACTTTAAATATTACAAAAACCGCAAGACATGTCTCCGTGAATCCCAGTGCTAGTTTATCCCACATGTTACAATCTGATACGGTATTAGAAGCGCTTCCGTATAAAACTGCAGAAAGTTTCTCTCCACTAATGCGAAAATCCTTTCTTTACGACTTTGCATTCCTAAATGGGACATCTCCCCAAACGTGAGCCTCACATCTGTAGGTCTCGCGTTGCATTAATTTGCCCTTAGCACACCAAAGCAATATATGAATCGGCGTTCAGAGGGGATCCTTACCACTCCGAGTCGCTACATAACAATTCAACATGTTAACATCCACACAATCATCCAAAAGTCACACCTGATAAAACAGTTACACATGTATAAACCACTACCTGCACACTAAAAACAGTACAGTGCTATATCTAATGAAGACATTATATTATAAATTCGTTGGAAAAATATTAACAATATGAAAAGAATAAAAGGAACTCTTCAAGAGCAAAGCAGTACCATTTTTTATCCCTATTAGACATTCAAACGGTGAAAATTATGCAGGAACAGATTCTGTTAAAGTATAATGGTTTAGGAGATATTTGTCTATTGCAATTTAAATGTGGAAAGTATAATCATAAATGACTCAAGCAGGACTCATTCCCGTTTATTCTTTAATCAGCATGGTATTTATCTCCATTGTTTTCATATAATAGCTTGCATCGCTTGGGCATAGAGTTCACCAGTGCAGATTAAATAAAACCGCTTACATTGTTCCAGCAATGTAATAAAGTTTACATAAGTGAGCCCGAACTTCGAAACTGTCCATCATTTCTCATAAACACGATGGGCAAGAATCCCTTAGGTTTTGGATCACAGTGAGGTCAGATAATTACGGAGGCCACCACATAACATTAATCACATCTTCCTCCAGTTACTTTATCATAATCTGAGCCTTATAGCCTAAGGAACCACCATGCATAAAAGTACAAGAAACAGGCAAATCTCCTGCCAATCGAAGGAGGTTTTCTTGCAATTTGTGCAGATTTTTCGCTACCTTTTGAGCCGCTTGCAAAACTACCAATAGGTTTTTACTGGTTCCTGCAAACGCAGCCCAAATCATTACCCTATCACCTCCATTTTGCCGTTTCGGAAACGTCTGCCTTGGTTCCCCTGCCACCACTTGAGTACCAGTCTGTCAGGGCCGTCCAAAAAACATTTTTGTCATCGGTCCAGACCACATTGAGCCAATCTGCAGCAGCCCACTCGAGCTTTCCCAAAGCCCACTCTTTTCGACCCCGCTTATTTTTTGTTTCATATCAGTAGTTTTAGTTATCTTCTTAAACGTCATGAAATCGCATTTTTAAGCACTCTCCGCACACTTCGCATGCGGGAATTGATTTTCAAGACTTTGGAAATCATTTGCAATCCCCTGCAGCTTACCTTGACCTCCCTAGTTATGAGCCGCTTATCAATGTTTCCAATTTTTGCAGCTCTTCAAGGCGAAGACCTTTTTCCGTAGCTGTCTTTCAGTGGCACAAACTTTCGAACAACAGTTCGGCTCCCTCTAAGTTCCTTCGTGATATCCTCAAGTTACATAGTGTCATGAGAATTACGAAGAATGACCTCTTTCTCTTTTCTGAAAGACGCTTTCCGTGAAGCAGTTTCGTGGATTGATGGGTAGAGCTGTTCGGCCACGAATGCTCTAAAGGCTCCGGAATACATATTTCAGCGCTCAAAAAGGATTTTGGTGTTTAGATTCTTGCTGTATTGGCGCTAAATTTTTGTGCTTCGGTTTCTGTTTTTTTATCCATCTGAAAATGGGGAAATTTTTGGGTAATTTATTATTTTAGAAAGGAATGTCATTTCTTGAAGTGAGGCCACATGTCCCACTGAGCATTGCAGTGAGTGGCTGTGAGCTTACAGAACTACGAGTTTAGCAAGGTGGCCGCATCACCCTAAAAAACGGGCTAGAGTCCGGCCGGCAAGCAGGCAGCATTGGATATTGATGTCGCCGTGGTGTGCCTTCGAGTGAGGACTTCTTTAACCTTTCCGTACGTCTACATTGTACTTACTACGAAATTCCGTGCGACATCGCTTAGTACCGCGTAGGCATTTGGGTGCCAACCTCCAAGAGTCGGGATGGGGACGAGAAAAAGTCTACCTTTGACAGAATTTGCGATGAATGACCGATATTTCCTCACCTTCGCGTTGAAACAATTGATGTGTACCGTAAATATCTCCCAAAGCATTAAAGTTTTTTAAATCTATTTGCTGTACAGGCAATAAAGTACAGTGTAGATTGTACACAACAATTAGGTACGAGTACCTAATTGTTTTAGGTTTGTTGCAGTAGGAGTTTTTAATTAAGCAAAGTTATCTTACTTTTCAAAAAATGTGATTCTAGGGTGGTTCTTATTTTTCATTTAACAGAGGTCTGTTAAAAATCTCGATAAGTTCTATCCGTTACACAAGCTGATCTGTAAACGGCATCACGTTTTTGAGCGTTCAAAAGTGATTTTCTCGTGAGTGTACACGTCGTTCACATGGGCAACTACCGAAACCTCTGCAAGCACTGCCATTTAGCAGTATGGACTTGATGAACGACGATGATATGCTTATGTCAGTAGCCATTCTTCAACGATATATGCAGCATGTGACTGAGACGCAGCGACAACTATCACGCAATTCCGTCTTAAATTCAACTATGCAAAACAAGCTCAAAGATACAGATGATTCTGAGATCGATGAAAGGAAAACTACTAAGTTGGGACGTGGATTTATAATATATGGACTACCAAAGGCAGTGTACACAAGGCGAGGAAAAACAGGCGAGTATCGAAGAGTGCGTGAATTAGACCCTGACATCGCTTTGTTTGACAAAGTATGCCACATGGGTCGTGAAACATTTGATGACCTTTTTCTGTTTTGCGAAGGGCATCTTGCCAGACCGTTACAAGTCACACCGGAAAACTATGGCATGGATGTCCGAACCCCTCGAAAAATATCATGAACTCAAGGGAACTTTTATTCTTTTAATTTGGTGTAATCGGCGGGACGAAGGAAAGTAGAGAAGGCGTGAAGCGAATTGGTAAGAAGTACTGAGTTTCAAGCGGTATAGTGTCAAATTACTTCGTCATTGCTTGTACGCAGTATACAATGCTCTAGATTCCGCTTCCCCCGGTCTTTTTTCTTCGCTCTCAGCTGATGAACGTTCACTGTGTCACGAATTGATCATAGGATTCCAAAAATGCGTCTTTTTTGTTGACGGAAACAATAATCGGAGGTGGAGACCCGGTAATAATGAGGTACAGGAGAGGGTTTATGATGGATACAAGAAGACACACGTCTTCTCGGTCATTTTGTTCTGTGATATTTTTGGAAGTTTCACTTGCGTGTAAACCACAGACAAAGGAGCTGAGAGCGATAGGAAAATGTACAAAAAGTCTCCAATCTACCGGAGGAGAGATTAGTATCTCCCAGATGGAGAGCACAGAATCTCTGATATAGGTTTTGCTGGGGATGGGGATATATTCGTTCCATTCAAGCAAAACAAAAGCAAGTAATGGGTGCTTAGGCGTAGTCATAATCGATATATAAGGTCGCATAGTATGGTTAACGAGTGGGGAATAGGATAGATCAACAACAGGTTCAGAATCTTTCTTGAGAGGTTGCCATTTGATGAATCTTTTTTCTGCGTAGCCTACTAAAGTGCTGTCGAACTGGACATTTGATAAAAGTTGTTTTGTGTTGATGAAAATTGAGCAGTACATGGAGAAGTTAAAAAGACAAGAACATGGTATTTACTGAAGCCGCCCTCTTTAAATAACGCCTTTAGCACCTAGCTAAGCTCGAATGTCGAGCGGTGCTCGGCCAGGGCGAGCGAGGGGGGCGCCCGCGGAGCCCTGCCCCCTGCGTTTAAAGGTGAAATTGAACCACCAAAACGCTTATGCCTTGTTCTGTTCACTACAAATATCAGAATTTGGCGTTCGGTCACTAAGTGCAAAATTGTTCTGCGCTGAGGGACTGGGATGCTCGCCAACATCTGTTGATACTTGATTACAAAGATCAGAGAGATCTGGATTCATGTTGAGCTCTTCCCTTACGAATGAAGTTGGCGTGCGTAGTGCAATGTCGGGAACCGGCAAGCCATTCTTTTGCGCCATCAGGGTGAGAAATGATCCAGCAACTTGCATGAGTGCACACTAACCTCGACAACAGCGGCAGTGGAAATTGTAGTCAAAGACTGTGCCTTGAGATTCGGTAACATTATGCTCGTATCCTGTTTGCTTCAATTTTCTCTTGATGCCACTAATTTGGACTTCGCCAACGCATAGTCCGCTTTCCGCTTCTCAATTCCGGCGATCCTCTACTGCCGAGACTCCCTTTGCCGCTGCATTAACTTGCAGGCATAATCATCGGTCTATTCCTTCTTTATCTCAACCTCAAGCTTCTATTCCAACACTGGCTTGTCAAGAGCATGCTCAGGTCCATCTGCTTTACACCCACGTCGTACTACTGCGACCAACTCACCAATATGATCCATCGTTGACTGCTTATTTTTGGCCAAGCCATTCACTGAACTTGCTACGTAGTTGACGTTGCCTTAATTAATTTTTGACATCTATTAACGCCACCATGTCATCTCTTACTGCAGGTGGTCTGCCACTTTCTGTTGATCTGTGTAGTGTCTTGTACGAGCTGCATGAGCTACATCAGAGGAAGAGGATTCCAAAGTCTTACTATTCTGACATGCCGCGCCCCTCGTGGTCAGTTGCTCACCAATCCATGCTCGCTAGATAAGTTTTGGCCGAAATCGCTCGCTTGTAGGCTTAAAATTGGTGCGAGGGATTTTACTGCTCCGCTGGATACCGCCGTGGAGGATGTGGCAGGATCTATTGCTTCAGGGGTTGGTGGCGGGGATGGATCCGTTTTGGGGGTTGGGGAGGGGTAAGTGAGGGACTACGGTTACGAAGCTGGGGTGATCCGGGGTAGTTGCTTTTCTTGTATATTAGCAGTATCCGTGTATCTAATTTCTCGCCATTTCAGTTGCAGTAACATTATCGGTATCATCCCATTCGGCGCAGGTAAAACATTGGATGCATATCATCTAGGTCGCTTTTTGCATTTTCTTTATTTCCTAATTAAATGCAAGAACAGACCAAATCCTTGCTTACTACATTTTCTGAGACAAATTTCCCTTAATTAAAAAGTTCTAGTGGGGTATTCAAGACTTTGCATGTTGAACCTGAATACTTCTGTGGTAAAGTTACATATTCGCATGCTCATCCGACCGTGACACCCCTCAGAGCGATCGTTTTGGGGGTTTTATCTGCGTTACTAGTAACGCAGATAAAAAAACCAATACTCAGGGCACTTTCAGTATGTAATTCGGCGCATGAATTGCGGAAGTCGGTATGCCTGATGTGTCGCCATAGCGACACACAGCCGTTACTGTAATTAATTGACCATTGACAGTTAACCCCAACGTCAGACGGTTTCGCTTCTGACTTGGCCAAAATCAACCGATTCTCTTGTGCTCTCACGAGCACAACCGTGTGTGGGAGTAATTCATACCCGGTCAGGTATCACTGTGTTACCCTATCGATAAAACTACCTGTGTCATCTACTGATATCAAGTGAAGTATGGGTGCAATTCATGGCGCTGTTCCTGATGTTCAGAAACAGATCGCACACGAAATTTACTCCTTACACATACAGTATCTGGTGGACAAGACACTAGCAGGAAATGGAATCGACCCAGCTGCAATTAATCTGCTTCTTTCTTTCGGAAAACCCGACATTCTCCTTTAGACCAATGAACATGAGCGCTTGTTCTGGTTGTCAACTGTTTTGTTTAGCCAGATTGTGTTTTCTATTCCAGACTAGGATGGAAACCATTTTGCCAAAACAGTAAAATCGACTGTTAGTGATGGCTTATTGGAAAAATTTAGTGCTGTGGTGGGTTCTACTCGAAAAAGGAAGCTATCGGAAATCAAATCGAAAGTGATTTACACGTATCATGAACTAAGGATTGCGGAGTACTACACTAATCTGTCTTGCCTAATGAAAATTGGAGTGAAAGGAAGAATTATGAAATCTACTCTTAGTGATGTAAAAGCGGTCATTGAAGAAATTTATGGAAAGCCAGAGAAGAGCAGCACCAAAAATAGAGCAGCAAAAGAAATTTGGTGGTGTTATAGAGAGCCAAAGAGCGTCATTTGCGTTTCGATTGAAAAAAATTGCACGCACTATGATGCACTTAGGCTCAATATCTCCTGGTTTTGACCTACCCTCTTTTCATATGATTTGTGTTTTAGGGTGTCTCTTGTTTATGAAGGGAACTGAGATATGGGCTGATTCTGTCGGAATTATTTTTTACAGAAAGGTTTGGAAAGGAATTGATGAGGGACTTCTTTCGATATTTAGCATCGAAACTACTAGATTTTGATGCTCTTTTTGTTGTCGAGGGTAGCGTCAAAATTGGAAAAAGAAGTGTAGTACCTGCTGGACTTCTTCGAAGACAGGACACAGTTTTGGATGAGGGATGTGGGTTCTGCAAGGCGCTCATGGAACTTCTTTTACCAGGTGAGCTCTCCAATTCGGAAAAAGAAGTAAAATATTTGCTGTCCATTTATGAATATAGAGGCCTAGAGCAGTCAAGTAATACGTGGAAGGAGTTCAGAGATAACGTAAGGTTTGTAGAGTTATCATTAAATCGCGGTCTGCCGACCGCAATTCGCTCGATTGCGCTACGTCTTCGATATGTTATCTGCAGGGAATCGGCAATTACTGCTATAGAAATGGATTATTCTGATCATTTCTCCTAATTGTAGGAGGCGGAATTTATCGCCTTTTTGCATACAAAAATGAAGGGGAAGAATCAAACAACGTTTTGAAATAAGATTTTTGTCGGTTGTAGCGAGTAAGGTAGGTTTTATTGTCATGCATAAGGTCACGCAGCTTTCGTGCCGAAGTTGTGGTCGTAGATCGAGAGGCTTGGCTTGTTGCAGGAGGAACTGTACGGCTAACATATTACTGTTATGTAACAGGAGGTTACAGAAGGGGAACATAAAGAGTGCTACCCATCAGTTGAAATGGCAGAGGCAGAGCAAGGGTAGCTCCGACTCTCGCGCCGGTTCCTAGTGTATGTCATCAGGTGTGTGAGGAAATTTTTGCCAACCTTTCGTTGTATTCCATGTTCTATAAAGTGTAATCAGCAAAGAAGACAAAAGTACAGTCTGAGTTCCGGAGTTCGATGCTATATAGACCCGGTGAGACATTACTTTTGTTGCCTGTATGACACAGGATAAATTGTGTCGACCGAGACATTTTACTTCGTTTTCTTCACAATGATCCATTTATACCCCTACTAAACCAAACCCACCTAAACTACCACTCTCGCTCCAACTCTGAGAGTGATTCTTATAGTATTACACTTCCATCCCTACTGAGTCCAGATCTTCCTGACCTTCCCTTCCTGCAGCTACCCTCCACACAAACTACACCCTAGTGCATGCATCCAGCAAGAATCCCTGCACAACACTACGTACCTCAACGATTTTCTTCCGTACTCCACCATGAGGGCTTCTTCTTAAACCTCCAACAGTTTCACAACATACCACCAACATCCAAAGAGATCTTCATGTACAAGTCTGAACCGTATGGGCTGTGCAATAGTAGGCTACTGCTGCCCTTGACGATCACCGGACCGGTAGTTGACCTATTCAATTGTTATAATTGAGATCAATATTATGGAACGGGTACATTATCTTGTTAGTACCGATTAATTTCCACTTTTAAGGTACCAGATTGGGCAGTCTTAATCTCACCACCCTCGACTTAAATGTGTTACCGTATCAACACATTTATGGTACTTCTCATCAGTCATGCAGTACTTCATGCAGTCCATACGTCATATTTGGTTGTCTTCATCTGCTCATAATCGCAACACATCGGAAACCTCTCGAGCATAAAAATCCGTAACTGTGCTTATGGGGCCTGACCTGCTTTCTGTAAACGATAACTCACACCATTCCCTATCGCAATCAGTCTTCCTTCTCATCCGCTAATCTCAGCTGTTTGGTGTTGTTTCGCTTTTCGTCCAACTGGTCTTGACTGTTTCTGTTGCGTCTACAGTAACAATTTCCTCTAAAGATTATGAGAAAGACTTCGATCAGGCCTCAGAAGACTTCGTGCTTACCCAGCTACCTGCCTGACTGAACATAACTTCCTCCGAGGCTCTTAACAGCAAAAAATGTTCCAAATATATGTAAAGGAACGTATCATATTGAAGAGCGATAGTGAGCCGAAGGTGAACATAAACGGGGACTGGAAAAGGCTCGCAAAAGGGTTCATGATAAGACATGATTGTATGAGAGCGGTTCATGAATCGGATTTGGCAGTGAAGGATTGGAAAATGCGAACTGGAAAACCCCTCTTCATCGGAAAGATTACTGCCCAAAGGCGCCCAGGATTTGTGACCGCTCCTCGCGATGACCTCGGTGACGTTATGTGCGGAAATTCTGGTCTGTTATATACCGACCTTGTAGGTGTATGTTCTTTGAGGTGCTCATTCTGCTCACGTCCATTGCACGCCACACGTGTTAACAAGTACATCGACAGAACCACATGGCAATACGAAGACATTGCAAATGTCATAAATGTTGTGTGCTTCACCTGCACTGTTAATCCGGAAGACGAAAACTGATTTATTCGCACAACTAAATGGCTTCTTCCCTGTGTAGTTCTTCACTCGGATGTCACCTACGTGCCCTTATAAGGCTCTTAAGTTCAACAATTGTCACTTTATCTTGATCGTAAATCTCAATGAAAGCATCTTGTCCCAGTCTAATGTACTCCTCCGCTATTGGCTTCCTATCGTGATATTTAGACTTGGATGCAGATGATTTAGGATCTCTATCAGGCCATTCCTCAAGAGCGACGAAGAGATTCTGTTGGAGTCATCGCGACTCCCAGTGGACAATTGCTTCCCTCCAGTTTTGAACTCTTGGCATTGATGTGCATTTGCGAACAATTTCGGTAAGCTCCATTTCTTCTGCAGCGCCATTTCTAATCTCATTCACACCCCCGCATTATCTCTTTCCAATTTATTGCTTTGACTGGCGGTAAATCTAGGCAGAGTACGTGACTCAATTTCTTTCACTGCTTCTGAGACCTTGGCAATCTGGACGGAAATGTACATCTTGATCCGCTGTTCCAGATCATTAAACGACTACCCAATCTCATCCCTGAATCCTGATTTTTCCTTTCGCAGCTCCTCATTCGTCTGCATAAGTGCTCTCAAATCCAAATCACTACCTCTCGTGAACAAATAATGGCTGTAACTCTCTTCGTATTTCCACATCTACTCAAGCAAATATCTCATGATAGTGTTAACATCATCTCCCGACCCCTTCACACCCCACCACTTCACAACATATAGCGGCCTCCGATTAAGAACAGCTAGAAACCTGTGCTGGGCTCCTCCCCAACGGAAACAATACAAAGTGAACTCCCTGGTAACACTACGAAGAATTATGCTGCACCTGTCAATTCACATGTTTACCGTCTCCATGAAACATTGTGTGTTCACTTACTCCCTTGCAGCCGACTCTTTAACCAGATCGTCTGCGCGGGGGAAAAGTCGGTCGTCTTCTGAGAAATATCGGTTTAAAACTATTCGATACGTTCTAATCCAACAGTGCAAATGTGTGAATGCACATGTGCAGGGCTCATCCTGCATTTCATATAGCCCGTACAACTGTCCCTCGCTTGACAGCTCGAACTTTAGATTACTCAGCATTACTTCAATATGGTGCACCCTTTGATCATTCATAGAGTATAATTTCACATCGCCCCATCTAAGTGATACAAACTCGTCTATTCGCATCCATAGTGTGAAACACAAAGCTGCGGCAGCCATGACATACGTCTCATCTAGCGATTTAGATCCAGTTCTCTGTATATACTTCATCATCTCGTCCACATATTTGTATCGGAACGGCAATGCTCTCTTGTAATCGATATATTCCTTTCGGCGCTTGTAGTAATTCATAAATCCTTCATTTTCTGACACATCAACAGGACTCCCCTCTGTCCTCCCCCCAAAAAACGTCCTCCATATTCCCTCCCTTCCAAAACGGCGCTTTTAAACGCTAGCTAATTCCGACCGTATTTTAACTACCTCAACTGGATCGCACTATAGCTCGTCTACTTTGTAATGAAAAAACTCACATATTTTCCCGACTATCGCTTCGTTGGATTCCCTTGGACCATCAGAATCAACTACATGACTTATTTCACCCTGTACGCTTTCATTCAAACGAAAAGATCGAAACTGCTTCCATTTTCGATCATAAACAGACTAACTGGACTCTCGTACGAAAGCCTTTGTTGTAATTTCGCCTTCTAATCGACATTATTCGGCTGTCATCAGTCTTTATCTCTTTTTAGATGTAGCCATTTCCCATTCAGCGATACCAACCACAGCAAATGCTCACTTAACTGGCCTTTTGGCATAGAAAGTTGAAACCGTTAGTTTTGAGGCTTAGTATATTGTATGGCTTGTGGTTGAGTGAGAATAGGATTAAGAATATTGGTGGAGAAACAATAGTCAGGATCGTATGTTTAGCGCACTGAAGCATTCAGTAAAATTTCTAGAAGGGATCAAATGGAAGTGATGCAGTTCCAGATTGGAGATATATGTATGGACTTGTCCAACTGGGAAAAAGCTTTATTTTCAAAAATATAAAGAGAATGTTGGTCAAAAGATTTAATTTGGCAAGTGGATGGTTCAGTGGCGTGAACAGAAGTCTTTCTGACAGAAAGCTCTAGATGACAAGGTGAGGGAGGTGAAAGAACGAGTTCGATGACGAAATATGCCGGCTTATGTGATTGAAGCAGTGACGATTCTTAGCCACGATGATGGGAGAGGCAAGGGAATGAAAAAGGCAACGAATGGGATACTATATTAATCCAGGGGTATTTATGAACTAACAGATGGAAGCGGAAATAGTATTGGTTTTTTATCAGCGAGACCGAAATCGCGGCAGCGGGCAGGAACGAGGTAGAATCTGAATGAAAGTCAGGTGGACGACTAGACGGAGACAGGGTGGGAGTCTGAGCGAGACTCAAAGCGATAACAAGAGCGGGAGCGGGACTGATATCATTGTTTTGATGGCATGCGAGTTGATGTAAAGTAGTTCTTAGCGTCGACAGAAATGTAATTACAAGACGACGATGATGTACGTTGGTGGTTCTTGGATGTTAAAGGGAGGTGGGTTTGGAGATTCTAATGATGTCGGTGATCGGGGTGAGGATAACGGGAGGAAGAGTGACGTAGGTAATCGGGGTGAGGTTCAGTCTGATAAGGATTTCCACGCTTTCTGACTAAAAAGAATATACCCTTTTTTGCCTCGCTATAACGACACTAGTGTATAAATTCAATAGTACTGTGCTAACCCCTTTTCCACAATTATAGAACTCTGTCGTACCCATGACACCGTTATAGATTTGTGTCACACCATCGACACAATTGTAGATTTCTGTTGCCCCCCCGACGCAGTTCTGAAAAAAAATTTCGACCCTCTTGCGATCACAAATACTTATCACCGTCCATTTATTATTACAATGCCGTGAGTTGTACTGAGTATCAAAACTGCGTACATCCGAGAGTGTTGCTACAGTATACCACTATTCCTGTGTGTATTTACTTCTTGTTAATGCTTTACATCCTAAACAGTTCTTGAACATCTTCGACATGTCATAATGAAATTCATATTGGTGTTAGTTCTATTAAGAACAAAAATATCTGGTTTTATTCATGTGAACGTGAACATGAGAGTGATGTTGATTACAAATAGTGATAGAGTGAGGTGATACAAGTATGACCCTTGAAGCATCTCATAACTCTTAATATTCTGCTCAATGCTAGCCTTTCAGCGGCTCTAATTGTTGTTAAGCCCACAGAAAAACCAATAGCACTACCAAGCTTGTCACCAAAACTAGGTAAACACTTGCCCTTTTCCATTTTTAATCTATATACACTCACAAAACCACCTTTGCTTGCCCATCCGTCATTTGAAGGAAGCGTATATTCCTCTAAACTATACAATACTTATTTTTCCTTATTCGGCTTGAGAGGGTTACAGAATTTCAAAAAACACTCATAGATGTGATGTATCATGACAAATTAATGCATTAAACATGTTATTTCTGATGCCCGGATGCCTGCCGCGGAACTTTCACATTATTACCATCGTCAACCGACTTTTGCTGATTGCGACTTTGATATTTATGATGAAGGATGATGAAAGCAATGAATAGGGCCGCTTCATATCGAAAATGTAATAGTTATTTCCATCACCTTTGCTTGTTCATTTCATTTCATTTATGAGTTATTGTTCACATGAACAACACCATAGTGGTGATATATGAGAAGGAACTGAACATTTCTCGCCGCATGGTTATATGCCCGTTCCCCTTCCCCTTCCGGACGTCATTCAATTTTTATAACCATTTTTATTTAGCCACTTAACCTTCTTATATCTGCACTACGGCAATGTATGAAGTAATCCACCTCAAATTGCACAGTAAATAACACATTTAGTTGGAGTGAATCAAAATTTCATCTCCACTGTTTGATTTATCCTACTGTGCTCCAAAAAACTCCATTTTAATACTATTTGCAATTTCGAATGTAATTCCTAGGCGCTATTGCTGTGAATCGTGACAATTGTGAATTATTCTCTGTTTCACTATGAGGTGATCCTTTCTCAAGCACATCTGACCGTAAATCTTTCACATGATAAGAAAAGGTATTAATGGTTCTATTCTGGATAGAATTGGTAAAGAAGTCATAGAACTAAGCAGATTTAGTTACTGCAAACATCTCTGTGCATCGATTGCGATGCTTACGTCAGTTCATTCTACACAGTTTAATCTTATTGTTTAAAGAATATGTTTTAGGGGCTCTTGGCAACTAAAAAAGTATCAATAACTAGTTCGTAATCGATTTCGAGTATTTTGCGAATGTGCCCCGTGGCAGTAGCGAAAATTTCGCTTCTAAATTCGGGCCCTTTATATGACTTGAAAGGTGACATGATACGACCGTGTAAGTATACAAGTCTCAAAAAATTGCTTGCAAGCGTGACGATTTCGGCGGCCGCCGGGCCAACTTCGCGCCCACCCCATAAAAAGTAATGACGAATGTACACATGGCCATACTACGGCATGTCATGCTAAATGGTAAAATATGAGCCGGAGGCGAGCTTGCGAGCTATTCTAAACATCTTTGCTGTACAGTGTCATATTGAGAAACTCAAAATTTAACACCCAGCTCGCGAATCAAGGTGCTTTTTCCACGAGGATCTGGTACAAGTAAGAATTTTATTTGTCAAACTATGTCTGTAAGTTTTGGTATCACTGGAAAGCTCTCGGTCCTTAGAAATTACTTATCGTGTCCAAAATCTTTCTTGATTGGATGGTTGGGAGATATCTGGACGTTTAAAGCATGTAAGAGCCAACCACGGCTTGTCATAAAGTCACTTTTTACATATATAAAAGTATTTGTATTTATCATTTTAATGACAGCAATGTAGAACATGGCTTGTATTCATATCTTTGACTGAATCTGAACTAGCACTTCACTCTTCGTACCCAAGAACTTCTGGGGTAGGAGGGGTGAAGCGTCAGGTGAGATGCAGGTGAGATAAATTCTGAGCCAAAACCCAATTCGACCTGAATGATTCAAGTAAAATCACAGTCTTGATCTCTAACGAAGGCTATTGAACTTATCAGTATATCCGCTACCCCGCTAACATACGAATCTTCCAACTGGTTCAATCGCTTTCCTCAACCATTTGCAAGGACAAATGAGGAATCCAACAATAATGCCGTAAAGGGCTCAAAAACGAATCAGATACGATGAGTCAACACCGGGAGTCACAGCATCAACTGAAGCAACGTTATAAGATGTAATAAATGTGCTGCAGTTACCATCTTTGACTCATAATCTCCCAGCCACGAGGAAGACAGTTTTAGTGAAGGATGCTATCAGCGCTGATTTAGTACGTTGTAACAATGTGCTTCGAAATTTAATGATGAAAACATGTGCTCTTATCTACCCAGCTGACCCTGAGAACTGTTTCACCATGTATCTGGATGCAAAAAAACCAATAAGGTTACCTCAGAACTTTGGTGCTGCAATCAAATCCACTCAGAGGGGGTCAATTGAACGGAGGGTCCTCAGATCACTTCTATGTATTTCAGTGAAGCAGGAATATGTCAATGTTTATCTGAAGAGCAGCGGAGAAGGTCAAAGCCCAACCGACGAACAAGAGACTGTAACTGATGTCAATAGTGACGAGGCGAATGAGATTTCAAAGCGGACGTATGTGCGGTCTAAATTGGACTCGGACGGTTTGTTAGCCAACGGCAGGCTAATTACTCACCAAAGAAAAGTGATGAGATCAAATAATGCTCTATGGAATTTGCTGTTCAATTCACTTATTCCTCTCAGAACATACATTTGCTTTCTTGGGGAACGAAGAAAGTTGGAAATTTGCGTTGGAAATAGAGAGGTGATTCTTCCAGCAATGAAGAGAGAGCGAAAAGGATGTGACATTTTTATAAGTATATAAAGGCTTTACATGAGAATAACACTACCTCGCTTGAAAGGACGTCGGATTTGACAGTCTCTTCTGTGTTGAAAGCGAGAGACTCTAAGCGAAAAGAAGCAGTTAATGACGTTGTTTGGTCACTTGTGAAAGATTCTGTTTCTGATCTGCATCCTTTAGTCAACCAGTTTGTCCCTGCCAGTCAGAGAGGCGAATCAAATGTACAGATTCAGTGCATTGAGTATTTTATGAAAGGCAGCTTTATTGACACGCACATAGACCGGGACATGAATAGTTTGCATAACAGTGCATTTGCGCTAGATGAGAACAGGAGTGATTCGTCAATAGACAATGTCGAGTGTGCTGGTTGTTTGTCTCCATTTGTCGTTTTAGACAGTCTACAGAGATATGTTGACACTACTGGAAAAGACGCAGTACAGCTCTTGAAGGATACTGGAGTGAAGTTTATTAAGTATCACGCACATTTACATTGCTTGAGAGCGCAGCAAAACGCATTAGAGGAACTGTTTGAAGGAATCTTATCCCAAAAAGAGCACCACAAAGTGGTACTATTGGCGGCCTATAAGATGAAATATGAGAATCTGGTATGTCTAGAGAAGACTTTGGAATTCTTTGGAAAGAGGGGAATAAGTTGGCATGGAATTTTAGTATTCCATCTACCAAGAGTATATAAGGGTAACAAGTAAAGAGGACCGGACCAGCTATCAATGCTGTTTTACGACCATATCATTCAGAGTGATAATCAGCAAGATTTTTCCGATATTGCTTCTATTTTAGAAGCTGGGATAATGAGGCTAAAGATTGACCTACCTGAGGTCACAGATGTAATTGTGCTCTCAGATAATGCTGCATGCTATCAGAATGCAACCCTGCCTTTATTCTGTCATTTGTAGCCCGCAGCAATGGGCTTTCATTGCTCATATTTATACGCACTAAGACTCAAGATGTAAAGTCCCTTGTTGATGCACATTTTGTAATATCTATGACGCACGTGGGCAAGGTTTTTTCAAAAGATATGGAAGTAACGACTCCTTCAACTCTAGTGTCAGCATTAAGATACAGGGGAGGACTGAGGAATACAGCTACTGAGCTTTTCAGAATAGACAGGACAAACCACAACCTTTTGCAATAGAGTGCTCTAAAAAGAATAATAACAACGTATTGCAGTGGAAAAGATGCAACAATGACTATATTTATGAGGGATGGTCTGCTTCCGGAAAAAAGGCTAGCGTGACTAAATTTCGCTATTCAGGGCATTTCGCTACTCAGGGCATGGATTTGGACGAATTTATCAGTTCTCACGGACTGGAGTGTGCCAGCCTCTACCTTCAATGGAAGTTGCTGCATGGAAAGTGGAGCTAGAACATTACAACAGTGAGAAGTTTACTACTATAGTTCCAGTTCCACAAGCAGAGAGTATTGGGTCAGAAACTGGAGTCAATGTGCTCTCACAGTCTGCTATAAATCCCATTTTACAACGCCGTTCGGTGAAGAACGGCAGAGGGAAGTCTACATTTTTAACAAATGCTATTGAGTATCAATCTGCAGGGACAAATTCCGACTCTGAGTCTGAAATGGAATATAATATTGGTATGCTGTGCTCTAACTGCCACTGGAGCTTTAAATCTGAAGGACGACCGACTCAACATCAGCAAGCATGCACATTACAGAAAATCGATGTGCCACCTAAGTCTGTTCTGTGTAGGGCAATCATTCTGGCTGCCAGTTTGAAACAATCAAAGAGTATAAGAATACTGTCTGCTGACAACGAAGAAATCGTTAGGTCGATCTCTACTGGTGGCAATCAGCTATTTGGTTTCCGTTCTGGATGGGCCCGAAGAGATGCAATTGAATATCAGACTAGTAGCTACATTAGCAAGCACAGGGCTTCGTCGGAATTTTTCTTTAATCGAGAATTGGAAGAAAAATCCCTGAAAAATGAGCGCCTCTGCTATGCGCGATGAGCTTTTGCAGATGCATGGCGATAGGTTTGATATTCCAACTGAAATGGACATTCAAAAGTTTATACAGTTTTCGTTTTCAAGATCAAGGAGTAGAACTAGAGACTCGCAGCCAAGAGCTACTTCGATGTCGTTCGAGTTCAGAATTGCGGTTGATACGATTATTCGAAATTCTAAGTATACTATATCTCCGCCTGAAGCTCTCAGAACTGTATGGGTTCAGTCCTTCGTTGACGGGAACCTACCAGCAGAGTTTCCATCAGACTCTCAGATCAAGAATAGAGTGTCATCACTGAAGATCTCTCATTCGAAAGAAACATTCCTCCCAAATGATGTGGATTGATATCTTAGTAGTCTTTGTGCTGCAGCTGGTCAGACTGGTAAAGAGATTGTATTTTTTGCAATTTTAGCCTTATAGGAAAAATTATAAGAATCACGAAAACAAATGTTTTGGTTATTTCTATCGATGTACATCGCCTGAGATAGCTATTTTTCAACAGCTCTTTAATCTGGAAGTATACTTTTTTCATCAAAATCTGAGTCCATATCTGGATTCAGCTCATTGAAATCTATGAAATACCTCAGCCTCGTTAGAGGTTGCCAAAAAAGGTCCTTACACACCGCGTAAGTTCCTCAAAATCAGGTGAGAAAAGACCCCTTGAGTCGCGAACTGGGCGTTAATATAAATGGATTCATCTTTATTTCATATATGATAAAAGGCTTGCAAGCTTAGCGGACAGTGTAAGCTAAGATAGTTGAAGTTCGTCGCTGCCCAGCTTGGGAGTACGCGCTAGGATCGATGTTGCAAAGGTAGACCATATGGTCGACGAGATTCGTTGCCGCAGGCGGTCAAGGGCCGCCGCTGGTGTACAGAACAGTCGTCGTGATATCAATTTCGCATGGGTCTCAATCACCCCAGAGGTTGACTTACAGGGCGTGGCGAGAGAGTCGAAAGCAAGCGGAACAAAGTGAAAACCGAGCTTTGGAAAGGTAGCGTCCGGGGTGAGGTTAAACGCAGCTCTCACTGAGCGGTTGAAGGTCTTCACCTTGTCAACGTAGGCCTATTCGGCTGCCCCCCAAAGTAATATAAAACATGTAATCTTAAAGAGAGGCGATTGCTTCCGCATTGCAGAGTATTTTTTATACTTTCAATTTTTCTAATATTTTTGTCCACCATTGTAGTAGAGTACTGTACTGTACAGTACTGTACAGTATTGTGCTGTTGGTGTCATACTGTACATATTGTGAACCGTGATCCTATGGTGACCTCACCATTCAGATTACTGTTCGAGAAGAGCACCTTTCAATAGGACGCTTTGTCCATGCATCAGAACATTTCGGGTAATCCTGTCCGTATCAAACCCTGGACTACCACATTTTAACCAGTCGCGGACAACTCGCCACCGCGTTTGCGTCGATACTTGGGGTGAGCTCTACTCGCCGATCTCTTCCTATCCATCCATCAAACTCCTGGAAGCTACCCCGAGCCTCAGCTCCTCTCTCTTCCGCGAATCGTTCTACCCACCATGCCCGGCTACACAGCTCCCTCCTTTGAAACGATGCGGTCCGTGCCCCCTCCTTCTCCCTCACCCGCTTTGATTTCATTCACTGGTGCCCCCTCCGCATCCACTCTCCGAACACTCTCTCACCACGCCCTCCGCCATCGAATAGCCTCCTTTGCCAACGTTCTCACCTCCTCCGTCCCCGCATACTCCACAGTCGCACTCGTTCTTCCCAACATCCCAGAATTCCCAATTGCTTATCTCGCCGTCACCGCCTCGGCCCTAACAGCCGCCCCACTGAACCCAGCCTACACCGCCGACGAGTTTTCGTTCTACCTCTCCGACGCTAATGTTCACACCGTTCTCGTTCCGGCCGAAATCCCCGAAGATGCCCCCATCGTCGTCGCCGCTCAGTCGCTCTCCCTACCCGTTATTCATCTCCCGCCTCACCTTGCCCATCCTTCCTCCGAGTTTGAGGAAACCCCCGACGCGCCGTATCCGACCGTCCCGGACTACATCCCTGCACCTGCCGATATCGCCATGTTCCTGCACACTTCTGGAACCACATCACGTCCCAAAGGAGTACCTCTCTCCCACGCCAACCTCACTAGCTCCCTTACCAACATTGCTCAGACTTATGAGCTCACCTCTTCCGATCGTTGCCTCCTGGTCATGCCTCTTTTTCACGTCCATGGACTCATGGCTGCCACCCTTACCACCCTTGCTACCGGTGGCGCCGTCGTGTTTCCACCCGGCGCAAAGTTCTCCGCCTCCGTCTTTTGGCCCGCTTTGGTGACTTCTGGTGCCACGTGGTACACCGCGGTACCTACTATTCAGCAGATTCTTCTCGCACGTGCCGACAAGGATTACCCATCCGATCCACCCAAACTAAGGTTTATTCGGAGTTGTTCCGCGAGTCTCGCACCGGCTGTGTTGCAAAGGTTGGAAGATCGCTTTGGCGCGCCCGTATTGGAAGCGTATGCAATGACTGAGGCGGCCCATCAGATGACGTCCAATCCGTTGCCAAAGTATGGAGAGCGGAAGGCAGGGAGTGTAGGGATTGCGCAAGGTGGGGTCAAGGTTGGTGTGCTTGATGAGGAAAACAATGTCGTAGAGGTGGGGGTAGTAGGGGAGGTTTGCATTCAAGGGGACAACGTGACCAAGGGATATCAGAATAACCCCACTGCTAATGAGGCAGCGTTTGCAGGGGGCTGGTTTCACACGGGAGATCAGGGCGTGCTGGACGCGGATGGGTACCTCACGCTGACTGGCAGGATTAAGGAACTGGTAAACCGTGGGGGGGAGAAGATCTCACCGCTCGAGGTAGATGCGGCACTTTTGGCACATGATGGGGTGAAGGAAGCGGTTTCATTTGCCGTGCCAGACGAAAAGTACGGGGAGGAGGTTAATGCAGCGGTTATACTGAAGGAGGGAGTAAGTTTGGAGACGGAGGATTTGAGCAAATTCGCATCGAAAAAGCTGGCGGCCTTCAAGGTACCCAAGAGGTTTTTCATTTGTGATGACCTTCCCCGTACAGCGACTGGAAAAATTCAGAGGAGAATTGTGTCGAAACATTTCCTGGATCAGCTTGCGGCCTAGAAAGTCAGGGGCAGTTAGGCAGATGTAGTTTTACCTACATGAGCAGTTTCAAGGTAAAGCAACAATTTTTTTTGAGAAGGGAAGGAGACAAGAAGGATGGACCCACTTGGCCGACAAATACTAAAGAATTGCTAGCTTAGCTGACAGCAGAAGCAGCTCTGTCAATCGTACAACTGCCTCGAACTCATTGCCACCTGTTTCTTACGACTCGCTAACGCAGCAACGCAGAACGAGGAACGCTCGGAATAGTATGTGTACCGTGGAGGGCAGAAATGATTGCCCCGAAAGCTAGCGCACCAATGCATCTTGAACTGCTTAAATTTTTCACTCAAAGCAAAGCGTTTAGTAAGGTATCCTTGGAATGGTAAGCGTGGCACCACATGGTGCCATACTGTACAGTACAATGTCCTGCCCATAATTCACAGTTCATCCTTCGGTCTTACAGTCTTAATCACCTGGACTGTAAGCAATTGAGACAAGGCCCTTCCCGTTGATGAGAATTCCACAATGCGCAATTCACGGTGATTGGATGACGTGCAAATATCTTGCAGTGTCCATGGTCATGCAAATTTAATTGGCCGCTGCAAATCACACCAGCACGACTCTTTTTCGTACAGAAGTCACTCCCAGGCGTGGAGTTATCGCACCCCTTTAATTATCCGAGTTGACCTCTCCCCTCCCCCTGTGCAAAAGCTTGTCTCCTACAGCTCCTGCCTGGAGCTACTGGCGTCCTTTCCATGGCCTTCCTCCCCATCGCGTCGCCCACGACATATCCAGCACACTTCCACCGGCCGCTCCAACCATGGGTATCACATCTATCCAAGCGGAACCAGCGGGGTGCCACCACTGCCCGCAGGACCAGTTGTTCCACGCCGCGTGGTGGTGCATTTGCAGGGCGTAGAATGGGCCGGCAGAGCACACCGCAGGGGCAGAGGAGGGGGCGGGGTGATTGGCGGTGTTCATTACCACAAAGCTATGATCATCTCGGCAGGGAGAACGGGCAATCCGGCGGCAATGGACCTTTGGCTTGGAAGGATCGTATTGCGTTGTATGCACAGTTTTCGGCGGAGGAGACGTTGGATATGCTGCTTTTGGCGCTGAGGGAGAATTCATGGTCGGGTCCGACCAAGGATGACGGGATAGACGCGTTGTACGCGTTTGCGAATGTGGATATTTGGGCGTTGACGCATCGTTTTTTTGGAAAGAAAATGGACTTGGGGCAGTTTGAGAGGTTCAAGCGGGTGTTGGTGGCGTCGCCTTATGATGTGTTGTTGAGATATCGTCGTGTTAGAACGTTGAGTGCGTTGAGGGTGAAGGATGATACATATGTGAGTCGTCGGGCGTTTGAGGCACCGGGACGAGGGGGAAACGTTGTTCACGTTTACAATGTCGAGACAGTCGTTTGGTGGGGAGGAAAAGCGGGCGTGGATGGTGGACTCGATTATACACGACGATGTACAATAATACACTAGAGTAAACAGAGTGGAAATGGCGCAGTTTTGAAAGCCGCAAATGATAAGTTTTCTGCACGGCTGCAGGAGGGGCAGACATGCAGCGCGAAGCACGGGATTAAGTGGCTCAAGAGCAATGGGGATTACGCATGGGGATTTGGCATGGTTGAGAGCTGACTTGAAGAAATTAACGCGGGACGTAGCACCCGAGCATTCTGATGATCTGGACAGATGTAGCTTGTTTATGAATGCAGATGGACTTGTCGTGAAAGGGAATGGGCGATGTCGGCGTCGGCCGCATGATCGTAGCTTTTCGACGAATACCGCAGTTTGTCTTGGACGGAATTTCCCGCAGCATTGTACGTTTTGTCCAGTAGTACAATAAAGTACGATACCGATGTACTGTACACTGTAACACTGTACAGTACTGTTCGGTAGGTAGGGCTTTTACTATGGTTCTGAGCATTAAAGTTAGAGCCAGAGCAGAGCAGAAATTAAACTTGTGTCCATTCTTGGAGCTTACAACTTTTCAAAAAGGAATGGACGGCGAGGTTTCGCTGGGCGGGCGGCGTAGAAAGCTGTACAGTAGGATACAGAGAGTTGATTTTGAAGGTTGTTGCGGATGTGGTCAAAGTGTCGGTTTACCTGAAATTGATTAGAGGCTGTTTGAAACAAACATTTCGGGGCTCTCGTTGCGTTGTATTGTTTTGGATGCTTGTTGTCTTACAGAATCGTATTTAGAATTACAGTAAAAGGATGATAACGGTTAGGAAACCTGCGATTGCATTGTTGTACTGATATGCAAAACTTCAATTCACATGGGAAATTACATAATGAGATTATTGGGCCCCCTTTTTTTAAAAAAATAAATCTGCATGCCAAACATTTACGACTTGATTCATCATTTCCAACATTGAACAGTGCTGTACACAGCTTGTACAGTAGTGTACAGTACAACATATGATGCGCGGTGTACAAGACTGAATGGAGCAAAAGTAGCCTGGAAAAGGAACTGAATCTCCGGTGCGGAGGTTTTTCTGCATGAAATTGAAATGTTGCGAGGAAGTACTGTACTGCAAAATCTGTTCAAGCTCATACCGTATGGCATACCGAAAGCATCTTGTGGTAGGGCCAACCCTTTGTCCCTCATACTCAAAAATGAGAAACGATAAACTCAACGAGCAGCCTGCCTGTCTGAAACGGACATATTTTCTCAGTCAAATTTACGCAAAAAGGTACCGCGACGATCCACATTTTGCTGTCCTTGCAAATGCCCACGCAAAAACATGGAAAATTAAGACTCCAAAATACATTTTCCAATGGTCCCATTCTCTCCAACATTCTGAGGATGAAGGACTGGCAGCGCGGTTACCGTTGCCAACAGCCATCTGCAACTACCTAGTCACTAGGTCCTAGTGGGATGCCGCGCCTGTCAACACAAGCACATCACTTTCGTTTCACCTCTGTTATTTTCTGTCACACAACCTACACCGCCACCACATCTGATCTTTTTCTTGAAACTATTTCACTCACCTACACCCCCCGACAGCCCCCACTGTCCGGTCCACTTTATCTTTTCGTCTCTCCCAGACAGGCATCCCTCAGTCATCCCACACGCATCATGCTTTCACTCTTTCATTGACCTTTCCAACCCCGTCCCCCTTTTGCCCTCATCGCAAACTACAACATGACCCCTCACCTCCCCGTTTCCTCGCCCCCCTCTCGCATGCTCTTCCTGCTTCGCTTCCTCTTTCCCACCTCACTCTTATTCGCTGCCGTCTTTAACTTTTCCATCCCCTCCCTCCCTTACTTTGCCCTCTTTCTCTTTCACTATCGTCGCCCGTCATACGCAATCTCCCTTGCCAAATTCCCAGCCATTCAGCTGCTTGTTGTCTTTTTCTACTCCCTCGTAGCCCTACTCACTCATCTCATTCTCTCGCTTCTTCTCAACTTTCAAGTTTTCGATGTATCCCACCTCTCTCTCGACACTATTCGCTCTCTGGCTATTCCCCGTTACAATCTTGGCGTGTGGCAAGGCATCCGATTCCTTATTCCACACATCCCCATTTTCCTCTCCTCCCTTTTCATCCTCATCGAACCCATCCCACCCAATCATCGCTACACCGGCTCCCGCTTCATTTTTGCCTGGATCCGCAGGACAAGGCGCCATCGCTCACGACTCGCAAATCGTCGTACCCAAGATGTACCGCCCACCACCCCCACCACTCCCCAAATCCCACGCTCAAAGTCCCGGTTCCTCTCGTTTCGCTCTCCGACCCCACAACGTGCCCCCAACAGAGACACAGCCCGAGGAACAGCCCAGCACCCAACCGTCCAATGATTTCAGCTCCGTGCTAACTGATGACGATTTGGATATCGGTTCCGCCAGTCGTAAACGCGTTCACGCTGTTGGAGAGCACCTCATTACGCGCTTTACCGCCTTTATGGCGGGTAGGGGCGGCATCTTTTGGAGTGCTCTGTCCACCGCCGTGGTCGCCGTTTCCTACTCGAGTATTGTCACCTTTGTCTTTCTGGCTGCCTATCTCACCGTGCTATTGTCATGGGCCTGCGCTATCGACTTTTCAACCCTTCCGTCAATGCGAAGCGCTGTTTGAACATTTTGCGTGCCTATCGCATATACGTCACCACTTACCTGGTAGTCATCGTCTGTTTCCAACTGCCCTGGCTCGTCAAATGGTTCGATCCCAACGAAAACGAAACTGCCTCTAGAATCCTCCAATTCATAGGCCTGGTTCCCATTAATACCGCAAAACCAACCGGATGGGCTGCTGTGATGGCCTTTGGTGCCGCCATTGCTGCATATTTGTTCACAGGCATGTTTCATGCTTCCCTGACAACCGTTCACGTCGTGAGGGAGCAAAGCAATGCCGCGCGCAGCTCAAGTGGCACATCATCACCCTTAAGCATCAACACAAGCAACGAGCGCCAGGCCTTATCGTCCGGCCATAGGGTGTCTTACTATGAAGTTCAAATTCTTCTCATCGTTATGCACTCATCCTCCCTCGGTCTTCTTTCCTGGGCCCTGGTATTCCCTGGTATATTGACTATGCCACTGCTGTGCGCATCGCTGCTTTACATGGGTTTGAAGCGAGTACGCCAGTCAAAGTTTTTCGACTACGCTCTTTCCTACGCTTTGATCCTGCAACTGGTTCACTACGTCTTTATCTCTGTAGAGGATGCGTGGGGCGCCTCGGAAGAATTCACCGTGCGTGTACTTGGTTTGCAGTCGTTGCGCCCGCAGTTTTCTGTCAACTTGATAGAGTCCATCGCTGTAGCGCTGCTATGCGTGAATTATTTCGGAAGGCGTTACCTGGACGACAGTCTTCACACGCTTGAGACAAAGAGCGCGGAAGATATTACAACAGCTCTGGAGATTCGCGAGTTTGTTCAGATGTCTTTATTCTCTTCTCGTTACAAGAAGAGAAATTCTCTATACTCACCATTCAAGCTAATCATTGATCAACTGGCCCTGGCTTCGCTGTACGTTGCCGGCGGTCTTGATGTGACAGCTATAAACGCGGTCTTTCTCATCGCATTGTCCGTGATATGCATACTCCAGTCTCTCGGTCTTTTTCGAAGACCACGGATATTTGCTATCGCATGGTGTGTTGTTCTAATTTACTCGATTGCATTTTTGGTGACGACAGCAACCGCCTGCAGAGCTTTGGATGGCTTATGTGAAGAGCGCTCGCTTGATGATGTAATCGGGATCAAGATGGCAGATCGAGGACAAATTGTTGCATATGCTGCTACAGTTGTCTTAGCTTCCATCCAAGTGAACTTCACGTGGGCCAGGAGTAGGAGTGATGACAAAATGGACTACATGAAAGATTTTCACGGCAAGTTTTGGAAATTTCTTCGAAACTACTTCCTTTACGCCGCCTACGCTGCTTTGCTGCTCTACCCGCTATTATTCCTTGCAAATTTCCTGTCATACGGCTACGTGGTCTTTCTGGTTTCTGAGTATTGTCGTTGAGCTTCTGCTGCCGTCTATACGGGGTCAGAAAGCAGATGTTCGTAGACTGCTTAAGAAATTTTGGATCTTTGTTATCGCGTTTTCATGCGCGGCAATGCTGTCTCGGTATTTCATTCGGCTCAACTGGTTCAGAGAGAACGAGGATGTTCAACGTTGGTTCTTTGGGCTTGAAGCTGGGGACTCCCGAAAATTCGTTATAACAGTTGGAGACGCTGTTGTTCTCATTGTGATGTCCTTGCAAGGGAGGCTGTTTGTAGTAGACTCGTTGGTTGAGGCAGCCGAGGGTAGAAATCAAGATGGCAGATCTGCCACACTTGGTGTTCAAAATGTTGCAGAGCAGTCCGACCACAGGGACACGTTGTCAGATCCAGGGGAAAAATCGAGCTTCCCGTGAGAATCAATTTGCGTTCCCTGCAAGGCATCGGCGACACAAAAGCATGGAGGAATATACAACTTACGAGGAAACATCGAAAAGTGCGTTGCAAGGTATGCTTGTGGGAGTGAATTTGGATGTCCCTAAGAGGAGATATACGGTAGCTGCTGGCTTGCCTAACGACGAAAGAAATAGCGCGGAGGATTCTGATTTTGGAGGAAGTGGAGATTCAGAAGCTCTCAGGAGAGTCGAGGAAGAAGACAGGAGGCGATCTTTATTGGAGCTTGATCTGAACAGAGAGCGCATACATCAAGCCATGGAAGTATTTCGCAACTTTAGGAAGAGTGTCCCAGTTAAGCAAACTGAAAAGTTTCTGCACGATATCTACGCAATGGGGGTCTTGGTCCTAAGAACTGGGATGATGCGATACAGTTACGTCTTGCAAGCAGTGGCAATTTTGGCAGCGTCAATATGGTTACCTGGTGTGTCTGTATTCGGAGCTGTTTACATGCTCCTCGGGTGCCTCGCGCTTTTATCGGCACAACCATCGCTCAAGAGCGTCATTGATTATGACTTGCCGCACTCTCAATCAATATCTGCTGGTATGCCGGTGCTGTTGATCATTCTTTCC
Organism: Kappaphycus alvarezii; assembly: GCA_002205965.3. NCBI lineage: Eukaryota > Rhodophyta > Florideophyceae > Gigartinales > Solieriaceae > Kappaphycus > Kappaphycus alvarezii. Next base: position 477,002 of record NADL03000033.1, on the reverse strand, counting down.
TTTTCGCTGATGTCCTCCCAATACATCTTCCTGATAGCGGCAATTCTTGTTGAGTCAATCAACGAGAAGATTTCATCGTATATCGGTCTGCAGGCACCTGCGGATAAAAGTACTCTTCCAATATCTGTCGACGCAATGGTTGGTCATGTAATCGTCTTTATAACTGCTGTCGTTCAAAGGATTGCTGTACGCTGGGCCCGAATGGATGCTGAGCTTTTGCAAGAAGAAGAGTACGCATCCCAGTTGCGGCGACAAATAGCAGATCCAGAGGACAGTGCACATGCCCTGGACCTTGCTGTGCCTATTGGCCAAGTATTTGAAGGCGTAGGAGGCGTAGAAGAGGAGTCCAAGGATCGCGCCTCACAGACGAGTAGAATTCTAGATGATCACTATGAGACGAACTGGACGGAAACATTGGTATGGAAATCTCCATCTGTTTTGCAGTTGGGCTCAAAAGATTCACCTCAGAGCAATTCATCTCAGATGACGGGGACAACGCAGTCGTCGGATTCACGGAAGGGTAAAAGTGAAGACTTGATAGAGCAAATTCGCAGCGGTTTAACTGCGATTATCGATATGTTATATGAACGTGGGACAAAAGTGTTATCTTTGCTTAGTCCATTTTGGAGTGATTGGGGGTTTGACGTGACATTCATGTATCTTATTGTCAGTGCTGTATGCACTAACACTGTCTTCTCGGTGCTTTACGGCGCAATCGTCCTTAGTCTTCTGCTCTTACAAAGGTTCAAGATTCGGAACCACTGGCAGCAGATATCACTCTTTCTTGTGATTACGGTTTTGGCGCAGTATATACTAACCCTCGGAGTCCCCAGTGATCCTGATGAAGGCAGCGAGTCTGATATGTGGAGAGTTTGGGCTTTTGTCGATTTGGGCAATGACTCGGATGAAAGAAAGGCATCTCTGACCTTTGCGTTTGTTGCTGTAATTTTCGCAAGTATTACACTAAACGCTATTTCTAATGAGCCAAGGGGGTTTCGCTTTTGGTTTGGTAAGATACCCTCCGATGACTTTGATGAAACCCACAGTTTCTCTATTGGAGAAGGGTCCAGCTTCAGAGGGTTGGTGGATTTGAATGTGAGCACAGTGAAGGGATCGTCAAAGGACGAAAAAGGGAACTCTTTCGATATGACATCATCACCTGATTTGGGAAGTATTGACGATGCCCGGAATCCCGCTAATTATTTTGGAGGAGGTTTGCCGGACACAGAGGAGGGGACTCCAACATTTCAACCAAAGATCAGTTCATTTGTAAGTGGGTTAGGCCAGAGAAAGAATCATTGGAGGCTCGGCTTTCTCGAGAGGGATCGCCGGAACCCAAAATCAGACAGCCGAGATATATTCTTGAGCCTTGACGATGAAAGTGAAACATCAATGGGCAGAAAAGCTTCATCTACCACATTCAGCAGTGGCGGAGTGGACCTTTCGAGAACAAGCTCAAAGGATATTGAGAAGAGATTTTTCCGACAGAACGACCCCAATGACTTTACTCGAAGGCCAATTCCCTTCGAGAATATGGTGAAACTAGTTTGGATGCGATTTGCGGGTCCATTGGTTCAACTCTTTGTTTTTGCTGTCGCTACGGTTGAGACGAATATCATCAGTGCTGTTCTCTTGGCAGTGGCGTTTTCTTTCCTGTTTCAGTTCACAGATTTGTCCGCGAAACGGAAGCGATTCACATTCTTGCGTGTCTATCTAGTTGTCGCGATTATCGCGTTAGTATTGTTTCAAGCTCCATTTTCGACTTCGCAGGACAGTAGTTGGGAAGGCATTGTCGGGTTGTACAAAATGAACTCGTCCTCCGGGTTAACATTTGTATCCTTGCTTGTGTCTTTGTGGGTGCTGTGCCAGATTCAAGGCCGAATCTATGAAAGTCAAGATTACCATTACGTTCAAAGATATGGACAGGAGGACGCGAAGGTTCGCTTCAAGAGAGCAGTGCATGAACATAACAGCCGAAAATACGAGAAGATGCAGGACAGGAACAAAGCTGAACGGTCACACTTCGCTCGGAAAGCTCGTCTCACTCGACTGAAAGCCCTGAAGGAATCGGAGAAATCAGTCGACGCGTTCTATAATGTTTGCGTACTGCATGAGATTGATTTCTTGAAGGAGCAGGCTGATTCGTCCAAGAGCAAAGCAGAGGCGTTTTCGACCTATCGTTTAACCGAAGACCCAAAGAAAAAAGAGGGTTTTCCCCGAGGTGTTAACAAATTTGTGAGATCGATTCTGCGGGGAAAACGGTGGGCTCTCTACGTCAAGCAGCCCGTTTCCTCTGAGTTGAAGTCTTTCGTCTTCCGATACTCGGCGTGGCCAGTTTACATTGCAATGTTACTGGCTGCTATTGTGAATCCAAGTATTACTACAGTGGTGTATCCTTTGGTTGTTTTCTTGTATCTCATTGTTGAGCAACCGCGTCCGCCGAAACAGGCATGGACTGTGCTTATGGTGTATGTCTGCTTCAACATCGCCTTCAAGTTTGTGTTTCGGAGCCCCTACTTCACTTTTTGCAATGCAGATGTACCTTTTTTCGGACTTGACACTAGAATCAATCCTCCTAGCGTCCGGCTATTCGAGAACTGTGCCCCTGCTGCCGGGATAGGCTTTGACATTTTTGTCCTCCTAGCACTCCTTGGGCACCGTGCAGTTCTATATTCTCGAGGTGTTTGGGACCTAGTCATGTCCGAGGAGGACATGTTGCTTCGGAGTGAGATACGTGGGCAAGAACTCGACACGCCCCCCGGAAATGGCGTATGTGGAGGAGAAGTCCCTTGAGGCTAAGCATCATAGATACGTTGAGAGAAGCGCAATCAAAGCAAGGAACGACAGTTTATCCGTTGATAACATATGGGACGCAGACGAGCAGTGCGACGATGTCGCACACATATTGACTCAAGCCCAAAGGGACATCATCGGGGCACGTACCAATTCAGCTAAAAGATACTATGCATTTGAAACCGATGCAGCCGCCAGCCTCAGGGGACTCTGTGGTATTTCAGGCGAAGAAAGGACTTCAGGAAATAGATGCTGCAAGAGATGCGGCCCTTGGGAAATTTCTTGAAGAACCGTCCCTAGAGCTCAAGGACACTAGCTCTGGTGGGTTCCCCAAAAGTTCATTGCGAAGCGGTCCCAGTGACAGGAATACCTCCGTCATAGGAAGTCGCTCAAGGGGAGCTGAGCTTACATTTGGTGGAATCCCCATGTCCGGTCAAACTTCCTTAAAACATTTCCCCAAATCCGCACCACCTCCAGGTCGAAGGCGTCACGGTATTCCGAGGGGATCTCCATCTGTTCAAGGGTCAGATGCTTCTCGCGGACCGAGCACGCTCACCAGATTCATGACGCTTCGACCTGGAGGTCGGTATGACCGCTTAGATTCTCCAGTCAATATGACACACGGACAGTCCCGGGTTCACTCAGCTCTTGTTCAAAGTCGGATTATTCCACAGCATCTTCGAAGAGGTAACACGTTATCACTCTTTAACGTAGAGCGGAAAGGGGTGATCTCTGTACTCCGTCAGTACTTTGTTCGCCTAACCCGAGAAAATGACCACAAAGCAGTAGGCGACTACTATCTCTTCATTTTCATGATTGACTTTCTTTCATTTGTTTACGTGATGTTCGGCTTTTCAGCCATATTTGGAGACTCTACTTCAGGTCGTCGAGAAACATGGTGGACAACGAATTTCATCGAAACGCGCCATCTTGTAACATTGATTGCAATGTTTGTGATGATAATTCTGGACAGGATTTGCTACCTAACTCGAAGTATGGTGGGCAAGCTTATCATTCAGTACGTGTCTGTGTTTGCATATCACATTATCCTGTTCGTTGTACAGAATCACATAGGAGTCCGTGCTGCAACTCAAATCTTTTACATTTTGAGGTGCATATACTTTTTGTTAAGCGGTTTACAAATCCGTGATGGTTTTCCAATGTATACGACGGCACAATTTCTCATGCGCAACTTTTCGACACCAGGAATTGTGTTATTCGAGATATATATTTTTGTTCCTTTCATTTGGTTGACAAGGACTCTCTTGGATTGGGCAGTTCTACCAACGTCATTGGAAATCTTCCAGTACTTTCGGTTTATCGACATTTACATGTGGCTGTATAGAAACAGAGCGGTCAACAGATCGAGGGGTTCATTTCGTCGCAAACTTGGGGATCCACGGAAAATGTTTCCACGCATTTATCAAGGATTTGGACTTTTCCTACTCTGTGTAATAGCGCTTTTTCTTCCATTCATTATATTCAGCATATTTAATCCATTTTTTGTCGGAAGGGAGCTTCGAGAGGCGAAAGTTAATGTCGATCTCGCCACTTTTGATAACTCTACATCTGGTGGCAGGTCTTATGAGGTGTATCAACGCACCTCTGTTGTTGGTCGGTCCCTGACAACAACGGAGGCAAGAGCAGCCGCTGAATTTATTGGCGTGTCACTGGACGTTCGAGAACGGGAAAAAGTGTTTGAGGCATGGTTCAGCCCAATCTCTGACACTCTGTGGCAACCTGCAAACGAAGATCGGCAGGATCTCATTGATTCACTGTTGAAATATGTGAATGACGAAAGTGCAAACGAAATGAGTCCTCAACTCCTGTTTTCACTGTCTGCAACAACCCAAGACCGCACGTCATTTGGGACGCGACTACAAAAGCTGAATTTGAATAGGGAGTTGGCAGGCCGTATAGCTGATTCACTTGCGAATGGCAATGATCTAGTGATGAGGGTATTGTCACCCTTGCCGCGATACTCCATCCTTCAATCTGGCTCGAACGTGTTCGAGTCGTACCCCGGGGACGAAGGAAACGGGTTTGTATGTATCCGTCTCATACAGCCGAGCCCGGCACCTTCATTTTGGACGATCAGTGATTGCTCAAGCTCTGAATGCGAATGCTCTTCAGAATCAGACTCCCCAAGTAGCCAACCAACAGAGGCGACATTTACTACAAATTGCAGATGTATCAGCTTTCCAGGTGGGAGGGGCAACGATCCTGACTTTGTACACCGCGATCCTGTTCACGATTGGAAATTTGCTCAAGCGGATGTTCATAGATAAGCGGCTTATTATTCCCTACATTGATATGCCATACACCCTCCATTTGTATCAACTGGTGCTGGATATCATGTATGCCCGACAAGATAACCAGCTTGAGATGGAGGAAATTTTGTACAACGGTCTGATTGATATTTACCGAGACCAACGAGAACTTGTACGATGGACAGGCGAACGCGCGCTTAAACTGCCAGATGCTTGGTGGGACAAGTCTGAAGTTGACAATCCGTTTATGGTTTACCCGTCTTTCATGGAAACAAGCACGGAGCCTTATCTGAATCGGGTCGTGGAATAGCTGCTACACAAGAGGGTTAGGTTGATGCAGGTGGCATCTGACCTGGATGCTCTGGTGCGTTTTCGATCATTCTGTCGGACTTTCCCCTACGTAGATCCGTCCGAGGTGGTGTAATTGTAACAAGCAGGTAAGGGTCGCTAGATCCTCCGCAAATTGTTCTTTGTAAATCTTCGAACATAGGCGAATGTTGGTAGATCCTCTGCAACTTGTAATGTATAAATCTTCGAACAAATACGAATGAAAAGTTTACATCAAATGGTTGCTGGTTGCAGGCTCGCGGTTGTTTTCATCGACCATCAACAGCCTTGGTTCGGAACAACAGTATTATCTTACAGATGAGGCGCTCAGATGAGGCGCTCAGAGTCGCACGTCAGAGGCACCGCTGAGCACATGTCATATTTTCAGCGATGACTTGCTGCACTCGCGCTTAGCGGAGATCGTGACCAGAGATAGCCTGAAAATGTAGATAACGTACATCATCGGCAGTACTGTACATTGTTAACAGGACCGATTTTGTAGTGCAAGCAGGAGAGTAGAACTTGGGGCATGTCTTTACGGTGCAGTCGCCGCCCGTTATATGCAACCTTGCCCTGGACAGAGTTCGGTTGCAATTAATGAGAAGTTGCCGTGGAACATCCGGTTAGTTCTTAGCCGTATAGTCAGTCCTGCAGTTTACACGATAGATACTCAATGAAGTAAAGTTTCATCACCAATCGTTAGTTTATCATACCATGTAAACATACCATACTGTAACCATACTGTAAACATGGTTGCCGATGTTTTCCGCGTGCAGTACAGTACAACACTTCAAAGGAGGATGCGACATACCGTACCGTACATTGCAGGCAATAATTGAGGCCGTTTGGCTTGAGCTGTCCAGAGGTTGACCAGAATCAAGTTCTAGGATGATTTACTTCTTTCTGAAAAACGAATCAATGGTACTATTTCTACTACGGCTCGCAGAGTCAGCACGACCAGCGAGCTGCGCTGCCTTTAAGCCCCTCAGAAAAGAACCATCCATGACGTTGTGATATTCCCCAATCCTCTTGGAAACCGCCAAAATTCTTAGCTGCTCTGAATATGGTGGCAGCGGCACAGCGTCTTCCCCATCCTCCTCCTCCAATTCCACATCACTGTTTTCATTCGCTGCAGTTGATATTTTTGCGATTAATCCCTGGTCAGTTACGATCTCTGTGCAGCCTGATTCCTCTTTGGGGTTCACTAAATCGGAAACACTGATAATCCTTCCGGGAGGCAAAAGCGAGTGTACATGAGAGTTCAAAAATTAGCACTCAGAATTTAGAAGATTGTCAGTAGCCATTCTCGCAGATGGTGACTCCGACGAACCCAATAGTCATGTATGAATCCAGCTGTTCCTAATCAACTAGTTAGGAATATCTTCCAAAATCCTTTTAAACGCTTTCATTGCTGAGAGCACGTCCACCTTATATATGTCTTCCACGCTTTCATCAATAAGGTCTAGAGCCCTTTGAATTTGCTAGTTACAGTACTTCACCTTCATTGCACCGATTGTTCCCGCATCCAAAGGCTGCATTTTGGATGTTGTATTAGGAGGCAGAAATATGAATTTTACGTTTCCAATTTCTGGCACAGTCTCCAAAGTACCATGTGCACTGCAGATGTGAATAAGAAGCACAACTTTGCGCCCAGGCTTCTTGGCAATGCCAGAACTAAAACGTTTGATCCATTCAAAAAACAAATTGCTTGTTATCTAAGTCTTTGAATTTTCATGGTAATCATAACCCAATTCAGCACCTTCTTTCTTCTTGAAACTTTTAGCCTTCCAACAATTTCCAATTATCATCAGTTCTATTTTTTACGTCCCATCAGCGTTGCTGCACGGCAAGAAAGTCAGTCAGTACTTAACCTTTTTCCTGCCCTGTAGCCGTTGCAATGCTAGAGTAATTTCCGGTACTAACTTATAGAACATACACACTCGTCGGCGTTAAAAATATCATTTACAGCGTATCCATTCAAGATATCACTTATTTTGGGCGATTTTCGACTTGCGGCTTCCAAATCAGCATCACCAATCTCCCCATATAGCTTTAAAGTTTGTAGTCACCATCTTCTTTTAAACCTTGTAAGCCATCCATCAGAAAAGTTGAAAGATATTATTTTGTCCACGTTTAGGTTTTCACTTGAACGGGAGAGCAAGTATTTTCCCTTCTTCATCATCATAGCGCCATTGATGTTGATTCTACGATGGGAACTATCACAAACCCACGAGAAAAGGGCTTCGTCTATTTGATGATGTTTTCCCTTTCTTTCCTGTGTATTTTTCATGATACGACGGCCACTTTTTGCCATGAAACTTTGACGGTTCTTAAGAGTTCTAGAGAATGTTGATTTGTGAGGGGCGCTCGGTAACTTGAACTTGTTTTTCGCCCACAATGCTAGTTCAATTAGTGTCGGGGTGCGTCCCTCCTTTGTTAACCGATCCACTTTTTCGCACAGTTGCTTCTTTTGCCCCATGGCTAATGCTGAATTCTTCATTTTTGTCACAGTTGGTAGATTGTAATGCTAATTCGGCAGAGCGGTTCTCCAAGATATTCAAACTGCCCTGAAGAACGAATGATAGGCTTAGTCGCAATTTCTTTAAGTAGTGATAATTTGCAGACTTTTTCTGAGGCATAATACTTTAATGACTAATTTGCGATCAGAATCAAAGGACGGTTGATCTTACTCTGTTGCCCTCTTGATTGTAATGGTTTTTTTGTGTTGAGTGGATATGAATGACACAGTACGAATCTGAAAATCACTGGTTGTCGCGAATGCCAACTGCTAACGGCAATAACCAGGTGCATACGGTAAGCATGTACAGCTGGATTACTTTGTACAGTATGAGCATTTCTGATATTGATCTGCTCATTTGAGGAACAGGGCATCATAAGTTCGCACATTTCGATAGCTCTGAGGAAGGGTCAAACGATTGCAGTAAAGGCGCATTGCAATAATCTTTGTTTTTGCATATTTTTTTTCGGGGATCTCATTTTGGTGGACGTCATTGTGTTGCAATTAGCTTGTTGTTGCAGCTACCAGGGGTTGCAGCTATCGTAAATTGACTGCATGTCTATGACGCGGTCAAAGATGCCTGTAACAATTCTTTGTTTTCGTTGCCACGGAGCGGTCATCAAAAAATATGGTTTCTTAAATGTGTGAGGGCAGTTTCGACGTTCAATCATTGTGTGACATGGGGTGGTTTACTAACATGTTTGGGTAAACGGGGTGGTAACATATACAGTACAGTATGTATAGTACTTTAATGCAAGAGGCCTAATAGTACTCTCAATCAAATATGCAGGCACTGATATGAGAGCCAATGAAATTCGATTGCGCTGGTATGCATTCTGAATATTTTATTTTATTTATCAGTGAATCCAGATTATGAAAATTCGCGCGCATATGACATAAGCTTTTCAAAATGAGAAAAAAACCCGCCACTAAGTACAATTGGCGGTAAATGCGAAACTGTAATTGTTTCCAATCGAAGATAGCGGCGTTTACGATTTGGCTTCGTGTTTCGTGTATTACCAAAAAACGCTACAGTAGATCGAACGTTTACACTTTTTCACAGAGTGCCGCACCAATTCTGTTCCTTTTCCCGATCCAAAATGCCTATTTGCCCCAACACAACCAATAATGTCACTATGAAATGTAATTTTCCTGTTCACTCACCTGCAGAAGCCCAAAATGCGTTTCCAATCCTGGCCGAGGCTGCTGCAGATAGGGCCGAAGAACTCGCTCGATTTGCAATCCCCAAACACGCGATTTAGAGCGACGAAGAGAATGATTCTTACAGCCCTGTTTTTGATGCATTTCAAAAAACTAGGGGAGCCACTGGCGTTCGTGAAATGATCAATTTTGACGCCGATGAATTCAGTACTATCTGGAATATGTTTTCAGATACCATAAGGGAATTTTACGACAACAGTCCCGGCAGAAAGTGACCGTATACTGGTAAGGATGTTTTCTTTATTTGTTTGGTGGTCCTCAAGTTTGGAACTCATTGGGATGTTGTAGCAAAAATATTCAACATCAAGGGCCCAACTTTTGAAAAGATTATTGTTAAGTTTATTGATAATCTATCTGATGCTGCTTACGATCCCCTTGTCGAAGACAATGAGGTGAACTTCACGTTTGGGGAGCTGGTTGAGGACGGTGTGCGGTTTCAGAATTATCACTTTGCCAGATATGCTACGGACGTTACTTTTCAGGAGTGCAACCGTCCAACTGGTAATACGCAAGAGGGGAAGCCGTAATTTTCTGGTAAACACAAGTTGTATAGGTATAAAGTAGAAGTCAGTGTGCTGAGGAATGAGGTCTCTGTGGATGTCACTGCGTACGACTTGGAAGTGTTGCAGACCAGGAAATTTTTCAACGAAATGCTCGCTTTCACAAGAGGGCCCTGCGAAAGAGAAATGGTGAGGTTGCTGCAATTGCTGATATTGGACTGTTGGCCGGAGAGTACCCGAATCACTGGGGGGTGCTCATGGACAAGGGACATCAGGAGCGGCGGAGATAGTTCGTGCTTTCATCCCAAAGAAGAAGCCCAAGAATGGAAGGTTAACCATAGAAAAGGAGGTGGTGAATAAGAAAATTTCATCTGACCGCATTATTGTTGAGAACTGGTTCGGGAGGCTGAAGATGTTATAGGGCGTAATGGGAGGGGATGGGAGATAGAAGGAGGACCGCTATGACTCAGAGTCCCGATTAAAAGCTGCAATTACCAATGGGAACGTTCAGATGCATTCGCTGCGCACAAAAGATGCCGCCCATCATGATGGGATTGTGTGGAGGCGATTTTTCACACTGCGGTGCGGTGCACCGCAGTGTACAATCGGAAACGAACTCAGCGAAAAGCGCAAGCAAACACAAACGCGTTTCCGCAACAAGTGACGTAGATTGACCTCAATGCGATTTAGAGCCTCAGAGCTCCCCGAAACTCAGCCTTCTACTCAGTAAAGACTCTTTGCGTTCCTCAAACCCTCTTCGCCATCCATTCATACCTTTCAGCCACATCACTTCGCCAATCCCAAGCACAAAACCGTGCTACCGCTCCAAAATCCCTGCTCCACTTTCCCTCCAAAGCCTCAACACTTTAGACTACTCTAGAAACCGTCCTCTACCGGAGCAAAATCTCCATCCACCCACCCCTCCGGCCGCAACTCGACGCGTTACCGCAGACCCACCCCCCATCCCCCCCCAATGCTCGGTGCATCGCAACCCCCAGTCATACCCCCCCGCCGTAGCACCTCACACCACTTCGTCACATGTACCCTCTCCCCATCCACAGTCCTCAACCCCTCTCTCCCTAAGCCTCAGCACATCGCATTATTGCAGCAAACATCTCCCCCACCACTGAACAGTCCCCACCTCTCCCCCCCGCAGTTCCCCCGACAGCCATCGAAGCCGCCACCTCTCCTCCCACAAGTCCCCCCGTAGCCATGCACAATCGCCACCCCAACCAGCCCCCCGGCCGCAACTCGACGCGTTACCGCAGACCCACCACACATCCCCCCCCAATGCTCGGTGTATCGCACTGCAGTTCCTCAGCACCTTCTTGCCGTAACAACCACCTTAATATAATGTACTGTAGGTAGCAAGATTGGGGGAGGAGCAATGGGGCGGAGAGCAGATTATAATTTGAAATTGCGCAAATGCGCATTGATTGCGTATTTGCTCGACTGTATCCTCCTTTGCAGTAATTGGCAACAGAAATACATTATTTTAAGTATAATTATCAGTTGTCAATCAAATTTTAATGGATTGAGTGCAATACTACTGTGATCCATAAGCAGAACTTGCATTAATTATTTCTCAGAAAGCAAGTGTTTGCGTTTGAGATTTAATGCGAGAGCTACTGACATTAAGAATTTTACTGCGTTAATTTCGGGGGTCCAGTGCAGGAACTGACTATGTTGCTACATGCCGTAGTGAAGGTATTTGGCCGACAAGTGTTCAAGGCACCAGGAGTCGGCGTCCAATATGAGTTGAAATACTTACTTCCCGGACTGAATGCATGGCCTGCCGACATTCTAGTGTACCCGAGGTCGGAAGAGATTAACACCTTGCCGCCCTTCCCAGTGGGATATAGGATGTAGGTTAGGCATAGGGCCTTTCTGTATCGCAAGTAGAAAAACTTTGGGTAGGGGGTATTTAATACGAAAGCTGGTACATACACTGATAGATGGTCGTGAGGAAGAGTCGCTGAATGGGTGTATCGTCACGGCAGACAGAGGGTATGGTAAGGAATTTTTTATGGGTATTATGAACAGATTGCCTTTCTTCAATGATAGTTCCACGTTGCGACTAGGTGTTCGAGGTCACATTCCTGAGAAAGCACATCTGAATTGTTGTGCATTATGTGGACAGCACAAGAAAAGTTTCATAGGTCATAGGTATGCATTCTGTTGCACTTTATGCCGTATTCATTTATGCGTTCGTGTTTACGAGGAATTGAGGAAGAGTTATTGGACCCTCTGGCATACGAATAGGACGCTGGAGCTACGGAGAACTCCGTTACCTGTGGAGAGTAACAGGGGGCAGGGCAGTATTGGGGGGTCGGATGGTGCAGTTGAAACGGGTGGTGACAGTAGCGCAGTTGGTGCTCAAAGTGGTAGTTCAGCGAATTCATTAAGAAGAAGGTCTGAGGAGTTGGAGCCAAGCAGTGAGAGGCCAGTTCGTAGACAAAGGCAAGCGTGGCAAGCTGTAGAATAATGCTAATACTAATATGTGATGTTGAGAACCGGAAGCGTAAAGTATGCTCCATATGTACGGTATACTGTACATAAGGGATTTTTTAGAACCCGAAATGACCTTCTAGACATCTAAATTTGCGAGAATCGCACGCTTCGATTATACCACCAATGTCTCCCATATTTAGCTGAATGAAAGGGCGGCACGTTCTGAAGAAGTTATTCAACTGTGTTTGCAAAAAGGCTGTGATATGCTGAACTTTCGGGAACATAAATTTTATGTACTCTATAGCGTACATAAAAATCTGGCACTACGGGTATGTAATGGAATACATCAACATTGAGGATGATGTACACGGTAAAGTTTGTACTCTGCATATGAAAACGTCAAATATGTATATCAAACACAACGATACATTCACTGCATATTGATTGGAATCATTACACGGCTGATTAAATTACAGTTAAACAAAAATGGCGGAAAATATTATGGCGAACTGAGTATCACAAGTAGACGCTCTCCTTGCCAGCAATCGCATCCAATCGGTGATGAACCGTTCAAGCAAGTTTCAATCCAGTACTACTGTATTAGTTCGGCAGCGCAGACATGAGCTCTTTTAATATTGTTTCTATTCTTGGCAACGGAAGGGAAGATATAGATCGCTCGGTATTCGGCGCAAAGGCTATATTCCGCAAGGAAGAGGGTAAGTTTTTTATTTCACGAAACGTCAAATCCATTGAAGCTGAAGTCGCCCCTGCTCTCCCATCATATCCCGCTACGCTACCTGGCTGATATGCGGCGTTCATTAGGATGGAAGGACTCAACTTACCAGAAGAATAGTTCATTCAGTCATGCCCTTATGAGAACCAAAGCTACTAGGCCTTCGAGAGTATTTGTTCTCAACCCTTGGCACAATGATAGTAGAAGAACCATGTCATGCTAAGGGATTAAAGCATGTGAGACATTTATAGCTTGCAAAAATCGATTCAATTTGGGTCCTTGGGAAGCTCGAGAAGAAGAAGTTTTAGATTTTTTACCCAGAGTGTCGAATGCAGAAGAAAACCTCGCGAAGCAAGTTTTCTATTTTGCCCAGAATTCATTTCTGTTACATTTCAAGCGTTTCATTTCGAGAATGGAATTGGATCAACAGGAAGCGCTCCATTTCGAAATATGTCGACAGAGAAGATGTCCGAATGGGGTTTTTCGGTAAGGGAAACTCTTCGGTATGGGATCAAAGGATGGAATGTTGTGTCGAGATGACCAGACTTCATTGGATGTGCGTCGTACACTGGAAACTCAAGGGGGTGCAATTCGGTAAAAAATTTCGCGACTTCAAGGAGCAAGCCCTGAAATAATGGAGAGATTGTTGTTCGAAGCTAAGCAAGGGGTTTTTCCTGAAGATGATGTCCAAGGTATTCCATGTGACCCTCTGAGCTCCTCGTATCAGGGACGGTACTGCCCATCCCCTGGACATGGACAATATGCTCCTCTTGTTAGCTCCATAGATTGCTACGTAATATATCATTTTTTCATGAAGATTGATAGTGAGACCAAGCATCTGAAATGGGTCGTTGTTGTTAGGGATAGAGAGCACAAGCTTTGGTGGCCTTATATTAAGCCAGACTCATCTGCTGTTCATCGATTCGCGCAGGATGCGTTCAATTCTGACAAGAGAATAACAGCAGCGCAATTATCTTAAAGAATTCAAGAACAGTTTTTTGTAAGAGATCCGTTGAACTCAGTAAGATATGTTGTTTCTAGGCTTAAGTCAGAGAAGTACCCTCTAGGAAGATCTGTACAGACTCCGGATGCAAGAGTCAGTGAACAGAAGTAAGGATATTTGGGGACATCTGGGTCAGTTCGTGATAGAGAAAGCATATCATATAGATATATTTATTCTATCATCGACAATTGTGACGTAGATTTGACAAAGAGTGGTAGGAATGAAGTGGGTATGTCGGTAATCGTGGGTTTCCCGCAGGAACTCGACGCTAGTGTCCGAAGTCCTCATTTCAGATGCGATCGAACTTTTGGAATTGTAAGGCACTGAGTCTCCTTTGAAATGGTTTCTATCGTCGCAAAAGATAAAGTAACCGGCAAGTGTTGCGATGCATCAGATTACAGCATCCAACAGGATGGCGTCAAGATAGCTGTTCTTCCACCATTTTGTACAAAAAATAAGTGGAAGGGGTTTAGAAGATCCCCTGAAAGCAGGAAGCGGCTCTCGTCTGAAAATAGCAAGAGATTTTGAAAAGACCTTCTGTACTGCACTCGGCACTAGTTTCAGTGAACATTACAGAACTGGCACACCAGGGGATTAAGTTGCATGTACTGCGGTAGGATGTGACGTCCATGCGAAGCGTATGTATGGGAGAAAGTTGGTAGGGATACTGCTTCTCTTCAACTATATCTGTAGGCCATCGGTACGAGAGAAAACATTACGAAGGCTGGATGTACTGGATCTCTGAACGCAATGAAAGAGTATGAGCAGAATTGTAATTATTTTGCAGATTGGCTTTTGAGGAACCAGTACGCATTCATGCTTTGGTTTCTAAGGTATTCCACGAACATTACACAAGCCAAATTGCATTGTCCTGCTTTTTTGACACAAATCCTAGTTAATGTTTGCATTCGCGGATAAAATCACTAATGGAGTTTACTTGTAGCAGGGGACGCGGTTTAGAGTTGCTCGATGTCATCGAGATTCTAAGGAAGATGTATTCCGGAGATCTACGCAATCTGAGTGGAACGGCCGTAGTCTACGGATCTCATATGTTTTCTAAAACGAACTGGCGTTTTAGAAAACATATGAGATCAAACCAAAACAAAACTCGAAAGCCTTCAGCAGAGGTTATTGTGATCGATGATGATGAAGTTGAAGCATTCCAGCCGAAATCTGCTAAACGGACTAGGAAGAAAGACATGAAACAGAGTGAGCTCGCTGCTCTCCGAAGTCAGGTACAGAACCTAGAGAAAATGTTACGGGAACTGTTTGAGGGGAGAGGTACGCAATGTTCTCCTCAGAATGGTAAAGCGTAGCGGCTGGTCTAGTTAACTTGTCCATATTGTATCAATAATCTTGATGATGTATTTTTATACATGATGTATGTTTATGCATCTTGATATTGTATGCAAGAATATATAAAAATCCCTGATTCGATGGCATGATATTTATGAATCCCATATCCTTTCCCTTAGCCTGCACGCCCTCCTCATGGCCACCAGGGAGCCCCTGAGCGCCTGAATCCGAGTATAGCGCTTCGTGTCGTGAGATCGCTACGGAAAAATGCGCCGTGATTTCGAACGACGTATCAGGCAGCTTAATGAAGGCTCACAGAAACGTGTAAAGAATACGGACTTCAGAAAATGTTCTTAAGATAACCCCGCTGAAACCGCAAATTGACCAATCCCCAGTCGAGAAAGTTGGGAAAATTTTCCATTGTTTAGTATGAAATACTCCTTGTATAATTGCGTTATAAATACAGAAAGCATTTATGGCACAATATCATGGTTCGTGGTACTGTTTCTCTCCATCGAGATGCAAGGACACTCCATGTTTCGGCATTTATTTCACACTTTGAATGTGGCGATCCTTTTAGACACATTCGTTACGGCACAAGTAACAAAAGTAATAATCTATTTTCTCGTTCGTGTCCACGCAAGTCGCGGTTCGTTTCCACCCCGGACTGTTGATTCAATAACATAACCACCTTCCAAGAATATCCTTCGGCGAATTTCGTCCAGTAAAGCCGCGAAATTTTCTGCACTTTGCACTTGCTAAATGACGCTCAAACACCGACCTCGACTGGAAACCGTACCTGTCCGTACAAACTGCATTTCAATGTGGACAAACAGCTTTTACCTTACCATACTTAATATGGTTTCCCATATTCACCATCTCCTCACAAACCTCCCTGTATGGAAATTTCATAGTTTTAACTGCTCTCTTCTTCACTTCAACAATAACCTCATCGACTTAAGAAGATGGAGCCGGCGTACCTGATGCATCTCCTATCGAAATCTCCTTCCGCGTCAGACCGTTCATAAGGAGGAGCAAGGACACGGCGGGCTTTTTTCCCTCGCGAACCAGCCCCAACAATTCCATTCATCTCATTATTCGTGGGATTTATTTTACGCGGTGCTTTCCCCCTTGCTGTAGAACTCGCTTTACTTTCCAGCTTTCCAAGTTTATCCAATTCACTTGTCGGAGGAGGCCATTGACGGCGCTGTGCCTTATCACCAGTGGTGGAGCGCGGATTTGGATTCCTTGACGACCTTCCACTTTCGCCAAACGCAGCAGCCTTCGCAGTGGGCCTGCGGCTGCGCTGAGATTTTCTCACTCCTTCCATTTGGGTGCTGAAGTTGCACGAGTGGAGGTGTTATGGGCACTCTGGGATGGGTTGAAAGGAGAGTAAATGGGATGGCACGCCCACATTCAGATGGTGACAGGGGAGGCTACTGGAGTGGGCTGCTCGATTGGGGTCGGTGGATCGGAGTGACTTGGTGGAGAAGTTGGGGAGTGATGCTGAAGTTGGTGGAGGAGGAGGTTGCAGAAGGTGGGGGGAGAGGGCAAAGGAAGAGGTTGCAGGGTGTAGGGAGAGAAAGGCACAAGAGGGGTGACTGTTGCTGGAGACTGGAATCCTCCAACCTCTTTTACATCGACCTCTCGTCATTTCGAATGAAAAATGTTTTCTTGAATAATCCGTAGTAACAGAAATGGTATAATGATATCTTTTTTACATCATTGGTTGCAAGTTTAGTCATTATTCTACCGTTCAGGACGCGAAGCCAATATTCATATTTTGTATCAAAATTTGAAGTGATGTATTTACATTATGAATACATCATCTATGCATGTGATGTATTTTTTACATCACATCAAGTTCGGTTCTTTAGAGGGGTTCTGGTATGTATGCGACAGACAGGCATTACAGCATCTGTCTGTACAGCATCTGTCTGCAATAAGTGTTGCCAGGAGCTCCGCAGGTAAATATTATTTAAAATTCTGTATTACACTCAAAAGGGCGCCGGTACCCACATGTCAAAAACATTCTGTATTTTTCATTACTTTTCTCCATAAACAATCAATATGTTTGGAAGGGTGGAGGGGGTACAGAAGAGTCCTAGGCCTAACCTACGTCCCTCCCGTCAGGGTGGCGTGCGACGTAACAGTAACATCGCCATTCCAAGAGGAGTTCATGTCTATTGGAGCGCGCGAGGCATGCATCGTTGACAATGCAGCGAAAAGACGGAAAAATAGGGAGCTTGCCAGCAAAATAGCAACCATCTCCTGCGAAGCTCTCCCAGAACGATCAAAATTGGGATGGATTATGTGCCGCTAGCTTTCGACTCACTTGGATCGCCGTATGCGACGACGTCGAAGGTAATCGACGAATATGCGGCCACTGTCGCAACCCGCAGCGAAAGCTCGATAGAAGAAGTGAGGACTCGGCTTTATCAGCAACTTATTTATGCGATTTGTTCCTCGTGTGCCGTGTCTGTAAGTATATCGCGCCCCACAACATGAAGAGTTTAGCCACCCTATTCAAACCTAATTGATTTAAGGTTCGTCACAGTCGGGTATTCAATACTTTATATGTTGCACCTGCATATTTCTGTGGTAAAGTAAACACTGTAATGTAGCTATTATAGTTAAGTGCTAATCGGGAGTTCCACGTCGGCAACGTGCACAGGTGTACGGGACACGATAGCGTTCGACAGAGAACCATATCTTGTAACCAATATGTGAAATAACAGGTTGCCACTATATCTTTGAATTAAACCCCCCAATTTAACCCAAACAACGTTGTATTAAACTCAAGCACCAACTGAGGCCCCCAAAACAAGGGCCTGACAGCACCTTTAGTACAGTAGACCAGCGACCATAGTGCATTGATATGTATGATATACCCACATAGACACCCTACACATGAAGCAAACCATATCACTCAGTAAGAATGCCACTGGTAGGCGTCACGCAACGGTCCACAAACCTTGACGCTTTACAGTACCGTCAATGACAATGGAATCATACAAGCAGCTGTTCCAGGTGTTGAAGCACTGAGCTGAAAACAAACGCTAAAAGACCATGGTTATATATCCAAATGTATCTTTACTATGGTTCCACGTGAAAATATTTATTAGCAAACATATGAATTCTTTTTATTCGAAGAAGATCTCAAGATCATGTTTATATGACCAAACGCCTCAAGACCTTGATTTTATAACCAAATATTTCATTTTCATAGATTGACAGTAGTCCCATATAACATGGATATATTGCCTCGTTTTAATGAAAGAGGGCCTAAAATCATGCTTATAGGACCAAACTTTTCGTTTTCATGGTCATAAATAGCGTTATATGCTACCTTATGAAATTGTTTGAATGACAAAAGGCCCCGTAAAAATGATTTTACGACGAAATAAATGCTTTTCACTGCGTTTTGGTCATCTGAAGAAAGATCAAACAAGAATTAACACAGTCAAAAACCGCAATAATTGAGTATTAGCAGATTATAGAAACAAAATGCTAGTGGTTTTCAATGCAGACTAAGAAGAGCAGTAAATGAACTGTTTTGAAATGATAAATAGAGGCAGAAGAAATAGATCATCAGTAGAGAAAGTTTTATTTTAAACAGAAAGGGAAAACACCCATACAACAGTTCCTGCAAATTCTGGGATACCGCTGCTGAGGTCTTCTTCGTAGTGACATTGACAAGTTCGGGAACAAAAGAATAAGTAAACAAAGAACGGCAAATATTGGTATCTATTTTTGGGATTGAGATAAGCTTAAGTTTTGCTGCGAGTCGATCCATTGCATCGTTGTTGGGAAAACTGAAGTTTTCTGCTGCGTTGTCACTTATTGAACTGAGTTAGCCTAGTTGCACACTTTTCCCAACGTGAGCCATGACGTAGAGCCCGCACTTGATCTCATCATCCTGTTCAGGGCCGACGATGCCAATCGCCGTTCCAATATAGAACTTCTTCACTTTGGCAATTACCACCTGCACTGGGTCATTATCATCTCCAGTTCGTGTACCAGTGCTCCGCTTTGACCTCGTACCACGATCAGAATGGTTCGGACTTATCTCTTACTGAAAGAACCCTTCGATGAATCGAAGCTCTGTCTTAAAACTCAAATCATTGGAAAAACCTCCAAGACTATCAGTAACTATCAAATGGGGTTTGCCGGCGCCAGGATGCTCAAAGAGGTCAATACCGTCTACATTACCCTCATTCTTGATAGCATCGATTAATAAACGAGACGCATGGTCCATTTTGTTGATTGCACCAAAGACATAATGATTTACGGGTAAATCCAGCCCTTCCCTTGGTGCTCTCCTCCCCCCTACCACAGGTAAGTATCTTGGGAAAAATCCAGTCAAAACTATACAGAACTTCTGGTGGCTCCCTCCAAAATATCCTAACCAGTCTCCTTGCAAGGATTTCCACTCAAAACCATGCCCCTCCCGGAACCTCAGTGATAATTGAAGGTTTCTAAATCACCCAGATAGATTCGCTTTCAAAAATTGGTGCATCAAAATCACCCATCCCAGTAAGGCAAGCAAGATCCCAAGGAACGGCGTCGTCCGACGTCACCGATGTATAATTCCGGAAAGGTAGATAGCCGCCCTTTACACATTTCGTTTCTACCTCACTGACAACCAAAAAGACAGTGAATCAGGCCAGTCATCCGGTTCTTCCAATCCCCCTGTCGACCCTAATGACTTACAATCACTATCTTCTGACCCAGGAGTCACTAAATCCCTGCTTTTCGAACCGTCTGCCACCTTTTTATCGCTTCCTGGAACACTAGTATTTTTACCCTTGCAATCTGGACTTGGTTTATCCTGATCATTTCTTTCTGGCGGTGAAAAAAGTTCGGATTTCTCTCCGTCCCTTGTATATTTCGTAAACTTCTGCTCCTCAATTTCACCTCCTTCGAGTTCACTTACATCTGACTCTCTCCCGTCGATTTACTTTTTTCGGCTTTCTCTTTTCAAAATCAACCATGAACGCACGCCGGTGGCATTTTGACGTTTCACTTCGGGTAAGTTATGCAAAACATCACTGAAGTTTCCCTCCTTTACTTTTGCTCCCTCGCTGATTCTCAAAATCTCAATAGAACCATCATCATCGTACAATTTATCTCCATGCATTGCATCGAAAAAACTATCTCCTTCTACAATGGCTGGTTGGCATCTGGCTTCTTTTTTTACTTCCAGAACTGCATTGCTCAATGTCGCTGCTGATCTATCATTCTTTGGATTCATCGATAATCAAAAACATTCTGGGTTCGAAAAGTGACCCTAAGTCGTCATTAATACTCTTACTAGCCTCACGCGTCGTCTTACCCGAGCGCTCAGTTCTTTTATCTTTCTTCTCTTCTTCTTCTTTACTGACATTTTGGTCTTTGCTTTTTGAATTACCAATGGTGTCACCATTACCTTGTGAACCATCGTCTAACTTTGAAACTTTTTCATCCCCAACGAACTCGTTTTTGTAGACACTTTCCTATTACCCTGGGAACGTATGGTAAACTCCGCCTTTGTCGTCGATTCCAACAATTTGTTCTCTTTCCCAACGAGAGATATTGGCGCTTCGCGCTTACTAGCAGTCTTCACATCCTCACTGATTCCTTCTTCATTTATATCCATCTTATTTACGTCTTCGCTGGAATCAGCATCAGCAGAAACATTCCAGCCAATTCGTGAGGAACGTTTCACTTGCATATTCTCCTTCTTTCGATTGTCATTCCCGTTCAAGGCGCTCTTATTCGTACCATAATCCTTTTTGGCAGAACGTTTGCGAACTTATCTCCATCTTTGTACATTTGTAGCAATCTCACGTGATTCTTCCCATGAGACAGCAACAGTCCCTACTCTGCAGTTGTAAATACCCCTTTTTTCCAAATTAGCGTGAGTCCCCTATCGTGAAATCTTACCTTTGTAAAAATCAAATGCATCTACTTCCAAGACACCTTCGTTCCCCGTACATACCCGCGAAAGCGCCCGTATTGCAGCAGCCAATGGTGTTCTAGACAAATTTCCCATTTGCGATATTCGACAAACTTCTTCCTGAAACACAGGAAATCTAATAACTCGCAACTTACGAGAATTACTTTCTCATCTCACAACTGGGGATGACCGAGTCGGCGACTGATTTGAGCTACCATATCCCCCAGCTTCTTTCCCTTCTTCTGCTACTGGTTGATATGAGACGTATTTTTCCCAAACGTCTCTCCCTTCTTCTGCAGCCGATGGCAGATTACGTTCATTCTGGTCTCCACTATTTCCTGATATATTGAATAACTTCTACGAGAGAGTAATAGTAACGTAGATAATACGAGAATGGATGTACTTGTACAAGCTTAGCTATTGCCAGCCCTTCCAGTGATTACGATGTAAATAGGCTGTGAGCGTTGACCTCGAAAGACGCACAGTGAGATAGAGCACCTTGTGAGTGAAAAGGAGAACATGCACAGGTTAACTATTAGCCAAACTTTGAAAGCCTGTTGGTATGAACGCTTGGATACTGGAACTCACTGACTGCCGCAGTCGTATTCCTAGTATTCGTTGGCGTAAACTAAACCAGCCCCCGTCACGCACTTGAGAGAGATGAAACGGAAAGGGGGAGACTAGAAGTTGATTTCAAACCTTGAATTTTCCATCATTAGGCGATGGATACAGCAAACAATGAATATGCCCCCAAATCATCCGTAGGAGCCTGCAAGCTAAAAATAACAGTCAAAATAGGCTTTCCACTATTTCAGTTGAAATAAGGTCTGCTCGAGGTCCCTTCAATAATTTGTAAATAATTACATACCACAAATAGGCGATAAGATGTTCTCTTATGATTAAATCTATAGTTTTCAAATATCGATGCATTTTGTAGTGGAAAATTCCAGTCTCGAATCAGTGAATGTATGGGGTTTTTCGTAAAAGATGATTTTAACTTGCTTTGGAAGGCACCAAAAATGGTCCGTTATAAGTGGCCATTCATATCCTGGTATGAGCCTTGTTCTTAAAACATTTTTCTGAAAAAATAAGCGTTAAGTATGAAACAGGGAGCTCTGGTTTCTTTAAATGACATTTTATCGAACAAAAGGCCCTCGCACCATCATTGTATAGCCATTGTGGTAAAAACATCCTTTAAAAGAACGATAATCAAAAACATATCATTTTAGATAATTTGAATCGCAATTCATTATTTATTAAGAAAAATGAACCTCCTGTAACTTTAGTTCCTTACTTATTAGATGTTTGCAACAATAATCAAGTATGTGCACCACTTTCAATTATTAAAAAGTTCTTCATTAACCCACTTCCTCAGACGATTTAAGGTCTTTAGACTAAAGCAACGCAAGACTTTGTTCCATCTTAACTACATGGGATACCTGGGTAATTACGAAATCCGTAGGATGATAGATCAATCATTTACTATAAGGTAGTTTAGTGGACCTAGGGGACTTCTCGTAAACAAATTCGGAATGGATTGCGACTAATGCTATGCACTATACGCTACTAGCAATGGTACTAGAACGATTCTCAGTTCGCTTCAGATAAAGCTAAGAAGTCTTTTTACTCGCACAAACAACCATACTGAGAACTAAACCTCAACTTGCAAAGCTACAACTCCAGATTTCTCCTGCATATTCTGGTAGCGTTTCTTCTGGCCTTTATCAATATCACGCGACGGACATACTAATTCTAATCCGCCACTGTTATTACCTTTTCTGACGTCGTCCCAAAAAGACTGTAACATCGTGGTCTTCTTATGACAAAATGTAGAGCTATCACCGATAATGATTAGACGAAAACGGGCTCGACTTGTAGTAAAGTCTAAACAGCGAGCGTCAGATAGGACCCCGACCTTCCTCTGACGATTTCTCCTCGCAAGAGAGACAATGAAGATTTCACGCTCATCCTCTTGCATGGAATCCGTTGATGCAAACTCAGTACAATGCTTCTCCCCAAACCCCTGTTTCGAGAGAATGCAGCTAGAGATTCGTAACGTTTCTTCTAATTTTTCCACTTATTCCTTATACAAAGACGTTATTAAAATTATCTCAGGACCATCCCGTATTAGGCAAACCTTGTACAACATTTTTAGAATCCCTCCACTAGATCTAATTCAACCTCGTTGTAGAACTGACCTTCACCACAATTCTTCTGAAACAGAAACCCTCTCTGGGCAGTATCCACCGCGGTAAACAGAGCAAAGGCAAATTCTGAACTTCCAACATCTGTATACGGCTTGTTAAACTCATCTGCAGAAGGGCGATCCATAGTGTTGTAAGTTGGTGTCATTTGAATACGCCCAATAGACGGATGCATGCGTTACTGTCTGTTCAACTTTGAATGACCAACACCTTTACCCTTAACCATCCTCTCAAAACTAGAATCATCTCCGCCATGAACAACTCAAACATGCCAATCATAATCCACACATCTTTCTACAAACATCTAAACCTTGGCTAATGTGGCTAACGAAAACCCCAAGTGGATTATGTCACCTTATACTCGCACTGTTTAAACTTGAGGAGGTAGAAGACGCTACTAACCTTTTTTTTCGCCTTGAAAAGTCCAATCCGGGGATTCTTGACATTGTTCTCCTCCGTTTCCCTCAACTCTATCGAGCGCAGTAGGAAGAGATCAACTTCCTTGAAATCGATCGGATTGATCATCCTATCATATAACTTCTTAGCTTCGACGTCCTCATAGGCCCTGATCGGCGTTTTCTGTCTAATAACTGGCTGTGAAAGAGCTCGAAAATATTTAAAATGACCTCTGCTTCTTCACCTACTTCAATCCATACTTGGAAATATTTTCGATAAAGATCGCTTTGAAGGGCTTCATTCCTTCTGCTTGCTTGTTATACCGTAAGAAGTCCAGAGAAAAGTTCTCATCTCGTTCACTCGCTCCCGTGAACGTCTAGCAGGCAACTTCCTAGATAATAGTTCGGTTCCATCTCTCAATAAATTCATTTTACTGTTGGTGGAAAAGTTAGGCCGGTATCCAGCCTGTTTCGAGCACAATTGCAATATTACTGACCGCAGTTCTGATCAAATTTGGTCCTTCATCCAAGAAAATAGTATACTCCATATTTCCATATAAAATAATCTACCAGCACTAGGTCAATGGTCTGGACTAGCTCATTACAATCCAGCTCCTACATTCGAGGTTCCACTATTTATAGAGCATCATTCCTTTACTTTCCAGACTCTCTCTAGAGAGCCGCAGTTTGTTGCAACAAAAAATCCCCAAAACTACAATGACCGCAGTTTCTTAATCTCGTGATTTAAGCGTAGTTTGGTATTGAAGAAGTTCTATAGGGAACTATTTTACATAGTTAGACATGATCACATCGTAGATGGGGACCTGCAAAGAAATAAGCAAACTATAGGCGAAACTTAGTTTCGACACCTAATCGTATCTTTTATTCCACTTTAGGTCGAAGAACTTGTTCTAAACCGCGCTGAACTGGGAATTGTTGCACATTTCGGCTCCGAGATGGTCCCACAACTCATTTGTAGTAACATCCCATTGCACTCTAAACAAAGCATCAAAATTCCTGGCTGCATCACTTTCAAATGTACTGAAAAAATGGCATCCTTAGTCTCTCTGCTGAATGATAAAGTCATTTAGAAGGCTAAAAATGGTGCTTTTGGTATAGAAGACCTATCTATCTCCCACCTTACCGCTATAAAGGTTCTCCAAAGAACTCTTGTATATCTTGTTAGTCATGTACACAGTATTTGTGTTATTAGCATCTCCTTTTGACCTCAACTCACCACAAAATTTATCTACACCCGCCGCTTGACTATTTTACCAGCTTTTCTCTTCTGAAACTAACCTATATGTTGCCTATTTATCTTTCTAAACTTCTCGGTAAGCAATAATGCCTTCTCCTAGCCACTGAAAAACATGTTACTGTCCAGCAGATTTCTTTCATCATTTAACAAAGTATTCACATTTTTGCCGTATCTTCTGCCTTGATTTCCTTTTGGAGCTAGAACGGCCTGCTTTCGAAACATCGAAAAATCTCTCCGTAAGACAACCTTTTCTTGGTCAATCATCGGTACTTAATGGCTTCGGTTCACGCTTGTACCTTATCGAAGCTATTCCCTACTCAGAGGCGAATTTTGGCCTTATACCCGGCAATTATTTATCCTTATACTTAAATGTATAACTACTTTCTCTTCTTTATCCGGATAAATACAGCCCTTGAGTACTCAATTTGAAAAGGAAGTCCTTTTCTATTATTTAGTACTAAAACACCTTTGCGTAACCTGACTACGATATGTCGGAATCTCGAAAGTTTTTGAAATGCCATAAAGGATTTGCCCCAAGCAAATAACTTCCATTAAACTGTTTTGCCTTTCATTAACGACGAAACATCGTTCAGAGATTCCGAAGACCCTTGTACCTTGATTAAATCCTTGCTATAACCGGATTGAACGGTCATTTTCGTAATATCGATTTTATGTTACAACTTTGACTCCAAATTTCTCAGCAAGGGCCAAGCTGATGTTCAAGCGATCACTGGTGCCTCTCTCATCGCAGAATCAAGGTCAGGAGCCATTTGAATAGACTAGTAAGATGCACTGAGTTGACATTAGCTGTGTGGTAGACTCGGTTTCAGCGAGGGGGGGCGAGAAAGGGCGGGCACAGTGAATGGGTACACAGGTCCCCGGGGTAACGTTGCAGTTCGGTATTTGAGTCATTTAATAGAGCGAGCCCTTGAAACGTTAGGTTAGCGCGATTCTCCGTTAGTCGTTCTCAGTATCTTATCCTTTTTCCGCGCCCCCATCGGGTTGTGAGGACTGTGTTATATAGCGGTTGAGATAGCTATAAGCAGTTGATACAGTAGACTATAGCGACTATATCACCAAGCACATAGTGGAATAGTACTACCGCGTGGCAATCTAGTGCTCAAGTCATTGCAATTGCCAAGTCAGATCTGTCGTGGCTGATGATTGGTCACGACCGTTTGTACAGTATGCACTTTACAACCAGGTGAGCTATTGACAGTAAACTACTGTACTGTACAGTGCTGTACGTGTTTCTTGGACTCAAATGACAGCACACGTGTAATTTGTTACTGTAAAGTGAAACACAGAGACGCGGACGCGGATGGAACTCGATCTAGATTTGAGTAGACAGCATATTTTACTTATCTGATATTTCGAGTATACACTGCCTGACCGCCTGCAAAGATTGAGATCGAATCGGATGATCTGCATCGGTCACATGAGTAGGTTTTCTCACCTTTCAAGCATGAGATGATGCAAGCAGAGGGCCGAGTACGGCTCTCCCTTCCGGATGGATCCCCATGCCCTTGCGGGCGGGGTTGGCAGTTGACTGGTTGTACCGCATCTACGGAAGCCATCTATCAATTGTAATCTCAGTTACGCGCACATGCCGAAACGCGTCTTGGTAAGTGAGCAGGTCGCTTTCAGAAGTGACAGAAATATTGGTAATGACCAAATTTTTCGCCACTGTCTTTGAAAGCCGCAACTTGTTCTGCAGAGCTGACCACGATCGATCGATTCGAGTCTTGTCTGCGGCTTGCGGCTCAAGCCGTAACACAATACAATACGGCGCATGCGCATGTCCTTTTGCATTTGCAGGATACAGAACCCAATCCACACCATATTTCACACCTGACCTCGGCAACCAGCCTGCCGCTCGGTACAACGAGTACGCCACAAACAGTTTCGGAAACCTCGCGTCCCGCTCTGCAAACATCGTCCACACAACCCCCGCATCTTGCAACAAGCCCCCCTTGCCGTCCCGTACCACCAAGCATTTCCTCACAAACAAGCAATAAAACGCCTCTACCAAAGTCAGCTGCAAGTGCTCCGTATTGTCATCCTCTCTCTTGTCCTTGTGCACATCCTGTGTCCGCTTTCCCTCCAGCGTGAGTAATTGACGCAAAGCACGCCCCTTGACAGAAGCAACATCCAGCCTCTCATGCCCATTGTACGACGGCGCAGACCTCGACAAATTCGCCTTCCCACACGGACCATGCACGTTCCAAAACGCCAGTATCTGATCCTGCCCCATAATCCAAACACTACGCGGCCGCAACACACCAACAAATCGAGCGCCCAACCCGCCGCGCCGAGTCATCTCCCCCTCATCATGCCCCCCACCACCACCACCACACCCATTCCCACCCTCCCCCACCTCGAAAACCCCACCCTTGTTCAAATACGCCGCATACAACCCACACTCCTCGGGAAACCGTCGTGGCACAGATAACACATGCGCGGCACTACGCCTCCTTCTTCGAATCACCGGCCGCACCCCCATGGCCGATGATGTATTTGCAGGCAACGACACATGGACCGAGGGTTCAACTGGAGGACATCGTGCCATATCGGCGGCCAGGCGCGTCTCCAAAGTGCGGCGTAGGCCGCCAGTGCTCAGGTTGCGACGACAGAGTTCGATTCGAAGCGAATGTAACGAAAGTTTGGCGATGACGTCGGGAATATCGGCGTCGGCGGGTCTCCATGGCGCCGTCTGTGCAGAGCGCGGTTTGTTGTTGTTTGGTGGACGGGCGGCGGGTTTTGTCATTGGGAAGGGCAAGTGTGCGGGGGATTGCGACGGGAGATGCTGTGTACAGGGGTGTCGGTGAAATGGGTCACAACAGGTGCGGATCCACGACGGCCGCGGTCCAATCGGAGTCGGAAATCCAAGTGGATGGGGGACTAGACTCAAGTTTCTAGTGGTTCAAGGTGCCCTCAAGTACAGTATTCGTAATGCAAGAATTCACCTGACACGTTGCCATTGATGTTGTCCCAATGCCATCCTGTGATCCGATACATATGGTTCACGCCCCGCTGCGCGATTTCGGCCACGTCAGAATCCGCATCTACCGTGGTAGCAATCCAATCGGAGTGGTACGACGAGCTTGGCGAAACACAACTCCTTCGCCAACAGCTCTATACGCTACATTCGCAACAGATCGCCGACGCCAAAATCGGGTTTGCGGTCATCTTCCGGACCGCATCAACCACCCACGCTTCTCAAAACCTGCCTCAAATTCTACCGCAACCATCCTCATCGCTCAACCGAACAAAGCAAATTGCCCCCACTTAACGGCATGTACTAAACGGGCGTCATCCAGCAGAATGACCCAGCCGCGCCGTGTCTACGTCTTTCATCGTTCCGACGGCAAATGCATCCACGACGACAACTGGGACGACCAAACGCCCTCCTCCCCCGCACCCGCCCAACCCATCCCCTCCTCCACACTCTGGCCCTTAATCCAGGTCTTTATTCAATTTGCACGGGAGGTACAAGGCGGCTCTGTGAAACGCCTGGTCTTCAAGAACCCGGCTGACTATGCCCCCACGGTCACCCGGTTCCAACCCATGCCGCAGTCCCGCAAGTCCACCGCCACCCCCCCCCATCGTCGTTCACATCGCCCACAACGATCTCTTCGCAGTCGCCGTGACAGATCATGTCCCCATCACTCATCATGCCTCTACCCTCACCGCAGACGAGACTGATCAAGCCCCTGTTTTCACCATTTCCGACTTTTGCGAGTCGTTGCTCGACTTTCTCGACCATGAGCAGGCCGCGTACCTGGCCACTCTCACAAGCGACGATCAGAAGAGTATGACGCAGGAGGGAGGAACGTCCAACCGGCCAAGTGGTGACCATGACGAAAGTTCACACAAGACGCTGCCGTCCAGCTCTTTACAGCGGTCGACCAACACATCGTCCGAGTCGCTGCAAACCGCGTCTCACTCGGATCTGTCGCAATACGCGGATGATGACCCGGCGCCAAACGGAGCTAGTGCAAGACCTGTAGTAGACATTGATAAATCGAGACTATCCGAATTTGTAAGAAACACACAAAACCTGTTGCGCTATTAAACGATCAAGATGAAAAGGGAAATGTGTTCAGTCTTCATCTTACAAGACTGAGAGGAATGCAGCCCAAAGTACGGACGTCTCTTTACTAGACACGACTAACGACGATTGGCAATAGGCATCTTGGTAGCACCTTTGGGTGCCGGTCCGCGTGGCATCTTTGGCTTTGCCGCCTTCTTCCTCTCCTTAACATCTTTCAAAGCGGCTTCCCTAGCAGCCCTACGCACCTCTGGACGTTGATTACGCTTTGCCTTGATAACCTCCAGAGACGCACCCTCGACAGCCTTGGGCGCCGAGGAAATCTTTCGACGGTTGCGACGGCGCTGAGTCTCCTCCTGAATGCCCTTCTTGTTCAGCCGGCGGTACAACTGAGTCCAAGAATGCTTGGCCGACTTGCGCTTCATGTGAAAGGAAGCCTCCGACTTGGAGTTGATAAAGATGTAGGAACGGCCATCGGATCGAATGTAACGGCGGCCGTGACCAGGGTAGATACGGAAGCCCGAGTAAAAGCAAAGATCAGTCCTACACAGCGAGTCCCACGGGCCAGACGAAGAGTGGTGATACAAAAGTCAGTACTTTGGCAATGCTGCCGTGGATAGCCGCAACGCGCGGGATGGGGAAAACGCAAGAATCATGGCGAGGGCAAGTGCGGCGGCCGGAAAACAAAGTGGGACCACACGAGTGATCGCGAGGTAGACACCTGGGATCTAGTAGCGGGACGAATACGGGGGCGGTGTTCCGGGGGATGGATGAGAGAGGGGAGGGAGGGGAGCGGCGCATGAGGTGGGACGGGATGAGGGAACGATGAACTTACTTGACGACCATGGTAGAGGATGGGGATCAAGACGAGCGAGGAGCGCGGCGGGGCGGCGAATGGGTGGGATGGAGGTGGGGTTGTGCGGGGTGGCACGGTGGGGCAGCGCGGACGCGGCCTAGTGGAGACTGGGATGCTCGTGGGACTTGATGCCGGTGGGGATGACGCGTCGGGTCAGATGACTGAGGCGACAGTGCTGGCCGTCGGGAAGAAGCGTGAAGCTGTAAAGGACGGGGGACGTCGTCGGGGCGAAGCATGCGGAAAAATAATGACAAAACAGCCGCGGCGGTGAGGACGACAATGCAAGTCGGTGGAAACGGCGGGGTGTTGCATGATCCAATGTTAGGCCGTTGATCCAAAGTGCAAGCGCCACGCCGTCCACGTGTCCAGCGATGCACTTTAACAGCCAGAACAAAACCGCCCTCCACTGGAAAGTGGACGAGACGGGTGCGCCCGAGACGTCACACAACCCAGCCACAGCGAGCCCACACGACACCCCCTCGGCCTAATTTTTTTTTTTTTCATATTTTCACGTTTCGCCCCGTCCCCAAATTTTCTATTTAAACAACCCGGCTGCATTCACAGCCTTTGCACAACCCCGTTCCACCCGCTCTAGCTTCGGTGCGCACCCACCCCGCCAACCCGCGACATTCCCTCCACCCTCCCCCACCTCCGGCCTCACACACGCGCGCCCCCCTCGCGCCACGCCCTCCGCCACCCAACACTGCTCCCCCCTCCGCGTCACACCCAACACAAAACCTCCGTCCCCACCACCACTCCCCATCTCATCTCCCACCACACCCCACTTCCACACCCCTCTGTGCACCTTTCCTAGTCCCCTTTGCATTTACACACACACACACACACACTCCCTCTCTCTCATTGTAAACCAACTTGCATCACAAGCAAAGTACGTTTTCACCTTGTTCGATTTCATACTCAACCCGCGTTTGCTGTATGTCGTTGTGCATCGTCGTGTGGCGGAGGTGTTGCTGTCGGTCGGCTGGTGGGGTGCGTATTTTCGGCAGGCCGGCGTTGCCATCGACGGTTAGGCATGTGGGTTGGCGCTATGGTCATCCATGATTCACGCTGCACCACCCTACCCGTCCGCCC
Source organism: Kappaphycus alvarezii (assembly GCA_002205965.3). NCBI lineage: Eukaryota > Rhodophyta > Florideophyceae > Gigartinales > Solieriaceae > Kappaphycus > Kappaphycus alvarezii. Next base: position 446,096 of record NADL03000033.1, on the reverse strand, counting down.
CATCCCGACCTCCGAACCTCAAACGCTACCCACCAGTCGCCCCCGTGTGTGTGGGTGCTGGAGGTTTGCGAGGTGCCAACGTGTGCGCGGTTTTAGAGTGCGCGGCAGGTGGTTTGAAACTGTTTGCTGACTTTGTGCTTTGTTTTGCGTGTATATTGCAAATGATGTGACGCTTGCGTGTGCCGTGGCGTGGCGTCCGGTTTGCGTGCCTTTGCTTGCACTTGGGGGAGGGCTGTGCAGCTCGGTCTTTGGACTGGTTGTCGTGAAACGTAGTGCCGTTGTGGTTGGCGTTGAGTTTAGGAGTGCAGGTGTCTGTTTCGGTCTTTTGCGTATTTCCCGGGCGTTTTGCGTTTTAGGTGTTGCATTAATCTAGTCAAACGGTTGTAGGTATGCAGGCCGCGGATACTACCAATATGGCGTTTGCGCCGTCGGCAGCGGGTCCAAGCTCCATGGTTTTGGACCCACCCCAGCCTTCCGCGTCCAACGCCGATCCCTCCGCTTCGGACGAAAAGCCCACTGTCACTGGCCGCCTTAGTCATGGCATTGTTCCGCACATTCAGAATGTCGTTGCGACGACAAATCTCGACGTTCAGTTGGACCTCAAGCATATTGCCTTGCGAGCGAGGAACGCCGAGTACAATCCCAAGCGTTTTGCAGCGGTCATAATGAGAATTCGTGAACCTAAAACTACCGCCTTAATTTTTTCGTCGGGTAAGATTGTTGTCACTGGCGCGAAATCGGAGAAAGAGTCGAGCCGCGCTTCTCGCAAATATGCCAAGATTGTCCACAAGCTCGGCTACGACAAGGCGAAATTCAAGGAGTTTACGGTGCAAAACATTGTGGCCAGTTGTGACGTTAGCTTTCCTGTGCGTCTAGAGGGCCTGGCCCACGCCCATAATCAGTTTTGCAGTTATGAGCCCGAGCTGTTTCCGGGCCTTATTTACCGGATGATCAAGCCTAAGATAGTTCTGCTAATTTTCGTGTCTGGCAAGGTGGTTCTAACTGGAGCAAAGGTACGCCAAGATATCTACGACGCTTTTGATAACATTTACCACGTGCTGCAGACATTCCGCAAGCCGAAGAATTAAGCATGTCCTCTGAGACCGCTGCATACGTCGGATAGGTTTTCCATCACGCAGGGTCTCAATTCCCCCAGTCAGAGTGCCATGTGCCGCGTTTTTGGTCGGTGCTTGCCAACTCGCAATGCGGGCGTGGACACGGTGTTTTACTTTTTTTTCGCCGTCACATGAAACGATGACTGTTCAGATGCACTGTATTCTTGTTGAGCTTTATCCCATAACCTTTAGAGGTTGGCTTACTACCTGCACAGTTGACAGTTCTGAATAAAACCAGCCCAATCTAAACGCATTCCCCAACTTGCTGCGGCGAGATTCCCCTCCAAACGATTGGCCTGTCTGGACCGATCACCTTCCACTCAGCAGTCGTGGTCGCAATGCCTGCCTCCGCTCGCCTCGCTGACTCAATTCCGGTGATCTAGGGCGCTTGGACTGAGCCGATGACTTGCGTTTTTTCCCTCTATCAGCGACTTTTTCCGAGTCACCTGGCTCGAGTAGCTTCACTTCAAAATCGGAGACACGGCATTCCGCGGGAGGTAAAATCTCCAGCCTATAGTGATTCGCCAGCTGCAGCGTCGCCAAAAACTGACGGCACACCTCAAACTTTGCCGGTCGAGATAACACCCTGCTCACATTCGCCTTATCTGTGCATTTGTCCTCCAATTCCCCTTGCAAGTTGTGAATGATACCGTCCCCGTACCTCGAAATGTCAAACTCCCCGCGCTGTTCTTCCTTATCCAGTAGCGGTTGAATGCGCGACCTCCAGTCCTCAACTCTGCGCACAAGTTCAATATCTGTGGATTGCTGCTCCCACATCCACGCCGTTCGTTCCAGATGCTTGCGGCAAGTCTCCTCAAAGCTGGATGCCATTATCGCAAACTCATTCCCGACCCGCTCCTCCGTTTCATGAAACAAGTCCCCCGCGTCCATATGACCCAGATCTTCAAGCGCGTTATCTAGAGAGGAATGCTCGAGCGGCGTGAAATCCTCAGCCTCAGCCTCATCGCCCGCATCAAACTCCCTATCCTGCTCTCCAAAGTTCCGGTCTATGTCTGGATCTTCCTCATCAAAGTATACGCTACTTCCACCCACCCCTGCGCCGGACGCTCCTTCTTCTTTGGAACGTAGGGCCTCCTTCCGCATGGCGGCAAGTCGTTTGCGTGATATTGCGACTGCTGCCGGTTCAAGCGCTGAAAAGGAAACGTAGCGTCTGATTGAAGCCCTCCGCGGAATTTCCCTTACGGCTATGTCGAAGAAACTGAGCCCAGAATCTGACAGCCAAGGAGACGGCCCCAGCTGCCGGCTTGCCGGGCCCTTTCGAGGCCTTTTGTAAGTTTTGCTCACCTTCAATGGTTTGTTCAAATGCGGTGCCTCGTCGTGGGGGTTGAGCATTAGAAAGGGATCCCTTGAGTGCTCGGGAAGGCTTTTCAAGCTTGGAGCTTGTGAATCCATAACGAGCTGCAGTTTGCATGAGAATATGCGACGAGGATAACGGGCCATCGCTTCGAACAGCCATTTCCGGCTCTTGGTCTGGACTTGGCATATCGCCAACGGGCGATTGCGGGACGAAATCGTCGCCTCCATCCTCATCTAAATTGTTTGGGCTGAGTTCCGACTGCAACGCGGTGCCAATGTTCGCCGCGGGTACCTCTCTTTTCTGCGGTAAGGCGTTGAGATCCTCATTCACCGGGGGGACAACCTGGCATGATCAGTGCCCCTGATGGGTGAGTATGGGCGGACAGAATTTTGAATTCTACGCCATTAATTCGATGAGAAGCATCGTTTGTTCGAAAAGCAAGGATTGGCGGGACCGGTACGCGGCGCGTTTCGTCATGTGAGGAGTCTTGGTCTTGGGTTGGTTGATCCGCAAGCGTGATAGTTTTCGGGTCCGCAACGGGTACCTCATCGTCGAGCGTTAGAAAGTCGATTTCATCAAGCTGCAGAAGGGCGTCAGCATCGGCATCCTTGTGACCAGAATCGTCATTGCCAGTATTAGATGATTTTTTGCCTTGCATGTGATCGAAAGAGGAAACAGCGACGTATACTAGATTGTACAAATGCTCAACCTTTCGTGAATAAATGGATGTGGACCCCTGGACCAGCAAGGCAGCTTTAGCAAAGTCGACAGGCGCAACGGATTGAGAGTCGGTCTGGGATGAGGCTTGGTCATCACTGATATCGAGACCAAGGGATAGTGCGTAGTCCGTGAGCTCTTTGGCGATGTCAACTGCCCAGCTGGCGGTTATATCGCGTATGGGGTTGAGCAAGGCAGTGAAGCGGTTTTTATCTGCCCCGGCTTCATGATCAGACAGCATTTTGCTGGAGGAAAGATTAGACAATGATGCAAGGGCGAGGAAATTGGCTTTGTGCTTCGCGAGTGTGGGCAGGTGCCTGTCAGTTGAATGACAGAGTTCGAGGAGAGGAGATGCAGAATACCGCAAGGGTTATTCAGAGTGAATGAGTCGTGGTGCGTTACCGAGGAAAGTATCTGTAACCGGGTAGAAAGGTTTGCAGTGGGAGACAACTCGAAAGGTGTTACAGGCAAAGGTCGGCGAGGGACGGGGGGATGATGGGGGGAGGCGGCAGAAGTAATAAGATGCGGGTTTGGTCCAAAAATACCCCAAAGTAAGCCAAAGTACGCAGGCCACTTGCGACAGGTACCCTTACCAACGGCAGGCTTGTCCTGCGGTCATGGATGTGCAGAGAAAGAAATGCGCTATTTGAAATGACGGGTTGCCGAGAAAGCTTGAATAATGTTGAAACCTGGCGGCAATGTCCAAGACAAGCACGTGCCATATTTTTATTGCGCAGAGGGAAATCAGGCCAAATGTGATGTTAAAACGACACTTTTTCGAATTTTTGAATTTTCCCGCGATAAAAGGGTAGCGCTTTTTCCCTCGCCTCGTTTCCTTTTGGGCAGGCCTGCCAAGCACTAGATCCAAAGCTCTGTTCATTCGCCTCCCCAAAACGAAAAGGGTCCGAAGGACAGAACGCATCTTTCTCTTCCTATTCCACCACAACACCATGACCTCCGCGCGTCAAACGCGTTCCAAACGCAATGCACCCAACGACATAACCAACATGACTTTGGGTCAGTTTCTGGATGCCTTGTGTGAAACTGAAATCAGCGCCCTACGAAAAGCTGTTGACGAAATCTTGGAAGACTTTAATCTCCACATCAAAGAGTTGAAAGCGGTAATCAAACTCGCTGTTGATGAGAAGATGGCCCAAATCGAGAACTCGACAACACTTGAATGATCTCTGCGCCCAGAAAACCAGTCAACGGCAATCGCAAACGCCAGAAGTCAGAAATAAGAGCTCATGTCCGTCAAGCACGCTGCATGGTCATCGGTGCCTGTAAGAGACGGACCCCCCTAGCGCGAAATTATTCATGAACGCACTCTGCGCGGAGCTGCTTACTTGCTAGGACCTAGACCAAGAATAGACTCATTCAGGATCCAATCTTCGTCATCCCCATCATGACTGCCCATGCTCGCACTCGCCCTCCCCTTCTCTTGCCCGCCGCCTCCTCCACTTCTGACCTCGCTTTTGGCCCTCGCTCTTTTGGCGCTGCGCACCCTCTGAGAACTCCGGGTCTGTTGACGCTTCTTTGTCCTCATAGCCATATTGTCCAGCACCCCTTCTCGTCCTTCTGTGCCAGGCAACGCCTGCTTCTGTCCTGCCGCTGTGTCCCATCCGTCCTGATTTCCGGCCAGGTGTCCAGTAGGCCCTTTGCGATGGTCCTTGGAAAGAGTCCTTGGTTTGGCGTCAGAAGTCGGTGTTCCAGTAGACCCAAACCCTTTCCGCACCCTTGCCTCCTCAAGCTTTACCTCCAACTCTGCAATGAGGCCCTTGTTTCTCACCATCGTTTGTTCCAAGACAGCTCGCTGCATCTCTGAACCCGCCAGATCCTTTTTGACAGTCTCGACCTTACTCAGGAGCTCCTTTTTCTCTTTCTCAGCCTCCATGGTACTGCGATGTACCATTTCTGTTACGTACAAAACCTCATCCTTCGCATTTTTCGCCTCCCGCCTACACTCCTCTAATTCATTTCTCATTCGACCTTTCTCTAGCTCGGCAGCGCAGAGCTTCTCTTCCATTTTCTCACGAGTTGAACAAGTTACTCTCAGGTTTGTTTGGGAATCTTTCAACTCTTGCAAATCTCGTTCCCTGGCTCGCTTACACGACTCCAACTCCGCCGAAAAGGCTTGCTTCTGCTCCTCAACAGCTCCAAGCCTTGCCTTCGCTTTATCAAGCGCCTGGCAATGATATTCTACTTCTTTTTGAAGCCTCTCGCTCTCTTGCTTTTGATTTTCAACTGCCTCCTTCTGACGTTGGTGCCCCTTACTCCATTGTTCCCGCGTCTTTCCTAGCCCTTCACGCAACTTTCCAAGTTGCTCATGGGCCTCGTTCAGAGACTTTTGAACCTCAAGTTCAAGAACCCTTGGCTCTTTCGAAAGCTCCACAGTAGTTTGTAATGATGACAGTAGCTCTCCCGAATTTGCTTCCTTAGCTGAGATGCACTCAATAAGTATTTGTTCACGTAGAGCTGAATTCATAAGTAACTCCTGCAATGACTTCTTAATCGAATTCAACTGATTTCTGATTTCCGATCCATCTGCAGCGTCAGGAGGAGTGGATTGGTCCCCTTTATCGTGATCATCTGTTGGGATGGAAGAACTCTTCTCAACTTGACCGAACAAACCATCTAACCCGGCACTGCTGTGATCTCCACGCACTGAAAGAATGTACTTGTTCTGAATCTCTCTGATTTCGCGCAAACCATTCGCAGTATCCTTCAGGATTAAAAATCCTCGTGGCAAGATAGAATACACAAAACAGCTTCAGCAATGGTGAAACATGGAACAAGAGCCTCATGTTAAAGTGTTAGAAAGAACGTACCGAAGTGATTCTCTTCAGACGAAGATTCTCTGTTGCCATGTCTCGGATTGACGACTACATTGAGGAAATTATATTTTCATCTTAGTAGTTTGAGCACTCGTTCGTTTGATTTTCTCGGGATTGGAACCAAAACCATTTCAAGAGATGGACTTACCTCAAGCCCAGCAACCTTCGCATCTTGTTGAGATTTATCGTGCTCGAGAGCCGCAATGATGCCCCCTTGCTTCTCAAAAACACATGCACTGTGCTTCTCTTCCGTCGCGACGCTGATAGAGCAGAGGCAGAGAATAAAGTGACGTATCGTTTAAGGTCAGCATTTTTTGTCGCACCGGCAATTGTTCATCTTGTTGTGTGAAATCTCAAGAACCTACGCCTCTTGCAAGTTTTCCACTTGCTTGTTGAGATCTGCAATCTGTTTATCGAGCTTTGTCTTTTCCTGTGCCAAGGACTCCCGCTTTACTACCTCAGCCTCGAACTGACCCTGAGCGTAACTCAGCTCCTTTTGGACTATGCCAACAACCCAGAGGGCGATCGAACCAAATGAAATAAAGAGTTAGATCGCGTAAAGGTCCCCCTACCGTTGCCCAGACAAGGGAAGTGTATTTCGTGTGGGGCTGCTTTAAAGCTCGTAATATAGATTTCGTTCATACCCTTGCGTATTTCATCATCCTTAGTGGATAAAAGAGTATCCTTCTCACTGATTGTCGCCGTTAATTCATGAATCTCATCTTGAAATGCGCTTTGCAACTCCTCGTCTACGAATAACCGAATTCAGGCGGAAATGTCAGGTATCCCGAAAGCCGAAAAGGGTATATTTTCAAAGTTACTGTGTGGTCGTACGTTTTAGTTTGTCCATATCCGCAGAGCGCCCAAGGGATTCAATCTTTTCCCGCAATTGTTTGCACGTATTGGAAAGAAGAGCGTTTTCCTGTGCTGCTCGGATGACTCTCTGATCTGCAGATCTCTTCAATTCTTCATTCTCCTCAAATGAAAGGCGAAGGGAATCAAGTTGCTGTTCACAACTTGCTCTCTTTTCACGCGCTTTAGAAACCTCGGAAATCTAATCTAGGAGTTAGCTTCTAAATGCAGAGACGGAAATCGCAGCCTTTTCAGCTGTAGATGGTCAAAGGGTCTCGGAAAGTCTAATGGCGTACCTGTCGGGAGACTTCAGAGGCAAGAGCCTCGATATCCTCCTGTAATCTTGGGAGAGATTTAGCTACAGGAAACGCAAAACCAAAACGTGCAGTCAGCACGCCGATGTAAGCGCTGGAGTGCGGCAGTTATGGTTGCAATAGGGATCAAGATATACTTACTCAGCAAGTTATTACTAATCTGATTTGCATACGAGCCACTTTGCTCATCGGAATCAGAATTGATAAAGTCATCAGGATTGATCTCGTCTAACTCCTCCTCTGGCAAGCCAGTGGAAGACTTTAGGAAATCGTGAGTGTCAACTCCATGGTGAACACTGCGTTCTTTGGACAATATGCTTCCGGAGGAAGCGGAATCAGAGCCTGCAGAAGGACGATTCGGCGACTGGGGCAAGTCGCGATGACTTTGATTGCTCACAAGCGGGATCCTGCCCGGGTTACGACGCGAACTGGAAAAGGTCGGACGAGGAATAATTTGTGGAGAGTGCAGGGAGTGTACAGGGTTTCTAGGACTCTGAGGGCATTGGGTGTGATTTGGAGTTGTCATGGCGGAAGGAAGTGCGGATGATGACGATGGTGCTCGAGTATTCGCGATGCGCTGCAGGCGAAATTGAGACGGAGTGGAGTTACCCATATCCACAAAGGGAGGGGACTTGGAAGTGCAATTTTGGATGTGAGATGAGTCCGTGCGAGGCTTGGGAGAGGATGGATGCGCACGACCTGTTTTAGTCTACCTTTCCGTCTGCTGGCAGGCGCTATGTGAAATAGTGTGTGCGTGTATTTTCGCTTGAGTGCGGCCAACCGAAAACTGACCAAACGTCATCGGTTCGAATATCGCTCCACAGTTTGATCAGATTCGTTATACCAAATCGTGACGTGACTAAGGAGGTGCCGTTCAGGTCAAGTCGCTACGATCCTTTTACATTTCGCACGTATCCTATGCAACGCCGCGACCACATCCTTCTCAATATAGCGCCGGGTACAGCCTAACCGCTACCGCCCCCGTTGATGCAACACACCTCAAGCACCAAATTGAGACATCCATTCCAATCCAACTGACTCGAAAAAAAGTTGACTTGTTAGCGATTTGCTTTTGCAACTCGCTCAACCTCATCCTTCTTCTTGATGGCATAGGAATTGGATGAACCCTTTGCAGCGTTGATCAACTCATCGGCCAAACACTCAGCAATGGTCTTTATGGAGCGGAACGCAGCCTCCCGCGCGCCAGTGCATAGCAGATACAAGGCGACATTGATGCGACGCATAGGGGAAACATCGACTGCTTGACGACGGACGGTTCCCGCGGAACCGATACGGGTCGAATCCTCCCGTGGACCCGAGTTGACGACAGCCTCGACGAGGACCTGGATGGGATTTTGATCAGTCAGCAGATGAATGATTTCAAAGCAATGCTTGACAATCCGGACGGCCATGATCTTTTTGCCGTTATTGCGACCATGCATCATGAGTGAGCAGACTAGACGTTCGACGATGGGACATTGGGCTTTGCGAAAGCGTTTGGTGTTGTAGCGACCAGCAGTATGCGGAAGGTAAACAGCGTTCTTTTGGTTGACGGCGATGTAGTCTGCCAGACACATATCCTCAACGCGAACGTCTTCAAATGACCACCGATTGAATAGCTTGATCTCCCCGGTCGCCGCCATATTGAAAAGTATTGCTTCGGAACTTGGGTTGTGAACAAGAGACTTTTCGCGCAGGGGAATGAGCCACGGGAAAAGGCAGGGCTGGTTTGAGCGGGTGGTTGCAACAAGCACGGCCCAAAGTATGCTCCGCGCCGCATTCAGAGAGGGAGTATGGTAGATTGATGGAAATTAAATCGACGGACGCCGTCGATAATCATGTTGGATCTTGGTGTAATCAAGGACTCAATTTCTTGGTTCCCAAATTGGATCATAAATCCAAAAGGCACACGAGTGATTTAGACACTTGAAGGGCTCCAAATTAGAGCCCTAAAAACAAATTTCATCATTTAATTAGAGCCTCTAATAACATGGTAAAATGTGATTCTCGAGATCAGATAATCTGGTTAATGCTACCAGTGTCCTTTCAGCGCGCGATAAGAGCTCATCTCTTGCATCCCTGCACTAGACCTGTTGTGCCTATGTACACTTTATTTTTTAAACACTGCTGCCCATAAATCGCCTCTGCGGGAATTTCGCAACGGGCAGATAACAAACAATTCATGGCATGAACCAAAATCGCCTCTTCAACAAGATGCCGTCCGGCATGCCCCCCTGACCAGCCAACATCTCCCCTTCTTCCCTCTCCCCACCGCCATCATCATGTCAATGCCGGTGTCAGCGCATATCGCTGGTGCTTTCCAATTTAATTCCCATACAAACCGTTCGCGCCCTCTGTTCGTCATTGCGTTTTCCTTTTCGGCAGCATCACCATTTCATTCACTACCAGAGTGCCATTATCGCCATCCTGTCAGACAAAATTTCTCGTGCTCCAGCTTCCTCCCGCATCCATATTCCCTCTCCCCTCCGTTAGTTGCTACACATGACGTTTGCTATCCTGTTTTCCCCAATCCGCGCTGTGTCAGCAAGGCCTTCTCATCCTCGTTCCTGCGCCATTTCAATCCACCTCGCCGTTCAACTCTCTCACCAACACCTCTACCTACCCGCAATTCGCTAGTCTGTCAACAACCCGTAACAACTTTCCCCAAGGTCTCACCCACCCCGCGAAACCCTCCAACCGCCTCTACAACGGAGCCAATTGAAAACCGTACAAAACAACAGCAGCGTCACAAGTCTCCCTCCCCGTCGCGATCCCCTTCATCTCTCCCCCACCGCACCCCAAGCAGAAGGTCAAAAACCTTGCGTCAAGTAGGCAACACAAAAGCTTTGGGCAACGCCGCTGTTCTCATTGACGGTTCCCCTGTCGAGAGGCGCTCCTATTTGGACTCTCTTCGGCGCGGTGAAGAGCACATGTCATTGCTGCAGTTGAATGAAATCGCCACCAGCCTTTGCCGCATGCGTCGCGTAAGTTGTGCGCTTGCCCTGGTCGAAGTTTGGGAGAAAAAGCCCTTGTCTGATCAGCTGGCCTCGCTCAAGTCTGTCAAATCTTTCACTATAATGATCGACGTTTATGGAAAGGCACAGCAATTGTCGAGGGCCCTTTCTCTGTTCTATAACATGCCACGACTTGGAGTTGAGCCTAACATTATTACATACAATGCCATAATCGCCGCGTGCGCGAGGAACAATGAACCGGATTTGGCCTATCAGATTTTTGAGGATATGCAACAAAAGGATTGGTCCCGGACAAGTTCACTTATGGTTCCTTGATCGACTCTTGTTCAAAAAGTGGTCATGTGGAAAGAGCCTTTGACATATATAGACTTATGGACGCCAGTGCTATTGACAAGGACCCCACTATTTACTCAACGCTCATCGATGCGTGCGGTAGAGCGCAGCAACTGGAGCGTGCCTTCGTGGTGTTTGAGGAAATGAAGCGCCGTGGGGTGTGGCCGAATATGGTCACCTTTTCTGTACTCATTGGCATGTGCGCAAATGCCAAGCAGCCGGAGAGAGCGTTTCAACTGTTTTCGGAGATAAAGCACTGGGAAACACGGCGACCCAATGTGGTTGCGTACACTGCTTTAATCGAGGCGTGCGGAAAGGCAGGGTGGCCGCAACGGGCCGAGGTAGTTATGGCCGCAATGATTGAAAACGGGGTTCGTCCCAATGAAATAACATATGGGGCTCTAATGGATGGTTGGACGAGGTGTGGAAGAATTGACAGGGCCTTTGCGATAATTGACCGCATGGCCAATCGGCACAGGCTCGCTCCAAACGCCGTACTCATTGGTAGCTTGATTGATTCTTGCAAGAAGGCCGATGACATTTCTCGCGCAAAGGCCATCTGGGATGTCATCGTGCATCACAAGATCAGGCCGCAGCCCAGTAATTACCCACCGTTGATTGTGATGGCGGGCCAGAAACGGAGATATTGAAGTGGCCATGGCTATTGTGATGCATGCATATGCGAGGGGCTCTTTTGCGACGGGTGTCGGTGCGGAGCGAGAACCCAACACTGCGCGCTCTGGCTTGTGCAATTGCCTACTTGCAGCGCGTCATTCGGGATACGGAGGGGTGTTCGGAGGAGAAAGAAAAGTACATCCGGCGCCTGAAGGTTGTGTTTGGTTCCACAGCCATGAGAGCAGACGATACGGATGCGATTTCCAGCGAAGGTCTACTTGAGCTGGGGTCACTGAGATAAAGTTCTATTTAAGTACAGTACAGTATCTGTTGGTGTACACTGTACAGTAAATGTCAACGTAGGGGATTGCGGGAGTGACGGAGGTGGGACATGGCTCCTTACACGTGGCGCTTCGGGTTGGTAGCATTTAATGTAGGGTCGTCATCTTCTGGAACGGAAGATGTACAGTACGAACTTGACACGAGTATACCGGTCTGTAAGCAGTGTAAGGCTGAAGGCCAGTAAAGTTACAGTACAGCATCACAGCTCCCTAATGGACTGACACCACATATAACCAGAAGAAGAAGAACTTTACCAAGCAGGAAAGGGGCGGCTAGCGGCCCTCAAAAGGGGAAAAATCTATCCGAGCTAGGAGCGGTTGAGGAGTCGTCGGTTGATCGCGGCAGAAGTTCGTTGTTGTATGAGCGAACTGATAATTGTGACCAAGCGATCGCGCTCGAAGGCAGGGCTACTGCCTGTCTGTAGAGCGATGTACTTAGCAACTCTGGACAGACCTCGTTCGGCACCGGGACCGGCAGACCCGAATATATCGAAAGCCATCGGGTGGAAGTGGCGAAATAGCCAATACAATTCGATTCCCGATTTACGCAAAAATATTAAACTAAATAAAATCTTGCTTACTAAGTTTATTCCGAGCTCACTGTAATTTCTTCAATTACGGTAGGAGGTCACACTGCTCATATCAGGTAATAAGGGAAGAATACAGTGATCGCTCAATCTTTTGTGAATCTCGCGCTCGCGTGGTCATTTCAAAATTGACTCACGAAATATGCAATTGAGTGCATGAAGTTCTTTGATACAACAGTAACCACCAAGAACACACCAGGCAGCCCCAAGTAGAACCATGAAGGTTCACCACGCAAAACCCCGCCTTTCGGTTCGAAAACCACATTTTGTATACGCTGACTGACAACACTACTTGAGACTCGTTACACACAGGTCCTTTGCTCCATGTCAAACACAGCAAAGGCGCTCGCACCCCGCACCCCAACCACCTCGTCATTCGACCAAGTTGAGGACGACCATGTCCCTACCCACAACATTGCGCCTACACAAGCCTGAGCTTCCCTTCAGCTTCTAGCAGATGCTGCAATAGCAAAGTAAAACGATATTCGGCATTACAGCTATAAAAGTATCTCGAAAACAGATGAGGATGACGCTGATTCTCCTTGCCCAATTTTTGCCGATTATACAACAAAGGTGGGGCTGAAGGCATTTTGGGGATGACTAATTTTCCCACATCAGTTCGATTCACTATGGTCTGACCTGGAAGAGCTCATCAGGCGCAAGCTCAACGTAGGAAGGGGGCAGAGAACTGAGGTCACCGGCAAAGGCGCTCTTCTCATTTTGCTAACTGTGATGAAGCACGAAGGCTAGTGGAAAGTCTAGGCTGAAGTATTTGAAATGAGAGGGCCGACATTGGAAAGACAAAGTTCTTTTTCAATATTTCTGAGCATTTTTATCGGTATGTTTTGATCGATACTGGCACATTTTCTACAATAAACCAGATTCGTGAGGTTCAGAAGTTGCTCAACAACTTTTCGGAGGCTCGCTATGCTATGGATATCACTTTTCAGTAGTAGTTCGTTCAAATAGGAATATTGAAAGGGGAATGAAGTTTTACGGCGGAGAAAATAAGCTGTATGGCTACAAGGTGGAATTGTCGGTGTTGCCGAATGGTATTTGCATTGACGCGGGTGATCACTACCCAGGATCAGTTTCGGACCTTGAAATTTTACAGCACCAGAAAGTATGTCATCTGTCAGAGTTGGCAAAGCGCCGAGGTGATGGCTCCATTGAGTACAATGGTCTTCACCTGCGACAGGTATGGCAATTCATGGGTAATAATATTGGACAAGGGATACCAAGGCCCCCTAGAATTTTTGAGAGCAATTAGTTCCAAAACGAAGCCTCTTCGTTGAGCTTTGATTGTAAATGAGGAACTCTGCAATAGACGGGTTGCATGCGATCGCTTAATTGTCGGAAAATGCTTTGGAAGGCTATGCGGGTGTTGGGCGTTGTTATCGCACAAGTGGCGCTGGTCAGAGGCACTTTACGACTCTTTTTTCAATCTTCGTCTGGCGCTTACAAATTTGCTCATTAAGTGGGCACCACAACGGAGTCCGATTGAGAAATATTTTTCAGATACCGTAATAGGATTCACAGCATTCCAGAAGCAACAGCTGCTAAGCGCAAAAAAATCTTGAAAGATCTCGAAAGCGGCCGCGCACACTTGTATCGTCAGTTTAGTAGATGAAAGCAAGAATTTTAATTAAACCATACTTTACAGGAGCAGCCCGTTACGTGCCCTGGGCAAAAGTAGTGCGGTCGGTCGCAGTTTGGGATGAGCAAGGGTTGTTTTGTGCGACCATAGAGCATGTTCACGAAGCGAGCGATTTTTGGGGCTCGTGTCGGGAGTAGTTCTAACATCGATTGCCAATCAACATAATGGAAAGAATTTTGTTCACCAAATGAGGAGTGTGGCGACGTGCGGGTGAGAGGAGACCTGTTTGAGCTTAATTCGGGTATCGTGAACGATGAAATCGATGCCTGCCTTGATGCTGTTAGCAGTCTGGGAATTGGACCGATGGTAGGGTTCAATCGCCGAAGGGAAAAGAGTACTGGTGACTAAACGCCGGAGGACGGAACCGACAGCGATTGGTCATATCTTTCCATGCTTTGGCTGGATGGGTAGCAGGGTGGCAGCGGAGAGCAGGAGGAGGATGTAGATAGAAAGCCCCCTGTTGGCTATTCATATGACGAGTTTCGTCAGGACACTGATTCCCGTGACACCACTCCCGGGGATGATGGAGGTCGTGGCCAACAGATGGAACTGTCGGGAGGGCGTACGTTCCGGGCCTCCGGCAGAGTCACGTGGGATACTGAGTGCAGTCCGTGCGACGGCAGCCTCGGTAATCCACAGGGGTGGAGGGAGGATGAGGGAGGCTGAAGTGTAATTGAACAATCGGCCGAGCTGGAGCAGGGTGAGGTTCACGGAGTTGTGCGATTGTGCCAGGGTCATTTCCATCCGCCAGCGGGGAATCAGAGAAGGAGCTCATAGCCTTGCCGTAGACGGCGTCAGCACACAGTGCCTCCGTGCGGCGTGACAGCTTTACAGGGCTGACAGGAGGGAGAGATGTAATGTTGAGGGCGTTCCAGGGCAATCCACTAAGCTGGAGGGTGTTTTGAAGATGTAGGGGTGCTAAACGGGAAAATTGCAGGGCTCATGCTGACATGTCGAGGGCACTTTCCGCGGCTTGCGTCGGTGTACACTGAGTCTCAGGTGGTACCGGAGACAGTATAAGGGCGTCAAGGTGCGGACCGACTTCCGCCGCTTGCACCGGGGCCTTCGATGGAGAACGTGTCATATGGGTGTCCAGTATATCAACTTCGGCGTTGGGGTCTGCGACGCCCTCCGGGCAACGACGCGTGATCAACACCGGCGAGGAACACGGGAACTGACCAGAGTGCATGATAGGGACTGGGACTGAGACGTCCGATATGTCCGCGGATGGAGGGTTCGTTGGGCGGCGGGGCCTAGCACACTTATTTTTTTTGACGAGGGAAGCTTCGGCCCGGGAAGGAGCACTAGGGGGTGTACTTTCAGCTGCTGGCGCACTTCCGGCAACCGAACCACATTCGGCGGCCGAGGTACCGGCGGGCGGCGGCGTACGATCTTGGATGGGGTTCGGCGGGCGGGCGCGCAGGGAGCGCTGGAGGGGTTGCGCCATGAAAGTGTCGGATTTGCTTGTTAGGTTCGGTTGTTTGGGGAATAATGGGGATTTCAGGGTGTTTGAGAAGGGGGGTAAGTACCGTAAAATCATGCGCAACTCGGTTATTTTTGTTGGCTTTAAACTGCAAAAACTGCGCAAATATTGATAAAATACGCAAAAATTGATGAAAATATTGATAACTCAAACACTAGGTATTCAATTTGCGTTGTCTGAGAATCGAAATATGTACGACCTCAGGCACTGGGAATAGAGCACCGTAGGCCATTCTGTGTGTCGATGCGTAATAATTGAATTAACAGAATGAAACTTTCAAACTTTCTTATTTTTCATCCACTATATTTCAACATTAACGCTGCTGTTTCTGCAAAAGGACTTGACCCACGAAATTAATTCCTATTTAAGCTTGTGAACTAATTCCAGAATTTTTGCTGAGTATACTGTACAGTACGTTATATACTGCACGAAAAGTTTAGATGGGGAAACTTCGGGGTGTTTTAATGAATGAAAAATGGGTTAGCCTATGTTCCAAGGCGCATCAAATAATTGCTAAAAGTTCAGAGTGGTGTTAATTCTTGCGTAAATTTTTTTTTTCAATTCTGAGGCCATAGTGATACTCCCTGGAATTGGAACTAGGCTTCAAGAAAATTTTATTTCACGTGATGTGGTTTTTTTAAGAGATATTGACTTAGTAAAATGCTTCTCGAGGTTGTAACTAGACTAGACTGTAGAGAAAGGACCATTGCGCAGTATAATGTGCAATAAAACTACAGGGTGTTTGAAAATATCTGCTAAAGCCTAACGTACTGCTACTTCCTACGTTACTTGCGGGCAGAAATTCCTCCAGAACCACCCTGTATCTCAACTTGCTTCTTCTTTGACTTTGAGGCATATCTTGTCTCCACCGGGGTGTCGGGGCGCATTTGAACGTCCAAACCTACAGTCCTGTTTTATACTCTACTTCCTTGTTCTCTTCTATCCTATTATGTCCCGCCGCAATTGCAATCGATATGCTAACAGGCCCCACGTTGGGCCCTCCCACATAACTTTCAATGTTCTTTCGAGATCTTTCCCTAGTACTTTGCCTTTTCATTTTAGCTTGAACATTTCTTTTTATTCCAATGCAGCCCTCCGAGCTCTGTCCCAATTTATTAGGTTCTTTCGAAACGTTTACTTCGCTTTTATCCGCAGAGGAGCTTTTCGTACCACTTTTGACAGACCTTCTGCTGCTCATTGCCTTCGAGGGATCCACAGAGAAATTATTTTTCTCAAATACTTTGCTATCATGCCACAAATTGAAGTAGCTCTTACAAAGGCCATCATAAGTTCTTAAAAATAAATTGACACCTCATATCTTACATTTTCACGAAGATCCATGACCAGCCCATATATTTCTGTTTTTCACAAAGAGCAAAAAAATTATGCCTTTTCTTCAACAGGGGCATGACCATTAGCTGAAAACTTAATCTCAATCCCAACTGTGGTGCTAAGTCAAACTATGATCTTCAATTATTTGCAGTTTCAATCAATCGCGTTGCCTCTCTGCAATGTACTCTTTCATTTCTACAGCTGATTCTCAATTAGTGATGCAGCGTAAGCTAGCAGCTCCCCCGATTCATCTACCATGAAAAACCCAGTACACTGCAACTTGTTCAAATTGTTTCGATAGTCGTCCAAAGAAACAAAAGAATCATCGGTCTCAAGTAAGTCTTGCCTTTTAAACATCCTATACCCATTGAAAGTATTAACGGTTATTGTCTTGATAAGTTGTGAAAACATTTTCTACTCTCAATTGAAACGAGTCGGAGGTGCACTCGTGCTGGCTCTGATATGAGTGGCACAGTCTACATCGCCCTTTTCCTTGCAGTAGAACGACTGGGTTGCATGTTTGAAAAGCTTTAGAGGGTAGACGTTGCCGTCTTGCTTTGCATTACTGTTAACGGTTCTCCAAAACTTTCGCCTCTTTGCAACGTAAATATTCATCGCTGGCACTAAAAGATTATAGTAAGTAGCAGTAAGTTACGCTTTAGAATATGTTAATAAACACTTTTCAGTGGTATTGCACAGTATACTGTGCAATGGGACTTTTTCTACAGTCAAGTCTAGATACAACCTTGGGAAGCAATTTTTCTAAGTTAACATTTCTAAAACACGTACATCGTGCGGGACAAAACTTTGTTGAATCCTAGCTCCTTTTCCAGAGAATATCAGTATGGCGTCAAAATTGAAAGAAACTTGTTTTGGCTTATACAGGAATTTACGTCACTCTAAACTTGTACCAGTTATTTGATGCGCTTTGGAACATAGGCTAAACTATTTTTCAATGATTAAAAGACTCAAAGCATGCGCCTACTTATGACAATTAGTCCGGTAAATAGCTCGATAACAGCGGGAACTATCCGCCTTACATCCAAATGAAAGCAAATAAAGACCGAATACAAAATGCAAGACTCGGCTGCGGCCACTAAAATGACATACTTGTAGTCCATGAAGATAGCGTAGTGATACGCCCCCCCCCAGTGCTCTCTTGGCAAGTACTTCCGAAACTTGTCATCTCCAACATCACATTTCACATTTCTGAAAGTCTTGAGTAGCCAACGTCATGTCCGTTCCCAGCCTTTTAGCTGCAACACTTTTCTTGATCTCCAAGGCGGCCTTAATCATAGATAAATGATCCTAATTCGAATTTATATCCTCATCAGCCCATCCACACAGTGTTTTTGCCTTCAAGACAACAATTCCATCTGATGAGCAGGCGAGATAATCTTTGTCATTCCTTCCCAGCGTACCCACTTGAGAACCTCAACAACTGATGCTTGAGTCTTGAGGGACTTGAAAACGGCGTCCTTATTGATGCTTCATCCCATTATAGCCTCTGTAGAAAACTTTGAACTGAAACAAACTTCTGCAAAAACCTCAAACTATTCCGAATTGATTCTACTCTGGACACTATCTGTATTTTCAACACCCAGTAACTCACGGAGGGGCAAATTGGTTGTCAGGAATCTACCAGTTTTAGTAGCAGTAACTCTAATCTGTCGTGAAGCAAACCATTTCGCACACCTCTGACCAGTAATCAAAACAGAACTACTCCGCAGGTAATCTTCGACAATCATTGGCAGTTCATTGGGTTCATTATGCTCAGCAAATAACATTTCATACATGTTAGCGTTAAGCTTCTGAACTGCTATACAAGCGATGAGGGTCTCCCTAACATTCTTCGGCACTGCATACATAAACCTCAAAACCTTCGCAAACTTATCGTTCCCATATTCACGAACCGCGACAGCCATCATGTTACTCTCTCTAGTACAACGTCCACTAGCACTCGATGCTTTTGTGGCCACAAACTCATCAGGTACCAAAGATGGATCATCGTCAACGATTAATTCCTTCCTTCTATCTACTTGAAACTATATTAGTGCCATTGTACCATTTCTTGCCGCACTGCATCGTGGATCTGGATTATATTCAACATCTTGCACTGTGTTTCTTTCATTGCAATTGTCATCATCTCGAGCCTCAGATGACTCTCTCTGCCAAAAAATACTATTTGCATTTTTTGAACAATCTTTATGCTAATAGCAAGTCCTCGCGGTTTAGATTGAGGAAAGATAAGGCGAAAATTGTGTGAACTGAAAACATACTGTCTTTCATAACAGATACAGAGCCAAAACCAAAATCAGAGAGGCACAGAAATATGAAGGACTCTTTCCTATAACCAATATCAGCTGTGAAAACCATTCTACTCAATGCTTCCTCCTCCTTATCATCCATTAGAAGCTCCGTGATCTTCCGCACATTATCAACCTGTGACTCATGAATCTGCCTAAATCTTGACATGAATTTTATATGAAATTAGGGGCATTTAAAAGATTCAGCAGTGTGACCGTTTGTATCTGCTTGCCTCTGAGAAACAGTTTTCACTTTATTATCACTTGCGCTGGTCCCGAACAGTTCATCATCCAGAATTGCCGAGAGATACAAAGGCGTGAAAAAAAGACTGATTTCTTCGGCAAGCATGCAATTCAAACTCTAAAAGTTGCGTTGTAGAAGCTCTCTGTGAGTGCCAGACTTGCTTCCCTTCCCCACTTCTAAATGTTGCCGAAAAGGAAAGCACATGATAAGCAATAAAACTAACCCTTTCAAGGCCTGGAAAAACAATTCCAAACTTTCTAAAATGTTGAACAGATATCTCAAGGCTGCAGTTAGAAGAATGTGAGTAAAGCATGATAGAAACGTATAGATACATATCCTCCAAGGTAACAAGAGCTGCTTCCTTCTTGTTCAGATTTATGAATCCATTCAATCAACTAACCAACTTTTGCAACATTTCATTCATAACCAATACCACACATCCACCCCTTTCCGGCATAATGACTCTAATCCTGCACTTTATGTTTACCTTTTTCACCAAAATAAACAAAAAACCTGACTAGATTATGCAAAGCCTTCTTGGAAACAGTATACTAAGTAATATCGGCATTAGGGATATTAGACTAAATGTTTTCGTAGTCATTCACTCATGATGCTACCGTACCCTTCGCTCAATCGAGTGTGTAATGCTAAACATACTGTTCATAGAACACCCTCACATCCCGTCATATATCACCAAAACCTGTTCAAGAATAAAAACAGTTATGTCCAATTTACTAAGCGCTAAAAGTAAGCATCGAAACTTAAAAAAAGTGATAATAAGGACGTAGATTAATGTACAGTGACGACAAAACTTCAAGACGGGGGGTTGTTTGGGGTCATAGAACTTTGGCGTGAAAGTAACCTCCCTTTCAACTGCGTACGCGACAAACACTCTCTGCCTACTTACCAAGGACACGCAGCCCATTCTTCACCTGAACCAGGCCCAACCAGCGTGGCGTATGCCCTGTGGGCTCCTTTTGTCCCAAGAAGAGCGCGCTCAAGCCTCCGAGCTGCACGAAACTGGACATAGTATTTCGGCCATTGCTAAGCAGCTCAAACGATCCCGAAACGTTATTTCTGCATCTCTAAAGGATCCATATTTCTATGTAACTAAGAAAAATGCAGTGAAAGCTCGAAAAGATGACACCAAGGGAAGAGAAGATGTTAATTTGTGGAGCCTCAATTTCATCCCTCACATCTCGAGCGCTTTGGGACTCCCTTCAGCTGCCAATTTCTGCAAGTCCGACACATGCGTAGTTAAAAAAACTCTGCATAGCTGCGACAGAAACTTTTTTTAAGGATGCAGCCCTCGACCGATCAACAAAAACTTGCTCGGCTGGAATGTGGTAAAAATATGTTCAGAGGAGATATAATTTTGGAGAATCCGTGCTTTTCACTGGCAATAAACGTTTTAGCTGTGACGAATACGATGGAATCCAGTACTACTGCCATGGGATTAAATAGGAACTTTTAATTTTATCGAAGCGACAGCATAGTGGAAATGGCATCATGGTTTGGGCTGTATTTTGTGCTCATGGAAGGTTAGTTGGTTTCAAGTTTAGGGAAATTTAAACGCAGATCGTTACATTAATTTGATTGCGATTAATAGTTGCGACTGACCAACCAGAACAAGCCTGTGAATTTTATATTGCAGCAAAATAATGCACCGGCCCACTAAGCTAAGAAAAATGTGGAATAGTTTAAGAAGTAATTTATTTGTGTTATGGAATGACTTGCCTGCTGACTGGTAGATAAAAACACTAGGTAGCTAGGTTAGGGTTATCTACGACGGCGAGGTGAGTAAAGTTAAGGTCAGCGGCGTAATTGGGATCCAAGTTAGAGATAAGTGAAGTCAACACTTGGTCCAATAGGTGCCTTTCACCTGCGAAAATATCAGGTCCAATTTAGGGGCCGAGTGGTCCGGATTGCAAGCCCTAAAAACCTCTCGGGTGATTATACGGTACTAAGAGTAATAGTGGGCGACAAGCGAAATTCGGCTTTACTGTACAGCACAGTGCCTGCTAGTTAGCAGTGAATCAGATTTAAAACCATCACCAAAATAAGCTCTGCCAATGTTGGTACAATTTGAGTGCCATTTGTAGTATATAATCCAATAATTTGAACTTAAAAATATGTTCATCTTTGAGGAGGTGAAACCCTTATTGAACAATAAGGCTGCCTACACAAAACATAAGTGGCATTTACAGGCTGGTGTAGGAGGTCGCCTTAAGATCCTGAATTTCGATGATGCCTAAATAATGCTTCTTCATACCCCTACTGAGCACATAGAGGTATTGGGAGCCTAATTTTGTCTATTTTTCGATGATGGAATCCTCTACCTCTCGAACTCACGCACAGATTTCAACTGTGACTTATTGCAATAAAAAGCACAGGTTTTCCTTTTTTAAGGGTTACATATGAACTTTTGACGTACTCCATATGTCAAACGTTCTTGATGGATTTTTAAGTCCGGACTTCTCGCAGAACGCTTCATAGTAGTTATATTTCTATGCCCGAACCACCCTTTCGTCACATGCGATGCATTAATTGGTTCAATCTTCTGCCGAGAATTGTATCCACATGAATTCTGTCCGACAAAAAAAGGTACTAAATATTCCTCTAATTTTCCAGGCACGTCTGGAGCACCCGAGATCATCATGCGAATGTGATGTGGTGATACATGCCACGAAAAGGCGTATGTATATGAAGTAGACGTCGGTATGCAGGTGATATAATAGTAATGGTCGGACAGAAGGTATTATATAGTTGTTTTATGGAATAGTGTGTGTTTTTGCTACGATAAATTTGCATATGCCTATGCAAAAAGATTTTACATCAGTATAATGTAATCGAATAAGTTGTCAGTCTTGACTGCACAAGTGAGAGTCGATACAACAATAGAATCAGAAAACGTATCATAATATCAGTATCTTAATGAGTTAAAGTCAATGAGGACAGCTAAAAATATTTAGTGGGATGCCGAGCGAAGTAGAACTGGTCGATTTTTACCTGTTTAATTATGCTATATTAAGGGCATTAAAGCTCATCACTCCAGCGATCAGAAGGATTTTTAGAGGCATTTAACACGAACTTGGAATCGGTTATGGGACCAGAAAAACGCCCAAGTCATTGAGCAGCATTGTTTCGCCCTCATTAATCAACCTTTTAAGTACCTACGTTATGCTGCTGCTCTGTGTAGAGATTTGAGTTCCTGCGTTGCATCTTATTCAGCAATGAAGACGCGAGAAAAATCCACAAGTTACATGGCAGGCCAAGATAGGACAGTCATTTTTGGGGCGCTCGTACGGAGGCAGCCATGCAGGGACAGGGCGTATTGTCAATGAACGAACAAGGCCTGTTGTCCGCCGAAATTGAAATGAACGAGAACAAAATAAAAAGTATCATACGGATAGTGTCTATCCGCCATAGATTTGTCCTCATATGAGGACAAATATCTTTTCCATACAAAAGAATTGGCCGCAAAGTACAGCAAGTCCCGTGTTTTTCCCGACTTCTTTTATGAATTTTTGGTTACTGGAAATCGCGTGTTTTGGCAAACTCAAAATAGAACCGAAACTGGGGGTTTCGTAAGTTTGTACAAACTCACTGTCGTCAATTCGAGGAAATACTTGCGCCGAGCGGCTATTATCAAAAGATTCAGATCTCGCCTACCCCAATCCAAACCCAATCCAAACCCCGTCATCATCTGGCCCACTGTTGCTGCTTCCGCACTTCCGTTTTGGCGGGTGAGGCACCTAATGCTCCCCAGATCTCGAACGCTACTTCTCCAGCCAGCCCGCCGGGCTCGCCGCGTCATGATGCTCTTGCTAACACTCTTACAGATTTGGCAGTTTTTCAGGCGCTCGAGACTCCGCACGGTCGTGCGCTTGGTCTTCCTGCTTATGTCGCGCCAAGAGCTTTATCGCTTGCGCCATTACATGGCCGCATTGCGTCGAACTCTGTGCGCTCTCCCTAATTGGCTACGACTGGCACTGTTACCCGACGGTTATCTCTGTCTCCAGCCCCTCACGTTCCAAATGTTCCTGACGTTCTGAATCTATCTCCGGTGGCGTCTATGTAGGTGTTGGAGAAGGGTTTTTATATCAGCTGTGGGAAAGCAACACAACCAGAAGCAGAAAACGAAGAGAAATGATTTTTTTGGTGAAATAATTTGTGTTGTCGGCGCAGATGTTCTCGTAGCTATGGTTGCAAGCTTTCTACACATTTTGCCAAGTATTGAATTGGACATAAGAAGTTTGTGCAGAAGGTGCCAGCTCGGATCTGGAAGCAGATATATCAAGAACACATTGACGACAGGAAGGAGCAAGCGAGAGCAACTGGCATGGTTTTTGGCCTATGAAAACTTCCGCAGGAGTGAATGCTTCAAGAAGCATTGAGCGGTGCCTTTCAGGTCATTTGCACTATCGTTACAGACTGCAATATTGAGGACATAGCCTAGTCTAACCCGCAGGGAGTGTATTTTTTGGCGAAGCTAAAGAAGACCGACAAATTTCATAAGAGAAAGATGTCTGGCTTCCGCAACAGGTTAGTTAAAGTAGCAGTAGCAGTGTTGTTGTTTGCAGTGAAAGTCCTGGTGGAACGACCAGTCGCACCAATGAAGCCGCGTCTTCTTCGGTTTCGGAGCCCTCTATGAAGTAGGAACTCTTACGCTCAGTCGTGGAGTCAATGGATAAGATGACGGAAGTTGTGGAGAGAAGGAGTCAAATGATCTAAAAAAGTCCGTTACATATCGGAATAAGGTTTACGAGAAGTACATGTACGGAAAGGAGGGAAGGGTCAATTGCATTCATTGAAAGGCGCAGGCACTCAGCGATCCCCCCAAATGCTTGTCGTTCTGAAGAACGAAGGGCTTATTTTGGAAGGGGAATTTTAGAAGCGTGCAAAGATGGTAGCTCATCTGCAGTAGCCAAATTAAATTCCTCACAACATCGGGGGTGCTTCATAACTGCGGGAAGTGCCGGAGATACCAATTCAAGCCGGAATATTCAGTAAAGGTACATGCAACTCCGGCACAACAGACTAGGGCATAAGAACCTAGATAGTATTAAATCTCCACTCAGAAATTCTTCAGTGCCTGCAATTTACTTGAAAACCCCTCTCATTAAGAAACATAGGTGCGACAGCTGTGTGAAGGGAAAGAAAAACCACCAATCTCTGCAGATAACAACACATATGACTACGGAATTGTTCGCAGTCATCCCCTCCGACATCTGTGGACCGATTTCCACGCCTTTTCTCTGAATACCTGTACTTAGTTACATTTATTGATGAGGGTAGTAGATACCTCATTGCATATCATATCATGAGGAAGTCTGATGTTCTATCGAAACTTACCACTTTTCGACGTTGGTTTGAGCGGCAGTTCTCTTGTACAATTAAGAAGTTGCATAGTGACGCCGGAGGACATTTTATAGAAATGAAGTCATGCATGGAAGAGAGAGTTATCGAGCACTACATGGTTCAGAGAGAATCCTACAATTTAAACGGCATAACAGAAAAAGCAAAAGCAAATTGTTGATCGTTGAAAGCGCAAGGGAAATTTTGGACCGAAAGTCATTTCCAGAAGAATTATAGAGCGAGGAAATTTAGCGTGTAACTCAAATCCGTAACATATTTTGTTGTGCGACAAGTAACAAGAGAGGGGGCAGAGAAGTCCGCCAACGTCAGTCCTGCGGGGGAGGTGAGTATGAAGATTATCGAGCGAAAGCAAGGGTTGCGGTGGAAGAAGGGGATGAGGGCTTTCACAGCAAGGGAGTTTTAGACTCGCGAGATGTGATAAATGGGTTTATACCTGATTGACTAAGAAACAAGTAGGAATTGACACAAGATGTACAAAAATCTGTTTAACTCAAATTGATGTTGGGGCCTTTCTTGTGCGGTCTTATTTTTGGTACTTTGGTCCTGGGATAGTGCTACTATACACACTAGCCCAGTTGAAAATTCAGGGTTCGTTTTGATGATACTGAGTAGAAAAATTACGTGTGGTAAAATCATCAGTCACCAATAACAATCAATGGCGGTATCAATTATTTTGTAACAAACGGTTGCCAATTTAAAAATCATAGATATATACGGATTTAATGAATGTTGATGATTTCATCCTTTCCGTTCGACGCGTCTCCTTGAACAATCTGAACCTTTTCCCTGAGACTCAGTCGCTGAGATCGACGCTTGCGTCCAATAGGGAGGAGGACTGCATGTGGAAATCGAGAGGCGTGTGTAAGTGTAACCATAGCATCATCACGGGATGCAGTAGGCTTCGCTGACCCCATAGTGGGGATGGGTGTGGGTTCTCAGATACCACAAAACGTAAGGATGATAGTTAGGGGTATTTCGATGGTTGGCGCTGATTGGATAGAACTGGAACTGTGATCGAGATCATTGCAGGATGATTGGTCATCGGCATGAGCTCTGTGAAAAGAAAATAGCGAAGGAGTAAGAGAGCGGGTGAAGGCACAGGATGAGGAAGGTAGAGAAGGGAGGACTGTGAAGTTGGGTTCAGACTACCAGGGGTGGACGAGTGCTGCACAAAGGAGGCGGGAGGATCCTTGGCGGCGGGAGAGCGGCGGCGGAAGTGGTTTGTGTATTGTAAGTATAAATGCAAGAAGGGCTCTCAGATGAGAAAGAGTAAAGCGTGAGGATGACCGGTAAAAATGGTCTCCTGACCAACTTCATCTTTGGCCACTCCGATCGTGCGCCGGAGCTTTTCATACTGCGTGGTCCTAAACTTCTAAATGTCCCACTGTAAGTTTAGCAAGTACACTGCTGGGACGCACGGCCGAGAAATGCAACAGTTCAGGCAACTCACCGCCCGGCCATCCACTGCCAGATAGGACTAATATTGCGAAGAATTAGCAGCATGACCGCTGTCAATCACAAACAGTGAAGAGTGAGCAGGGTCAGGTATACCATTAGTCTATCATATTGCAGTGATGGCGTCCCGTACCTGTGCGATCTGCGTGTCGGTAAGGTCGTTGTTCCTGCAAAGCTCCATGATCCGGATAGCGGCTGTATGGGACGTACTCGTAGGCACTGGGTGATGCGGGAACCAGTACAAAAACCCGCGAAGTGCGAGGGGACGCGGATGCCCCTTGAGGATTGTGGAGATGAGGAAAGATGGGAATTATCCAATTCGTGTCTTGGCGGATGCGTGACGGGGTGAGAGGCGACGTTGGCAGTGGCATGAGATGCTATTACGGGTGTTCCAGAGGGGGGAAGGTTTGGGTGTTTTACTCTTGGAAGATATATACGATCTATCAAATTGTTTTACAGACAACCACAATTGACTCGAAAATTTTATACCGACACGGTAATGGGGAAGTAACTACGCTCCCTAAATGCTACCTTCAGGCCAGCCATCAAGCAGACCGCATTGGAAATGACGGCTGCTGCGGCGGGCCTTTGCATCAAAACCCCCCGAACATGTTCCAGACGGAGAGGTAAAGTTGCGATGAGTGCGCCAGGGGTGGGGTGGTTAGAGTTTCGCATCATATCTGCGCTCGAGAGGTTCTTTCAATACCACTCACTTATCTCGCCTACAAGCCATCTTCCAAATCCCTGATCTCACCAGACTGCTGCAACAAGCTTGAAATTTCCTATCTAAGCTCCAGGCCACCACCCAGGCAGGCAAAGGCAACCAGAGGACTACGGCAGCCCGCACTTCACACTTCATCACAACGTACGGATCAAACTCGGTACTCCACAAAAGTCTTACAACTCTACCCCCGGCGCACTCATCGCAACTTTAAACATTAAATAAAGAACTTACCGATAGGCAGAGTCTACGGTTGCGGGGCGCCATCACTGTACTGTACAGTACTACGGTACATTCTCATCGCTAGCTAGCGGCCACTACCTTGGATCTCCCTACCACCTGCAGATTGATTGGCGCTTATGACGCGAATTCAATTCCGCCGAACAAGGTTCATTACTTCTCTGCATTACAGTATTCACTTGCAACATTACCTTGACTGTCAAGAAGAAAATTTGTAGTATGCGTAGTGTCAGAGAGGGGGCGAGGAAGGAAGGCACACTGAACGGGTTCAAAAGCCCTCGGGATGACGTTGCAGTCCCGTATTTGGTGTGTTTAATTAGACTAATTGCCGTAGATAGTAGACACACGGGTAGGGAGGTAGGTGTAAATGTGGGGTGATTTAATATTTGAAAAATATGGTCGGTTGTGGCCCGGAATATCCTACAGGGTGCCGAGTAATACCTCTTAAATTACTAAAAAGCTGGCTCAAGCCCCCCCCAGCAGACCGGCTGCTAAGTAGGTAATTTGAATGACTGCTGTTCCCTATATCTCTGTTATCCCTCCTATTGCCCCGATCGGGCGGAGAGCTCTGCCTTATATAGCAGTTTGCATGGGATATATAGGAGTAGTAACAGCTCGATAAGTACTGTGTTGCCGGTAGCACTATACACAAGTGCTGCCACTTGTCAAATACGGCACATGTCATCAAAGTTGCCAATTCATTACAGTCGTTGCCCGCGATTGGACACGACCGTGTTGTACAGTATGCACTGTACAACATACCCCCCGGTTGGGCCGAAACGGTCCTAACTGGCAGTAGACCCAAGTAAAACATTAACACAGTAAATTACTAGAAAACCCAAATAATGTCTGTGCATCTCGAATATATTGAAATCAACCGCTTGACGTGCAACGCAGAGTACAGTACTGTTACATCGCATAAAGCCGTCCTCATGCACTATCGCAAGCTCCAGGACCTACAGCACAAGCTGTCAGGACGCCTGGTCCCCCCCTCTCTGCCCGCCCGCGACCCAGGTTTCCGATTCCAGCCTCTGGTTTTCGATTCCCTCTGTGCCCCTTCGCCGGATTCCGCATCATTTATCGAAGAGTTTGTGCCGCGTGTCGCCAGGAAATGCCACACCTCGGACGCTACGATTCGCACACGCATCTACCAGCGTATCAGTTGCACTTTGTGGTCGTCGGTGGCTATGGACATCATATCGCGGGCCCCACTGCACGTGACCGATGTGGTTCATCCAGTTAGCTCTTAACTGAATAGTCTGTCAGTCGGTGTAAACTCAAGATAAGTAAAGAATAAAGATTCATTCATAAATGGTCTTAGTCCAACAGGAGGATTTTTCATGAGGGTCAGACATGTACAGTACGTTACAAAATACTGCACGACATAAAGCACTCCTGGTTAAATAACTTTCAACGCCTTATTGTCAGAAGTCCTGCCAATAAAGAAGAAGCCTCTGCCGTAGATGTGCATTTTCACCTGTCGACGAAATGATCCAGCAATTTCAGGAGCACATAACTCATCCAACAGCAACTGCCATGTGTTACAGAAGATGAATTTTGCACCAGTAATAATGCACCGAATATGTGCCAACTCTTGTGTAAGTATTCTTACAGAAATGTAATCATGTAGAATTGGACCGTCAATTGAATAAGAACTTAACCAAAAGAGGAAGCAATTGCTGGAATCCGTGGGTACATTGGGTTAAGCTAAATTATTTTCGATCTTTCTTGACTCTCTCAGCCTCATCAAGTATCTCCGAATCTAAGTATCCAAGTGCAAAAGTCCGGTTAGGTTTTTGGAAAGTATTTAAGTTCAGCTTTGTCAAGGCATAGGCCAAGTTATTTGTGCATTTTATCCACTGCATGAAAGTGTTCTCTCCGGATTCAAAGGAGTCTCTAAGCCTTTCGACACTGGGGTGGAGCCTGTAATCGTGATCATCGTGAATAGTAGTGATAGTCGAGTAGATTCCATGTGAGTCAACCGTCAAGATAAGTGGCAGGGAACTGCTGGAAGCGTACATCTTAGATATGCAGTATGCCATGAGCCCAGCCCGATCGGCTGGCTCTGCCGCTGCAATTACCTCCGCCTCCATGGACGAGAACGAGACCCGAGCTTACTCGGCGCTGTGCTAGTCAATAGCATGGAATATTTTGGAATGCGGAAAGAATATTCCCGAGAAGTATCCTGTTTGGCCATACGACGATTTACCTTGGCTTGTGTCAGAAAATGCTAAGTATGCCGCATCGTTAGCACTGACGTCACGATTAGAAGCCACAAGATACGTGAGGACCGGAGTGAGTTGGCGAATCTCATGAAGAGCCCGATTGGCTTCACTCAAGTGGCGCACTCTGAGATCGGAAGTCCATTGCTGCAATGTACTAGATACAAATGCAGCAGGACTGGGAAAACCATGCCCAAGCCAATTCAGCTGTCCAGCAAGAGCTTGAAACAGCTTAAGTTCATCCGGTGAGCATTCAGCTTTTTGATCATACCTTCTAATGCGGTCTAATGGGAGTTTCACAATGGTATCCAAATATTTCTTCATTGAAACAATGATTTGAAGATTGCTGTCCTGGAATATGTGTATTCTGTTGAAAACCAAGTTCGAATCAGAAATGAATCAGCCGACCTTGAAATTTTTCGAAATCGCCGCATGGAAAATTTGAATCCTTTGTGCATCTCCAGCCACAAGAAAGTCGTCCATGACTTTAGCATTAATGAGAAGCAGATTTCCAGTTGAGTCACGTTTTAGAAATAATTGTGGCGTTCCAGGGACGCAATCAAGTCCATTGTCGAACATTCATTCTTCGACTACAAGTTGACACAAAATGCCTGATTCTACGAGATCGTAACCGGGGACGAGAATCTTCCACTCGAAAAAGATTCTTGTAGTCCATCCTTTGGGTCTCCATCAATTTTGACTTGGAAGAAACAATGCGACGATATAAAATTTGCATCTCTAGGTAATCTTCTAATATTGAATTCCTCATACGCGTTTTTCCCTTATCATTGGACTATTCCTTCGCGATAGATTCGTCAATAAGCCACCTTGGTGCGATCGAAGCGAGTTTGCTTTCGGTCACAGGCTCATCACCAATCGCGATTCGAATTTGGGGAAGCATTGCTTGCTTCTGTGAATTTAATTCTTTTGGAAACTTCATTGCTTCTTCAAGAGTGGTACTTCCAACATCTTTGTCCGATTGACTAGTTAGAGTGCTCTTGTTTATAACGACTTCAATGTTCTTGTACTTTGCCCAATTGGCAGTATTCTCAGTCACAAGGAACAATATTGACTCTGAAACCATTATCCGAGTACTCTCGATGTCATCGACACGACCCGAAAACAATGAAGAACGATTTCCTCCATTAACAGTTTGGTTCTGAGATTTTTCAATCTCTGGTATTGGTCTCGGCGCAAAAGCAGACGGAATGGTTGCTGCAGAAACAGAATAATTTTCTTCATCCAACGGGTTCTGATTTTTCTGTCCTTGTTCTGAATGTTCGATACTTTCCAACTCTCGCAAAAGGGATGAAGATGAGTAAAGCCGTATGTCCTCGTATGAGACTTTCAGCCGTTTAAATTTTCCGTATTTGCTCCGAGTGAGTTCAACAAAATATTCTTTTGCGTTTTGGACGTATCCCAAATTCCAAATACCTTGCTTTGTTGGCTTCTCAAGATATATACTAGAGTTCTCCGTGTTAGAATTTTTGAGGGAACAGTTTCTGGTGATCGAGATTCCAGCATCTTTGAGAGCGTGCGGCGTGCAACTTGATCATAATGTGCGTCAATTAACTCAGAATCCAGTTGCATCTGTGTTAAACAAAGAATGGATGGTGTGTATCCCCCCCAAAAGTTCAAAGAAACTGACAATATTGTTTCTATGAAGAAAATTAGTAGCAAGAACAGCTCTTCAGACTATTTCTTGAGCTGTGAACGAATAACCCTTCGTGTTTCGTTCGTAAATTGCATCCTTGAGAATACGCAGTGGCATCTGACGCAGAGTGAAGTTTGTACTTTTCACTGAACCAATTTTGCTGTGTCTCCCCGCAGGGAGAGGTTTCGGTTTGATGCCATGTTATTGCACGTTTTGCAAAAATCATTATTATCGAATTCCTGATCAACCTATATTGATGCAAGTGCCCCATTCACCGCGATCCAGTGAGTGCCAAGGAGCCTTGCAGCTTCTTCCATATCCCTGGTCGACACAATAACTGCTTTGCAAAAGCGTGAAGCCAGATCTTTCATATGGTATTCAACCACGTACATGAAATCGATTTGCACTTCCTCGTTAAAGGTTGAAATTAGACTCCGCAAGGATATCTTGCGCACGTTGAGTGGCCTTCCAGTCGTCTTGCAGCCAGAGCAATTTTTCACTACTGCTTCTAGAGCTTGCTCCAAGACTGGAGAAAGAACTACGCCCCGTTTGCAGAGATCTTTCATGTCTTTCAGAGGTAAGTGCGAGTACAGGTGAAGTTCAGATGCGAAGTATTTTGCAAATTTTCCCATGAAGCGCGATTTTTGTTACCGTGGTTGTCCTAATCTCCCTTACTCCAAGCAGAGCCCGCTGTGTCTCAAGATAGCTTTGGGATTTGGATATTTGGCTCATGGCAACATGAAAGTGAGTTCGAGTTTCTCTACCTTTAGCAACGTAGATTGGAAGCACGATTTTGCTACCCAATTCCTCGAAAACACATGGTGGTATTATAAGAACACGAGGTATTTGTAAATAGAGCACCATCTGACTTGCTCAAGACACAATTTCCAAGTAGAAGAGGACCGTAGAACAGAATAACGGTTTGATTCACTGTCGAGGCTTCAAGAGGAACTCTCTGTATACCGAATGCATGTTCCGCATTGCTGCATTTCTATCCATAACCATAGTAGAGTGTCTCACAATCTAAGTACTCCAACTTGAATTCGATGCCCATCGCCAAAGAAAGCGCTACCGCTGACTGTATTCCGCCAACAGATTTGGGATAACCCCGTCCAATATAGGATTTGGTTCGTCGTGCAATGGCATTCTAATCGGACTTGGTAAGGATTCCGCGCACCAGGCTCCTTTGCCCTTAGAATTATTGGAGCCCGGACGAAAACAACCGTCGATTTTTTCGAGGTCTTCGCTCGCAGCGAACCTTTCGTCGTGGCGATTATTCGCTTCACGTATTTTCAAAGTGGCAAACCTAGGACACTGACACTTCAAATCTTCACGAATGTAGTCCTCCTTCTCGCAGTCCATGCAGGCTTCTCCCACGAGTTCTGTCAGCATTATATATTTCTTTCTCTTCGCATCCCACGTCGCTACACGTCTTTAGCTTCCTTCCGTTGAAGGGGCGGACCTTCGATGAGTTTCTGTTCCTCATCTCTTGGTAACCGGCCTCATAAATACTGAAGAAACTTCTTACCTTATGGTCAACAGTGGATTGAGCCCTTGTGACTGGGGTTTCAGTCCTATTGGTATTCTTAGGAAGAGGACGGAGTACTTCGACCGCATTATCAAGACTGAAAATGCAACGAAGACTAGAAGAAGCAATGGATTTGGATACATACTGAGCACCACTCAGCTTCATGATATTATCGAAAATGGGCGTAGCATCTCGGCAAATATCATTGAAGCGACTAGTGATCTTCTTCATCGTGAGTTTTTCATTGCGACTAGAACTCCTAGAAGCTCTGGTGATCGACACAGAAAGCTTTTTGGTACTCAAAGATATCCTCTGCGCCTCATCCAATGTCAATGTGAACTTTGTCTCAGCGCGTATCGTTCCCTTGCTTCGTTCCTCCGCCATTCCAATAAGTCAAAGCTTGCCGTTGGTCACGGACGCTTCTGAGAGAGCGGCGTTATTGAGCAGGGTTATTGCTAGTACTTCTCCGATTCGAGGTAGACTGGTTGAACCACTTTCATCAGGTGTTCGGCGGCGAACTCACCAAACCTTGAGACATAGCGGTTCAAGTCCTTATCTTTCTTGCACCTGCAAGAACTGACCTTATTGAAATAGTTAATGAGACGCGTAACAACAGAGATGGGGAGATCCTGGAAATCAAGTCTATAATCTCTTGGACAGCCTGGACCTGGTCATTCTGCTTGTAATCAATCTTGTCTTGCTCCTTTGCTTCGCCAACGAGACTCTTCTGAGCTTGGCGAGGACCTCTGTCATAGAGCTGACGTCTAAGCGTATGGAAACCCGTTTTGTAGAACATTTTTTTCTCCCTGCTCTGCAGCGGTTGCAATCAGATCAACCCAAATTGCAACCTTCTTCCTCCACACAAGAAGTTCTTGATCTGGTTCGGGTACCGGAGGGTTCGCCAAAACCTTTCTCGAAGTCTTTCTCGGGGCCCATAACTGTAGTACGCGTAGTGTCAGCAAGGGGGAGCGGGGAAGGAAGGCACAGTGAACGGGTACAAAAGCCCCCGGTATGCCGTTGCACTCCCGTATTTGGTGTGTTTAATTAGACTGATTGCCGTAGATAGTAGACACACGGGTAGGTAGGTAGGTAATTTGAATGCCTACTGTTCCCTATATCTCTGTTATCCCTCCTATCGCCCCGATCGGGCGGAGAGCTCTGCCTTATATAGCCGTCTGCATGGGATATATAGGAGTAGTAACAGCTCGATAAGTACTGTGTTGCCGGTAGCACCATACACCAATGCTGCCACTTGTCAAATACGGCACAAGTCATCGAGGTTGCCAATTCATTGCAGTCGTGGCCCGCGATTGGACACGACTGTGTTGTACAGTATGCACTGTAAAACAAGATTTCCTCACACAGAAGAAGAAACTTTACTTCATCCCGCAGCCTCCGTGTAAAGTAGTCCAAATAGACTCTATACTCGCATTCTTTCGCCAAGTATGGTTACCGCAGGCGCTGCCGCAACACTCGCAGAGCGCGAGAAACATCGCCATTACGGCACTTACTACAACCAAAACGATATCCTCCTCTCCCCCGTCGGGATCGATATCTATGGGGGAAATTTGGGGTGTTTTTAATGCATGAAAAATATGGTCAGCTGTTCCCTGAGGGATGTCGTGATGGTAAAGGCTTACAATGTAAAGGGTTGGCGGGAAGTTGTCAAAACGCTAGAAAAATGACGGGAGGCCGGCCAACAGGCACGCTGCACTGGACATTACTGCTGCTGCGGCATGACGCTGTGTTGAGATTTCTTTGACCTTTGCGTAGGTCTCCCTTGCCCTCGTAGCGACGTTGCGTGCGACGTCGGTTAGCAACGCGGGGGCGTCCGGGTGCCATCCCCCGAGGGTAGAGATAGGGACGGGCACTATCCTACTTCCGGCGGAAGACGCGATAAAGGACTCTTATCTTCTGTGTTTCGCCGTTCTTGCCGCGTTAAGGGAGGTGAGTGGGTTGAATGTCCTCACTATCCTGTTCGAGGGCGCTAGGGGGTTGACGAAGGTGACATCGAAGAAGTTTGTTCTGCCAGTTCGTCCCGTTGCGCGAATATCGGGTCTTGAGCGGTGGACCCCTTCTCGCGGCTCGATGACTGGATGTCGCGCGGCTATCATGATATCGCTTGCCAATAAACGAACCTGAAAGTCGTGTCTTCGCGTCCTTTCGTCCCCGTGATATCTATGGTGCCATGAGCGACGACGGCGAGGATTTTTTTCCGCCGCCTTGCTTCCTTCGCTGCTTCCCGTCGCGGTTCCTCCTCTCGAAAGGAGCTCCTCGACTTTGTTAACCGTTTTGCATTTAGTCTCAAAATAATACAGGCGCGAAAGGTCTATACCCGCCGCCCGCATCCGTAGTTAATTTATGAATGCCTTCCGCACGCTTCATTGTACATCCCATAAAGATTTACCACCACTGTACACGGAGTCTGCGGGGTTTCGGACGGCCGTGTGCAGGGGATATGAAAATACGGGAAGGCCTGGTACGAAGCGTCCTGACCTGAAGCAGTCGCAGCTGCTTTGGTCAGGTCGATGAAAAGGACAGCAGATTTCAGCCAAGCGGTGGGGATTTCCTTAAAAGTTTCGACTTTCCGATAAGCAGTGCGGAGCAGTTCTTCACGTATCGGGAGAAAGGAAGCAAACAGAGTAAAAGGCGAGGATATAGGTGGGGTCACTGGAGAGATTAGTGAAACTTCTAATGTCAGAGCGGAGGCTGTTGTTAAACAGATGGGCACAGAGTTTGGCCCCAATGCTGGTTTGCGCATCTACTTGTCCGAGAGGGGAATAAATTAGGTTAAATTGGGTTTACTTGAATGGGTAGGTATACTTAGTTTTCCTGCTAAGAGCTGTTGATGGAAGTGGCTAAAAGGTGATTTTTATGTGTTTCTATTACTATCTATGACGATTTTTTAGGGTAACGTACAGTACTCTCTATCTTTTTGCCTACTAGTTTTAATCATTTTTTAGGGTCGATTACAGTAGTGTACAGTAAGCACACTACTGTTCGGACAAATCTCAGCCACAGTCGCTAGGGTGTCTGTTATATAGGTAGCACCCGAGTCGGTTGTGCAACTCTCAGAAGATAGCGTCACCTATCGACCCCTCCTTACACCTAAAACCTACTCTATCCTGTCTTCTTCCCTACAATCCCCTTTTCTCCCCTATCATAATACTCTTGCGCAGGGACGATACTCCAAGCGCCAGCGCGGTCGTGTTCGGGGGCATGAGCGACGTGCGAAAAATCTTCTTTTCTTTGAGAATGTCGCGATGGCATCCAAGCCCGGCGAGGAGAAAGGTCTTACCCTCCTCGCACACCTAGACGGCGCAGCGTTCGACTTCTATTACGATACGTTTGCGTCGAATGGTGAGCTCGTCCATGAAGCGAAAAACTACGCCGA
Source organism: Kappaphycus alvarezii (assembly GCA_002205965.3). Lineage (NCBI taxonomy): Eukaryota > Rhodophyta > Florideophyceae > Gigartinales > Solieriaceae > Kappaphycus > Kappaphycus alvarezii. Next base: position 410,480 of record NADL03000033.1, on the reverse strand, counting down.
GGTTAAACAGAAGTTTCTCGAGCATTTCGCGAAGGATGAAGTCCCGGAGGACGTCATCCGCCAAGCTCCAGAAGTTGGACTTGATCTAGAAGACATTCTTGGTTCTTTGAGGGAAATTGAACGCCTCTACGAGAAGGCGGGGTTCGATAACATCGCAGGGTTCGGACTCCTTTGCACTGCAGCCTGTCGACACAAGGAGCTGCGGGGACGCAAAGATTATCCGGGAATCGTCAAGGCGCTGAATGATTTTCACTCCAATCGTGTGGCGTTTGCTGGTCCTTCTAGCCGCACCGCTGAAGTTCCGCCGGCAAGGTTGCTGGTTCGCCAGGATTCGAGGTCTAGGAACATCGAAGACAAGGTGAATGCTCTAGCCGAAGACCTCTCGAAGTTGACTCTTTTCCTGAAGAAGACTAAGGGAGATGAAGGTGCTGGACCATCGTCAGCCCCTAAGAAAAATCATAAGGTCCGCCAATGCTCATACTGCAGCGAGCTTGGCCATAACGCAATTATATGCGAGAAGAACACGCATTGTAACACTCGCTGTTCCCTTTGCGGAAAGATTGGTCACTCAGATGCTACGTGCTGGTCTGGTGGAACAAGGGCAGCGATTCGAGAAGAAGCCCCCGCCGTGAAGAAAGAAGACGTGGAAATAAGTCACCAAGTGAATGTCCTCCGAGAAGACTCGTCCGAAACCGACTCCTCACAAGACGAAGGAGTAAATGTCGCGAAACGGAACGCCGACGGAGAGGCACTACCCAAACAGCCCCGTCAAGACAATCATGGAGGCATTCCGATCTCTCGCCTCGTAACTAGCTCCCACGCTCGCGTTATGCAGCCGGGACCAGCCCTACCCCCGGAAGAGTTTCGAGTCATTAGCCGTAAGAAGAAGGCGAAGAAATCGAACCGCGGGAAGAAGAACATCTTTACCTGTCGCCGAACTACACGTCTGAAAGGATAAATGTTGCGAACGGAGACAGCTCTTCCTGTGCAGGTTCGCTGGTCAAGGTCCCGACGACCTTTGGGGACCAAGCCGTGAAATTAGACTTCCTTTTCATCGAGAAGTCTCCTTTCGACCTAATTATAGGCCTTCCTACGCTCACAGCTATGCGTGCGAATATGCATTTCGGGGCACAGAGCGTCCTTGTTACCATTGGTTCCGAAGAATTTGTGCCCCCGATCGAGCCTGATACTAAGTCTTCCGAGAAGAATCTGGTCGAGGACGAGGAGACTGGGACTCCCAGTGAAGATTTTACTTCTGATTCGAACGCCGGTCCGGAGTTCTCTGACTCCTCGGAAAAGGAGCTGGCCCTAGCTATCCGCGAGGACAACTTTACTGGATCGAACGAAGGCCCCATCAGTGAAGAAAGCACCACTGACGAAGGAGAAAAGAAGGAGAAAATGCGGGATGCCCTGAGAGCTCGACTCGCTCATTTGAAAGAAGAAACGCAAAGCGAGATAAATGGTTTGCTTCGCGACACGGGAATCGTCGCCTGGACTATAGACGAGCTACGTCCTGCCGCCGTGCCGACGAAGCATTCCTTCGAAATGAAGGACCCTACCTCGATCTGTCACAGGGCTCGCCTGATGTCGCCTCGACACAGCGAAATCGCCCGTCGATAAATCTACAACATGTTAGATGCTGGGATCATCACCCCAGCGTCGTCGGAATGGTCGTTCCCAGTGGTTATCGTGACGAAAAAGAAAGATAGGCCTCGTTTCTGCGTGGATTATCGCACTCTGAACCGCAATATGAAGGCGGATCGTTGGCCGCTACCTAAGATAGAGGAGATCTTTAACGACCTAAAGGGTAGCTCTATATTCGCCAACCTTGATTTGTTTGCAGGGTACTGGCAAATCCGCATGGCCGAAGAGTGTAAGGAGATGAATACATTTGTCAGCCGTTTTGGTACTTTCAAGTTCGAGGTGATGCCATTGGGTCTAATGAACGCGCCGTCCACATTTCAGCGCATGGTGGATTACGTACTGAAGGATATTCCCTTCGCCCGTGTCTATCTTGATGATTTCGTGATCTTCTCCGACTCTATGGAAGAGCATATTGATCACTTATCTGTCGTTTTCAAGGCAGTCGGCGACGAAGGACTTAAGCTTTAGATTACGAAATGCGCGTTTGCTATGCCAAGAGTAAAGCTGCTTGGTCACTTCGTGGACAAGCGTGGAGTCCGCGTCGACGACGAGAAGATTGTGCCATCAAAGGGCCCCCGTTCCTACCAACTCAACGGAGTTGCGTAGCTTTCTTGGCCTCGCCGGTTATTATCGTCGCTTCATCAAGGACTTCGCCAATATCCTCTGCCCTTCACGCAGCAACTTCGGGTAATAGGAAGTTCGAATGGACTGAGGAGATGACTGCCGCCTTCGAAACCCTAAAATAGAAGCTTACTTCTCCGCAGGTGCTAGCCTTTCCGGACTTCGAGTCCCCCTTCATCGTGGAAACCGACGCTTCTAATGTCGCCTTTGGGGCAGTTCTGGCCCAGAAAAAGGGAGATGGAAAGATTCATCCCGTGCGGTACGCAAGCCGGACGATGAACTCAGCAGAGCGTAACTATTCCGCCTGCGAAAGGGAGGCCCTCGCCGTTATTTTCGCTTTAAGGAAATTCAGGGTGTATCTGTTATCGACGGAGCCAAGCCCTTCAAGCTCATTACCGACCATCAAGCCCTTCGTTATGCCTTCAAGAAAAACGAATTCACGGAAGGCTGGCGATGGATGGACTTCCTTGCGGAGTATGAATTCGAGGTCGAATACAGGCCAGGTACGGGAAACAGAGCAGCTGATTTCCTCTCGCGTGTGGTACCTGCCGGGCCATACCCTGCCTCTGAACCTGATAGGAGACTTAGTTTCGGCTGGATTCTGCCGCTACCGAAGAGAATCCCCTAATCGAACCTTTCCTCCTCGACGTCGCACGTCATTTGCAAGGTTTGAAGATCCGAGTTGATGACGAAGAGAAACGTCGTTCGGTCAAGCGTATGGCTAAAAACTTCGTGATGTGGGAAGGAAAGCTTCTTAGACGAACCAGAAACGGGCTGAAATCTGTACCGTTTATGAAGGACAGGGTCGCGATATTGAAGACCTTTCACGACGACATCGGACATTGAGATGAGGAGACAACGAAGAAATTTGTCATAGACCGTTATTGGTGTCCGCAGTTGCACCAAGACTTTCACAACTACGTAAAAGGTTTTGAGAGATGCCAGAAGACGAGACCCATTCCGCCGTACCGTACGACTGTGAATGTCCCATTAACGAATCTCTTCGAAACTTATTCGATCGATTTCGCGGGACCTCTGCCGATATCAAACGCCGGAAAGAAGTATCTGCTTATCGCCGTCGAGCATTTGACAGGTTGGCCAATCGCAGTTGCCACCACAGACTCGTCGGCTGCAACCGTCTCCCAGTTCATCGAGAGTGAAGTTATGCACCCTTTTGGTCCCCCTAAGGCCATTATCAGATACAACGGTGGGTGCTTCACCGCTGCCGCCGTCGCTGATTTCATGAAGAAACATTGAATTAACTGGACCACTGTTCTCGCGTATGCTCCCATGTCTAATGGTAGAGCCGAGAGGATGGTACGAACCATCAAGACGGCCGTGAAGAAGATGGTTGTCGGTCAAGGTATAGATTGGGAAGATTCTTTACCTCGTGTCTTGTACGGATACCGCCGCCGTCGCCTTTCCGCGGGAGCTTCGCCATTCGAACTTATGTTCGAGGGTAGTTCCGCGCATGAGTCCTTCTGACCCCGTCGCGTTGGTGGACTGCGCTTCCGATACACATCGCAAGTTGGAACTTCTGGCCTCCTCTGCCCTTCGAGCTCAGCATCGAGAAGAACAGGTGCATAGAATGGGTAGTTCAACCTCTAAAGAGCCTCGCATGTTCAACATGGGGGATTGGATTCTAGTGGTACATGGCCAGGCGTTAACTTCGGCTACTAAGTGGCCTGCCCTCCGTTCTAGCTATTACGGGCCTTGTCGCGTTTGGAAAGTTGCTCATCCCCGGTACTGGGTCATCTAATACGGGGTTCGCCATTCCCGCCGCGCCATCCACGCGTGGAGACTAGTTCCTTCTGTCTTGCGCTCGAGCCACCTGAAGGCCTAAGAGCACTTGATTAAGCCGTTATATCCATCATTCGCCCCTTTCTTTAATGCTCTTTATGTCTTTATCTTTTTTTATTGAGTAATAAGAAGCCACACGGAATCTAAATTTGCCTCTCCGAGCAAAAAAAGCAATACTCTGGACTCTTCTTCACCTTCTCAAAGTTTTATCTTCTCAACCCGCACTCCTCAATTGCACAATAGGTTTCCAAGCTTGGTTCTGCTCACAGTTGACCTTCTCTCCGATCACCTTCCGGTTTTTCCCTAACCGCTGTCTTTTTCTTATGCGCCATCCTACTAATCCACAGGGGATTTCGGGACGAAGATACCACCGGATTCCTTCGCCTCTACACGCTCAGTGGATGGGCCAGTCGCGGAGGCTTTGTCTGACCTGAATCGACACTGAACTTCGAGGCAAAAGCGGTGCGTGGGAGAGTATGGAAGCTTCCGATGGTACAAGGCCTCAAGAGTTGATGACTTGGTGCTTGGTTGCGGGCAAGAAGGAGAACGAGCGTGTTGCGGTCTGAATGGGGAGGGTGCAGGTGTGTGCGAGGGTGTGTAAGGGTCTGCCGACCTCTACCCTGAGCTGGCGTAGCTCACTGTATACTGCAACCGGGCTGCAGTTTGAGGACGGGGTGGTGTTGATCGCAGTGGCTGGAAGGTGATTTTTATGTGTTTCTATTACTATCTATGACGATTTTTTACGGTAACGTACTGTACTTTCTATCTTTTTGCCTACTAGTTTTAATCATTTTTTTGGGTCGAGTACAGTAGTGTGTTGTAAGCACACTACTGTACGGACAAATCTCAGCCACAGCCGCTCGGGTGTCTGTTATATAGGTACACCCGAGTCGGTTGTGCAACTCTCAGGAGGTAGCGTCCCCTATCGATCCCTCCCTACACCTAAAACCTACTCTATCCTGTCTTCTTCCCTACAATCCCCTTTTCTCCCCTATCAAGAGCAATCGCAGACTTACGACTACTGTAAGTAGGGTAACCACTTACTGTACATACCCTCAGAACGGAGGCTCTCTGGAATACACTGTATACACAATTTCAAGTTGGGGCGTAAGTGTCTCTCAAAACTCCTTCCAACAAACAACTAGCGTTATTCTGGACGAGTCTCGCCGCGTGACGAGCGAACAATGTTCGCTGCGCACTTACTGTACAAGGTACTGCGAGTATTGGAAAGGTTGGGAGTCCTCTGTACTTGTAATCAAACCATTGGCCAGGCTTATATTGGAAGTGCTTGAGCGTGTGTACCAACTAGTGTCTATACGACCATGCTCTGTCGTCATATGAGGCACACTTTGTCCTCATATGAGGACAGTTTCCGTTACATTTTGGAACAGTAAATGTTTTGGAAGCCTGAAATATTTACTGCAAAAAAGGTTTTTTTTGTTAAGTCACAGTACGGTAATTCTTACTGTACATGCGCCCTCGATTCTAAAACCCCCCACGATAATACGAACTATATTTCCTTCCAAAATGAAGCCGTTTTCACAACTTCTTGCGAAGAACGGAAGCTGGTGAGGGAAAACTGCTCTAGCCTTCACCGAGGTCAACAATCTTGAAAAGTTTGTTTTGATCGGCCATCTACACTCATGAACTAATGTGGAGGGACAAGAAATGCGCTGAGGTAAAAAAATTTGTATTGAAAAAAAGGGCTAAAAGTTGTCCTTTAGCCCTCATATGAGGACAACGGTCCAATAGGCACTAGACAGTAGCTGGTACGGTAGACCGGTTGACAACCAGGCTGCGTTGGAGGTGACCATCATCGCTTGTCCGAGAGTGATTTGTGCTTCCGCGCTGTAGGTGGCCGGATATTCTCCCGGCCCGAAGTTGAATTATAGCGATGTCGCAAGCTCGGAGCAGGGTCGATCAGCAGAACCCAGCTGCTCCATTTTCCTCTTAGAAGCGCGCAATCTTACCATGTAAAATCAACTCATCGCGTGGGGCACTCAGCCGAATGATGTATTCTTTTCTGGCACCGGCTGACCCTGATGCACCATGGTAAACGTACAAGGATGCCATATTCGCTCACCGAATCTGGTCGCTCTCTTGCCTGACATCACGAGTCCTCCCCTTTACTGCATTTTTTTCAAACAAAACCCCTCCGCAAAAGACATTAACAAAAGCAGCCCATGCCGCAGTACAAGAAGATATTCCACTCGGCGACCAGACCAACGCAGGCAAGCGTTCTGGGCCTCTATCGGCCTTCCCGGCGCAAAGGTATTGGTCTACTGTGCCCCGTGCCCCGGCCTCAAGACTAGTATTGACTTCCGTTAATTCTCAGCGTGGCTGCAGCACTACCTCCAAGTCCCGCTGTTCGCCCCGGACACGCCGTGCCCGAGACGAAAGTGCCCTGAGGTCCTCGATTTGTACGGGGATCATCTCATGCACTGCTTGCATGGCGGGCACCGAACCCGTCAACACGACCGTCAGGTCGTCCTACTCGCCCAGGACCTACAGAAGACAGCCTGTTACCCCTCCATCGAGCAGCAAAAGGTTTGGTACTGCACAAAGCAAGGCATTCAGGCAATGGGCAGCGGTGGAGAAACAGATTTTTGTCGATTTCATGTTCGTCAAACTCCTCGCGCCTTTTAATAAGAGAGCGGGTGCTTTTACTCCGCTCGCCTCCCTCAATGCAGCAATATCCGCCAAGCAAGTAAGGTATGAACCATTGATCGCGACTTCTGCAAGATGAAAAAAGCGGGGGTTAATTTACTGTGATAGATGATATGGGTAAATCGGCGGGGGAAGAGATCCTCAGGACCAATTACCCTGAGAAGGAGGTGTTGCGAGCGACAAAAGTGCTACCGTGGTATTGTTGAACGAACAAAAGGGAGTGTATATAGAAGAGAGTTGAGAAAGCTACAAGCAAGTATAAAAGGGGGCAGGGTCTACCACCGACGCTCTGCGACTAGCGTAAAGTAAATGTTTCTTGGGTCTGAAGTTGACTCTCAACTCCCTACTACTCGGAGCTTCACTTGAAGTTGTCTGCCAACTTGCTTCACCTCCACTAAAGGAAGCAGTTTACTCGGCTTATATAGACTTTTGGCTACCCTAAAAGTCTCAAACAAACATACTAATAACCATAAAATGTATTCACGGTAATCGTGTGAACCAGAGAGACTATTAGAAGATATTTCCTTAAGGTAAATATCTAGGTGCCATACCCATGCCAGCCACCCATCGGCCAGGGGTGGGAATTGATGTGGCCATTATATAGACTTTCAGAGCTACTTGTAGTATCACCCACAACCTGGAACTGTACTGACATCTACTATGACAGCGTGTCCTAAAATGAAAAAAATCAACCGACGAATTTGCCACATTCACCCAAATTAAAAATATCTTGCAAATTCAAAAACTGTAAAAATATCTTCCCAATTCCGATACTGTATACAATCATGGTCCTCATCTAGATTTTTTTCGTGTGCGAATTTGCGCACATCAGTAGATATGTGGGTTGGTATCCAGTAAATTTGTACCGGAGCGTAGATATCGTATCATTGTCAAGCCAATTGCGAAACCGTACGATGCGTCGAAAGCTGTGGATGGCACTCCAATCTACCAGAAGGTGGAAGGGAGGCCAGCCAGCAAACTAGCGGCATTGGAGGTTACTGTCAAAGCGGAGTGCCGCTGTAAAAGAATGGCTCTAACCTTCGAAAACCGTTCCATTGCGCGGGTGGCAACGTTCTCGCGAGTTCCTTGACGACGGAGAACGCCGCCGGATGCCAACCTCCAAGCGTTGAGATGGGGACAGGAACCAGCCTGTTTCTCCCAGGCAGCTCAGCAAGGAACCCCTGGTATTTCCGCTGCTTCTCTGCGTGAGCTGCGTTGAGGCTTGTGAGTGGGTTGAAAGCCCTGGCTCTTGCGTGGGAGGGAGCGAGCGGGTTGACAAAGGTTACGTCGAAGTAATCCGTGCCACCGGCGGCTCACATCGCCCTGATATCCGGCCTCGTCCTGTTTTGGTAGTGTAGACGAGGTTCGATGAATGGACGTCGGGCGGCTCTTGCAAGGTCGTTCCAGATGAAGGCTTGTGCCCATCCCCATATCTACCCTCGGAGGCTAGCATCCAGATGCGTATGCGGCGCTAACCGATGTCGCGCGGGACGTGGCCGTTTGAGCGATGGATACTTACGGGGAGTTTCGGGCGATGCTTATTCAAAGGCACGCTGCCGCGGCTGTTATGTCTAAAGCGGCATGCCTGCTCGCTGGCAGTGAGCCAGTCTTTTGGGGAAAGTTATTTCGCGTTACTGATGACATTTCCTGCATTACGGACTTCCAGCGACGTTGAGACAACCGACCACATCTTTCAAACACTAAATAAATCAAAATTTCCCCCCATGGCTATGCACATGGCTGTATGCTCCATCAAGCACATCGTGCGTCACCTGGGAAGGTTGGCGTCCTTGGCCTCTCTTGCGACTTCATTAATCAAATAATGTACTCGAGTACAGGAACGATTCCAAACTGAACAACAGCCCAACAATATGGGTGTTTCGAATCGTACCTGTGTAATACATCTGTCGTGATCACCCAAAGTACGTTGTTCACGGCAGATGTATTGCGTTGGTGTCGGTTTTCTGTATGAGAAAGGCCGACAGACATGACAAAAATTCAGGCTGTCCCTTTGGTTCATTCACACCGAACCTTCGTCTATTCTCGGCATGCGTGATCCATGCGGGGCTATATTGCATGCACTGCTCAGCTAATGCTTGAAGGTTAGATGAGGTTTTCGTCCTATGCCTTTCTTTCTGAAAAGTACTACGGAGATCACCACAGATCCGAACAAGACAAAAAACAGTCCTTTCCTCCGTAACTTCCCAGTTCTTCCACTCACAAGCCGCCTGGTCCTCTCCATGCCGTCTTTTGCGTAAATTGTCTCCTTCTCCCTCAATTCTGCCCTCTCCGTCATCCTTTTCAACTTCACCGTCTGTCTCTCCAGTACAGTCTCCATTAATTCCACTATCTCCTCAACCCGAAATTTATGCTTTCCATTTATCTTTGCCCCATGCCCGTCCTCCAAAAGCTCCCCTCTCTCCTTGAAGTGGCCCTCCGCCCTGTGGCATTGCACGTACACTATATTGATCCCCATAACTGGCGCATGCCACCCAGTCCAATCACTTGCCACAAACCGATCCTTTCCTACCCACTCCTCGCAGTGTTTCGTCGCCTCTACCACCTCACTCCCCTCCCTCATGAACAAACTATTGACCATCCCTGCACCGTGTGGTGCCAAAACTACATCCGCCCACAAGTACATCTCTACCTGCTCCCGAAAACTCTTCGGTGTCTCATGCACGAATCGAATTTCCAACCTATCATCCGCGGCCAATATTTTAAACACCTTCCTTGCATTTCCCACCTCCCACTGTCTCCTCGGCGTATCCTTCCGATCGTACATCAACAACCTTACTCTGCGTCTCCCGTCGTCCTTCCCTTCCCCTACTCTCACCATGTCCATAATTGCCCCTCTTATGTACAAGAACGCCTCCTTCTTCATTTCCATTCCCAGTGGCACCAACATAGATCGATTCCTGACCTCTTCATCGCAAACTTTACCCCCCTTACCCTCCGCACATACCCGTCCAAACCACGGAAGCCCGCGGTAATCATTCCTTATTTTCCCTACCCCCGCCAACTCCTCTGCCACGTTATCCACTGCAAACGTCACTGTCTTATCGTAACAACCTCCACCAATTGGCTCATTATGTAAACTTTGTCCAATCACCCTTCCTCCCACTCTAGACGCTAATGCATGCAATGCGCAAAAACCCCAGAAAGAAGCTTTATACACTTCACGTGATGGCGCGTCACTGGTGCATTCAGAAAAGTTCATCAACTGCGCATTCTCTGTCATAATATCAATGTGGCCATACCCAAACGAGGAAGTGCAGAGCGAGAGATAGTGCCCGAGAGGCCAAATGGAGTCATGCAAAGCATGATACGGATTGCGATGAAGAGGACGCACATGCAAGAGCAAACGGGGTTGATCGCTGTTGCATGATGCATAGAAGAGGCGGGAGCGTGGGTCGGCGTCACAGAAATCAACAGCAGCATGTAATGGGGGAGGGAGCATAAAAAACAATGCAAAAAGTGCAAAGCGTATAGTAGACGCAGTGGTCATGGCAGAGATGTGGGGCTTAGGCGGGGAAAACCTGGCGGGGTGAGGAGAATGGGCCGATGAGGAGAGAAACAGCTTTTTTGATGGTACGGGTGGTGACACTTGTTTGACTGCCCGACCGTCCTTTAGGTCGATGCCATGTAACTCAGCTTTGCAGCGTTGGTAGTTGGATTGGGGGGTTCGTGGGACAGATTGTGGCACATGACTGAGGACATTGCGAAGTCAGAGGTCCACAGGTTGTAAGACGATACTTTTGCACAAGGGCATGGATAAATTCACAGCCTGCCTCCTACCCAACGAGTCCAGCATTCGCCGAGATGGCCAAACAGCTTTCATTTTCAGTTTTATGTATGTTAGGATGCCCTTCCTACTGATATGAGTTTTCGGGACTCCGCAGCTTGCGTGCTGAGTCCAAAATCACGGAATATCGAACGCTGTTCAGTATTAAATTCAAGTAGTTCCTCCTGAACTTTGTACCCCACGTACAAGCCTGCCTCTCTGGGCACATGGTTATCTTTCTCCCCCCTCTCGCGATGTCTCCTCCCATTCGAAGTAAGCCAAACCCATTAAACACTCGTCGAGAACAACGCCAATTGTGTGCTGAAAGGAGTTTTGGGCTCTAATGCCACGAGTTGGTTCCAGAGAACATCCGTTTTCGGGGTGTATCAGTCTCCACACAAAGTAGGCCTTGTCTTAGTAACCTCGAGCCAAACCCCACCTACTGTCCCACTGATTCTTGACAATAAAAACTCCATGAACCCCGCTCAACAATAAAAAACCGCAAACCTACCCCATTGACCCTCCCAAGGAATATATTCATATTTTTGTGCACGTAAACGCCCAAACTATGTTGGAAAATCTCAGTGTAGACAAAGCTATGGTTTGCTGGAGTCTAAAACCATATGGAAACCTAGCTCTATCGCAGTTTGGTGACACCAACAACAGAATTGGATGAAAATGATGCCGAGGGGTTCATATTTCCTAGCAGTAAGTTCCATACAAATTACTGTGCTACCTGTTAGGCGCGTGCTGATAGGAACGGATTTTTTGTCGCCGTCATCTACAGACCTTTAGTTTACTGTACTACCTCTCCTTGTCCAAATTTGCTTATAGTTCCGGTCCTTCCTCGTCCTCCCTGAGCCTCGCTTATCATTACCGCGGTCCTCTCCAAATTTACTTCCATTTTATCTAGATATTTTTTATACTGTATCTACCCATCTGAATCGATCCCGAATCAAGTTCTTTTCCCTTTTTTGATTACCTCCTCCAAATTCGCTTTTTTGAGAAAAATGGCGCAAATGCACTACTACAAAATCCCTTACAGATTTATTTTACCTATTCCTAATCTATAGAACCTGCCCCAGGAGCCTATTTTAACCACTTTATTCCAAGTTTTAAACGTCCCCGATCATTTTACTCATCACCTCTCTCCCCACACACACCCAAAACACCTTCCATGGCCTTCCATTCTACAAAGACTACCAAATTGAACAATCTATGCCTCTCGAAAGTCATTTCCGGAAATCGCCATCCAATCCCCCTAAACTCTATTCCCCTACTCCCTTTCGGACCTCCTGACCGCGAGGACTACCTGCGCCGGCAAACTAAGAAAAGGTCATCGAATTCATGCGTCGCCTTTTTATTGAGGATAAGGCGGAGGAGGTAGGTAAAGGGCGGGAGTGGGACATCGAGGAGGGAGCTGGGGAGACCTTTGAGGAAGGGGTAGCCCCTGAACTGGTCTACGAGGTTGATAAAAAGGAGGACGGGGAGAACTAGGAGGATGAGGAGGATGAGGAGGAAGAGGAGGATGAACAGGACGAGGACGAGTTGGATGAGGGAACAGGGGGCATGGAAAGTGTTGGACTGGTGGGGCCTGGACTGGAGAGTATGGAACAAGTGGTGCCGACGCTGGAACCGGGTAGAGATATCTTTAGTAGTTTAGATATCTCCCAGGAGGGAATAGAGAGCTATGAGACATTCGCAGATATTTGTGATGACTGCCTGGACAGCATGGATATTTAAGAGGAGTTTTTTGGATCTGATTTGGAGAATGGGAAATAAGAGGACCTCATTGATTGTTAGTTTCTTAAATATCTTTTGTTTAGAGTATAACATCCACACAAATTGTTTCTATGCATTTCCTGATACCTTCTGTAGTATTGTTCGGACTTTAGGGGTAGTTAAAAGTCTATATAAGCTGAGTAAACTGATTCCTCATGGAGAGGTCAAGGAAGTTGGCAGACAATTTCAAGTCAAGTCCCAAGTAGTAGGAAGTTGAGAGTCAACTTCAGACCCGAGGAACATTTTTCCTACGCTGGTCGCAGAGCATCAGTGGTAGACCCTGCCCGTTCCATACTAGCTTGTAGCCCTTTCAACTCTCTTTCATAAACATTCCTTTTTGTTCGTTCAAATATACCACTGTAGCACTTTTGTCGCTCGCAACACCTCCTTCTTGGGGTAGTTGGTTCTAAGTATTTCTTCTCCCAATGATTTACCCCTATCAATGCCATCGCGAATTGTTGCTAAAAATTTGATAGAGAATTGCATCATGTTGGCTAAGGGCCTCTGTTATGGATTGCAGAAGGGATCTGCGACGGAAGTCTTGAAAAGGGAGTTTTGGATCACGAGAGTAAGTCGTTGTGAAAGGTTGGACGTAACCAATGGCCATGCTCGTGCAGCGACGAGCGAAATGGGAGGCCAGAAGAACATGCAGATCCTATAAAAGGGGAAAGGTTTGGGTGTTTTACTCTTGGAAGATATATCCGATCTATCCCATAGTTTTCCAGACAACCACAATCGATTCAAAAGGGTATGCCGACGCAGTAAGGGGGAGGAACTGTAAAGGTACCTGTATGTTGATGTGCGCAAAAATCGCACACGGAAAAATCTAGAAGAGGACCAAATTTGGATACAGTATCGGAATTTGGAAGATATTTCTACAGTTTCTGAATTTGCAAGATATTTTTAATTTGGATGAGTGTGGCAGACGCATGGCTTGATTTTTTATTTTAAAGACACGGTGTCATCAATAGGTGACATTACTGTATACGTCCAAGGTCGTCATACTTTTCGGAGGCGTCGCAGTATTTATAGTTCGAAATCAACGTCGTTGAAGCAACCCCCCGCCATCAACTACCACATCGGCTCACCCCTTCTTTTGGCCCTTAACATAACCATCCTCCGCCCTTCACTCACCATCACCAAGTCAACCCGAGGCCGTCGTCCACTCAACGCTTTTGCCCTGATGGCAAATGGTCCAACCGACTACGATGATTACTCCAGAAGGTTGGACCGGGAAAACGTTCGGGAGTGGGTACGCCGTAACTGCTTCGCGCAGGCAAAAGAGGCAACGGAGGAGGAGGAGGGAGTAGAGGAGTTAGAGGAAGAGGAGTTAGAGGAAGAGGAGGAAGAGGAGGATAAAGAGGGGGACTCTTCTTTCGACGATTTACCCCTATCGGAGGTGTTGAAACTTGATTAGTATTTATGAGGGCATCTCTAAATTGTTTGCAGTTGACGGTGAGGTTGTTACTGCAGTTGGTGTCGATCTAGCTCCAGATTCAATCAATTAACCACACACAAACGTCATGTCTTAACAGTGTTGATCCGCCACTACCACGTCTTCTTTCGATTACAGACAGAAGAATAATCATCTACGGCAAAGCACTTGAGACTTGCTTGCATCGTAGGATCAACAAAGTTTAAAACTTAATTGCAGGAAGTCAGGAAAATAAGTGGAAGAATGATGATACAGTGGGCGACCTAACGTTTTTGTGTTGAGTTCAACAGTGCACTGAGGTTGTGGCTTTGTCCATATCGACGGCCGAAATAGCTCCTGAATGACTATTGATACCCTCCTTGATATCTCAGTTAAGCGCTACAACATTTGCAATTCAAATTTCAATAATCTAAATATACTCCAAGACATCTCCTTGTGGGATTCCCTCCGGATATACTCCAGATTAAACAGAGTTTGTTCCGGAATCACTACGGGCCTCCAAATTAGCTCCAAAAACAGAGCAAAGTCCGCTAGGGAATGTGAAGGAGGTCTTAGCAAATGTCACGGTTGAACAATGAAAGGGGGAGTATTATGTGGGATTCGGGATTCCGATCTACACTAAATTTTAAATTTCGACGCCACTACCTTTCGGCCCTTCTGTCTAGGTAATTTTAACGTCTATGAACTCAACATAGTTCTTTCACGCATACATTTACTGTAAATAGATGACACATGAAAATGTTTTACAAAGCCCAGTTAAGGCATCTAACGATGTTAGAATGATCAACTGCGCACTTTAAATATGTCCCATATATTCTCAGCATGCATCAGAGACATATGTACCCTGTTTTCTAAAATATAATTCCAAGTCTCTGCAGAGGTAAGTAGATGGAAAAATGGCGGAGCAAGAGATACGTAGCGAGAAACTGCGCGACGCAATAACCGTTTCTAGCTTTATAAGACTGATCTGGAAGTCAGTAAAAAGCAAGGATCATAATATTAACATCTAGAAGAGTAAAACGGAACTGAAAAGAATTATCTGCCTTTGCATCTGCTAGAGTTAAAGCAAAATCTGCATAAACGGATAAAAATTATGCAGTCCAAAACGGGATTGCACTCTTTCAGTATGCTGTGTAAGATACCGTATTAAGAAAAAGCCCTTGGATATCGGGACCAAGGAACAATTTCCTTCATTTCAACTCATCCAGGGTGCTTCTAAAGCTACATCAAGGACTTTGGTGCCACTTATAGAAGAAAAAAGAGTAAAGTAAGATTGATTCGACATTTGAGGTTTGTTATGAGTTGTAATAGGACCTCTGTTGAGAGTAATAATCATGAGATGAATCATTATTCTCGAGGTTAATCCCTATGTAAACCGATTCTGAACGAAAAAATGAAAATCTTGGACCGGGCTGCAAACAGACAAATTTGGCCGCTAACAGGTTCTTATTACCGCCAGTTTTCATTAATCAATTTTTTCTACACCGCAAATTTGAATAAATTCACCAACATCTCTAAACTAGAGGTCTTGTGAGTTTTATAGCAAGTGCTGGCTGCCGAGCTTCTTTTGGACGTTGATAGCTACCTCTGAGTGGCACATTACGTGAATCCCACACATTTTTCCCACGTAGTCGACCTCCTAACCTCCGCCTTTTTTTTCTGTATCCGCCTTTCACTGCACCCAAACTCGTCTCAATATCATCTACCCTCCTCTAACACTCCTCTATGATCCTCGCGTCGCTATCCGAAGACTTCCGCCATTCTTCCGCTACTAGTCCATCTCAATCTCTACATCACCCTCTTACTTATTCACCATACTCCCCGCACTCTCTATCATCCTGAGACTTCAGTTTAGGTAGCGAAATTGACTTGCCAAATACCGCTATAACACTGATAGCAATTATTTCGCACGCCATGACTCTCTTTACGGTATTAAGCTCATTAATGCTGCTATATATGATCCTGATGGACGATTTTTAGGAAGATTACAACGCAGAATACTCCGTAAACCTGTCCATTCCAACCATAAGCGGCCTAGAAAATATTACCAATGGAGACATATCGCTCATCAAGGTTAATACAGGATTCTTCGCGAGGGAATAGAATGGTTATTGTCAAGCTATCTGCTTCTTTATTGCTTTACGCAGCCGCAATATCCATAAGGTGCGTGCTAGCTCTACTGGAAAAAAATCAATCTCTTTCCTCGCCAGAGAATTTTGGCGACCATACTTTACCTTCGTGGTTTCAATGGTATTTGTACAGAGGCGGCCTGCTGGAACCCAAGCAGATCGTCTCTCAGAGATGACTTCATGTGCATCTGCGCCCTTATAATAAGTTCATGGCAGCACAGATCACTTGGCCTACATCGGAGCTAAGGACAGTGATGCGCAACAGGAAACACTTTCTTTCCAGGATGCTTATGATATGTCGATGGTACGCTCTGCAAAATACGGCGACCCCAGTGCGCTTATCATCTTGCATATTTTAACGACAGGAAGAAGCTGTAATATTTAAGCAATGTTATCTGAATTGATAGCAAAAGTCCGTTTCGATTTGTCGTGGCTGGATATGCAGGTTCTTTTTATGATATATTCTAATTACGTGATACATATTTAGAACGCATTTGACAGAAATAATTTGCTGTAGATGACAATTAGCCTTATTCTGTAGTGTATCTGCTTGAAGACCCATGATGTTTGGGGCTAGACGACTTTTTTTCCGACGAATTGACGCGCGTGAGGTAGCCGGCGTTGACTCAGACTCGGCCGTGTTAGCATTCAACAAGCTGCGTTTGTCGTACTCGGTGAAGGTAGAGTGAGGAATTGGTGGAAAGAAAATGATCTTTAAGAGGTTTCTAGATACTTGAACTAACTATCGGTCTCCATTTGTTCTTATGTACGAAAGTGCAGCCATGACGACAAAAGTTTTGCATCGAAGTATCAAATATTTCAGAATAGGTCTGCTACAGCCCGAATTGAGTCAGGTTGAGTGGCAGGGCTGGAGTTGTACGAAAGTTTTCATCTTTTCCTTAAATTACTACAATGTTATGACTTTTTGTCTCGCAGAAGTATCAGACGCTTCATTTTTCTATCCAATTCCTCACTATGGAGCGTCTTGATCTACAGTTCACGAAGTTCCTAACGACCATGACTTATTCTAATTGCAGCTTAGTCTTGCCTTGTACGGCACGTGTCGATTTGAGGTCAATTTTATTGAATTGCAAATTCTGTACACGAGTTGCCCATTATAGAACTTCTCATGCAGTAGTTTACTCAAAACGTACAAGTACAGTACGACCGGTCCTATCACTTTGCAGTATTACACTAAATAGAATGTGTGGTGACTATATACGTTAGATACAGACCATAAATGTGCTATTTTTTAGTCATTAGTACAGTGCACTGTACTAACGACCTGCACTTGGCCGACGTGTAACAAATGGATAGCTCCTAGCCATACTGTTGGACCAGTCAGTGTACCGTAAAGACATAGTTTGAAATCAAGATCATTCAGCGCAAAATTTCACGGCACTTCATGCAGCAGTATGCGTGGTACTATTATGGATCTCATATTTTTAAATTGGGAAAATACTTATTTCAAGCGTGCTATCCCTATAGTACAGTAATCTCAACACCATGATAACTATGAGAGCTCAAGGACAAGTGCTTAGCTTTACAGCACAATAATTAGGGATTTGGTAAGGATTAAATTACAGAAATATGTTCATTTGAACCAGAATTTGCGAATGCCCCGAACAGAAGAAAATAAAAACTTCACTCAAACAGTAGTAGCAAAATTAAATTGTGAAATATACCTTGTAAGAGAATCTACACCGATCAAGATGATAACGTAGCAAAATTTCTTGAATAGCTGAAAGTGAAGCCATTTCATTGGTCGGCTCAAATTTTTGTTATTTGGCTATTTGCATATCTGATGTCCACAATCCTGGTTTTGCCACAAATGCGGTGACCTATTTATTCTTATATGATCTCCGTACGGCCCCTTCACCTAATACCCGGGAGATGGATAAGAAAAGCTGGTGGCAGGAGGATGTAGAGGAGGATGTAGTGTAATTTGTTGCCAGTATACTCGAAGAATCAAGCATTGATGTAGAAGAATCTCGCTTTCGGGGTGGATCAGTTCCCGACAAAGCATTTAATATTGATCTCAATGCAGTAAAAGCGAACAACCGCCTTTTCTTTCAGTAATTTTCAGGTTCTCCCATATATAATGATACCATATTTTAACGGCGTCAGAGTTTTACGCGTTGTGTTTGGTCTAATAAAACGATGAAGTAAGTAATGAAATGATGTATAATTTTGCATAATATGATGGTAGAGGATCGCGGTGGGCTTTCGTTAGACAAAATAGAATACAGCGATGATGAATTTATCGAAATCCGAGACGGAGCTAATCCTATGTCGGTTTGGTTGGTGCAGATTTGGGGGACAATCATACCTGTTCCAGGAACGTTGACGGCTTTATGTGAAGTGAATGCATACCTAAAGCAGCAGGATGAATATTAACACCTTTGGCGATTGGTGATTGACCACCTTTGGGAGCATGAAAGTAGTAACTGAAAGCTTATTCAAGTTTCATTATCGTCAAAAGGAAAAACACCTTTAGGACTTATTTGATGTCTATCATCCTGGTCGCCAACTTCTTCTTTCATGTTGTTCGCCGTACTATTGTTCTCCGCTATAACGAACGCCTATTTTGCTGCACCAGCCGCTACTCTTTGCCGCTATGCGCTTAGTTCTTCTGTTTGAAGCAGTTTGAAGTACTATCTAGCTTTTACATACTTAGAACCGCCAGTTCCGTTGGTAAAAAGATAAATCTCATCGTGACAAGTAAGGCAAGGCTGAGAGCTTCCTATAATTGCAAAATCTGTCAGGCAATCCTTATCTTCTTCGCGAATGTAACTGCTTTTATGCTTCTTTTTTGCCCTTTCTGTGACCTAGCTGCCTACCGGAGGAAAAGAAGTTGTATATAATACGTTCCTGCTTGATACCTAGTGCAAATGTTGATTCCGTGTCGCCGACCTTTTCAGATTCATCTCGCGGCGTCAATGTTTTGTTCATCACTATTACAAACAGATGATCTGCCAGCAAGAAAATTTTCATGCTTTCATAGTATGGTCCAAGCGCTGAGAAATTTGAATGATTTTCCAATCTCTCCGGTAGGGATTTTGATATTTCTGCCGTTTTAAAGAGCCGTTTTTATGCGAATCAAGTCATCTTTGTGTGCACCCAATGAATTTAATGCGACAACACTGCAACAATGTTCAGAGAAGTGCATGGATTGCTTCACGATAAGCTAAATTTTCGTCGCGACGGAAGCATGCAGACGAAAAGGCAAATCGGCAGGTTTGCATGTCTTTTATCGCGCCCATAATTTCTCATAGAACATGTTATCTTTCTTTTATGCACCAAAGATGAGATCTTCTGATACCTATATATATACGCGAGTAAGAAAAATTCCCCTTAGGGGGTGTAGCTGCATACCCTGGCATTGGCAGACATTGTGATGGATGCTACTGTTGCTTGATTTGTTCTCGGACGTGAGAGGAAAATACAATGCGCGACTCCGATTTCGAGCAGAACATTCCAACTCTTTTTCACCTGAACAGCCTTCGCGGTCACGGAACCAGCCGATCAATGGCCGGCACTTGGATAGTACGGTGGTATACTCAGGTGGAAAATCGGACAGATATGCCTCCCAATTTTACCTCTTTGCAAAAATAAAAAGCTCTTTGCTCTTGTGAATTTCATCCGTTGGAACGGATTAAATCTTATTAAATTAGTAAATATGAAATAGCTGGCTACTTGATCATTTGAACTCAGGCCCGTGGAGATGCTCCAAAATAGCAAATTGTAAGCTACTGCTAATAATAGGCTCGATTGTACAGTATGACAGAAACAACGAGACTGTTTGACCAATACAGTGTATTCTCTACAAAATGCACATTTGTAATGTGCACAACACTTAATATGCACCTCATGGGTGTGGTTACACAGATATTGATTGAAAAACCGGGTTCATATATGTACATGAAACAACCTGCCGCTGCCGCCCCAAGCACCTTACGGCAAGGTGTTCAACTTCAGAAATAGGGGACAAAGACCGCTCTATATACTTCCCCCAATGTGAAAAGCTAGCAAACGATTTTTTGCTCTCATGAATACCAGTTATTATGGCCACCTCAAAGGTCAATAGCCACCCACAGAGACATGTTACTCACAGTTTTACTCCCAATACCACACGAAATGCCGGGAATTTTCCCTTTCAGAGAAAGCTCACATGGCCAAAATGCTTTAAAAGGAGCATATGTTCCAGTTTTCATGAAGGAATTTGATTGTAAGCGCCGCACAGCCTACTACCCCAAGTATAACGCGAAGAAATTCCATTCTCTGAAAAGCTCCGCTGTGCCCTCGTCAAATCGCATTAGGCAACGTCTGCCAAAGTTTCCCGAAATTGACAGCCGCGTTCAGGAATTATTCGTGCTTGCTATATCATACAAGCTTGCCCTTACGTGAAAGGTAATTAGGTCGAAAGGCCTCATGGTTAGGAAAAAATTGTTGCGCATGATCACTGATATGTATTAGATCAAATTTTATCTATTGAGGAGCGTCGCTTGGCCTCTAAAAACATGAAGACAGCAACTAATGGAAATAGTGAAGGTCATGAAGCACATCTACTGGATGCTGCAGAACTTTTGATGGAAGTCCGGGAGAATATAAAGTCAGAAACGATTGCTCGGTGTTGGATGAAGTGTAAAAGTTTACTATCATAAGTCGAGGCACACCTCGCCAATGTTTATTGTAAGGCCAAAAAGTCCAATGCAGAGTACGCTAAAGGGACATTATCTGATATATGCCAGCCCTTTAATGATTTAAAACTCGAACATAGTAGTAAATTTCCTTACGCTTTTGACGAAGATGTAACTGATGAAGAAATAAGTAACTGGATTAATGTTCAGGAGGATGAGTCTGTTGTTGAAGCGCTAAAGGAGGATGTAGAAAGGGAAATGGATATAAGAACTATGGACAATATTTCTATCCAATCAGGTATGACAGAAGCGCGTATGGAATTGTAATGCCAGGATACTGAAAATGCCTACAGAAGACAATAAATGTTCCAATGATTGAAATTGTTGCTAAGGCATTTAGAGAATTTCAAGAACTAGTATTCTATTGCGAACTTTCGGATGCCATGAAATATTTGAAGTGGGGAAAGGAATCATTCTTTAAGGCGGGAAGCAATAGCGCGAGATCTTAAACGAGTCAGACAGTGCTCCCAGAGCTATTTAAATGAACTTGGATTACTGATTCTGTAAAGTGCACAACGCTTAACGTGCAATATTTGTGGGGAACAAAATAGGTAAAAATTACAGAAGGGTCCACTGTATCTCCATTAGACCGATACATATAAACTCTTTGTTATTACAGGATTCATTTAGCCCTGAAAATCACTCAAAAACTTAAGAAACACATAAAAAGCATCAATTAATGTAGTTCAAAGTAACAGAAATGGCCAGGTGTCTGACGGAGCTCGTAATTTCCGTTCAGTCTACGATCATATTTAGTAAATAGCTGTTTGACGTGCTTGTAAGATCGGTAGGGAGCAAGAATTGATGTACAACGGACTGAGGCTAAAAGAAAAGAATAATGAAAAAATTAAAGCAGAAAGTACTGCTCGAAAATCGCAGTCTCGGCTCAGACAGTAGAAATAGAAAGCTTCAAAAGTGCTCCTTATCACAACAATATGCCTTATATTGAGTCAGCGGTTGGTACATATAAAAGAAAGTGCAAGAGTTTGGAGGTGGTAATCAAATGATTCTGTTATCGTCTGGCCTTGATGTGGTAAGCTCTTACATGGCGCTGGCGCCCGTTGCTCTCCCTCAAACACAGTTTCTTGACGTTAATAGTAAGGAAGAAGGATGTAGCAAAGCAATTAATACTACGAAACAGCAATTTTGGGGATTCACTGTTGCTAAAGTAGAGGATTTCTTGAAGTAATGATATCGGGGACGACTTCCCAGTATTGCAAACGTGAAACCTGTCTGGTTTTCCGTCAGCGAGTGCTTGTTCGCAGGGCGTTTCAAGGCAACCGGGTGGCGTTAAGCTGCCATTGGAGTCGGCCGCGACGAAGTGGTCGACGGCTGACCAACAGTGGCATCCGCCTTCATGGCAGCGAGTACCCTAAGATAACTCTGCCTTGGCACTATGGCCTGTTATTCTGGAGTCAACGACTCAGAATTGGACACGATAGTACCCAACTCGCGTGCCAGGAGTTTGCACTCCGGCGAGATATGTCCCCTCGCATAACACAAGTGACATACGATCACACGAGGTCGGTTGGCTGGGCGGTTGTCTTTCTAACCTGGAAGACTGCGTTCCACATGAGGAGAGTGCTCCTGAAATGCGACGCCAGGTGCGACTACGACACAAGGTCCCATAGCTAACAGCGGATATTCTTACATTGCGGAGGAAGATGGCACTGCAGTGCTCGGAAGGTCGGATGTCGGGATCGACGATCTTTCCAGCATGAAGTAGGCTTCCTATTGGCCTTGTTGAGCTGATTTCTCAAATTGGGACAAACCCTCACGGAATATTCCCGATGACTCGGCAATAAATGCCGTTGCTGGCCTTTCTCGTTTGACCCTTAATAGTGGCGCTGGCGCCTGAAGGGGCTTTGGGACTTCAAGCCGCGCACGGAAGGTATCACCTTAGTCTTGTGCGAAGTGAAACATTTGTTCAAATGACAGCCTGCGCTTCAAGGCTTCCCTATGCCTTGCAACAAGTTCCCTTATGGTTGGGATGAGACCATCCACAAAGTAGGTGGTCTTCTCCCACTCTGGGAATACATTCCCACATCGGCTAGCAGCCATGGATACCTTCATTGAGGAGGTAGCTTCATTCTTTCCGGGCTTCTGTGCCATCGAGCGTAATTACTTTATTGTGGCACGAATGGCATTGGGGGTTGCGTAAGTACGAAGAATGTACTGTATGGCCTCCGGCGAATTGAAGATGCCTCCACTTGAGAGCGATGATACGGTCTTGTCACTTCGTAACTGAGAGGCGGCCTGTCCCCTAAGAAAGGAAGGGAGGGCAATGAATGTCTGGGCCTCACTAATTTCCAATGTGTCGGTTTTATCCACAAACCAGGAAAGAATTTCCAATACGAGGATGGGGTAATCACCAGATAAGAAAGTTACCTTAACGTGAACTCGAGTCTACTGATCTGGTCCTTGAACTTCCCGGTTTGGCGTCCCGTCCTTGAATGGCTCCTGTGTGCCAACCTGTAAGTCCTGTACGATAGTTCCCTGTCAAAGTGAGGGTTGTTGGGTTTGAGAACCTTCAAACCCTTGAACTTAGGGCCTTGTCTG
Organism: Kappaphycus alvarezii; assembly: GCA_002205965.3. Classification (NCBI taxonomy): domain Eukaryota; phylum Rhodophyta; class Florideophyceae; order Gigartinales; family Solieriaceae; genus Kappaphycus; species Kappaphycus alvarezii. Next base: position 387,359 of record NADL03000033.1, on the reverse strand, counting down.
CGCTTGCCAGCGCTACTGAGCTTGTACTCACTACTCGAGTCCTCCTAGAACGACGTGACATCGTCAACATCGGTCTCTGGAAAAGTCTCAGAAGAGCTGGACGAAGAGTCCGATGGACTGTCGTCAGAGTCATGGTGGCGACGCTTGGCCTTCTTCTTCTTGTGGCCTCTGCGGCCTTTTGCGCGACGAGTCTTCCTTTCACGACGACTACGTCTCTTGGACTTATCGTCCTCGTTGGGATCAACGATGTCCTCCAACTCGTACTTGTCGAGTGGGTCATCTTGTCTCTTGTTGTCATTAATGTCTTCGGGGGAACCAGTCCCATCAGCTGGTGCTTCGGCTTCCGCCCGTGCTTCCTTGATATCCTCTTGGACATGAGTACCCTGGGATTCCATGAAATGGTTCACATCAAATTGTAGAGTTCGCAACTCACGTAGGATGGCTTCTTCGCCAGTTGTGGCAGTATTACCAATGGGTCTGGGTGTGTACTCACATTCATTGACGGCCTTAAGTACTTCCTCCCGGAGGGTGGCAACCACTTGGTCTACATGTCTTACCATGCGCTTGTAATTGAGTTGATCCTCGATTTGGCAAATTGCCTTGACCACGGGGTCGGAGTCGTCATTTGCAGGAGTGTCCTCACCCTGATGAGTTACTGTGGACTCGATAGACTGAGAAGTGGGATCAAGTCCCGAAGTAGACTGTCCAGAAACCAAAGTAGTCTGAGGGACTGTCTTAGTCTGTGTCTCAGTGGCCTGAAGTGTGGAGTTTTCCCTTTCTGGCGTTAAAGCCTGTGCTACAGTATCTAACGATCTTGCGGCGGGTAGGTTCCCCTTCGTGGGAACCTGCTGTCTTTGGCCAAAGGCGGCCTCAACCTCCAGACCTTCTCTTCGAGATCCAGCGCGCGAGCCCGCCTCCGGCGGACTTTCCTCGTATCCATATGGTCTTCTACATTGAAAACGAAAACGAAATCAAAAACACGAAAACGAAAACGAGAGCTTGAAGCACGATTCTAGGTCTTGAGATCAAGTTTGTGGTGCAATACCACCTGAAGGCTAGTAAAGCCGTTTGGGTGTTCGAATCCCACTTTTTTGGTAGGTTGGTAGAGCTTGTGGGTTCAAACCCCTGAGTTTTAGTTGGGAACTCACTAGAATGCGCTGGAACTTCTGTAGCGTTAAACGCTAGTTTGGGTTGGGTGAACTAACAAAAAACCCACCCACAACAGGAAACCGACCACGGGTTTACCTGAGTAACGATGATTACTACGGGGCTCTTTTGCCCAACTTGCAAAACATTGGCAGTGCCGAATAGTTGCAAGTATGGGGCGTATCCCAGCGTAGACAGTTGGTTCCCCGTTTACTTGTCGAGTGTCAAAAGTGCCAAGTGATACATAGGTTAGCTAAGTTAGACTATCCTACTCCTCGAGTTAACGGTTAGGTTAGAATTACAGTTAAAAATACAGTAAATACAGTGGTCAGTGGCGTGCATGCATCGAGCTGGAAAGGTGAGCCACGGTAATCATGCCGAGACACAGGGTGCGGATCGTGCCCTTATAGTGTACAGAGCCATACGGTGCGGTCAGCACTCCATGCATTCAATGCAGCCATAAAATACGGTAGTCGTTGGACCACATCCATGAGTCCCAAATAAATACCAAAATTAAAGGTTTCCCAAAACCATCCGTGGCGACTTTGCGCCAAAGTACGCGCCGTCAGGTGCTACTGGGATCAATGTCCCAAATTTGCGACAGAGGCAACCTTCCGATCCGCCCAAGCGAGCCGGGCACTACAACCACCACGGATTATGAACGTCCTAACGATAAGAAGTTTTAATACTTCCATAACGTTTTCGAAGGTGAAACGAAACGGTTCTACCGTGAGCATATCTATGGGCACTGTGAAATGTTTTCGGAAGCGGTAGCTGTTATGAGGGAAGAATACATTAGTTCTAACCTTCAGAATCGAATTTGTAAACACCTTGAGAGCTTAAGACTTTCTGCTGTAATCGAAAGCAAGCGTTGCACTGTGCCTGAGGCGTTTTAAGAACAAGGGGAGACAATCACCAAATTTGCTCCGCAAGATCTCCCGCAGCACAGGACTGAGGAAGGCAAAGTCGAGTACCTCTATAATGCTGTCGTTGGTGCGCCCTGGGCTAAAGCATCAATCTCAAAGGCTCTATCGGCAAAACCCCAGTGGATTATTCAATAGCTCTACACTTCTCTGGATTCAAGTTGGTTGGTAAATCAAGAAGAGATTGAAGGAAACCAGAGAGAGATGACAAAGCTCCTGGTCGTTGAACCCTCATTGAGACCGAACGCACCTCCGACAATTCCGAATAATACAGGTCTCTACTTCAAGCATGGAACATATGGTAAGCCCCGTAAACCAGGATCAGGTTCGTCTGCTCCCGTGTCATGTCTACGCCGTCAAGAACAATCCAATCGTTCCAATGGCTATCGTAGGGATACCCCCGGCAAAAATGGTCTTGACCGCCTCGGAAATGTTCGCCGATGTTACAATTGTGGAGACAAAAATCATTTCATTCGAAAATGCCCTATGCCTCGGAATGTCATGAATAATGTCAGCAATGAATTAAGCAGAAATACAGGTCGCGCTGAGAAAATCCTCTTTGAACTATATCAACAAGTCGAAGATGCCATGTTTAGTAATAATGAGGACGCAGAAGATCCGTGCAACGACACTGAGGAGAAAATTGACCGCTCCAATGAAAATGAAGGAAAAATTGTCCCCAATGAGCAAAAAAATCCCAGTTACGGCTGAACTTTTTCTCAATGACATCAAGGGATCCTATACAGAGAGCTTTGACGTGGACTTTGGTCCTGAACTTTTTCTTTAAGGAACAGTAAATTACCCTCTCGTATGAAAAATTTTTCATTCGGTGCTGCTCGCCAGGAAATTAGGACTCCACCTAAAGTCGATATAAGTTCTAACTTCAGTCGACGTATCCAATTTCATCAAAAACACACACTTCCCCATTATGTGTTCTTGACTGATGCAGAAACGGTTGCCTTCCACAGAAAATCGAGCCTGAAAGGGAAAACAGAATGGCAAGGGGCATGCATTGAATCTGGTGCTCAGAGAAAAGCCATTGGTCTTCAGCAAGCCCGTGCCTATTGTAGATTCATGGGTAATAAATTCAAGATGGAGAAAAGCAGAAACCTATACAGGTTTGGACAATACGTTCAACGTGCTATCGGCTCGATTGGTATTCTATCCTCTGCCACATCTCCTATATCTTTCCAGGTTGATGTCGTCAATTTGATATACCATTCTTGCTTGGACTTGACACACTTGACAGGATACAGGTCTATTTCAAAAACGTGGAAAACACTATGTATAATCCAGTCCTGCAATGAAAGATGCCTGTTGTTCGCAAAAGTGGTCATGCTTACCTTCTATGGAACCAAAGTGTCATCAACTTTACTCATAGCGAGCTGACTAAACTTCATGGAGGTTTTCATCACCCTTCCACTGAATAATTATTGAGTCTTCTCAAAAAGGCCCGACCGGAAGAGTGTGATGCTAATAAGAAACAAATCCTCGAAAATACTTCGCGACATTGCGATATATGTCAACGTCTTGGTCCTACTCCTATTCGCTTCAAGGTATCCATGCAAGATTCATATGAACTGGTTTTTGGTGAAGAACTATCTGCAGATTTAATGTTTATCAACAATCGTCCAGTCCTTCATTTTATCGACACTGCCACTCATTTTTCAAGCGCCTTTTTTTTATACCTGAGCTCAGGATACAATCAGAGTATTGAAGGAATCTGGCTTGCTTTTCTTGAGGCCTGGTGTATAAAGTACTCTGGATACCCTAATCAGATTCTGACCGACGCCGGATCAGTATTTAAGTCTCTCCGATGGAAAGATATCTTGAATGGATGTGGAATCAAACTTAGAATCTCTGGTGTTGAAGCCCATAACTCTCTCGGTATAGGGGAACGACTTCATGCCCCGCTACACCATATCTTTCGAAAGGTTCATCGAGTTTACCCCCACAACAGAAAGAAGCTTCTCTTCGAGATTGCTGACAAAGCCATGAATGACACTATTGGAGAAAATGGTTTAGTCCCTTCATTTCTGGTATTTGGAATCCAACCGAGGTTCCCAGTTTTAAACTCAAGACAGCCCCAGCAAAGTGAACCCATGAAAACTATTGCCGATGCCATGGTGGAAATGAACACTATCATTGCAGAGAGACTTATTACAACTGCGTTAAGTAGTAATATCCCTTCTGCTTCGGACAGAGTTTACTATCGGTTTTAGGGATTTTTGGGTTTTACTAGGGTTTTTTTCACTAAATCCCCTATGAAGAAGTTCTCATTCTCAAAGAGAAAGAGAAGGAATGGATAGGCCCTTATACAATTATCGATTTCCGTGACAAAATGATTCATATTAAAAGGGGAAATTCACAAATTCAACATTTCAACAACAACAACCAAAACCGTGCTTTCGCGAAATTAGGGAAGAAGCTGTTGATCCTTCGGAATTTTCCACCCCCTCTGAATTCTATTAAACTATGTTGAGACCATTCTGTTCTCAAAACAACCCCCCTAGTCCCCTATTCTCTATTCATCTTACAGAAATTATTCATCCCAAAGATCCACGCAAAGCTGAGTTCGGTCCAGCGAAACAAAAGGAAATCATAGGACTGATTGGACGTGGCACATGGAAATTAGTATGAAAGGATGAAGTACCATGTAACGCAAATGTTCTAGGTGGAAGTTTTGTACTCGCCATCAAAGATTCCGGTGCAAATCGTGAAGTTTGGAAAGCTATGTTCGTCGTACAAGGTCATAGGGATAAAGTGAAAGAGTTTCTTGTCCATGACACTGGCACTGCTCGTCAATATTCAATCATAATACTGGTTGGACTTGCATCTATTTTCGGCTTCAAGCTCCTCTCAATGGATGTTATACAAGCATATCTGCAAAGCGCCGAGAAACTCCTCAGAGACATCTATGTAAAACCGACAAAGGAGTTTGAGCTTAGTCCCGATGCAATGCTTAAGCTTCTAGAGCCACTCTATGGACTCCCTGACAGTGGTGATTAATGGGGAAGAACAATTCACGAACATTTATGATCCGATCTTGGAATGGAATCTACAACTGACGACGGATCATTCTTCTTTAAGGTAATTGATAAGAAGCTTTCTGGCCTTTTTTAACCTATGTTGACGATTTACTTCAAGCTGGGAATGAGCATTTTGAAAATTTCTCAAGGAAAACCAAAAATCGTTTCAAGTGTAAACGTAGAGAGTACGATAACATCAAGTTCTCTGGTGCGCAAATCAAAAGAAAACAATTTACCTTCGAAGTACATCAATCCAACTACATAAAGAGGCCCAAATTACTTCCCTCTGATGCTTCTTTTATTTCGTATGAATCACAGAAGGATAAACTGGCTTGGATGGCGTACACAAGGCCTGATTTTTCATTTCGGGTCGCCCAAGCTGCTCAACATACGGAAGACGTATTCAAAAGAGATCCGCAGAACCATATCAAAAGGATCAGTCTAGCCTTAAATGTCGTCAGAAATTACAACTCTATGCGACTTAAGTTTCCAAAGCTTGATTTGAAATCACGTTACCTGCGTGTTTACTCCGATGCATCATTTGCTACAAACATCGACGGATAATCACAGCTTGGATACATTATTTTCTTAGTAGATGAAACTGACAAGTTTCAACCGCTTTAATGGTCACCTCACAAATCGAAACGTGTCACGAGGTCTGTACTTGGCAGTGAAGTTATGGCATTAGCTGATGAATTCGATATGTCCTACGATTTGAAACATGATTGCAGAAAATTTTATTAAGACCTGTTCCTATCATCATGTTTACGGATAGCTTGTCTCTTTTCGATGTCATTACTAGGGCAACTACGACTAGTGAGAAAAGTCCCATGATAGATATTGCTACTGTTCAGAATTATTACAAGTCGAAAGAACTCCAGAACATCAACTTTATTCGCTCTGAGTTCAACCCTGCTGACGCTCTAACCAAATTCAAAAGTGACGCAATTCTACACCGCATCATCCGAGATGGTCGCATTAGTCATCTAATTGAGCAATGGATTGATAGAGAAAGCTAAATTCGTTTGATTTAATGAACAAAGAGGGTGGGAATGTTAGAATTAGAAGATGTTTTTGTCAGGCAGACAATGCCGACCGACGGTAGTTCCACTTCATTACGTATGATAACTAGAATTGGTAAATTTTAGATTAATTTACTGTGATTTATACAGTCAGTTAGGCTATGCAACTGTACTGCATTTTGTCAGCTAGTCTACATTATGCTCCTGACCTGGGCACCTCAGGAAGGGTAATCTACAGTATAAAGAGAGTTATGGTGTTGCACCCCGCACACCATCCCCGAAAAGAACGTTATCAGCGAACAAAACAACGAAAACAGCAAAACTTGTGTGCCTTCTTCCCCCCCATTATTGTGTTCGGTATAGCACAAACCAATCGGTAGAGATTCGACTCTCTTTCTCGCTCTTCTACGGGGCGAAACCACACAAAACGAGTCGCAATACCTGGCTCGGGATTCACAACATAGTCCCTCTGACTTTAATCATTAATACAACACAACCAATCACTCCAAGTTTGTATTTTTTTTGTGAAAAATGGGCGCGCGTATTGCTGGATGGCGTGTGTAAAATTGCAGAACTATCCAAACCCCTAATTTATCAGAAGCAAAGAATTTTGCTGGTTCTCGTCACGAAATTCCCGAAAACCCCCAATTTTTTATGATCATATTTACTACAATGTGAAAAAGTTCAATTATATCAAAAATACAACAACAGGTATTAATTGTTACAAAAACAAGGTAGCTCAACCGTTGTTAAACAGCACAGAATTTCAAGGCGCCTGTCTTGACATCGGGACACAAAAGTCTTGCATAGGAATGCGACAAGCAAAATCACTATGTCGACAGACAAAGAGCAAGCTAAAGCTGCACCCATCACCCTATAGCTTCCGAATCGGAGATGGAATTTTTGACAGCATGGGGCAAATTAAAATGAGGCTACCTACACCGGATGGATCGTACATCCCGCTGACAATTTATGTCATCCGACCTGACATACCGTTACTCATAAGACTTGATTTCCTCGATAAGCACTCATTAGTCCCCGATAATGTGAAAAAAAATTAATCAGCGGCATGAACTGGTGGTCCATTCCGCTCACCAGACAAAACCGCCACATGTACATCAAAAGGATCACTCACGTTAACCTGTACACTCAAGCAGAGTTAAAACTATTGCATCTACGCTTCTGGGATCTTTCAGCCAGCATGCTGTGCAATTTACTCAAAGCGGGTCAGATCAGAGCAGTCATTCGCTGAAACTGTGTAGACAGTAAAGGAGATAGTCAAATCATACATCACATGCACCAAATATAGCGAGGGGCCACACTGTTTAAGGGTAACATTACCTAAGAATGAATGCGTCTTTAATCATGAGATAGCCCTCGATCTTCTCTGGGTTGATGGAAAACCCGCGTTACACGTTTTCGACACCCACACCCACTTCTTGGCAGCAATATTTCTCCCTGACAGAAGAGGAACTACAGTAGGGAACGCCTTTCTGATTTGCTGGGCAGTTGATTGTTTTGGCTACCAGTACCGCATAAGACTAGACCAAGAGGCATCATTCACCAGCTACGAGTTCAGGCAAGCCGCCAGCGCAGTAGGAATTGAACTGCAATACTCAGCGGTAGAATCGCACAACTAAATTGTCGTTGGAGAGCGCTAACACACGCCATTACGCATAATCTATCTCATGATTAAGAAGGATGCTCCTGCATTAGACAGGCAATTAGCACTAAATCTCGACGTAAAGGCGATGAATGGCAGGTTAGGGCCAGAAGGGATAGTTTCATTAGTCCTAGCATTCGTCACCATGCCAAGATTGCCCCCACAAAGCTCGCCACTCCTATCCTATTAGGACAGAATTCAGGCCATGCAAAAAAACAGAACTGAGATGGGAAACATCACCGCGGAGCTAAAGCTCCAAAGAGCATTGCGAGCGAAACTCTCACCCGCTTCCAAGTATGAAGTACACTCAGGACAAGAAGTATATGCATACTACGAACGGGATAAGGTATGGAAGGAACCCTACAAAGTCACGAAGAGATTAGATAAGGAATTATAGATACAGAGAAATAATAAGGAGGCACAGTACAGTATAGATCATGTACTGCCAGTTCATGAGTCGCCGGACTCGCTCTTCGTGGAGAATCTCTTATCCACGCGTATGCGATGGCGCTCCATGATTGCAACATGCCGTATCTACCTTACGGAAGTCCTAATACATGGAGACCCTAGAGAGCGTGACCCTAGGCTTCATTTTGCCATAGAAAAAGAGCTAAATTGGCTAATCGAGCGAGGAGCTTTTGAGATCGTATTCAACGAGGACGTTCCCAAAGACGCTAATGTACTTGGCACTAGGATCTTATTATATATCAAGAGCAAGAACACAGATGAGTATCTCTACAAATCTCGCCTTTTCGTGCAGGAGCATAGAGACAGTAACAATCGTCAGCTTTTCCGCCGGTCCACAGCTATAAAACAAAGCTCTTTCTATGTATTAACGGCTACGGCTGCTGTATTTGGATTTAAACTATGGTCACAAGATCGGACGCAAGCATATATTCTGTCGGCGGAAAAGTTAATGCGCAAAATTTACCTGCGTCCCTCGAAAGAATTCTGGATTCAGAAAAACCAGCTCCTGAAGCTGCTGAAACCGCTGTACGGTCTAGCAGACGCAGTAAATTACTGGGTCGCAACGTTTCCAGCGCATCTGATACAGGAACTACAGATGCCACAAACCGCGCTGGACATCAGGCTATTCTTCAAGAACATTGGAGGCAAGCTCCAAGGGCTAGCTGGAATGTACGTAGATGACACACTGTCCACCACTACCAAAGAAGTTTTGGAACTTTCCATAAAAACGAAACAAAGATTCCAATCTAAGTCACGAACCTTCGAAAACTTTAAGTTCGCTGGAATAGTCATTACCAAGCAGCGAGATGGTACATTGCTCCACTAGACAGAATATGCATCCAAACTGAACCGCTACCAATCGATGCAACATTCCAGAACTAAAGTTCACTGCGTCAGAAACTGTAGTGTTTGACTCATACAAGACCTTACATCTAATAAGCCGTCAATAAAAGCACACAGGCAACGAATAATGCATACAGTATCGACTCAGGGTCATTCCAACAGAAAATAAAATATATGAATACAATAGATGGTCCAAAGTTGTCATGCTGGTGGTAGTTCATTGGCCATACGTTATTTCATCTTTTATCAGCCACAGTCAAATCAAAGGACTTGCAGAAACATTTCTGCAAGTCCCATATGAAACGTCACCTGAAATACGATATGAACCCTGATTTGAAATCTCGTTAATCCAGATCCCCGAAGCTCCTTTCGCACATTATTACGATACAATACCTAGCAACTTTTGCTTAAAAAGAACAGTACTGGGAGGTGGTAAAATCCTCAGGATCCCTTTTCCCTCCCGTTCCCAAAGTCCGCATTGGTTCCCAATCCCTGTTCTACAAAAATATATATCAAAACTCACAGGTGCCAACGCCAAGGTACTCTGCTCCGCAAGTTACAATATTTCCACCAACACCTGCGTAGGTCCACCATGCCACGGAGACGCCGCCGACTTCCACAGCTGAAGATGCCGAGACATTGCCTCCGGAGACGAATGAGCCCTTTGTTCCGCTCACTTCCGCACCAAGAGACACAGAAAATTTACCTCCCGAGAGAACTATATCAGTCGTACTGCCTACTTAAGACTCAGAACCGACGCTTTCCGTTATTGCTGAACCAGAACGACTCCCCCAAGTGGTTCTACCTTCCGCGCTACGTCGTATTGGAATGTCAGGAGCTGGAGCTAAGGTGACTTTGGGGAACGCCTACGCAAATGTGGTATATCGACCTATGAAAGGATTAGAGAACTTACAAAGGAATGGGAGGAACTACGCTCTTTCGACGCAGCGGCTGTTAGCAATATGGCTAGTATGAATCATAACTGCCAGCAACGCGCACCGAACTGGTCCAAAAATGAAACGAAACTCCTTTGTCATGTTATTGCAGACCCACTCCATCAAAGTGTTGTCCAAAGAATGTATCAAAGCATTGAAACGAGAGCAGAACTAGATGTAGCTCGTCACGATCCATTTGCAGGGGAATTTCGAGAACTGTTCAACTCACCGCACTTTAAACCGACGCACCCTGAGGCAGTTGATGGAGTAACGGAGGATATCCTCTCTCAATTTGACCCCACTTTGCACCCGCACGTTCGCGATGGGACAACAGTGAACGAAAGGTGGACTGGGCTTCAGTCTAACTACACTACCACAAGCTCCAACTTTTCCAAATCTGGCCAATCTGACCCGTCTACTTTTCCTACTTTCACGAATGGTGACGACAGCTTGTGCTATACGCATTGCGTCTTTGCAAATCACCCGAGTTTAAATGTTGTTGTAAGAACGTTACCAACTACGGCACAAATTGAGGATGGTATTGCATCCGTGCGAGCAAATAGAAGCTCTACACCGGATCCGCATACGTCCGCTCGCAAGAGGAGAAGAGAGGATGGTATTAGCTCAGTAGCAGCGACCATATCAAAAATGGCTGAAAGTAGTTCAAGGCCACAGCCGATTTTTTTCCAAAATTCCGATTCCGTCATGGCTACCAATCCTGAAATAGTGCAGCTCGACAAAGCACAGAAGTGGCATCCACAGTTGACAAGTTAATGGAGTTGGAGTCGAAATTTATTGGACGCCTAGAGAAAGTTTCATATTCTTACTCTAATCTCAATGCATTAGTGATATTGGCTGTTTTGGAAACAAGACTTCGCAAAACACGTAAGCTAATTGAAATTGCAATGTCGAGCATGATTGAAGATGACGACAATAATGATGATTAGGACGTGTAATATGGCCGTCGCATACATGCGGCAGTAATTTCTTGAGTAGAGTCTTCTCGTAACTGGCACGAATCCAAGTCTAGCCTCCATCTGTGCAACGCTTCGTCAAGATCGCAGTCGTCTTGCAAGTGAACTTCCCTATCTTCAACCTCTTTATGGATGCCCATATCCACTCCAGATGTCTGTGGCACATCAAATCTTGTTGCACTATCCAGAACGAAGTTGAGAGCTTGCAACACAGTAATATAATTTGAGTGTTCTTCTCCACCGTGCAACGCAATGGTCTCCAAAATATTCCCCATCTCGCTACAAGCATTTCAAATGCTTGTTCAATAAAGATGCGAGCTGAAGACTGCAAGTAGTTGAAACAGTCTTTCGAAATGGAGAGGTGGCGTCCCGGCCAAGGGGTTAATAATTTGTACAGCAGTATAAAACCTCGTCAGCTTACAAGCCAATACCACACAGACCTGCCATCCTGTCGTTCAAGAAGTTCACAAAAGCTGCTGATTGAGTACGCAGTGCTATCAAGTGAGAACCGTTGACAGACGGAAACAAAGATATACCGATAGGTGGAATCACACATTGCCTGCGTATTCAGAACAAACCATCACTTCAAATTGTAGTATGATGTCGAATTTGGAACCTCCCATGCAGCTGGTTCACATATCTTAATTGCGATTCCATCTACCGCACCGCAGCACATTCGCAAAGGCCTTTGTCCACCTCTTGAAAACTCGTCTGAGACACGTCTGAGCCAACGCTCGTTATTATATGGAAACTCAATCCTTAAGGTGTTGTTTAGAAAACGATGTGTCATCAATGTACCCATAAACACTTGATATTGGCAGGCAATGGGCAAATGCAATATCAAGGTACGAGCAACCTGCTAGATATCTTAACGTCACTGATAACCTCATCAATGGGCAACTCTTTCCGAACCTCTTGGGGTCTGCCATTATCATCAGCTCTTCCAGCTTCATAAATGCCGGATGTGAAATTCGGTACTGCTTTTTGAAGAATTTATCAGGGGTACCAGCCAGAATTGCGGCAAAAGAGAACAAACCCCCGATGCACTGTTCGTTCCCCACATCCTTCTCCTCCTAGCAGCAAAATATAGAGTGCCGACAGCGATGAAAAAAAAGCTTCATTGCTATGTTTTCGTCTTATCAGCGCGGCAGCGCAAATGGATGCCCGTAAATCTCGACCCGTCATCAGGATAGTATCAGGATGAATTATGTAGTAGTTGATGGAAATATCCCTTAGATGCCGTCATAAGGGTTTTTGACAATATCATTGTGGTTTGGGTAAGCCCATCTCGTGTTTTCTACATATTTTGCTCACCAATGTATTGCAACGCCTCCATGCAAGTATGGGGGCGATCAAATATGTATATTTGGTGTACATATATTGTATTTTTGCTATGGAACGACCCTCAATCAAGGATATGAACCGTATCATCACACACATCCTCAAGCAACCGCGACGGGGGATCTTCCAGAAAAAGCTCAACATAGACTCACTACACTTGCGCATTTATACGGATGGTTCATTCGCTGAAAATGATCACTCAATAAACCAGCTAGGGTACATAATCCTACTTTGTGACAACTCAAAAGTCATGTAATATTTTGCACTACTCATCCAGAAAGAGTCACTAAGTCGTTCGGGCGGTGCTCGGAGGAGAGATATACGCCTTCTCAGACGGCCAGGATTTTATAATCACCAGAAAGCACGACCTCGATTGTATCTTACAACAATCAATACCAATCAAGTTGTATACAGACTCAAAGAGTCTCTCCGATGTAATTACCACCAACACTGCAACTACTGAAAAGCAACTAATGATAGACGTACGCGCACTGAGCGAAGCATGTCAAAAGCAGTAAATCCACAAATTAGCCTGGATCCGGAGTGAGTTTAATCCAGCTGATGCACTTACCAAAGTGAAGGAGAATGTTACGCTTAATTCCATATTAGACAAAGGACTGATCGATCACCCAGTTGGACAGTGGATCATACGACACAATATATCGACGCAATGAGTTTTATTGTCTCATTATTGTCGCAAACCAGGGCCAACCAACTGGGGGGGAGTGTAGCGGAACGGAAGTCGGAGTAGGATTATCGAGTGGACGTGGACGCGTGTTTCATATATCCTCACATTATTTCATACACACGACCACTCCCTGGTTTGCATCTTTAATCATTTCGTGCAGGTCCGGTTATCTGCATACAAAATGGATAGCTATTACTTCTTATACTGTAGTTTCACTATTTAGGAGGGAGTATAGCGAGCCCCTCAATTCTCCACAGTACAGTAACCGTGGTTTTTTTTGTTTTTCATACCCCGAGTTCCACTGAGAGTCTTCTAAGGTAACCACTACCTGCACGGTTCATGTTTTTGAACACACTTCCCCCCTCCTTGAGCTTAATATGTTTCGTACCACAGACAGTACATGCGTGACCAATTCGGAATCACTGTATTCATTCGTAGCGTCTCTACCAGGATAAATTACATTGATAATAGTAAATAATTGTCACAAAAGAATAAATATGACCCACGCCTTTTACGTCGCGAGATTTAACCCACACTTTTTCGGTGGCTTAGAATTTCAGTACTGTAATTATGATTTCTGTAATCTGGCCCTGAAATTCCATTTACACTTAAATTACAGTTTCATCACTCATTAATCTAAGGTCCCACTATGGGTAGGTGGATGGGAGCAGCCTAAAAGTACATTTATATTAACATAATCGCGGGAATGCAACAAAGAGACCAAGCTAGTGTCTCTTCGATGACCGTCATCAATTGATGGCATTCCTACGAACAAAAAAAAATTTTAAAATATTCCATGAACGCCTTTTCTTCGCTTTCCATTTTCCTTCACGTCTCTGCTAATGTATATCTGTCCAAGCACTGCCCTCATATGAGGACAGTTTCCGTTACATTTTGGAACAGTAAATGTTTTGGAAGCCTGAAATATTTACTGCAAAAAAGGTTTTTTTTGTTAAGTCACAGTACGGTAATTCTTACTGTTCATGCGCCCTCGATTCCAAAACCCCCCACGATAATAAGAACTATATTTCCTTCCAAAATGAAGCCGTTTTCACAACTTCTTGCGAAGAGCGGAAGCTGATGGGGTAAATCTGCTCTAGCCTTCACCGAGGTCAACAATTTTGAAAAGTTTGTTTTGATCGGCCATCTATACTCTTGAACTAATGCAGAGGGACAAGAAATGCGCTGAGGTAAAAAAAATGTGCATTGAAAAAAAATGCTAAAAGTAGTCCTCATATGAGGACAACGGTCCAATAGGTACTAGCTGTGCATGGTTGACGTCCAGAGCTTTCGCACCTTCACTGCCTCGTGAAACCAATTTACTACTGCGCAATACATGTTGTAGCGGATGCGCCTGAGTTTATTTGTGGTGCTAAACAGTCGCTGAAAATCAAAAAATCAGATGCACCATGCATCATTTTGAGTTTCTGAACATGTCTAGCATACACCGGGAGATAGCCGAACCGCACTTTTCAAAAATTAAAGAACCAAATCAGTTCTCTCCTGCATCATTTTTTAAAAAATTTTCATCAGTTAGGTCGTTTATTTCATGTTCCCTCGAGCATTATGTGGGCATTGTTTTCGTCTGTGCTGGGTGGTTACAGTTGGGAGTATTACCGTCAGGTGGATCTGAGCCAGTTGTCCACGCTATGCGGTGACTTTACGAGGATCATGGTGAATCGGCGGAGTACGCACTGTTAACCGCTGACCTTTTTGGTCAGCCGCAGTGTGATTTTGACGGAGGTAGAACAGAGACTCCCAGAGCTCTTCCCTTGGGTCCATTACACGTACTCAGTAAATCGGGGCCATCTATGGTGTGGGGATTTTATGCTACGGAGCGTAGTCAGCGTGCAGCACGGGGATCCGCTGGGTCCACCTTAATTCTCCCTTATGCTGCAAGAAGTGACGCTGCAAGAAGTGACGCGGGGACTCAAAATACCCCCGGAAAATTTGGGCGACACTACAGGCGGGACTTCCCTACTCCTACATCTGTGATACTTGACGACGAGTATATACTGTAGTTGGCACCCATGAAGCCATTTGGGGGAAATTTGGGGTGTGTTTAATTGAAAAATATGGTCAGCTGTTCCCTGAGTGAAACAGAGAGGGAGGCAACCGGAGCGCTGCTGAAGAAACAACAGAGGCGATAGTAATGGGTTTCAGAAAGTTGGGGGCAAAGGGTGTATGGAGTGTACCTGGATTCCCACAAGAATCCAGATGAGCCCCCCTTTTATAGACAGTACGGTAACTCTACTCTAGAAATTCTATGCTCTGTTAGCTCAGTAGAACTTACTAGAAAGTAGAGGTGTAACTATAGAATTGTACTATCTAGAATATAACTACCTAAATAAAAACGATGACGTGGGGCTCCACGTCAAATAAAGACATTGAGGGAAAATCAAATTTCTAAAATCGTTCAAGACGATACAGTTTCCCTGTTACACCACTGTGTAATAGAGAACTGGAATAGCGACAGCGAACAAGTCTCTATTACACAGTGGTGTAACAGAGACATTGTTACACTATTCCCTCCCCCGGACTATTGACGTCCTCGTCAATGATACTGCGGGAGTATATTATGTTTCCGAATATACTCTTGGAAAGCTTCCGTTACTACAGCAGATCCATCTTCCGTAACATCAACGAAGTCCTTTGTTGGTTGCCACTCCGCCTCATGACGTGGCACACCACGCATCAAACCAAGAACTTGAAACCGCGTCCAACCTTTTTGTGATCCAAGATAACCTCAACTTCCTGTTCTGGTCCATCAGGCAGCTCAAGCGGTGCAGGTGCAGGAGGAATGGGTAAAGCAATGTCATGGGCTGCTCCAAATGTGGTTGGTGTGAATGATGAATGAATGACTGGATGGATTTTAAAATGAGCAGGGAGATCCAGTCGAACAGCATTCTTACCAATTAGCTCCTTAACCACGAATGGCCCATATCTACGCGCACCAAGCTTTTTAGAATCCTGGGACCTAGAATAAACATCTGTAAACAACGAGCGATTGATCCAAAGCTTTGAACCGACTTTGTAATCTGGAACCTTGTATCGCCTTGAAGCATATGCAGCTTGCCGAGCTTTTGCCACTTTGTAGGCAAATTGCGCATCCTCAAGAGAAACCTTGAGCTTGGCACGAAAGTCGTCCAAACTTTGAAGAGGTATGCTGCTGCTAGCCAAGAAGTCCAATGGCGATTTAGGTGTCCATCCCAAGTCCAGCTCAAATGGTGACATACCCAGATCATCGCTCACAGCCGAGTTGTATGCAAATTCTGCAGAAGGAAGCAGTTCATCCCAGTCATCCTGATGATACGAGCAATAGCAACGGAGATAGTTCTCGATCATCCTATTCATAATCTCAGAAGCGCCATCTGTTTGTGGGTGTCTACTTGTAGACATTCTTAATTTCACCCCACAAAGATTCATCAGTGTCTTCCAAAACTTTGAAATGAACTTGCTGTCCCTATCTGAGGTCACATCATCAGGCAACCCGTGGTTCTTGAATATGTTCGCGAAGAAGTCTCGAGCCGTGTCCTCAGCAGTATCTGATGTTTTAGATTTAAGAAAATGGACTCGACGAGTAAGTCGATCAACCCAAGTCGTGATCGCATCATGACCGCTCCTTGTCAGGGGTAGCCCCACAATGAAATCTGTAGCTAATGAACCCATCTGCGGTCAGGCAATTCCAGTGACATTAGATCAGTCAACTTTTTTGATTAGAGTCCTTATACTGCTGACACGTGAGACATCCTTCACAATACTTTCGAACATCCCGGCTCTTATGTTTCCAATGGAAGTTATCTAATCTGGACAGTGTCTTCGCAAATTTAAAATGTCCACCAACTTTCGAGTCGTGAGCAATTTGCAAAATATCCGAAACTGACCTTCTTGGTACGCAGAACTTTCCATTGCAAAACAGCCTCGAAACATCTTTTCGGAACATTGGCAGAATTCTTTCAAGTTTCTGCTTCTGAACCATATCCTCTGGCCACTATCCTTCCATGACTTTTACCACTGGACCAAAGAACTGGTCGTCATCATACCGAGGAATGATGCGATCAACGTCAAGGTAGGGAATTTCAACGTCATTCACTGAGATGTCACGGTCTCCTCTAGTCACGTGCGGAGCTCTGGATAATGCGTCTCCCAAGACGTGAATTCTTCCAGGCTTCAGTGTGATGGGAAAGATTCCGAAGTTACCGAGAGTTTCCAACCAACGTGCTTCTTTCCACTCAGTTTCGGTTTTGTGAAGAAGCTCTTAAGCACGTTGTCTGTGAAAATCTCAAATTCAGATCCTTCAAGATAGCACCTGAATCTTACCAGAAAATTAATCAAAGCCAGAAGCTCTCTGTCATTTGCAGTGTAGTACAACTCAGCTGGTGAAAGTTTCTTTGAATAGAAAGAAATTACACGATCCCTTCCATTCTCATCCAACTGGGGTTAGAGTTCCACCGACAGCAAGCTGTGAAGCATCTACATGACCACGAAATGGCTTGTTCCAATTAGGAGCGACTAAAATTGGAGCCAACGTCATCGCTTCCTTTAGCTTCTGAAAAGCTTTATCACACTGTTGGTCCCATTTCCCAATACCTCGACCTTTCTTTGTCAGATCTGTGAGAGGTGCCGCAATTGTCGAGAACTTCTGAATGCACCTACGGAAAACTGTATTAGACCTAAGAAACTTCTCAACTCCGTTAGAGATTCAGGTTTCGGCCAAGTTTGTAGGACTTCGACCTTCTCAGGATTGACACGAATGCCGTGCTTCCCGACTATTAAACCCAAAAACTCCAGCTCAGTCTGAAAGAAAGAGCATTTCTTCGGAGAGATGTACAGCTTGTGGTCCTTAAGTCTCTTTAATACAATTTCCAGATGTTCGTAATGTTCGTCCTCATTCTTACTGAATATAAGAAGATCATCCATATAGAAAACCAAGAAGACATCGATGCAATCATAGAAG
Organism: Kappaphycus alvarezii; assembly: GCA_002205965.3. Lineage (NCBI taxonomy): Eukaryota > Rhodophyta > Florideophyceae > Gigartinales > Solieriaceae > Kappaphycus > Kappaphycus alvarezii. Next base: position 369,370 of record NADL03000033.1, on the reverse strand, counting down.
ATCTGGTTCATCAAAGTTTGGAACGTAGCAGGAGCGTTGCAAAGTCCCATTGGCATAACAAGATATTCAAATTGCCCATACTTTGTATTGAACGCAGTCTTTTCGATGTCCTCGGTTTCACCCTTATCTGATGGAATCCGGTTTTCAGATCAAGCTTGGAGAAAAATCTCGCATCTCCAAGTCGATCGAACATTTCATCAGAACGAGGGAGTGGAGCATTATTCTTTTTGGTGATGCGATTCAAAGCGCGATAATCGACAACACCTCTAAGTTTTCCATCCTTTTCTTTCACAAAGAAAAGTGGTGCTCCATATGGTGATTTACTGGACCTGATCTTCCCTTTCCTCAGAAGAGACTCGACGTACTCTTTTGCTGCCCTAAGTTCGGATGGAGACAACTGGAATAAAGGTCGATGAGGTGCCTTTGCTCCTTCCTCCACTTTGATCTCATGATCAACTGATCGAATCGGAGGAACCCTCTTGGCAATTCATCCTGAAAGACCTCTTTGAAATTATCCAGTAATCTGCTCAGTCTTCCATCAAACTTTGAATCTGTCACTCCTGTCATACTGTGAACTTCAAGTAACTGAAATACTTCGAAGTCACCCCCATGCCTCAGCATTCGTCTAAATTTCTTCAATCCCAAATTGGACACATCAATACGGTTTTCTTCATCGGAATCAATCACTGGAATGGAAGCATCTTTCACCATCACAATTCGTTTCCGATAGTCGACACGTGGATTGTGGGCAACATGCCACGGCATTCCCAACAGAACATCATACCTGGTTTGGGACACAGCCCAACTAGAAGTATATGTATGTTCGCCTAACTTAATGGTTTCGTTGGAAATGATCTCAGCTACTTCCTTAGTAACTCCCTTCTGTGAATGGCAAACAATGATTCGTTCACGCCGAATCTCAAAAAAGTTCCTATTTCGCTTCAGGAACTCGGCTGAAACCACGTTTGTATTGCATCCATCGTCCTTTAGTACTTTGACTGCTATTCCATTCAGTCTAACTTCAAGTACTAAAAAAGGCTCCACTGGTATAGGTCCATCAGTGGGGATTGTCATCATGACTAGACGTGATTCCATTAGACTCGGCTTCGGAGATTCTCGACTTTTCCCTGTCCTCTGATTTAGCTCCGGTGATGTCCACAACAGTTTCACTCTGCTCATTGGGACATCTTTTCACACTCACTACTGGTCTCACCTGAGTGTTCACCAAGTCTGGTGGACCAACTAGTTTCCCGAGTCAAAGCCATTCAAATCATTACTGTGTCCTGCCTGTGTATTGTTCGCCGCTATGCGAGTACCACCCCTGTTACCTTTATTCCCGTTTCCTTTTCTGTGTTTCCAAGGTCTACATCCCACCTTATGGCACGTAAAGCATCGGTTCTCCATCAAGTCTTTCTGACGCTGCCCATCGTTTTTACGTTCAAGGTTTCCGATCTCCATCGGCATAGGACCTGAGGCATTTCGATTGGCGTGAAATGAACCTCTGCCAGTGAAGAAACCTGCACCATAAAATGCTCCGTCAACGTTGAGAGCAATGGTAGTCGCAGCTTCAAACTTGGATGGGTTTCCTTTACGAACCTCCAACAGAATGTGGGGTTTGAGACCTTCACAGAACCGCGCCAATTTTTCCGACTCACTGATACCGGGAATATTGATAACCAAATTCCTGAACTCTGAGAGGTACGCAGCCACACTCGTTTTCTGGCGGATCTTGGTAAGTTTGTCGCGAGCTCGAATGACACTGTCCTGGGGGACAAACTCTGCCTCAACCAGGAGTTTGAAAGCTTCCCATGTAGGAGGAACAGCATTCTCGGACACAACTGTATACCACCAGTTTGCGGCAGTTCCGGTCATGAATGTCGAAGCAAAGTCGATAGCATTCTGGGCACTGATGACTTCTTCATGGCCCACCTGAATAAGTCTCAGGTATTTTTCGACTGAATGCAACCATGACCGAACCGTTAACGCATCTCGAGTCCCATCGAACAACACAGGCTTATTTGGTTTGAAGAAAGACATGTTCAACAAACCTCTCACTTAAAGCCTTACAATAACACCTAAACTTGAATACAAGCACTTGAAGTTGAAATCTGCAAGGGATTCGTCCCTGGACGACGGGTTGGCTCCCTACCCACGGAGAGAGTGACTCACCAGCAGCTTTGATCACACCTGCACTCCGATGTGACTCAGCAATCCGTTCGGGATATCCCCATCAGTCCACTAGTACCGCGATCGGTGTCCTTACCTATAGGAAAGCCTCTCAAGCCGACTCTAAGCTAGCGAATAACCAAAGAATACCCTTTCTGAGCACGTACCCCTTAGTCCAAGTCCAGTCCAAGTCAACCCTATGAAGCGTTACCTGAACCCGTGACCCAGTCGGTGCACCTAGCTAACAGCCAACGAGTGCAATAGGATTGTATAGGAATACTGTGAGGGGACCCTCAAATGGGGACTTGGTCAGAAGTACGGCTTTACTAAGGCAACTTAGTTAAGCCTAACTGTCCAGTCTAAGTATTCTGAAAAGGATCACGCAGCTTCGTGAGGCCTGCACGCTACCTGAACAGAATAACCTAGAGAACGCAGACTAAGCTGCCCCCCAAGTTCCCGGTTACCTAGTTCTCCAATTAGTAACCGCGACCTGCGTAGAACAATGGAGTTTAGAGTAACTGGCACTCCAGCTCACAGATACTCTCCTGTACTTGGCACTCCAGCCCAGAAGTACAGATATATTGCTTACAGTAAACCTGTCAGCAAATTTTTTCCAAAAATTCAACAACCAAAAGAAATACACGTGTAAGAAAAACTCGAACTAGAGCAAGACGAAACCGAATAAGCAGCGGAACCGGCGAAAGCAATGCTACCAGTGAAACAGAGAGGGAGGCAGCAAGGGCGCTGCTAAAGAAACAACAGAGGCGATAGTAATGGGTTTCAGAAAGTTGGGGGCAAAGGGTGTATGGAGTGTACCTGGATTCCCACAAGAATCCAGATGAGCCCCCCTTTTATAGACAGTACGGTAACTCTACTCTATAAATTCTATACTCTGTTAGGTCAGTAGAACTTACTAGAAAGTAGAGGTGTAACTATAGAATTGTACTATCTTGAATATAACTACCTAAATAAAAACGATGACGTGGGGCTCCACGTCAAATAAAAACATTGAGGGAAAATCAAATTTCTAAAATCGTTCAAGACGATACAGTTTCCCTGTTACACCACTGTGTAATAGAGAACTGGAATGGCGACAGCGAACAAGTCTCTATTACACAGTGTTGAAACAGAGACATTGTTACACTGAGGGATGCCATGATGGTAAAGGTTTACAATGTAAAGAATCGGCGGGAAGCCGTCAAAACGCTAGATGAAGCCATTCGAAAGGCACTACAGTTCCTCTCCTCTCCAGAGGTAGGCAGTTTGAGTTTAGACTTCCGCATCGATAAGTGTGCCGGCTGTTGGCCAACCATCCCGACCCTACTCGGTCAACAGTCCCTCCCATATGAGCTTCGGAAGAACACTGACAACGGGAAAAAAGTGCTCTGCGCTCCCATCGGGTCGGACCTAATTATGGAGCGCGAGTTCACAACGCACGTCACTCGTTAAGGCCTCTCCTCAAATCCCTCTTAACCCAAGAGGATACTTATGTAGCTCTCCACGTACTGCGGACCTGCTTTGGTATATGTCGGACCAACTACCTCTTACGTGTAGTTCTCCCTAATTCCACTGTCAAGGGAGCTGCGGAATTCGACACCGCTGTTGAAGACAGGCTGTGGCGGATGGTGGGCGGGGTTCTGGACGCCAACACTTTTCGGTAATTACAACTTCCTATTGCGCCCTTTGAGCCCCGCAAGCCAACATTTTTCATCGGGCTCCGCTCCGCTAAGCTGACTGCGGCGGCTGCCTTCCCTTCCTCCGTGCCCTTCACACATGCCCTGTGCTCTACCCTTCCCCCTGTGCTACCAAACACTGCTCTCCAATCTTACACATCCGTAGTTCGGGCTCATGAAGAGTGGAAGCGCAAGTGGCACCCCGGAAGGTTGTGTAGTTCACGGCTATAGACTCAATGCAGCGGTTTGGGCAAGGGCAACTCTCTCGCCCAGTTGAGGGGAAAATGTTTCGGTGTTTTACTCTTGGAATATATATCCGGTCTATCCCATGGTTTTCCAGACAACCGAAATCGACTAAAAAGGGTATACCGACACAGTAATGGGGAAGGAACTACGCTGCGTAAAACGGTACCTTCAGGCCAGCCATCAAGCAGGCCGCATTGGACATGACGGCTGCTGCGGCGTGCGGCTACCCTCGCATCCCAGCCTGATAATACAACTAATAGCTTATATCAAGCCTGTTGCGAGTCGTCCGCTACATGCTTTTGGAAATATGATGATTGGTCGCGATTCCCGAACCCCTCTTCACACTCTGAACCCGAGATTCGTCAACGCATCTGCCGTAACGCTTTTTCGCATACACCTTCTGCGGTATTCCTCACTTCCCATCCATCTGTGGTCACCCACATATACGATGATGTGTGGTCAGTGATGCTGCGAAGCCACTTATGAGTCCCCGTCTTCGGCGATTGAACCCCGCTCCTCTGCGTGAAATGCAAGGCGCCTATGGACCACCTCGGCGACCATGCCGCTGACCTGTGTAACAAAGGTCTCGGTTGGAAGAACCGCCACGAAGCTGTGGCAAAAATGCTCTGCAAAGACCTGTTCAAAGCCGTTGGAGCTGGCGTCGGACATGCTGACATACTCGTCCACCCGGCTACTTCTCCGGAAAACCCTACGCCCCCTCTCCCGGTTGCGAATGACATAATAGTCTCCTCACCTTTCCAACAGTGCTTCCTATCCAAGGGAGCCCGGGAAGCGCGCGCAGCCGCCAATGCGGCAGAACGACGGAAACTGAGGGACTTTGCGACCAAAATCGCCGCCATTCCTTCCCATGCTTCACCGGAACGCCCGCCTCTCGGCTGGCAGTTTGTCCCGCTAGTCTTTGATTCCCTGGGATGTCCATTGGAGACCACAGCGAAGGTGGTCGACGAGTATGCGGCCACCATCGCGGCGCGTATCAGAAGCTTTAAAATGTAGATATACACCCTAATATGGAACACTGCAATAAGTTTAGTGCAGTACTCAGACCACATACGCAGTCAATAGTTCAATAGTTAGTGCATAGTTAGTGAAATTATTTGGCTAGCTCCTCTCTCTTGTGCAACACCTCGCTTTAGTGTAATAATTTCGTCTATCCTTTAGTGCATCTACCCCACAGAAACTATAGCGTAGAACTATTCTAGCACTATATATAAAGGACCCAGTCTACCGAGTAGCAGACAGACTGGGCATGAGCATCAGCAGTACCGAACATCACCTCAACTACACCGCCGCTTCTACCAACGTCCCCAGTGGACCGAAATTCCGGAATATACGTCCTGGAAGACGTATCAGAGAGTAAGTTGCAAAACACTGCCAGCTAACACTTGACCTGTGTTATGCCAAGCCTAGCCAGCTGACTGACACGTGTATTGCAATTTTTTTTGGCGGTATCGAAACAATGACCGAGCCAAGGATCCCCCCGGCCTTTGTACCCGCCGAGTGGCTGGGCAAAGAAGAACCCGCTTCTCGTCTGCGGACGCCACCGCCAGCTACCGAAGAAAATTTGAACGCACCCTCTGCATTCCCCGATTGCATGGTCATCACAAGCTCGTCGTCTTCCTCGTTAAGAACCCCCGCACGCAACAACTCTACAACTACATCAAGATCCGCTATCAACTCCGCACCCCGCATCTCAAGATCTGTTCGCGCGCCTACATTGGCTAAAAGAACCGGAAACTGCAGCTGCCTGGAACGCATTGATGACAGGGAAAACCTTCATCGCTATCGCATCGCCAACGCGCGCATAGCTAAATCCCGTAATCATCAGAGTAAATGAGTGCAACGCGTACATCCATCCCCCTCACAACCCACCTCCACCAAAAAATACAGCTGTTCCGTCTGTAACAAACGCTTCCCTACCGCCCTCCTCCTCCACGACCACTCTACAACACAGCTTCACCGCAACACTTGCGCTTCGCGACGCATCCATCTTTGCCCACTCCGTGACAAAACACTACAGTCCCCGCACGATTTGTACCTCCATTTGAAAGGGAGAAAACACTTTCTGTACTGTATCGTCGTAGGCAAATTGAAGAATAGTGATTATTTCCAGTTGAAATATTTCTAGTTAAATTATAATTGAAATATTTCACGGTAAATTGTTATAAAATCTACTTTTGCTAAACTAACTACTTGGAATACAGTACCTTAAATTGGCTCAGTGCTTTAATTAAGTCACCAGATCCTTTTTGAATGACTGGAACACGAGGTCGTAAATCTCAAATTAGATCCCTAGCAAATACTCGCAGCGCCACTCGCCGTGCACAAGCAAAAAACGAGGAGACTAGAGTAATCTCCAACTCTCCGGCTACTTTTGCTACACCTACACTATCTACAAGCATGGACTAAACCACCACGGATATATCCGATTTAGTAACTGACAGCCCCGACCCAACAACTACTCAGGCTATGACACCCGCCAGCTCTAGTGCGGAAGCCGGACCCTCCTCCTCAGTAAAAGGCCCTCAACTGTCTTCCCAAAACGACCAACTGTCCCGTATCCCCCAACCAAGGATGAATAGACGGCCATCTCAAAACAAGACCCCCCATACACAGACCCTCGTGCGGCATTCGATACGACGAAACCTCCCTTGGCACCAAATTATCATCACGAAACCAACCTTTCGTCTTCGGACACAACATATGTATAACAAAAGATGAACAGAAGGCATTTATCTACGCTATCCGCGGCTACGAGAGCCATAAAAATCTCTTCGGCGAAGAACTTCGTCAAACAATGGCGAATGACTTCCAGTACCAGCTAATGTTCTCGAAATCTATCATTAGAAATCCAAGGATATTTCGCTGTTTCCTGCGTTTCTGCGAAAGCCGTCAGATAACGGTTGCAAAAACTAACCAAGGACTGGTCTTCGACGCTTTATACACAATATATCGTGAACCCATTTGCTCCATTGCAAGTACATACATCAACTTACTCCTCAATGCCGAAGCTCCAGTACGACATAATGCTGGTGACAAAAATAACCTCGCAAAATCTCCCCATATCGCACATCATGAATCGATTAAACATGATGTTACCAAAATCGCATCAGCTATGTCCGCGAGGTGCAACCAGGACCGCCGAAAATTCTCTTGAAGCATGCACGAAAGTCTTCAACTATATGTTCTGGAGTACAAATTCCCTTTTCGAGATTTCAACCTTAGCCGAGAACAAAAAATGCAGTTTTTACATCTACTATTCACTGGAAACGACATGACATACAACCAGACCCACATTGAAGGACAGATACGAGATTTTTGGTGAAGCCATCGCAATTATGGACCGGTTATTTAACAGCATTACGGCCCAACAACACGCTTGTTTCGCTTTCTCTCCAATTTCTCATTTCAGAAATTCGTCTCGGAAGGACTCACTCACAGCGAAGCGCTGCATAAAATACACAGCCTGATCACAAAGTATTGGTCCCAAGCCCCTCCTCACTGCCGGTCGGAAGAAAGAAAACGTGGAGTACTTGCGAAACGCAGTCAGAAGCTGTGACCGGGCCCGCAACACTCTTGTTCGCGCAAATTCTACGGCAATGAACTACCAACAAATGTAAACTCAGCTACATTGCACAATTCAAACATTGGAGGAAATCCGGTTTGCTCAATCAAATCAGTCTTTGTACGGCAATCATTTTGGAAACCAGCCTACCCATGGCACGAATTACAGCCTTCAAGCCATTTATGGGCGCCGTAACCAACCTGCGAACTACAATCAACGGCACCGTCGCCCTGAAAATCAGGCAGATGTTCGCCGCTGCTGGGGAAGTGACTCGCCAGATCATATCCTGGCCCACTGCCCTAAACGAACCCCGAGAAAGACAGCAGCATCTAAGTTCGCTTATTTCCAACACAAATTCGGCAACTACAACAAAGCCCTTAAACGGGTTCTGTTCGAGGCAATACAGGAGATTGAATCATATCCCGCAGACCAGGAAGAATATTCTGAAGATATGGCACCAGAATTCGACAAGTTTGAAAAGCTCATTGAAGCAGGATCTCCAGTTAGTGACGAAGCTAACAACGAACAAAAGGGCCTTGGTTCCAACAACGAATCCCAATTCGGTGTCCAAAATTCACCTCAAACAGCCTCAGATAGTTTTCATCATAGGGTCAAAAATAAATTCCATGATTTTGATAAATGTTTTTAAATGCGGGTGTCAGATCCAGCCTTGTTCCGTTGGCACCCACTTTATCGCGCAGAAAAAAGGCCTTGACAATATTAGTTTGTTAAAAAAACAAAAAATGACTACTCACAGCAAAAAGAAGTTGTGAACGTTCTCACCACGAACATTTCAGATCTCAGCGTTCCCTTCTCATCAACTTTCGAAGGTATATGCTTGGACATCGGTACCCAGAGATCTGTCGTCGGCTACAGCCAGGCAGGAGCTTTCTGCAAAATGGCAAATGTCAAACCTATCAAACTCATCAATAAAAACGTTAACATACTTCCGTTTCGACGATGGATGCTACCCGAGCCTTGCAAAAATCCCAGTTCGTATACCAAACCCAGATGGAGGATTTATCTTCACTTTAATGGACATCTTGAGAGCAGAAATACCAATGGTACTCGGACTAGACGTGCTCGAAAAAGAAGGCCTAGTCGCCGAAAACGTAAACAATGTGCTCATCAGCAAACAATTCTGCTGGAAAATTATCATCACACGAAAACTCGGTCATCTCTATGTCGTTTGGAATTTCAGCGAAATTTGTTTCACGAAACGAGAATTGAGACGTCTTCACTATCACTTCTTGCATCCCTCTGCTAAAAAACTCTACGAACTTATCAAACGGGCCCACCCAAATCAAGCATCTGAGGGCACACTACAAACTATCAACGACATCTCACAAGCTTGCGCTACCTCTCAACATTTCTCTCCGAAACCACAATCATTCAAAGTATCCCTACCTGATCATACTGTAGTTAACGCCGATCTGGCCCTAGACCTCATGTTTGAAGAAGAACGCGCCATACTTTACGTCGTCGACTGCCAAACTCACTTCAGTGTCGCTGGTATCCTAACAAGACAATCTGTCTACGATATATGGCGTGATTTCCTAAAATGCTTGGCCACAGTGTACATTGAGTTCCCGGATAAATTCAAAGTTGATCATGGATCCGCCTTTATCTCCTCACGCTTCCGAGATATAACTAATATGGCTGGAATAAAACTGGAATAATCTGGAATCGAATCTCACAATTCTTTTGGACCCGGAGAACGATACCACGAGCCACTTCGTCGAATACTTCGGAAAATACGCCTCGACCATCCCGGCATCGAATTAGCTCTCGCCTTACAGCTTTCCGTCAAAACTATGAACGACACAAGGAACTCAGATGGACACGTCCCCTCCCTTCTCTTCTACGGTACTATGCCAAGATTTCCCGCCGTGAATACATCTTTACCAAACCAAGCAGACAGAATGAGAGCTTTGGCAGCAGCTCGTGCCGAAATGAAAACGATCACGTGCCAACTCCGAATGCAACGGGCACTTCAATCGGACCTCCCAGCGGCCACGAAATCTCCATTCAAAGTTGGTGAATAAGTTCTAGTGTATCGAGAAAAGGAAAAAATTAAGTGGACAGGTCCCTTCAAGATCACTCGTTTCGAAGAAAAGCAAGCATTTTTTGATCGCAATGGTGAAATCGTCCAACATTCAATATCGCAACTCCACCGCTACATCTGAGATCTTACCGATCTCGAAGACAAGTACTCATAAATACTACATTCAATATGTCACCCAATTGTATCGAAACTTCATGAAACACAGCCATCATTGTATCCCGATTCACTCATCACCGAAATACTTCACCCTTCCGATCCACGTTGTTCATCACCCGGATTCATCGATGCCAAACGAAAGTAAATACAAGGACTCATTGATAGAGGTACTTGGAAAGTTGTTCTCAAAAGTGACATACCCGATAATGCGAACATACTGAACGGGCGATTCGTCCTCTCCATTAAGGACGTCGAAACGGACTCAGCAACATTCCAAGAAAGATTCGTAGTCACCGTGCCAAAGAAAATGCTTAACTAGGACACGACTACACTCCTCTTCGCCAATCATCAACTCGTACTATCGCATCAGTAGCCGCCAATTACAGCTTACGTCTATGGATCCATGATGTTCGACAATCATATCTTCAATCCACAGAAAAGCTTATGCGCAAAGTATATATCAAGCCCAACAAAAAGCTGAATCTCACAACAGAAGAACTTCTCCAACTGTTGAAAACATTATACGGCCTACCGGATGCAGGAGACTATTTGAAATTGTACCATTTCTCATCATATCACTGAGGAACTTGGAATGAAACCGATGTCTCTTGACATGTTGCTTTATTTCAAACATAACAAAGATGGGCTACTTGGCTTAATTGGTGCTTACGTCGACGACCCCCTTAATGGTTGAAACAAAGAATTCTTGAAAGAGACGGACAAAACTCTAGAACGCTTTGAATCCAGAGAGCGCGATTTCGACAACACTACATTCGCTGTATTCAACGTGGAAGCATCTCCAGGAGGAATACTTTTACATCAGAGACCATTCATAGCAACAATCAAGGAGCTACTATTGACTTCTACCTTCTCAGACTTTCAATCTCTTCGCGCAACCCTCTTATAGTCTCTTCACACTCGTCCAGATATTGCATGTGCACTTTAGTTCGCGGCTCAAATTACTGAGAGCAAATTCTGCACCACTGACATCAAATCACTCAACAAGGTTATCAAATACCTCTACCGCACACCTCATCTCCATCTTCTATATGCCACATTGGACAAATCTAGCCTTCGACTCAAGGTGTACTCGGATTCTTCGTTCGCAAACAACTATGACTTAACATCGCAACTTAGATACATCATCATTCTCGCAGACAAATAATGACAATTGTCACGTACTCGCGTACTAAAGTCGAAAAAGCAGTCGTGTAACTCGCTTTTTTCTCGGTAGTGAAGTCTATGCCCTCTCGCTGATACATTTGATTTTGCCTACACACTGAAGAGAAGTATACAATCAATATACGGTCAAAACATACCGCTCAATATGTTTACAGATTCAAAATCACTCTTCGACATAATTACAAAATGCTCTACAACCGAGGAAAAGATACTCATGATCGACATCACGACACGAGCGTTCGGAACGCATATATTCAGGAGGAAATATCTAACGTGGGCTTTGTTCGCACTACAAATAACCCTGCAGACGCCTTCACAAAAATCTCAAATTTCGCCCCTCTGCTACGTAAACTAGAGTTCAACAAATGAGATCTTCCTGTTGAACAATGTGTCTTTGGTAGAAGCCCTACAGTTTGACTCGTCGCTGCGTTCCTCGCAATTCTAAAAGGTAGGAGTGTAGATATACACCCTAATATGGAACACTGCAATAAGTTAAGTGCAGTTCTCAGATCACAGGTCAATAGTTCAATAAATTAGTGCATAGTTAGTGCAATTATCTAGCTAGCTCTTCTCTCAAGTGCAACTCCTCTCTCGAATGCAACACCTTTCTTTAGTGTAATAATTTCGTCTATTCTTTAGTGGATCTACCTCAAAGAAACTATAGCCTAGAACTATTCTAGCACTATATATAAAGGACCCAGTCCACCGAGTAGCGGACAGACTGGGCATGAGCATCAACAGTACTGAAAATCACCTCAACTACACCGCCGCTTCTACCAACGTCCCCAGTGGACCGACACAAGGCGACGGTAGCCTCTGGGCAAGAAGTTCAGCTATGCCATTTGGTCCGCGTGTGCCGCTTCAGCGATTTGTCGTAGCCCTCAACATGCAGAAGCTTGCCTCCCGCTCAAAAGCTAGTCAATTTTTGTGGACCTTTACAAATATTGAAGAAAATTAATGAGTAAAAACCCACTGTTTTAACATACTGGACTTGTGCCCTACGTACAGCCTGTTACTGGGCTGGGCTGTACTGTACAGCTCAGTTAATACATTGGTGCAATTATTCACTCACTTCCATGCATTAAAATAACCCAAAAATTCCCCCCTTCAGGCATACTGCTCCTGGATTCAGGCTTCTCCACAAGTTCCTTCTCCATTAAATTACGGTGTCGGTATACCCTTTTTGAGTCGATTGTGGTTGTCTGGAAAACCATGGGATAGATCGGATATACTGTACAGTATCTTTCAAGAGTAAAACATCCGAACCTCTAGCTAGCCACACGTGGGCTGAGCTCATACAGAGGGAAAAATTGGGGTGCTTGAATGATTGAAAAAAGGGTAGCCTATGCTCATATTGTACAGCGCTGTCTGGTTTAGGCTTACACCATTCCCTGGGAAAGCATGTGGCGATCTTAATAGCACCACACTCTCAGTAGGCATTGGACCAGGCATTGGAAGGAGTGGATAAAGCCAATCTTTCAAGCTGCGACAGGGGCCTAGACACTGCTTTATACTGTAATGCTGGAAAGGAAGTGCTGGAGGTCATTCCGTCGTGAGTGATTAAATTCCAAAACCCGTCCCTTACTGATTGTACTGTACTGTACTGTACGGTCACGTTGGAGTGCAACACTTCAAAAGGCGCAAAAACTTTTTTGAAAAAATTTAATTTTGTCAACCAATAGAGACGTGGCTCTTCTAGAGCTTCACTGCTGATTTCCGTGCCGTACCTAACTTTCTGAGTAATACCATTGAGATGACTACGGGACCGACCAAAACAAGACCTACTCTTTCCCTCCACCCCTGCCCTGTTTTGCCGCCCAAAAGCCTTTTCAACCTCTCCATACCCTCCTCTGCTTGCTTCTTCTCCCTCTCAATCAACTCCGCCCTCTCCGTCATCCTCTTCAACTTGATCGTCTGTCTCTCCACCACAGTCTCCATCAATTCCATAACCTCTTCAACCCTGTACTTGTGCCTCCCATTTGTCGGTGCCCCATGGCTGTTCTCCAACAAACTCGCCTCTCTCCTTGAAGCTACCTTCTGCCGTATGGCATTGTACATACACAACATTAATCCCCATCACCGGCGCATGCCACCCCGTCCAATCACTCCCTACAAACCGATCCTTTCCCACCCACTCCTCGCAATGCTTCTTCGCCTCCACCACCTCACTCCCCTCCCTCATAAACAAACTATTCACCAACCCCGCCCCATGTGGTGCCAACACCACATCCGCCCATACATACATCTCCACCTGCTCTCTCAAACTCCTCGGCGTCTCATGCACAAACCGAATCTCCAACCTATCATCCGCCGCCAGCCTCCCAAACACCCTTCTCGCATTCCCCAACTCCCACTGCCTCCTCGACGTATCATTACGATCATACATCAACACCCTCACCCTCCGTCTCCCATCATCCTCCCCGTCCACCACTCCCACCAAGTCCAACATTGCCCGTCTCATAAACAGCAACGCCTCCTTCTTCATCTCCATACCCAACGGCACCATCATCGACCGATTCCTGACACCCTCATCGCAAACCTCACCCTGCTTTCCCTCCGCACAAACCCGACCAAACCATCGCAGCCCCCGATAATCATTTCTCATTTTCCCAACCCCCCGCCACCTCCTCCGCAACCCGATCCACCGCAAACGTCACCATCTTATCATAACACCCCCCTCCAAGCGGCTCATCACGTAAACTCTTCCCAATCACCCTTCCCCCCACCCCCACCTTAGACGCCATAGCATGCAATGCACAGAAACCCCAAAACGGGGTCGTATCCACCTTTGACGTAGGCGAGTCAGCCATGCATTCCGAAAAGTTCATAAACTGTGCATTCTCCGTCATCACATCAATATGACCATACGCAAACGACGAGACGCAATGCGCCAGATAGTGGCCGAGCGGCCAAATCGAATCATGCAAGGCGTGATACGGGTTGCGATCGACCGAGCGAATGTGCAAGAGTAAATGAGGCACATGTCGGTTGCATGAGGCGCGTAAAATGCGGGAACGTGGGTCTGCGTCGCAGAAATCGACAGCCGCATATGACGGATGGGGGTGTACAAAAAGCAGGGTCAACAGGGCTAGACGCACGGTGAATGCAGAGTGCATGGGTGGGTTTCCGGGGGGGGCAGACGAGAGGTAAGGGGGATGGGTGCGGGGAATGAAAGGATGAAATGGGGGACGGGGTATCGGGTGGGGTGAATGGGGGAAGGGTTTTGAGGGATTTATCGGGTGAGTGTGGATTTTGGGAGGGGTGGAGGGTGGAATAAGGGGGGTGCGGGTGGGGTGGGGATTACATGACGGGGGATGTTGTGTGTGGTTTGAAGAGTGGCGGTGGGGGGAGTTGGGGACGAGCGGTCGGTGGTTGCTGACGGAGGGGTGTGTGGGGATTGAGGAGGGTGGATGGGTGAAAGTGAGTGAATTTGTACGTGGAGGTTGGTGTGTGGATTTGTGAAAGAGTGTGGGTGTCGGCTGGAGATGGTTGTGTTGCCTTTATCGCGGGTGTCAGTAGGGAGTTAGGCGGGGGGCTCTGGGACGAAAGAAAGTTGACTGCTTGTTGGAGAAGAAACATCGAGCTGCATTGTATCTTCAGTCCTCGGACACTCTTTGCTGCCGAGATGCATTTCTTTTCTGAAAACGGGATGGCGAAAGGGAATGAGTAGGTGGTTTCGGACTGCAGTGCTCAAGACTGGCTTAGATTGTAGTTTATTTATCCGCAATCAAGAAAGACGCACATGTGCTGACAAAGAAAAATAATCTCGGAGACGTGATAACATTACAGTACAGTACATGGTGCCCAGTTGATTGCTCTCACTACTGTACAGTACGAGAATCTTTGAAATACTGTAACAAGAGCTCTTGAATCTGAAATGCATTGTACTGTATAGTACTGTACAATATTGTACAGTAACGTACTGTACTGTTTCGAAGTAAAGCTGGCACTACCTACTGTAAACTGCATCCATTTCGGCAGGACACTCTGTAAAGTCACCTGTAGCACAGAATCTCTAGGAAAATCTTGGAAACTCTAGGCTACCAAGTGCGGCTACACTACTGCTCACCACTGTACCCACATCACTAGCCAATCAGTGGCCAAGCTGACCCTTGCAAACTTTCAAGCCATATCAGTCTCCCTGTACACCTACAGTACTTGACGCTGATGTGCAACGTGCTCTGCTGTACCAGCAGTCCAAGATTCCCGACGGACAGTATCAAAGTTGGCAGGTTGACGAACGGATGACCGGAGCGGGGGTGGCAAATCGGCGCAAAGTGTGTTGCAGAGCTTGAGGCTGCGGTGATTGGGCATCGGCAGGTGCTTACCGTGCATCGAGACGGGTGGTTGTGTGCACGGAAATGAGACTGTACGGACATGGTGCTGCAGTATTCAGTGGAGGAAATGAACTGTACAGTAGGGGGGGGTTTGAGGGGGGGTGGGGTTTGGGAATGACAGCGTGGATTTTGAGGGACAGAGTGTCGCGGTTCCATGACGTGGTGGTGTAGCGTGGGCTGAAAGGGTGCTTGGAATGGTAGAAAAAATTGTCAGGGGCGGTGATGTTTCTCTCTGTGTGGTGAGTAACTTTTTGGCGGGTTGTAAAAGGTTTGGTGCCGTGTTTGTGATGGTCGATTGACTTGGCTGGAGGGCTTGGGACAGAGTGATTCCAATGTGGTGCATGGGGTAAGACTGGAATTTCAACTTGATCTATCCCGTTGCTGAGTGACCGTGGAGGGTGATAGTATAGCGCGGAGGTTTCTCTTGGCCGTTGGAAGTGGGTGGAGTTTGTTTTTGTAGTGCTGGTATTGTAAAATGCAGCAGTGTCGGGATAGAAAAATGGCACGCGGAGGAGGCACAGGGCTTGCTGCGTCATTGAAGGGCTGCATGTGATTGATGACAGTGAAAGTGCTGGCCGTGTTGTACATGGTTGGCATGTATTCTTTACAAGTGGGAGAATTTGTTCATCTTGAGAGTTGAAGAGACGTGGGAGAAATATTGATGAGAGAAGATGAATATTTCATCATTTTAGTAGCACCACGCTGGCCGACGTGGACCATGCAGTGAGCTCATTACTAAATAGTCGGTCAGTTGTACACTACGGTATGTAGGTAAATACCGTAATAGGTGAGGTGGACTGATGTGCCAGCAAGCGTTTGATGATGCGGCGTCATGAGGTGCTGAAAAGTTTACCACAAATTGGAATGGTGCAAGGGGCGTGTTGGCCGGTTGAAACACAAGAAAGATCGCAAAGGCGTTATTCAAATCGAGAGAATTGCAGTACAGTAAAGGACTTAGGTGTTTCAATATTGAGAAATATTAAGCTCAATTTTTTCCACTGTTGGTATCGCGGATGACATGGTGTTTTTCAAGTCCTCGACTATTTGACACACTGACCTTTGGACCGTAATGCCGCTCTGCACTAGCAACGTACAGTAGTCGGTTCCCGAACTGGACCCCCGATATTAATATTACGGTAATGCAGTAAAGTTCACTATCGTTTCATGTAGTGTCTGCAAGGCTCCCGTCGGAAAACATGAACGTATGAATGCGTACTTTGCAAAGTGCAAAATATATAGTGTACTGTACTGTAAAAATGTACGGTATTGCAATGCGAGAGCTGACATTTCTGCACAATTAGAAGTAAGTGATGAGCTTTTGTACAGCAATGACAAATTCCTGGCTTGGCTTGATTTGACATTACAGCCTAATACTGTACTGTACTACAAGAAAGGATATTAGCCATTTGCACACAAATTCGTATACTCGGCATAGTACAGTGCAGTACAGTATACGTACTGTAGAGTGTAGTGTTTTGTACAGTACTGGATTTTCTGCTTTATGTTCTATTGGGTGGATCTATATTTTTTTCTCGACTCATGTTTCGTTGGGGGAAAAATTGTAACAAACCAATAACTTGCTATTTCTCGGACCAGGTGACTTATGATTGGTCAGCATGGCAAAATTAGCTGTAACATACCTCATAATACTTACACCAACATTGTTGCCAAAGTTTACAATACTGTACAAAACTTGTACTAGAAACTCTCGGCGAGCCAACTACGGATCCATACAGTAGATGGCATTAAAAAATACTATGATTTCAAAGGAAAAAACAACCGCAATACCATTTTCCGGACGAATACGGCCCGTCTAAAAAAAACCGAGACCTTTCAGCCTCTCCCCAATTCATCACCGCGTGACACCTCAATAATCTCGCTCCAATCTCGCGCAATCTCATCCTCCACAGCACACCCCATCCACCCACCGCCCTTAATTTCTGGACAACGGACCTCAACAGCCGCAAGCACTTTTGCACTCTCCGGACCATGTGAGCCGCTGGGCCACACCATGCAAATCACGTGTTTTTTTCACAGGAATCAAGGGGCACATTGCGCAAACTGCAACACGAGGGAACAGTGAGTGGCGTATGGAAGGGGGTGTGTGGTGGCGCCGTAAAAATCTAGGACGAGCAAGTGGGGTGGGGGCCTAGCTTGGGAAGGCGGAATTGCGGAAATGCAACGGTTTTGGAGGGGGAGGTGTGTTGGAGGGCGGTGCAGGGGGTGCGAAGAAATTGGCGCGGCCAATGGCAGAAATGCGTGTTTGGTTCGCGTGTGACAAATCGGCCCGGTTGGGTGTGTGTACCAGCCGCTATCGTACTGTACTGTACAGTACATGCATGACAGTAAATTTGGAGAATGACTGTACTGTACGATACTGTACATCATTGTGGTTTGTGCAATGGTTTTGGCGGTATGATAGCGTGCGGAATGCCGGGAAAAATATTCGTGATTGTATGAACGGCGTGCGACATTCAATAGATGCGATTTTGGACTGCACCGTTTTCGGATCGTCAAACCGTGACGGCACACTTGTTGGTTCGCGGCTTAAATTGCGTTTCTCGTTGTGTGACGAGAATCACGAGTGACGGGGAGGGTGTTTTGCATGCTTCCACACAAGTTGTGTTTGTCGCCCTGCAGCTGACACTGCAATGAGGATTCAAATGCTCGCCTTTCATTCTGCTGGCGGGAAAACTGCCCCTCTGCACTTGTTTCTATGGGCCATTCACTACAGTAGATGGACTTTACTGTTTTGCAGTGTACAGCATTGAACAGTACAGTATAGGAGGTAAGAATATTTCCAGCGAAAATTGGTGCCTATTTCAACTCTTGCAATTGGAGAGTCCCGGCCTGAGCCACTATGTGTCAGCTTTACGGCTGCGAAAAAAAGGCGGCGGTCCAGAAAATATCCAAAATTCATTAATGAAAGCTCTTTCCTCGACATCATCCTGCCTTTTACCCCCACGGCGCATGCGATGGTAGTAATCCAAGGCCAGCCCAACCCCATCTACTCTTCCGTGTAAAGGAAAAACACCGCTGCCCTACTCCGTATTGTACAGATAATGTCCGGCATTCAACTTGTCCAGTACTGTACAATGCAATGCACAAGTTGTACTCATCCAATACTGTACTTTACTGTACGGTAGGTGTCACCCAGGAGCCAGGACGGACTCCCCAGCCGTTGACAAGTCTGTATTTCGTCCGTGGACTGCCGCTTTTCTTTCCCGTAGATGCACTCGAAAAGTGGACAAAAGTACAATCCAAGTCGGACACGACACGACACACAGACATACAGTAAGCACTGCCGGCCCAAACAATACCGAATTGGCAACTTTTTCAACGTCCCACAATCCGCCAAACGCCCAACCGAAACCCCCGCGACTCGTCCGCAATCTCCAAATTACTCAACAGCACCGCTTCACCACATCCCCTCCCCCCCCCCCTCCCCACCCGTCTTCCCTCCACCCACATTCCCCCGTCAAACATCACTCCCCCCCTCAACCACATCCCGACTCATATACATAAACCCTCCCCCGTTCAATGCCCCCACACCCTCCAGCCCCTTCAGCATCACCGACAACCTTCCCACCCCGCCGCACACGCTTCAAGCCTACCAAAATGTCAGCCCGTCTAACCCCATTGCACACCACCCTCCATCCCCACCCCTGCTCCACCAACTATTCCCCCCCTCCCCTCCACAACCCACCTCCACCACTTTCCCCACTTCAACGTCTCCCTAGGTCACGCCGCCGACCCCAACACTCGTCACCGTCCCACCATGGAGGACGCCCATTTCGTCACCCAGTTTGACGACTTTCCCGGTCTTTTTGTCGGCGTCTATGACGGTCATGGCGGCTGCACCGTCGCAAACTCTCTAGCAAACCATCTGCATCGCTATTTTCTTGACGCCTTGCTTCCCGACCAAGATCCCCGTATTCCTACCTCCCCGTTGTCCACCCCGTCCCGTCAATCTCCCAATAAACGCCATGCGCTAGTTGACGAATGTGATAGTGCTATGCTTACGCCCCCGTCGGATGAGCCTATGTTGGGCAACAAATGGAAGCCTCGTACGTCAGAGGTCGCTGTATCTGTTCCTGTCGATGAGGAGGATGCCTTTCGTAAGGCCTATTCTCGTATGGATGCCGCTTTACGACTTCGACGTTGTGTTCGGGTTGGCGCTACCGCCGTGACCTGCTTTCTGAGGTGGGAGAAGGGCGTGGGGCGTGTATTGACCACGGCAAACTGTGGTGATGCGAGGGCTGTGTTGAGTCGAGGGGGGAGACCATTGAGGTTGAGCGTCGATCATCGACCAGCGGAGGCAGGGGAGAAGGGGAGGGTCGAGAGAGGTGGAGGCTTTGTGATGCGTGGAAGGGTCAATGGCGTCTTGAATGTCTCTAGGGCCTTTGGTGATTTTGCAATGAAGAGTGTCGTCGTTGCTACCCCAGCTGTTCGAAGGATCGTTCTAGGGGAGATGGATGAGTTTGTAGTTGTTGCCTGTGATGGCTTGTGGGATTTTGTGGACGAGAAGGAGGTGCTAAGGGTCGTCAGAAAGGGGTTGGACAGGGGAATGAATGGGGCGGAGGTTGCCCGTATATTGGTGCACCTCGCTATGGAGAGAAAGGGCACGGATAACGTCACTGTGGTTGTGCTAGTTTTGCAAGAAGACGAGTGAGTATAACCACAACATGTAGCGTAGAATTTGCTGAGGTGTAAACGCGCATTAACTTTCCGACGCGCATTCAAGAGACGGGATAAAGTTTTGCGAATGCGCGAGAGGCAACACGGCGTAGCTTTGGTACGGTTTACTTTTGGTGAGAAGACGACACACTAAAAGATAGCGTTTACTTATTCTCCTCGAAAAAGCCCTTGTTCTTTGCGATACGGTAAAAGGCCTCGTCACTGAGGCCCTTGCGTCGCACAAAGCCGCAGATGGCGATGGTGTCAAAGTCACCGGTGAGCACGCCGTTGTCGTCCACTCGGCCAATGTTGATTTGCACAGAGGCGTGGTCCTTGGCCGTTATCAAGCGATTCGTGGAAGAACTAATGAGGGAAGGGGAACAGGCGGGCGAGGGGATGTAGGGGGGCGGTGAAAATGTGGGTATGCGTTAGAAACTCAGGTCTCAAGATCGGAACTAGCGCTTTGTTTAAGCAACGGGCGTCGCGGACGGGGGAACAAAGTTCGGGATGGCTTACCATTTGCGTGGAATGTAGAGGTCGACAACGTCACCCTTGTTGTTCTGCATGATGAGCGGGATAGTTAAAAGAGATCTGTGCTGGGACGGATGGAAGGCCAAGGTCGAATGTTGCTGAAGATGGGGGATGCACTTTTGAGTTGACAGATTTGTGATCGGAGGGGATTTGACAGTAGATGGCGTTGCCACAAGGGTGCGGGAGGGGCAGGTGGACTCGGTAGGAATGCGTGAAAAAGAGGCGTTCTACGTGCCCCGCAAGGCATCGGTCGACGGCGAATGCATGGATTCAAAAATTAATATCAGATTAATTTTAGCAAAAGTTTACTTGGTACACGTGGACAACAGTATGATTACAGTTTCAGAGAAAAACCAATCTAGTTCAAATAAATAGCTCCGAGAGCCATTCTTCATTCAGCATTACTTCATCCTACACGTACGACCTGGTCAACCCCTTCGTAAGCCGGCACTTGAAACCCAATCTCCCCCAACAGCCGGGTTGGTACAAACCGTCCACCAACATACCGCACGCATTCTTCAGCCACATCCACCGCGACTCCCTTTTCCGCTGTCAAGCTTACCAAAACAGCCGGTTCCCGAACCCCACCTTCCCGTCCTCCACCACCCACCTCCCCACCCACTAGGCACATCCACACTAACCAGCAAGCCAGTTGTGCGATTTACAGCGTCTATCAACTCCCTCCAAGGCGCGCGCACCCCCCGTTCACCCCGAAAAGAAAACCCAAACACGCAGTCCAACACTACATCCCCATCCGGAACGTCCACCCCATTCCACACCGGCACCTCCATCCCTTCCAGTTGCTTCAACAACCCCACAAATGGCTCTCGCGTAACCACCTTTGGATACACCACTTGAACTTCATATCCAAACAATTTCAAATGCCGCGCTGCCCACCAGACCATCGCCGCCGTTGTTCCCCGGCCCGCACGCAATTACGACAGTGGCTGGAGGTGCTTTTGTTTTGTATACTGCTTGCGCTACGGACAGGCCTGCCAGTTCCATCAGTTGGGTGAGGGTAAATCCGTAGCGCGGGGACATGAGCGCCGTATCAATCGCTGCGGCTTGTGTCGCGGTGATGTATCTCGTTGATGTGGCAGACATCGTGGCAATGCAGTGTGTGCGATGGCGGTGGACTGGGAGGGAAAGGGTTCGCGCAAATAGATTGACTGGCGATGCGAGGAATGTCAGCATTTTCGCAGCAGAGTTGAAACGCGATGGATTCCAGACTCTGCTGCAAGCTGTGCAATAATCCGCTACACATGTTTACTAACGTACCAAAAGTATCCACCCTAAATTCAATTAATTACGGCACTGTACACAGTACAATATTGGGTTGTAGCCAATACATCTGTCGCAATAAACGAACCTCCTCTATCTGGAAAATCAGCCTATCCCCTCTTTCCCTCCAGTGCACTTCCGACTAACTCCATGAGACATCCCCCCAAAAGGGAAAAGGTTGAGTTCTTAAATATTTGAAAGATGCGAGTGGCTATGTCCCAGGATATGCAAAGTAATCGTTCTAATCGACTCCGACGACTCTAAAACACAAAAAGTCACAATTAAATTTGAGTTTTCGACGCATTGTACGGTTTCGCAATTGGCTTGGCCATGATACGGTATCTACGTTCCGGTACAAATCTACTGGGTACCAACCTACATATCAACCACAGTAAATTAACCCCCCATTTTCCCCAATTTGATTTAACGTGATATGGAAAGACCTAATATATTAATCCTGAAAATAGAGAAGAAACTTTACTTCATTGAGTATGGGGGTGATTGATGACGTAAGACCAACTGGTCAGAAATCTTCAATCGTTGCTTTCAAAAGCTTTTCCCAGCCTAAACTCTGTTTGAATCATGTAATAGTTACAATAAACCACGGCAACAGCTAATCAGACACAAAGTCACGCAACTAACGTCTGGAGACCGGATCTGGGTGACTAGCCTGAAACAGGCAATTTCAGCAAGAGCAATTGATACGCAGCTTGAGCGCTCACGGACAGCGGAACGTTTATTTCTAAATAATCCATTCGCACGTAGGACGCGAAAGTTCCGGTCGAACCGGCGAATTATCACAAGAAACGTCAAAAGCATACTGCTCTCAGCGGCGTCCAACCCAGGAAAAAAGCACCCAAAAACTGCGAAATGAGCTCAGACTCCTCACATCGCCCAGCCGAACGCGAGCTTACCTGAGTGCTTCAGCATTATTACGCAACAAAAATAAAAACCCTCTTCAACCTCTGCATAGAAGCCATGACACCTACATAAAACTTCCAAGGCCTAATTCCAATCAGGAAGAAAACAAGATGCGTCCGGTTGTCGTACAGGACGAGAAATGGTCCAATGGTGATGGATCTGACGGTATTAAGTGATATTACCATGGTCTCAGAAGCAGAGAACTGGTTTTTATCAGGGCGCTAGCATGGGTGAAACGAAAGGATGGTTTGGGCGGCATTTTCTTTCTCATTGAGAGACTAAGTTATTGCAAGTTCATATCAGGTTGAATAGAGATAAATTATTCACGGTACTTGATGAGGAGCTACTTGGTCGGGCTGCAGAGGAACTACCAGTTACGTGGATTTTTATGCAGCCACCCCCCTTCATAATATCTATCATACTACACAAATTCCAAGTAGACTCAAAAGAATTGTATCCTTAACAGTAAATATATAATTGCTTCATGAAAGTTAGAAATAAGAGCAAACATCACTTTTTTATTAATGAGTTATTCAAAGGATTCCATAACAATAAATAATCGTAAAAATGAATTTGACATGAAGTTATGCGTACCACTGTACTTCAATCATGCCATAAGAGCAGGTGGACATCCCCATTTTCAACTTTAAAGCAAAAAATGATTAAGGAAAATAATTCCAGATATACTACAATTCAAACAAATTTTTTTCCACTTTCAAAAAAAGTAAACTATGCAAGCTACTGAAACTAAACCTATTTTCACTGAATTATATTATATCCATAAATTGAACTGTTGAAACCTCAAATTGCTTTACGTGATTATTCACAACATCGTTTCTTGCTCGTATTCGGTGAAACATTTGAATGTTCGTATGAGAAGTTATTTCGCTGGAAAATAGTATCAGGATATTCCTGTCTGTCTAAATCATTTCATCTTCTAGAAACTGCCAATTAAGATTCAAAAATTAAAAATTGATTCCGGGATTGCAGCTTCATTAGATACTTCCATTAAATAAAAAGATACAACCACTTGCTATGTAACCGAAAAGAAGTACCATTGCCCTGGTCAGCGGACCTAATTCGCATTCAATAGAGTATATATACCTTCAAGGTTAGTTTTGCAGGAATTTTGAGCAGGGAGGCTTAAGACTGAAAAGGCCGTATAATTTAGACGATTTGATCAAGGAACGCATGAAATGTTTTTGTGATATTCTCCGACTCAAAAAAAGTAAATAATAAATTTGCCACGTTCATAAATAAAAGAAGCTATATCAGAAACCCTGTTGATTTGTGGAATTTTTGCTCAACTCGTTTTGTAAATATTCATTTCCAGACCCGGATTTGTGGACTTCAAAGAAGTAAAATGCCACTAAAAGATGAAAAGAGACTATTTCCTGGGACTTATGCCTATATTACCAAATAATTTACTAATGTCTTCAGAGAGATATTATCCCTCCATTACGTCACTTTTCGACTCACTGTTTTGATTCTACATAAAGCAGTCTCTTATCAAAACTTAAGTCGCCGAGAGGATAGCTTTCTCTAATTATTCTTAGAAAAGTAAAAGAGAAAGTTGATAGAGTAAAAATGGAAAAATGAAGCCACTAGGATATTATTTGTGTGTATCTTGTTCAGTCACACCGATGTTCGACTTTATTTGTACTTATATTCATAGACAGTGCACATCTAAATTTTTTTACTATATTTTTATATCTCAACGTTGAAGCCTACATATCATTTTGAATACCCTCTGAATGTGGAAGGCATATTTGCCACTGTAAGATATCTACCAGTACCCCTTTTTGACGTTGTAGTATTTAAATTCCCGCAAAGTAATTATAATAACGCCACATCTCTAGTTATTGATATTATTTCCTATAAAGTTAATAAGGTATTGCCTTATGACCCCTTTAAATAAAATTGTATTGAAATTTTTTTCATTCATTCTCACAGTATGTTTTAACGATTTTCATTATCTTCGATATCAAAGTTTTTCCGAATTTATATAATGTTTATAACAATTTTCGATTTATTCTTTCATTCTGCTTTTGAATTTGTAGAGGGCTACTTTCGATTTTTGTATAAAAAAAGAAGAGAAAGCGAAGATAAACACAAACATTACAGTAAAATTTAAATCTTTATTTTTATTATTCGATGTCGACCAAAGCTGTTTTTTGAATCACCGTAGCTTTCCGATTGATTTACTCCACCCGTCAGTACGAGGTTCCAACATTTAACTTTTACTACAAAAAAAACTAAGCTGCCTGAAGAAGTGGTCCAAATAAGGGGAAGACTATTTTTATTTGCCGTGTTAAGGGAATAATTATATGATTTTTATCCAATTTTTTTAGGTAGCAAGTAGAATTCTCGATCCTTAAATGGTCTAGAAAATTTAGTAACACAATTTTTTCACACAATTTTTTCGTCGCAAGCAGCTTCGTGGTCGTCAAAATGTTTTTGTGGGTGGCCACAGTTTTGTGAGGAAGGAGCATCAAACGAAAGACGACCATGATCACCCTTTTGAGCCCGCCGCCGAAAGAACTCTACAAGGGGATGTAAACCACTTCAAAAACAGTCGTTATCGACTTGATAAATCGCAAACACGATTACATGCCCGGTTATTGTGGTTATCAGGCCCCACACCCACTTCATAAAGTACCACTTGACGCTGAGATAACGTCACCACCCCCTGCAGTGCGGGAACGTGCAAAACTTAAGAAGAAAATTAGAAAGGGCAGTCTGTTCTGAGTATCCTTGGAGAACCTGCTCTTACGTCGCTTACTCGTAAAGTGCCTCCCATTTACATAGAAATATGGACTCCCAAGGACGTCATGTACACGCTCGTATCAGACATTGCCAAAATCCCGGCTCCCCATTGCAACAACGGAGCCCCCAATTCGAGATCTGAATATAGATTTTGGACGCGGTTCTGCTTCGGATAGTTTTCCTTCCACTCCCGCAAGTCTAAACAGAGTGGACTGCTTCCACGTTTAAGTCAAAAGGACCGTGCAACGAGGTGGAAAAAAGCCAATTAGACTGTAACGTGATTGACCACTGGCAGCCAATAGGCGAGCCAATATAATGGTTAACGTAAAACATACTGCTTTGCGCAGTATATATAGATATTTGCCTCGAAAATTCAAGGATTACAGTAAAAAACAAGCAGGAGGCGGTAGCGACGAGTTTGATAGAAAAGCTGCGGCGTAACTTTGAATATAATATTTGGAACCAATTTTGTTGGTTCCTATATGTTCCTTGGTGCCGAAGGTAGCGAGGCTTTTTTAAGGCAGAAGATGCCGTCGACTATTCTCAGGTTGTGGAGTGCATCCCGACGGATTGAGCTAGAAATAAGAATACCGGAAAGATCCAATAAAAGTATTAAATTGAAAGTTGATCGGGCAAGAGAAAGCATAGACGGTCTAGGACACGGAGAATTAAATTGAAGACTTCGAGGTGGATATAGAAGGAAAATACTGAGGGAGAGGTGATGAAGACGATAATGGGGTTATTCTTGATATTCATTCAACGCATTTCAATAAAATCAAAGGGAATTAGCGATTGTTTCCACGTTAAATGACGAACTTAAACAATGCATCAGCATCAGTATTGGTTTGCAATAGACAAGAGGTCATTGTGAAGATAGCTATTAAGGCAAATTGATTAGCAATATAACTTTGCGCTTATGGGACTCTATAGAATCTCCGGGGCATTTTTTTGCCGAATGAAAGTAATTACCTCGTTGATGGTCGGAGATCAGCTGGGTTGTAAAGGTGGCGACATATTTGCCAGAGAGGAAGTACTTAGCGATGAAATCAAAAAAAATGCGAGAAGAATTAGAATGGATTAAAAGATTATACTCGGGGGTTTTGTCCAAAGACCCGTTTCAATTCTGAATATGGGGCATCTCACATCTCTCGGTATCGTTTGGATTGATTTCGGAAACTCGAATACAAGTGCTGCACGTTTCTGGGATATTGAACTGAAGTTATTTAAGAGTACTATTTTTAATCAAATTGATGTCTAAATGTAACTTTTGAAGTGCTTTCAAAGGTTGTCAAAGGATCAAATTAATTATAGTTATGAATGTGGTGAAGATTACCACAATAAGTATTTGATCAGTTTTTGTTGCATAATTTAGGACAATCTCATGGGGATTCGGCAGCTATTTCTTTGAATTCGTGGAACCAACCCATCATCTTCGATATCCGTCGAGGTTTAGATGTTCATTACCTTGCTATAATTTAAAATTTGTAAATAATAAATCAAATTGTGTTAGAAAAATCTATCAATGAACTCAATGAGACTGATGAGATAACACAGGCAATACTACTGAAAAATGGGATTGGAACTGTAATCAGTGATTAATAGAAACTGATATGCACCTTCTACATCTTTCTGCTGAGTTCACGTGAGGGTCCTCTCATTTTTGGATAAACTATCACACATGTCCTTGAGCTCATCTGATCAGAAAACATCCAATGAAACACTAGCGGTCACCGGCTGAAAGAGATAGAGGGATTCCACCGAATCAGATAGACCATATGGCTTAATTTTTCGGAAATACTTCAAAACATCCGAAGCAGTAACGTTCCTTAATCTGAAATTTACAGAAAATCCTACTCTCCCCTATAAAGTCATCGAGAACCTTCTCCTTATCGGCTAAAAGTCTAGTCATCAATTATTGTGATCTGAGTGACATGCAATTCTATGGTACCTTCTGCCTGCAAAGGGCGAATAAGTGCAAGATGACGTCTCAGGTGTTTTCCACGCGGCACCACTGCTTCATAAGGTAAGCGTCAAAAAGTACGTGTAAATGTTCTCTCTCCCCAACTTTCTTCTTTATAGTCGGCGTGAAGGTGTTAAAGTTACTCTGGTAAATAATATTCGGAACCCAATCCCAACGTTCTTTTGTGAATGCTTGTAATTGAAGCATTTTCAGGCACGCTGCAGCAGCCGTCATGTCCAATGCGGCCTGCTTGATTGCTGGCCTGAAGGTAGCATTTTAGGGATCGTAGTTCCTTCCCCATTACGGTCTCTGTATACCCTTTTTGAGTCGATTGTGGTTGTCTGGAAAACCATGGGATAGATCGGATATAACTTCCAAGATTAAAACACCAAAACGTTTCCCCTTTTCAGGCTCGGTCTGCTATCTTTTTTAATTTTGGAAGTTTTCAAATCTGCTAAATCTGCGTCTACAGACTTGACTTTTAATCATAAATCTGCACGACTTCTACGAGATGCTGCTCTTTCGCATCGAGTGGGAAGAACTTACTGTCTATCAGAGTGTTATAAGCCATGAGGCAGGCCAGTGTGTGGACTTTTTAGAGTGAAAGCAATTCTTTATGCGCATGAGCAAGTAGAGCCGCAGATTTACCATAAAATCCTTGACGAACCTTATATAGTGCTCGGAAAGGGCCAGAAAGCGGCGCAATTTGGTCATTCTTGTAGGAGCTGGTGCTTCTTTCATGGACTTTTTTGTTATTTACATTTAACTCGTCATTTAGGACTCGTAACCGGTTTCTCGAAAGATTGGATATCGGAATATTCTCTTTATCTTCTTACAGAGAATATTTAGGTAGAGCTTCGCCTGCAGTGGTGTGTTTTGTATCATTAATGCCCTACGGGACTGAAACATTGGTGCTAGATACACCGAAACTCACGAAATTGACAAGAACGACTTCTCGAGCCTCTTCAATTTTCCCAATATTTTCGAAAGCACAGGAAGACCTTTCCATCACACCAGAACATAATTTGATACCGAATAACTCACTTGGTGACGAAGAGAGCAACGTATATTACGGCATGGGCTCTTCTTGCTATTCATGGTCTTTAGACTAGTCCTACGCAGTAATAGAAATTACGAATCCGACTATTCGTCTGCGGTGCTGGGCAATGTATCGCATCTCTATCTTCCTTTTTCTTCTTCACAGATGTTTTCAGCCTAGAGTGATCCTCTGACGGAGCATACGACTCATTTTCTATATTTCTGGATTGGTGCCTCTAAAGAGCTAAGAAACTCGCTAGTAGGAAGTTGACGACATGTTTCGAGGAGCCGATTGTTTTCAGACGGTTCCAGTGGAAATTTACTCAACTATTCACAAATCCTGAGTCATCTTGAGTTCCACAAAATGCTAAAAGCTGTTGTAGATATTAGTGACCGCAAGCTGCGGTACGAACGTCGAAAAAAAGTATTGCGATTTTCTCGATAAACTTCTTCTCCTCTAGAGATATTCTATCCCTTTCGCCGAGCGGGTAATGTAGTTCAATTTAGAATAAATACTAAACCTTGTTGAATAACATCTTTGGAATCCCTTCCTTTACGATTTGCTCGAAGAACTTCTGGTTGGCAGCAACATAGCTCTTCGCTTTTCCTGAAAGTTCTCCATTCGATGAAAAATTGGCTTAAAAGAAGTCAAAAGTGGCGCCGTATGTATGCTTGGGAATAGCGAAAGATTTCTCCGTGGTTGCACTTAAAGCCATGAAGACGTTTTCGAAGAGGAGGAAGAATTGACATCCATCGCTCCTGCTTTCAACCACCACCGCAATAGCACCGGAAGTATCGTTTCTGTGCAACAGTAACATGATAGGGCAATTTCTGTCGGAAAGGGTGGTAACGAAGTGGAAGAGAAAGAAAGGTGAGTCCTGCTTAGAGAGGAAGAGGAGGAAGAGGACCTTTTTCCTTATGAAATTGGTAAGTGAGGAGCTACGAAAGCAGTGCAGCTAAGAGAGAGTGGCACTCCCCTTTTAATATCTTTAAACTCCTTTGCGGCCTCCTTCCTAGGATTTGCCCTATTAAACTGCATCAGAATCTTCATGAGGAGGCGAATGAGGTGAAATGAGGTGTTTTACTCAATTTTCTTGATCAGAATTGGGGTTAATAGTTTTAATGGCGTTTTTTGTCAAGTATAATCATTAAATTGGGTTTTAGCTACAGATTGTAGAGACAAATCCTTTTCGTAGCGACTAAAAACTGTACCCGATTACGGTAATGGGGTTGGTTTACCGCGAATTTTCCAAAGTTTACTTTTCTGTGTAAGTCTTACGAGTTTCCATTCAAACTATGTGACAGGGACTACAGTACAATATTAAAATAGTTCTTTGTGATAAGTTTTGCATTCCGTAAGGAGGAAAAGTTTGGGTGCTGTTCAGTATTGCTTAGCGGCACCGAAAGCTGTGTCCAAAGAGGGAGCAGGTATTGTAGTGATCCGGAATGGAGGGAATGAAGAGCAGGCGGGGAGTAGCCGGCTCTGTCGCGCTTGCAGTAGAAGCAATAAGGATAATGTGGAACAAAGTAACAGAACCGACGGAGGATTTGGATTCTCGAGCCATCCTCCTTATTCAAACCCCTTCGGAGAGTCAAAATGATCCCTTGGCTCTGTTACTTTGTTCCACGTTATCCAATGAGTGGTTTTTTTTGTTAGGCAATGGAATGGGTTCAGGTTTCCTCCTTTTCCGCATCTCTATTTGAGGGCTTCTAATTTTTTTTCATTTTTCCTTTTTTCATTTTTCATTCTATTCAATCCTTATCTTTATCTTTTCTTTCCTTTTTGTTCTTAGCAATATACATTTAATACAGTAGTCTAATTACGTCCCTTCTCGGGGAGGATGGAAAGTCCCCTCCAATGCTTGTTACTGCGCCGGAGGGTCTCTAGGTCGATCTCCTGGGCGAAATCAATATCACACTGGTACACTGCGGGGGATTTTTGCTCTCTCTTAACCTCTGTTCTGCCATCTGGCACCTTTCACCAGCCTCGTGAGCAGTCTGTTGCCCAGAACTGACGAACTCGATGTCGAAGTTGCGACATCGAAATCTGGGTTTCTTCCGTTTCTCGTTCCTCTCACTCCTCTCCCAATCCGTAGCAACCTTATAAGCATTAGTACATAAGAGTTACATTCGGGCCTGGGCCCGGGAAGAAGTAGCCGCGGAAAAAGACCCAAGGGTATAAGGACGAGAGGCGGGCTGTGAAGAACGAGGGCCTGTATTTGAGTGACTAGAGTCCTGTGAAGAAGACCCGGCGTGGATAGAGTCCCGTTCGAATTCTTCGGACCCTTCCTCGGCTTCTTCATCCATGAGGGGTTGCCTAGGGTAGCCTGTGATGGAAGATCCCCCCTCTTCGGTGGGGTCGTTGACAAGCCGTTCTCTTTCCTCCCGCCGACGGAGCTCCCTTTACCTTCGATGGTCCTCCGAGGTCCGTAGTGTCTTCCTTAAACCTCTAACCATCACTATCGAGTACAACGAAGGTTGAAAGTTCAGCAGTCACACGAGTATATTGCCAACCTTGAACTTAGAGCTAAGCACCGAATGTCCAAAGAGACAAGAGACACCTGCAGTATAATGGGTATTGCCCCCATGATCTTCGGTATGCACACCGAAAGTTAAAGGAGATAAGGGACGCCACTGCTTTAACGACAACAGAAAGGAAATTTCAACGTGGCGGCGGTATTAATATTTGCGGGGTTGTGGTGTTTGGTGGTGTTTTGGAGTATTATTGTTTTTTTGGGTTTGCGGGGTGTTTGCGGGTGTTTAGAGTGTTCGGGGGTGTTCGGGAGTGTTCGGGTGTTCGGGGTTGTTGGAGGTGTTGCTTGTCTACCGGATATGGCCCGGATCTCTCCTCACCCATTATTATGTGGACAACTCAGAAATATTAAAGTGCAGTGGATAGTACTTTAAACTTAGAATAAAGATACAAAGTAATCTCTACAGTACTTTTTCTTCCGTTTTTTGTGCTTATCTCACTGTGCCGTAGTGCAATATTCACAATTTGTGGCCCAGAGCTATGCAAAGTAGTGTATATAGCTCCCGCGATCCAAAATTGAGGGCATATACAATACTATACATGGCTCTCATTCGCCAAATTTGTGGCTGAATATTCTACGCAATGTTGGCGGTACATTAGATGACGTGAAGCAAAGTAACATAACCAAGGGAGGATTTGGATTCTCGCGAGGGGTTGGAATGAGGGAAGTGGCTGGCAAGTGGAAAGGGTAGCAAACAAGCGCCTACGATACAGTACCTCCGCAAGCTCGATATCCTTCCCGTCTCTTTTCCTTTATTCAGTGGTGGGAGAATACTGAAGCCTCCTCATGCTACTCGGGAAATTAGAAAAGTGTAAATATTTTGAACTGTTAACCAACATTAATTGACAATGGTCATGATTCAATTTCGCCACACACACCCCGCTGGTCCAAATTTACATGATTTCGTGAAAGGATCCCGTTCACGCAACCCGAAAAATATCAATAAATGTCGTCCTTTCTTGAGTTATCCATCCATCCGCCTCACTCCCTTGAGTCACTAGTTCAAACTGCACTCCTTCCATAGAGTGATAAAACCCCTCATCCTGTATAGTGAAATTCATCATCTTCTACCAACATTCCTCACATATTCGCACCACTTATCACTTTCCCCATCACGACATAGCGTTCTCAGCTCACCTTCTTCTCACTCTCCGTCCCCTATCAGGTGTGGACCATTCGAGAAATTACTTTGCTCGCACTTTCGATACCGTACATGGATTCCGCTCCCGTCCAGATATCTCTTAGCGAATAAAATCGGCGTCACCTGCAACCTAAAGAGTGCCGAGGACACGGTACGGATGACGTAGTGCGTGTGAGCAAGGGGATAGTGTTACGGTTACGTCGGGACGTGATAAGATCGGTAGCAGGTGTGAGAATGATGCAGAGCGATACCGGTCAGTCGTATATTGAGTTTTTCAATGAAGATAAGTCGTTCGATATGTCTTTAACGACATCCTGACGTTTTTTAGGGGACTATGTCCAATAGGTGATTACATATTGGGTTCGAGAACGAGGAAGCCATATACTTCTCTTGGAGCACTTCCGCCGATTGGGGTTCCTTCAACTAAAGAGGTTTGAAGAAGAGGAGTATATTGATCGCCCATTCGAAGTAATGAGGTTGGTGTATAGCTCCGGGAAAATAGAAGGGAATTTGGCCGGTCGTTATTACGCTTCCCATAAGCAATTAGGTAGGAGAAAGACATTTTGGTTGGTTGGATTCTGCACCCTCCAAACTCAGCTTGTGTTTGTTGCTGAAGTAGAAAGTCCGATGTTCAGCGACGTCTAGATAAGGGAGGAATTAAGAACGACCGAGAACCTTATTGAGCTGAAGCAGTCGTTTCATCATCGAGCGGAATACTTGCTTCGTTTGACGGGCACTTCACGGCTACGCCGGATGTATTTATTCTATTAAGAGGTCCCAGAGCAAGTCAAAGTGGAGAAAAGACGGCAAAGAGAAGGTGGGGATTGATTGTCCCAACCAAGGAGTTATTTTGGCTAGAAAACTTTGTGGATGCGCAAAGGTGGTTGCAAAAGCATTTGGGACTGTATTATATCTCAAAAATGGTCCAGCCAATGCTTGACGACATTTAATCTCGGCATGGAGGGTTGATGGATGGCATTTACTTGGCAAGAATACTTGGAAAGAATGAAGTAGACGAGAAAGTAGATAATACGGTGGTTCTTGACACCAAAAGGTGATTGGTCATCGACAATGATGAGTAGTTCTAATTGAGAATGGAAGAGAGTGGAAGAGAGCGCCTTGTGTGTGTGCGTTGGTGATGGGTTCGAGATGGAAAGGCTGATGGAAGTGCGCATGTCTAAAACACAGAATAAGGGTAAAGGGAAGAAGAACCAGAAAATCCCAGTTGCGATAAGGAGGGAATGAAATAAAAGAATTTTAGAAGGGCGGAGATCTAAAAAGAACCCCAAAGGAATATAACAGTTTCTGACGGGGAGTAAATAAGACTAGAAACTGTTATTTCAAAATGCTTTACGTTCTATTGATGGTATATGCGCGGCGAAGGATTTCTGGAGTCAGAAGACCAGGTGTTATGACTTAGCAAAGATTTATGAACATCACGAAGTTCCGCTTCACCAGGGCGTCCGCCAAGCTCTGTTGTCCGCTAGTCTGCTTCCTCGTTGCGGTTTTTCTAGACTCGAAGGATTCTTGAAGACGAGAGATGGTTGCACAAAGACGACAGTCGATCACCTCTTGAAGATTTTTGATGATCCAATAAAAGCCGTGCGAGCCAACAGCAAGAACGCACGAAAGTTTCACTGGACTCTTCTTTATGGTTGCTATACGATCTGCCTGTAAAGATGCGCGGCCGGTGGAGCCTGCAGCGGCTATAATCTCTGCGCAGATTGAAGAGAAGCTTATCCTTGCCTGATTTCTATCGCTCCAGTCGAAGGCATAAAATATATCTACCCAAAATCGCTGCTATGAACATGCCTGAGAGGTAACTATTTTTGCCATAAGAAGAAAAAATTTGACTGGCATCGAAGAAGACGAGGTATACAGAGCTGGAGACAGATTTAAGAGCAAGAAAATTATTCTTTTGGGAGAGGGTACGAAGCTCTTAGAGCATGGAGATGGCGGTGAGAAGGTCTAAGAAATGAGGCGACCAATCTGACTCTGAATGAAGCTCGCAGTGAAGGATGCTTGGGGAAGAACTCCGTGACCGAGGAGGTTAAAAGATGCTGTGAGGGCCTAACATGTTGTGAAAACTGCAGGTACGGGTGGCTGGGATGCCGGGTCGTGGTGGGGCGGGGTAAGAGGAAGTACCTCAATCTTCTCGAAGTATTCTTACATACTAGCGAGAACTGATTTATCGGGGGCTTCATGGATGTTCAGGCGGTATCGAAGACGAATATAACGACGGTATAACGCCGTCCAAGAGCTAGATGGAAGGCCTTAATGGCTTCGGGTTCTCCGGCAAGAAGAAAGTCGCCCAAACACTTCGCGGAGACAATGTTAATGGAAAAATTGGCTTCTTACTGGAAGTATACTTGTGACAGACCTGGGATGGACGGTAAGCAAAAATTCTCATCCATTTTTCAACCACATACTGTCACAGGTGGCCAGCATTGACCAGTCTGTGTGCTGGCTTGAGTCTTTACAGACTATGAATGATGAGGAAGCCCACCTTTTAGGAGGCCTCATGTACACGTTGCGGGAAAAATCGCCAGTTTTAATATATTCATGCTTGATGTCGATACTGGCAAGACGGAGCTTAAGAATGGCAGCGATTGAAAGGAATATTCAAAAGACGACGAACTGTGCAGTAAACGAATCGCTACGGACAGTGTACTTCTTTTTGTCGCGGTTCACGTGTAGCACAAGTCGGCATTTGAGACTAAACTCCCCTGCGTCGGCATAAAAAATCGGAGATGGAAGAAATGATGAGAGGAAATGAAATTTATGCTGAGAAAAAGAGAGATAAAATCAATTTCCATATATGCCCCTCCTTTCCGAAATGATCCTTCTCCGCGAAGATGGCTTTGTCTAGAATTGACCTTGGTGCGAACTGCAGCTGGAACTCACTGACAGGGTTGTCTGCGAGCAACTTGTACATGTTACGAAGTATCTCCTGTTCGGAGGACTGGAAATAGTTCAGAAGCGTCGGCGATGGATATGAAGATGATGTTCTGATGTCTTATGAAGGTTGCCTGGGATTATGAGAAAAAGTAGGATCGAACGTGAAGTTGCGAGCTATCCCGCTTCGAGAGTCGGAGAGACGGTACTGCATACTTACAAAGATTTGAATAGTCAAATTGCCTAGAAAAGAATATTTTAAAACAGATGATTGAGTCGAGAACGTTTATTCCGCGAGAATACGCCTGGAGGGGCACAGTTTTTCGACCAAAGAGCTGTTTTCGTTCAAATCATTGATAAACAGTCATCTGTATTGGCCACGGTGAGATCCTTGTGACCATAATGTTGTGGAGGAGGAGATAAGGATTCAGGGACAAGAAAAGGTATTGATGTGTTAAATATTATAGCATCGTACAGTTAGGTGAATACTTTATGCTTCTCAGTCGCGAAGTCTCCTAACGAGTCTTCGACGTCTTCGTCGAGAGCGGAATAGCTGCGTAAGAATACGAATTTGATCTTATCAAGCTCTTGCGAAAGACTGGAAGAGCGAGCTTGAAGAACATATTCGTATGCTGCTTTCACAGTTTTTACGGAGTGGTCTTCTCTACTTGAAATGACTACCTAGTGCGGAGTTGTGGAGCACAAAATCCAGATTCCCATGTCCTAGACTTAGGTATTCTCCTTAAATAGTACGAAATACCTTTTATCCACAGAAAAGCTCGCAATATTCGGCTTTGTTTGGCTATTGGCCCTTTCGCATAAACCTAAGGTCCCTTTTCTCAGCTTGCTCTTCGTGAACATTGCGGACGGACGTCGCCAGCACCGATAGATTGAGGAAGACAAATAAGCGAAGGCGTCGTATGACTACGGGCAGGCTCGAAGCTGTTCATTGTCTTGTTCATACGCAGCACATTACTCAAGAAGTTTGCACGGTATAATAATTCAACCCTTCCCTACACAATTCGCCGGGTTTTGCTGAAGTTCTCAACTTCTTTGGGCAACCGTTCAACTCAGGAGCGGAGGACTGCATTCTTGCGTTCGAGGACACGAGGCTGGTTATGGTGACGTGAGAGGCGAGGATCGAAAGGAATTACAGAGTATCGAAGGGCATCGCGAAGCTTTGTATTAAAGGATTCGAAATCACCCGAGACCTTGGAAGGGGCGCCATGCGATTCGATCAATTGATCTCGAGTTCTCTTGCAACCCCTTCTATTTCTCGCGAAGGGAGTATAGAAGCGACGGAGAAGGCTGTGTGGACATCGAAGATGAGTAGCACGGGTGTATTATCGGATCCTTGAAAGAAGAGGAGGTCAATTTGAAGAAGATTCTTGAAACTCAAGGATATGTTACCGAGTGATATTTCTGGGACTGCAATGGCCTGACGACTGCCTTACTTGACGTGCATCTATTGTATTGGTAAGTGAGTTGAGGGCTTTCTTTAAGACCTATTTCATAACACCACCTCTTTTGCAAAGGGTAATCATGTCTTCAAGGTGAAGGTGAGAATACCTGTGCAGTTTGTTGGCGAAGCTTTTAGTGATGTTTCCGTATCTAAACCGGCGTTGTATGTCTTTTCTTTTCAAGGTTGTCCCCGACAAGTAACTTTGAAAATTAAAGAAAGCCTTGAACGAGGAAGTTTCGGGAATCAAACGCCAGCGGTCGAAACGTGAAATTTGGCGTGTGTGACACATAAGATGGGTCAGTTGAGGGAGGAGGGAGGCGTCGGGCGAGGTTGCGTTCAAGAGTAGTATCCTAGTCACGCGCCGCCACTTCAGCAGCGCCATCGGCAACCTGGGTCGCCTTGGTGCGAACTACGGCCTGGAACGGTGAGACGACCGTGATGCCACATGCAATGGCGCGCGACGCTGTGCCTTCCGGGGTTGGGGGAGGGGTGTACCAGGATATCGGCGGCCCGGAGGTCAGTGCCCGGGGCGAGGAGAGGAACCTCGTGCCGAGTATCCAGACCTGCGGTGCGGGTAACGTGAATTGCGAACGCATGACAGAGCGAGTCATGGCGGTGACGATGTCCGAACCCAGGGTAGCAGAGGTCGGCGGCAAGGTCCCCGAGGGTGTCCAACGGGCGGTCACAGTGGTAGCAGGTGAGGGGCATAGAGTCGTTGTACACAGGCAGTCCGAGGTGACGGCGGAGCGTAATCTGCCAGTGTGTTTTGTGCACCTTTGTTGCTAGCGTAGGGTGGGCGAGGAGGAAGGCCGCAGCGGGGCTGCGGCGGAATGCTAGACCACGGATGCGATGTCGGAGGTCGGGGTAGCTGTGATCGGTTGGGTTGGGGGCGGCCGCAGAGGCGCGTCGTCATGCCAATGAATTCTTGCCCGCGCCTCTTGCTGCACCTGTTTGAGAATGGTTAGAGTGTTGGTGGGGGAAGCAGCCAGAGTGGGAGAGTCAAGGGTGGCAAGGTCGACGAGCCCAGGGAGGTACACGCCGAAACGGCGGAGCGAGGCCGCAGCCTGTCGTAGGAGGAAGGACCGGTCTACGCGGAAACGGGCGGAGGCTAGTGCACAGGCACGCGGCGTGGCGTAAGCGGAAGTCCGCAGCTGTGCAGGCGCCGCATCAATGATGCTAGCGGCAGCTGCGCCGTGGAGGAACGAGACGATGCTTTCAAAGCCTTGACCGCCGAGGTGCATGGGGAGGCAGGCTTGGTCCCCAGGCTCGGTCCGTGAGGGCGATGCCATGTAACTTTTCATATGATGACCTTTGTAGATCATCGAACTCTTCGGCAGCAGACTCAGCTAGGCACGGATCAGAGAGCTTGAATGCATGCGTTAGGAGGCATGCGGAGGCACAATTCCGGTGCATGTGGAACCGGGCGCGGGCGTCGCGGACCGGAAGGAGGCGGTCGAGAGTGCGGCGGCACTGGGCGATCTTGGACCGTAGAAAACTCTCCGTGAACGCCCTGTTGCCAATGGGGACCTCGAGAAAGCCATCCCGCGAGTTTCGCAGGGATTTCCATCCCAAAGGGCCATGAGGACTCATCTTCCTTATCACCGCAGTCACCCTACCATCTCTCCTCCTTTACCTGCACTTCAGGAAATCCATCCAACACTCTGACAAAGAGAGTATCTTACCATACCAGTCCCACATGCA
Organism: Kappaphycus alvarezii; assembly: GCA_002205965.3. Taxonomy (NCBI): domain Eukaryota; phylum Rhodophyta; class Florideophyceae; order Gigartinales; family Solieriaceae; genus Kappaphycus; species Kappaphycus alvarezii. The sequence goes on along the minus strand of NADL03000033.1, from coordinate 331,055 downwards.
CCTCCACAGTAACTCTTATTGCTTTACCCTGCTCTAGTATCCCTCTTCCACCTCTGCAAAATCCAATACTATCGGCTGAAACGCCTTATCAAACTCTTCCCACTCCACACGCCATTTCAAAGAGACCTCTCCACCACCCAGCCAAAACGCGCCCGGTACCAATTGCGCCACCTGTCGTGCCACTACCACCGGCATCCGCGTGCGAATCCCCAACGGCGTCACCGCATTAGGCTCATACCCAGTTACCCCTTCGCAATCCCCGGCTAATCTCCAGTTCATACCCCTTATTCCAGGCACGGCAACATTCCTCTTTATCCCATCGCGCCGCACCGCGTCCCGCAGTCGATCTGAGTCTATCTTCGCGGTATACGGCACAACGCAGCAAATATACCGCGCCGCTACAACATCCGCATACTCGTCATGCAGTCCCGAGTGGCGTGTATTCTCCAGTACAATTGATTTGGTTAGATGGTGAAGACTGGCTGCGTTTAACAGCCTGCGGCGGCGTTCCAATGGCCAGTCGTAATAATCAGAAGGGCAGCGAGTGAACAGGGTGCGCGTGAAGCCCGCGGCAGTGGCGAGCACCATCATGTGATTGGAGAAGGCATCTGTGGAGAGGGGAGGGGAACGGGAGTATGGCGGGTTGGGGCTCGGGCGTTGAGATGTTTCCAATGCGTGGACTCTTGATTCAAGAAGCGCGAGAGATTCGGACAAGCGCCCGGTAGGGGTAATTGGGGCGGTCATTGGTAAGGGTGAATTGGAGAGTCGGCGTTTGTTCAGATATGACCGACGTGGAATAGAACGTGATGATATGATACGAAGGTGGTGGGATGTCTGGGTGAAGATCGATGTGGTTCGGGCGTTTCCTCGGTTGATGCTGATTCCGCGGTCGTCCAGTACCAGTGCTCTGGAAGCAGAGAAAATGTAGTCCTCCAGAGAGCCAAAGTGTTTAGCTGCTGTAAAAGTGTAAAATGTGTAAAGTTATACACGTATACCAAGTGTACATAGTTTGGGAAATTCAAGTAGCGATTGATCAGATGTACAGAATTGTCGAAGTACAGTACAGTACCGTACTGTACAAACAATTTTAAATACTGTACCTTTGGCAGAATCTGAAGGTCGTCTATCGTGGTAGTTAACATGTTACGTGAATCCAGCAGACGCCGTCGATCCACTTTCATTCCTCATCGCGCCGCCGTCCCCACGACTGTTCCTCTGCATGGCAACCGCGGGCCCATGGACTTCCCTATCACCCCGCCTCCCTGCACCCCTTCTCCATGCTCTCACCTTCGAGCTTTCCTTCCCTCGCATGACCCCCGTGCAAGCCACGGCGATCCCCCCCATTCTCTCCGGCAAGGATGTCTCCGTTGACGCCGAGACTGGCTCTGGAAAAACCTTGTCCTACCTCGTCCCAATTGCCTATACTCTCCTCTTTCGCCTCAAAGCCCCACCCTCCGCAGCTATACGCGCTCTCATCATCCTTCCTACACGGGAACTCGCACATCAAGTTCAACTCGTTGCCTCCCGTCTCTTTGGATCCCTCTCCACTCCGCTCACCGTTGCCTCCTTAATTGGGGGTGCCGGCGGAAACCCTGCACCCGACCCTGCCATGCTCTCCGATATGCGCGTTGTCGTCGCCACACCAGGTCGATTCGCGGCTGCGTTACTCGCCGGCACAATTAACGTCGCCGGCCTGGAAATCCTTATCCTCGACGAGGCAGACCGTCTGCTCGACATGGGTTTCTCCGTCACATTAACCGATATCCTTACACGACTGCCACGCCAACGTCGCACCGGAATTTATTCGGCTACCCAGACAAAGGAGGTTGAGGCTCTAGCCCGAGCAGGGTTACGCAACCCGGTCCGCGTCGCCATCCGTGTTCGTATACCCGGAGAGGAGGGTACAAATGCAACCAAGGAGCGGCGACGCACTCCAGTGTCCTTGACATGCGAATATGCCATGGTAACGAACCGCAACCGGCTTTCCCATTTCATGCGACTTCTGGCGCGGTACACACAGCTTAAATTCATCGTGTATTTCATGACATGTGCGTGTGTGGACTATGTTAAGCGACTGCCATTGGCGGAAATGGTGAATCAGGCAGGGGAAGATGTTGAGGGCAGCGAGCGCTCTTTTCTTTCACTGCACGGTAGGATGTCGCAAGCGAAACGGGAACGGGCTTTAGCGCAGTTTGCGGCCTCGACAAATGGTGTTCTGATGTGTACAGATGTTGCAGCCAGGGGTATCGACATCCCAGATGTGGATTGGGTAGTGCAGTTTGATGCTCCGCAGGATCCAGATGCGTACATCCATCGTGTGGGGCGGACGGCAAGGCTTGGGAGAGAGGGCCGCGCCTTGATATATCTCTCCCCTTCGGAGGACGCATATGTAGACTTTCTTCAGGTGCGTCGTTGTCCGGTTACTCGGTTTTTGGAAGATGAGAAGATTGAAGAGGGGGGTGCAGCGACTGCAGAAGAATTTTATCTGAAGTTGAGGACAATGGTGAAAGAAGCAACCCTCGCCGATAGGGCAGTGTTGGAAGCTTCGGAAGCAGCGTTCTTGTCGTACATGAGGGCATACAAGGAACACAAGTGTCGATATCTGCTAAAGTTGGAGGATATTGATATTAACAGTGTAGCAGACTCATTTGGACTGTTGCGACTTCCGCGGTTTCATGAGTTTAAGAAACTCAGGAAGAAAATAACCCCCTCGCAATGTCGAGGGGATCAATATTCGTGGCATTTCATTCAAAGACAAGGCCCGAGAAAAGAAGCGACAAATGGATATCAAGCTAGCCATCGAAAACCGACAGGAGCGGCGGGAGGCACTGCAAGCTAAAAGTAAGAAAAAGGTGAAAAAAAGGAAGCAAAGAAAAGGAACTGAGAAGGAAAAATAGTACAATGGTCGGAAGAGGTCGGAAAAGGGAGGCTGTCGAGAAGTTGGACGAGGCAGACGACTTCAGCGAGATCGCAACTGAGTTGCGGAAATTGAAGAGAGGAAAGATATCGCAATCGACGTTCGATGACGTGATAGGGATTAATGAAGAACAGGATAACTCATAAACGTTTGTAAGGTCGTTGTTACTGAATTTACCTAAACTCAAATGATGGCAGCTCGCGGGATCTGCGGTGAAGTGTAATAGAGGATCTAAAGTTATCGTGACCTGGCCATTCTAACAAGTGATACGTTTCGGGACTTGCGATGGTCCCAATGGAAATAGAAGTCAGAGGTTTTGCGCGACGGGATTGTCTTGATGGCTGGCGTACTCACTCCAACTGCCATCGTAAACAGCGGCATCAATACCTAGTTCATGCAGAGCAAGGCAAGTAATTGCCGCAGTCACACCGCTGCCACAGGTCAATGAAACTGGGTTGCTTGCGAGCATGTCATCATCTAAACCACTGTCTCGAAACTTTTCCTTCAACTGATCTACCGTCCTCATCTTACCGTCCGCAGTAACTAAGTGGCCGCTAGGCACACAAAACGCTCCCGGCATATGGCCTTTCAGCAGCCCTGGTCTAGGTTCCGGACTGACACCATCAAAGCGCCCCTGAGCCCTTGCATCAATGATAACCCCTGCCTTAGTCTCGATCTGCTGCAGCATTTCTTTCATGGTCCTTACCAAAGTATCATTCTTTCTGGCCACAAATTCTTCTGAATCCGGCTGGCGCTCAACCTCGGCGCTTTCAATTGGCCGACCCTCGCTCTTCCAAGCCTCCAAACCACCATCCAATACATAAACATCCTCCTTTCCAAACACTCGAAACATCCACCATGCTCTCGCAGCCCCTACAAAACCACGCCTGGCATAAACGACAACCGGTCTCCCGGAAGCAACCCCCAAATCCGAAACAGCACGCTGAAATTCCTCAGCTCGAGGCAGCATATGCGGATAAGGTGAAGAGCGGTCCGCAAGCCCCGGGGCGTCAATGTCAAAGTAGCAGGCGCTAGGAATGTGCTCTGCAAGAAACTCGGCACGAGGATCGCGACGTTGCGAAGGCATGTACCAAGAGGCGTCGAGAAGTGTCAGTGGCGGCTGTGAGGCTAGCCATGTCGGGGTCACAAGGGCGGATCGGCGGGCGGTCATGGCGAGGTTGCGTGTGGCGGGGCGGCGGAAAGATTGGCTGAGGGAATGGCGGAGGGGGAGGAATAGTGGACGTGGGTAGGGGATGAAGAGGGGCATCGCGTCGTTTGGATTGGATGTTTGAGCGGGCGGTGTGATCTCAGTACTGGCTTTTTTGGTTTCGAGTGCGGGTGGGGAATGGCCAATATGATACAGTACCTGTATTGATCTCAGCGTAGTGTAGAAGATCAAGGGATTTGGAGAAAAATGTCTCGTACTGTACTGTACTGTACTGTACTGTACAGTAAGTTCTGATATCTAAATTGCTGACTGTCTTTGCAGTACGCTTATGGAATATTTTTTTTCTAGTTCTGTCGAATTGGTATTATGATTGGAAAATTATGGGTGAATGTATCGAGAGGCTTCGTGTCTGCCTTCCACCACTACAAGCAAGTCACGCGTGACAGGCTGCTTCCTACTCTAGCAGTCTGTCATAAGTACACTGACCCAACGTGTCTGTCTGGTAAGGTTCTCGTGTTCAAGTACTTGCGCAAGTGCGAAGGCAACCCATTGAACAGGGCTATATAACCTTCGACTTTGGTCGCCACCGCTGCTGTCTCTGCTCCCCAGGTCGTCGCTTGTTCTCCCGCCTCCCACCCTCCACTCATCCTTCAAGGCCCATTTACAAGCCGTCTTTTGTTCTTGATTTTATGTTATGATTGTTTTTGGTTTTATCATGAATATGTAATTATTCAAGTGTCACGCAAATTCAGCAACCAAGGGAAGTGTTGATTTGGTTCTGGTCAGAGGATCAACGTGCATATTGGTCACGGGCGTATGACCGCGCTACTCTCCTTACAACTCTTGCGACGCGAACACACCAAATCAAAAGAGTTTACCCAAGCGTTCGCATGATGGAACGAATGGAACCGGACAAGGTTCTCAGCGTCTGGGGAGACACGCCGATCACCTCATCCAATTCCACCATTCCATTACTTTCGGTCATTTATCTCGGTCCTGGCAGCTCACCTGCCTTTTCGCTGGAACATCCTCTCACCTTCGTGTGCCTCCTCAGGCCGGCCATTGCTGGCAGCGTACGTCCACTCAAGACAAGTAAGGTTGGCACCAAACGGAAGCTGTCACACTACAACCATTTGGGGTACCAGCCCCGGAAGAAGCGCCCCGCGCCCATAGTCGCTGTACAGCAGCATCCGGAGATTCGATTGATCAAGCATTTTTAACCCTGCCTTCACCAGTTCTGTCACGAGCAAACGTCCAACACAAAAGTTCAAATCAGTCCCAACTACTGGAGCAAGTAAGCTGCATAACTTATCCCTGATTGCTGTAATGCGTACTTATTTAGCTATCCCTGTTGCTGTTAGCTATTTGCTTTGATAAAGTGTTAGTGTGTTTCTCAAATTATTATTCACAGTATAATATGACAATATGTCATGCGCACTGTAAAATAGACAACAGTACAGTGTCTACGAATTACTTTACCACAGACATCTGCAGGTGCAACATGCAAAGTCTTGAATTCCCCACTGCAACAAACCTGAAAAAATACAGTGCCTCCTTCGTACTGCATATATAACGGTCTTCGCCATGGAGACCTCCCAAATGAGACAATCCCCATTATCTCCTCTGCGACACTGTTGCCGATCCAACCCCGGCCAGACAAGATCCGCCCCATTGCAATTGGGACGGCCTTGCGGCGACTGGTGACGAAAGTGCTCTTACCCCAGGCACTGGAAGACACGAGGGAATACCTCGCTCCACTACAGGTGGCCAACGGAGTGCACTGTGGACTGGATTCTATCGTACACGAAGCCCGAAGATTGTCCTCCACCCAAGGTGAAGATGAGGACTACGCGCTGGCTTCAGTGGATGCACATAATGCGTTCAACCGCTTTTCGCGACAGAAAATGATCGACCTCCTGCCGACCAAAGTGCCGTCGTTATGCCGTTTTCTGAACATGGTGTATGCCCGTCAAATGACGTCCCTAATCTTGCCTGCGGCATCGACACAAGACATCCCCAGCCAAGAAGGGATGCAACAAGGGGACCCAGCAAGTATGTTGATGTTCTCCCTTGTCATACACCCACTGGCAAGAGAAATTTCCGATCAGACCCAACTCCATTTACACAGATGGTATGCGGATGACTGCACCCTGGTAGGCAATCACACTGAGCTCGACAAGGCTGTCGAGATCCTGAGGTCTAAGGGACCTGATCATGGCCTGTATCTAAACCCGGCGAAGACACGCCTATTCTGGCCGCGCCACCCTGCCACTGAGACACCCTACTGCACCGCTTTCCAAATGAGAACTTCTCATCACGGCATTGACCTCCTCGGCGCCCCGATCGGTTCGCCTGAATTCATGGAGAACTTTCTCAATGAAAAAATTGCAGGATGCAAAAACACGCTATCGCTGATCGATGGGATTGGGGATGCTCGCATCCGGTTCCACCTCCACGCGTTTGTGCCTCGGCATGCAAGCTACATCATGTGATGAAGCTAACACCGCCGAGTGCAACAAGCGTCCTGGCAATGAGATTTGACCAAGAACAGATGGAATATTACGCGCGGTCAAACAACGTGCCGATGACAAGTGCGGTCCGTCAGCAAGTGGCTCTTCCGCTGCGCCTCGGAGGCCACGGATTCACACCCGTGGCAACGCTGAATCTAGCGTCGTATGCGGCCAGCGTCATCGACTCCGAACAACTGACATGCCCCGATGATCCTAGCGTAGCGCACCACCGTGCACAAAGCTATGCACATGCTGATACCCACCTTCTCGAGTTTGTCCGACGACTCCACCCAAGCTTCTCCGACGGACACGGTGGTCTCCCAGAAACGCTGACAGCGGCCAATCTTGCAAACAAGCCCGATAATACACACAGTATTTTATATCGAGCCTGGTGCAAGTCGGCAGCAAAGGTATTCTGGAAAGAAGACGAATGGGAGAGGTACCCAAGCACTACGCTGCATACGGAAGCTGATATTCGGCGAAGGATCCGCCGCCAGGCATACTTAGAGACGCCTGCTGCAGCCTTTCTCACCGCACATCCGTCTGTGGTCAGCCGGACCTATAATAAGATGTGGTCAGTGATGCTACGCCGCCACCTGGGAGTTCACGTGTTTGACGACACTGTGCCGCTGCAATGCGCGGAGTGCAACAGGCCCATGGACAACCGAGGTGACCATGCCGCGGATTTTTGCAAAAAAGGCCTGGCATGGACTAACGGCCAAAATGCCGTGGTGAAGGTATTTGGCCGACAACTGTTCAAAGCAGCAGGAGTCGGCGTCCAATATGAGGTGAAATACTTACTTCCCGGACTGAATGCACGGCCTGCCGACATTCTAGTGTACCCGAGGTCGGAAGAGATCAACACCTTGCCGCCCCTCCCGGTGGCGTACGACGTCACAGTCACATCGCCATTCCATGAGGGGTTCATGTCCATTGGAGCGCGTGAGGCGCGCGCCGATGCCAATGCAGCGGAAAGACGGAAAAATAGGGAGCTTACCAGCAAAGTAGCAGCCATCCCCGGTGAAGCCCTCCCAGGACGATCAAAACTGGGATGGAAATTTGTGCCGCTAGCCTTCGACTGGCCTTCCCCTCTCAGCGCGCATGCAGTGTCACGGCGAGGGTCTTTCGTTTACATGACCAACCCATAGACCAACCCATAATCCCTTATATGTTTCTGTAACTCGACCACTCTCACTCCAATGAAATAAATGCTTCTGCTACTGAGAGTCAAAAGGATGTCTATCTTGGAATTCCGATGCCCTAAAATTGAACTCACCCAAGCGCCTCCTTTTCTCGCGGTAGGCGGCCTGTGCCGCACACCGCTTATTGTGCGACTCAGTTCCGATTGAGTACAAACGATTTCTCACTGAACTGTACATCTGGGCATCCTCGGCCCTCAAGGGGTGGTAGCTTATGTGAAACTTAGTCAGTGCAGCGCAAAGCTTGAACACCGCTTCTTAGCGAGCCTCCCTCCACCTCCACTTCCCTCCTATCACTCCCCAAAGAGTGCACGCCCGACTAAACCAATTCTCCACGATTATGCGATCGGATGAAATTTTTCTGTTCCTTTCTACGTCTTCGGCGAGTAAGAATCCATTATTAGGTTTATTTTTCGGAATGATTGCTCGAACAAGCTCCCCAGCACCCTGGTAGCCCTTATCCATTAAAATGGCCCAATGCTGAGGATATTCTCCTGACATTTCTCCGACATCAGCTATGTCCACTTCAGACTGTTTCTTTTTTAAAGATTTTTATAAAACTACACATTTCGCTGAAATATCTCCAAGTCGGCCACGCTTCCCGGGTAGTGACGGCTGCAGTTAATGGCTTTTCCGTTTTTTAAAACGCTGACTTCCACTTTATAGCCGTAGAGCTTGTGCTTGCCTGAGAAATACTTCTCACCCTCCTGCATGTTTCTGGAAGGGCTATTACCTTGCTGAAATGTGACTCCATTCGCATAACGTACGCAAGGAAATTTCTTGAATCGAATGCGATTTTCCAGTAACTCATCACATGGATATACGCTATCTATTTCTTTTATTAAACTTTTGTACGCGAACTTCCATATACCATCGATATACTTTGAAATCATCTTCTCGAACGTAGGTCCTTTCAAATTGAAAACACGAGCTGCGATGTCCCACTGCGTCCCGCACTTCAATACGACTAGAGTCATAAATAACAAGTCCATGCCATTGTAGGGGCATTTGAGCCCAGGCCCTACATTGCGTACCTCTCGAAATGTGCTTGAAAAGTAGTTCCAGAGCTGCTTGAACTGTGAAGCACCGAAGTTGCACATTTCGTGAATATCTTTATTTCCGACTGACTCATAAATGGAATCAAACAACGGACACAAACTGTCATTTTCGTCATCACTATCCCGGTCCAGCCTAATTTCGGTGTATTTCCGAAGTTTCTGCTCCCTATCCACTGCAGCTGAGGCTAATAAGTGAAGGACATCGGCAGCCGCCGATGGGGAGGGTACATTGACAGCAGTGGCAGTGGGTTGAGAGGAGCTCATGCTGGTTGAAAGATAAGACTCTTTCTTTCAAAACCGTGTATGGCTGGACTGCCTGGTGGTATTGAAGGGACAGCCGAGGTCAGGGAAGCGGAGGGGTGCGAAATAGTATCTGAGGCAGGAATGGCTAGCAGAGGGGGCTGGGCTGACAGGGGCAAAGGAGTACGCAGCAGTGGGGGAATAGACTGCACCAGAGGAGAGGGTGGGAGCGATGAATTAGGCGAGTTCGTTGTAAGGGGCGACTGGGGACGGCTATATTCGCAAGTAAATATTGCTAATGAAGGGCTTTGGTGGTACTGTCCATCGCCGTTTCGGGTTCTTTATCAGTACTGTACTCTTCATTTGGAAATGACGCGCAAAATATTCAAATACTGTGCGCTTTTGGAAGTGAGGGTGTTTCTTTTTTTGATTCGGTGCCTTTTTGCAATGGACCGGTTGTGCCGTTAGTGTACAGTAATTAATAGAGTGGAGCACTACTTATTGAAATACTGTACCTTTATTTAAATTTCTACTTTTGCTAAACCATTTGGTAATATACTATTGCACTAGCGTGATATTGATTTTTGTACAGAATTTGAGCATTTTTTTAATATATGATAGAGAGGCCTACTGTACAGTATGTTCTTATATCTATATTGCTGACTGTATTTGCAGTACGATTATGGAATATTTTTTTCTAGTTCTGTCGAATTACAGTATAGTATGACAATATGTCATGCGCACTGTAATATAGACAACAGTACAGTTCCTCCGTCGTACTGCATATATAACGGTCTCGCCAGCCCACTCGCTCACTCATCGGAGGTACAATCAAGAAGTTTAACAGCTTCGACATTCAAGTCCATTGTCCTGCTGAGGTGTGCAGCCCTAGCCCTTCTCAATGAAAAACATTCCTTTTATTTCTCCCGGCGTCTTTCTTAAAATTATCCACCCGATTCCTACGGTGTCTTTTCGGTGTTGATAAATATATTTGATTATACAAGGATGCGACAGGATGCGATAGCGAGCATATCCATTGTAGTACAGACGATAATCCGGATTCGTTGCTACTTTGCTGCGAAGAACGACTTGATCTCCTACTCCTTCGAATCTCATCACCTTCGCTGTAGCTTTAAACTGAACCGCAGAACATCTTGCAGTGTTACGTATTCGAACAATTCAGAGCGGCTACTCTCTCCCTCTCTCGTTTCAAGTTTACGGATCATTTAGAAGATAAATAAGTCTCCGTTCGCCAACGAACCGGAACTATTGATCTTTAATCCCGCCAAGTCGACTGTGAAATTCTTTTCGCCCTCGAGTGGACCGATCAGACCCGCTATTGACGTACTGTTCACTCTCCCGAGCCCCGAATACTTTACTGAGTATCTAATCGAATTGTTGTCGCCCCGGAATCAAGTCTTCAGGGAAGCTTTCTTCAATATGCCGATGTTTTCTGTATCATTTTCGTATGGTATCGCGAAACTGTTTGATACTGATGAAATTCATATGCCGTTTACAATTTTCGTATCTGCTGAAGAATAGAAAAGAATAACAAACGCTTATCTACATTTTTATGGTTCCGTTTCTCATGTAAATTGACCCAGACTTTGCTAGGAGTGCCCTTAATAAGTTCAAAATAAGGCTTGGATCCGCTAATCCTTTGCAGGGTTCAGATTTCTCTGACCCTTCAATGGAATAATTCCTGGGCGTAGTCTAGCCATATGCACGGCAGACTGCTCTGAACCGTTACCTAGGTAACATTCGGGTCCATGTGGCAGACTAAAGTCCTATTAATCCTACCAAAGAAGTAGAGAAATGATACCTCTTGAACAGTTTCAATCAGGCTATCAAGCGGAAAGCTACGATTGGAGATGCAAAAAACATGAATGAACCCCCGTATTGGGAAAAATATCCTCTTATTAATCGTGATAAAAACAGCCGTGAGGACTCAAGGAAGTCAATTTATAACTTGCAAATGTTTAGGAAATGCAAATTTCGCTGAAATTTAGGTCATGACATAAGCTGAAACCCTCAAGCTGTATGTAATTTGTGCTCGCCTGTACCAAATTTCGCAAAAACAGAATTTCTACTACTTCTTACACGTTCTGTATGATGCTACTCGCAAATTATACTTCGAAAACTGCCACGACGACATAACATAGCTGATATCGTTAAAGTTATGGCAAGCGAGTACATTTGAGATTACCGGCACGTATATGTCAAAGACACTTTAGGAACGCAAAAAATGGGATTCTTTATGCAAGAAAAAAACATGTTGGATGTATCGGAAGGTGTAACGAAAATGGTAGCTCAAATTGATTAACGAGCTTGTACCGCAACGACCGCCCGAATCAGCACGGGTGTTCATAATATCGATTAATCATGGAACGCAGTCACCAAATTTCAAAATTGGTAGCTTAATCCGATTAAAAAACCGTTTCGCAAGGGTAGTCATTTAGTGAGTTTGTAAAGATGCTTCATGAATCGATCCAAAACCCTCGAAATATGCGCCTATTACGAGTAATCACTTCTACCCATCTGCAAGGCCTTCTTCGGATATACATCTTACGATGGCATAGCTTTCGAAGTTTCATCCTGACGTTTTTCACACATCTCCCGTCAAGCTGTTCAAAATGATCAAAATGCCGCGCCCGGAGGATGCCACCCCCCAAAAACGTAGATTTTTCAACACTACGGGGTAATAGATGGCCCACAGTTATAAAAACATAACTTTCAAATCTCGTGGTTTATAACTTTTGAGAGAAGGTTTATAACTTTTGAGAGAAAGTTATAAAATATAACTTTGAAAACTCCAAAACATACCTTTTTGAAATTATAAATTATAAATTATTTATCAACCTACTGCACCAAAGTGTCCGGTAAAGAAAGTTATAGAGAAAAGTTTTTTTATACCTTTTCAGAGCTATACTTTATAATTATTAGAGGTTATGATGTACGCACTAAAAAAGGTAGACAAAGAATGTATGTACTTTACCTTTATGAAAACATACAAATATATATACGGAAATCACAACATATAGCTTTCAAAAGGTCTAATTGTGTGTTTTAAGAGTTATTACTTGTAACTGTAACGATGGATGCTCAATCCATCCATCGCTGCTCGAGCAGTGGTACAAGGCGCAATTGCTAAGGGATCCCTTAGCATTTGGGGCCTAGAACCACTCCTACACCACGGTAACTCACTGTTCAATGCCGAAAATCCCTGCCCGAGATGCGTCCTTTCCCACATGCCGTCGCCCCCACTCCTGGACCCCCCTTGGTCGACACGCAATATACTGCCCATCCATGGAAGGCTTCCTGCGTCGACACAACCACTTGAAAGACCGACTCTACTCCCTACTACGACACCCTTCGATTATGCTCGCCCCGAAGCGAGAATACACTTTCCCATGCGAATATCACTTCCCCTACCAAGACCTTCGACGAATGGACATATTGATCGACAACATCGAGTTCTCTCCCCATCCATAGGCGTTCGATGTCTTTTTTGACAGCCCGTACACTTCTCGTGCCTTACCTCGGGCCCGCAAACACCACGCTGGAGCGACAATCTTAGTGGAGGAGCAAAAGACGTCGCACTAAACTCACCTCTGCTCAACTATCCATGCAAAATTCTGCCCAATCGGCTTTGACACACACGGCGCCATAGGCCGCAGAGCCAGACAAAATCTTGGCAAGATAGTTTCGTATTTCGCCAGACGCCGAGGCACAGAGCCCACCACTGAATACCATCGTCTCGTCACCAACCTTTCATCCCTTGTCCTTCAGTTAACGGCCCATGCCGTATCCCGCCGTGCCCTCGCGCTATCTGCCCCACATTGAGCGTGTTATGGCTTCAAAACTACCAATAAAGTGTCTCTCTCTCCCCTACACCACTAACAATCGCGCGGTTCCTGCAATGTACTCAGACTTACCTCAGCACCAACATTAACGAATTTGCTCTTAAGAGCGCCACCAAATCTACTTATCACCCCTACCCAAATACGAACGTGCATCTCAACATCTGGCAAGAAACCTGAGCTGCCGCTCCCGCTCTGCCAACTCCCCTTTCCTCACTCTTCCAGACTCCCGCAACTCAACTCGGGTCGCCCCTGAGATTTGGATATACATGATTCTCATACGCCTCGGAAACCCACTGTTCAATGGCGACATACCCTGTCCAAGATGCGTCCTCCCTGCAAGCCGGCGCCTCTACTGCTAGACCCCCTCGGACGTTATACAGTACATTGTCCATCCATGGAAGGCTTACTGCGTCGACACAACCACCTGCCAGATCGACTCTACTCCCTACTGCGGCATCTCTCGATTATGCTTCGCCCGAAGCTCGAATATTCCTTTCCACGCGAATCTCACCTCCCCTACCAAGACCGCAGACGAATGGACATACTGATTGACAACATCGAGTTCGCCCCCAGCCCATATGCGCTTGATGTCTTAGTCGCCAGTCCGTAAATTTCCCGCGCTTTACCCCGAGCTCGAAAGCACCCTGCCGGAGCGACAATCTTAGTGGAGAAACAAAAGGCGTCACACTACGACCAACTCTGCCCAACGAACCGAGCCAATTTCTGCCATATTGAATTCGATACCCCTGGCGCCATAGGCCGCCCAGCTCGACAAAATCTTGGCAAGATAGCTTCGTACTTCGCCACGTGCCGCGACACAGTCTCTACGACCGAATACCACAATCTCTTGTATCCAATGGAATGATTACCAGACGATATCAAAGTGCAGAATTATCTCAAACTGTAACAACGCGAATATTTATTAATATTCTGCTCTAGCTGTAAAGGAACTTCACAAGCATATATAATCGCCAAAAAAATCACTCTTAATAACACGGTCAATCTCCTGACATATTTGAGGGACCTGAACAAAACCACTGGAATGTGCATTGTCAACCTCCCGAGAATATCATGGGGGGGTGCTCAAATCTTCCAACCAACGGTGTTGGACCACAGGCAATCTGTTCCACTCCATTTTGAATTCCAGTGATAAATTTGGAGAGTCATGAATGGTTTTTTTTGTTGTTTTGTACCTTATAGAACTCTATTGTGAGTATTACAGACCTCACCAGTCAAACTGCGAACACTAATTGTCCTCAATGAGTACTCTTCCTCGAATATCCCGTCCCTGACATTCCGATTCGAAAAAGGGCGATGGTTAACCTTGACAATGTCATTTGATGCAGTGCGTACATATTGCATCCCACCATTGACGATGATTGTATGCGTAGAACCACTAGACCCGCTCGTTTTCACATAATGACTCTCATCGATGTTGTCTTTTCCACTCAAAACGCTGATCCGGACGATGTAACCAGAAAGGGCTTTCCTGTCTTTGTCTGACGGTGCCCCGCAGACAAAATCTCTCTCCAATGTTCATCATCAATTCCAAGAGCGACACAGAAATCCCGGAAAGTTTTGAAGACGACAGTTAGCTTTGAGTTACCACTGCGAAGGTTGAGTACTGCGGATGACACGGTAGTCGGCAGAGTGGTGACAGCGGATGATATGTCACTTTTCCACATCTCAACAGATGTAAGGAAATCTGCCAAAGAACAATCAGCTGATTTAGGCGTTAACAATCGGGAGTAAACAGCTTTTGCACAAGCGATAGACGTACTGAATGGCTCCCCATTTCCCTTTCCTGAAGACTTTGGCACGACTTCGTTCAATGATTCTGCCAAAAAAGCACGAAGGAAAGAAGTAACACGAGCAGTACCAGTATTTCTGGATACAAACATTCCTGAACTTGTGAGTTCCCTTGTACCCCCGGATTACATTTCCCAAACCAGTAACGGTACCTTCAAGCCTTTGGATCCTCTGTAGCAATGCGGATGTTGACGCTCGTGTCTCTGTGTGGGCCTTTTCATAGTAGTTCTGCATTGCTGATGACACCCGTGCAACATCACTTTCTTCGTCAACATCACTCAACGTGTCACACCGCCAACAGTCGATTGCCACTCAAAAACTCTCCATTTCGCGTATACCCCTTGATGACTACCTTTCCCATGTCTCAACTCATGATCGTGGAGGAAGGTGACATCTTTATGAACATAAGAATCCAAATCACCAGGGCCTACTGACAAGTGCGACCGTGTGTTGGTAAGATCCAATGAACCCTGGACAGCACCTCTCGATACAAGAGCTGGCCACCAAACAATAGAACCGGAACGAGATGTTTTCTTCTGCTTCTTCCGAACTCTTGCATTAAAGGAAGTCGGAATGAAATTGTCCTGGTCTGAAGAATCGGAAATTTCAGTGTCGTCAGAGAGTTTCCAGAGTACCTCAACATACTCACCAATTCTTGGAAGAGGTATTTTCTTCTCTGGACGACGACGGAAATTGTACTGAATCTCGACATTCCTTTCCTCTTTCTTGCTCTGGCTGTCTGAGTCATCGCGCTCCATTCTTTTAGATACAAGTCCCCTCTGGGAGGGACCACTCGACGGCTGAACTTTTGAAGACATCAATGGTTCGGTATCAACGACGTTGATGACAAAATTGTCTGGTGAATCGTGACACCTGGTGGAATGAAAGCGAGGATTTGAAGTTATTAGCGAAATCAAAGTAACAATGATGACTACAAGTCACTAACAATATAAAATGCACAGTATTTTGCGCAACATTTGGATATCGGTACCGATACGTGTCACTCACAACAAGCGATATTTAGGGAATATATCAACGTTGGAAACGGCTAACTGTTAGGGTGATAATGTTGCTGACAACAATGAAGAATGAGGTCTCTAAAGAAGCGATGAAAAACGAAGGAAAGAGATGTGCAGGGGTAGAAGTAATCTTGAACTCTGTGATAAAACGGGGAGATTATCTCCAAAATGTTTCAAAAGCGCATTTGAAGCAGAATTGAAAATCTCTGAGACTTCTAGAGTCTAGTGTCTATTGGACCGTTGTCCTCATATGAGGACAACTTTTAGCCCTTTTTTTTCAATATAATTCTTTTTTACCTCAACACATTTCTTGTCCCTCCGCATTAGTTCATGAGTGTAGATGGCTGATCAAAACAAAATTTTCAAGATTATTGACCTCGGTTAAGCCCAGAGCAATTTTCCCTCACCAGCTTCCGCTCTTTGCAAGACGTTGTGAAAACGACTACGTTTTGGAAGGAAAAATAGTTCGTATTATCGTGGGGGGTTTCAGAAACGAGGGCGTACGTACAGTAAAAATTACTGTACTGTAACTTAACATGAAAAACCTGTTTTCCATTAAACATTTCGGCCTTCCAAAATATTTACCTTTCCGAAATGTAACGGAAACTGTCCTCATATGACGACAAAGTGTGCTTCATATGAGGAAAGAGCATGGTCGTATAGACACTAGTAAGTGAAGTGGATCCTGTATGATGTAAGCATAAGTAGACAACCAATTCAACGTTTGAAAATCACAGGGGTACAAATTAAATTGTCTAGAAGAAAAATCTGGAATGCAAGCATCGATATAGAATCATAAGTTCGAACGGACAAGATCTTGTCCGTTCACAGTTAAGATTCATATCATTTCGAAATGTCGTTGTTACCGATGATACGTCTTGTAATAAGGTGAACAGAACAGTATAGAGATTCAATTGAACGAGATGTATGGAACAATGATTGGTCTATTATTAGCACCACGGGATCTCAATGGACTATGCCACGAAGATATTTGCGGTAAGTCAATGAGACTAATATTGCTTTGTAGTCAGGTAAAACTTAGCGAAAAGACAGCCACTTGAGATCTTTATTCACTATTAAAGTTTAAGCTGTTGCTCGAAGTGAAATTACTCTGTTTTTCGAAATTCTGTGTCAGTTCGAGAATTGAAACTCTTGATTCGAATCCTTTCCCAAAATGCGTCGTCGTCTTCGTGGTATTGACCCTGCCTTCAAAAAGAGGAAGAGAAGAGTGCTGAGTCGCATTAATCGAGATGACTATTATGTCGGTGGTGATGACCACAATACGGCTGAGAACATTGGAGTTGTAAGACACGATGTCGGTTGTATCGATGAAGTTGGTGTGGCTTCTGTTACTGGTGATGGCCATGATGATGGAAATAGGGATTTTGCTGGTAACCCTGATAATGGCTTTCCAGATAGCTATGGTGTTGTTCATGGTGACGGTGGTGCTACTGCTGATGATAGTGTTCTTTGTGATGTTTACACTGACGGTAGTGATGGTGTTCTTGGTGATGGTGGCGTTGATGTTGGTGAAGTTGGTGGAAATGATGATGTTGCTGGTGTACGTGTAGGTGGTGGTGGTGGAGATGATAATCAAGCTGAAGATGATGGTATTGAGGACGTTGTTGATATTTCTGCGGTTGATGGTGATGGAGATGAAGTTTGTGCTTTTGGTGAAGGTGGTAGAGATGGTGGCGTTGTTTCCGTTGGTGTTGTGGAAGAACGGGTGCTAATTTTGGAACAAGAAGGGAGTCTTCATCTGGGGAAGAGGCGAGGCCGACCTGAGTCGTTGTTACCACTGGATCATTGGCAAAAATTGATACCCATTATATTGACCTCTGGAAGTGTGAGACTTACTAGGCCCCAATATGATATTGTTAACAGGTTGTGAAGAAGTCTATCGTGTAATAACATAGCACCATGGGAACTGAGAGCTTCTGTTCATGCCAAAGACGACAATATAGAGAAGTTATGCGGAGATGTCAGAACTTGTGTAGCTACAGGGCCAATTTTCCCAACGTATAAGAGTGTATCAATGAAGCTTGTTTCTTTCGTTAGAAATGGGCTAGCAGCCCGATAAAATGATGCAAGCCATCCATTGGATTCGAGAAAGCCCGGTGTAAGCGGCAGTGCGTGTTTCAGCTCTGCTAGAAGGAAGGCTGTTGTTAGGGTCATTCCAGTCAGTGAGTATGCACGCCGTGATGTCTCTACACTTCTCGTATACGATATCATGAAAAGGACCAGCAGCAGAAACATGGGTACTTCATACTCCTAACAACGCCTTCGAGATGAAGAAATTACACCTCCTGGTACACCGGGTGTGAAATTTTCGGATTGCATAGATGACTGGCCAATTGTTGCACATCGTCAAAGGTTTTACGGAAGTCCTCAAACGATAACACTGGATGAAGCATGGTCTGCACAGAACGTCATTACTGAAGCAGAACCTGGTGATACAGTGAGAGTGACGTTATTGCGTGGTGGAACACTGCGACCAGAGTTTTCTGAATATTTTCGTCTGCCTAACATCGAAATAGAGATGCACGGAAATGAAGAGCAGCAGCGACAACTTATAGGTACTATTCGAGCTTCAGTCGGAGGTGTCATCACGGCAATATGGAGATCGTCACCAATCAGGCCTCGCAATTATAACAAGACAGAAGACCATAATGATACCATAATCGACCCAACCACAAACGCAACATTACCACTTACATTTTTCGATTATGATGTTATGTACACAGAGCTGGACGTAAGGTGGGTACATATCTTGAGAGTATGTGACTCTAGCTTGAATCTTGGTGGACTATGTAGAGCTAGGGACACGTTCTGTATGGTGAAACCTATTTTTGACACTGATGGTGACGTTGAAGTTCGGATGATTATTGCGTATCGTTTCTTCCGACCAACAGATGATGACAAGTCTTGCTCATTTTTCTGGATTGAGATACCAGCAGATGAGATCAATATATCCGACACTGAAATGGTGAAAACAGTCCAGTCATGTCGGGAGACATACGGTGGAAATGAAGAGATTAACGCCCGCAATGGTGCACACTCATCATGTTTTCTTCGATATATAGAGCCTTTTGGGGGTATAACTTTGCTCCGACCGCACCAGAAGAGGCGGGTTAGTGAGATGATACAATCAGTATCAAGCACTGGGAAGCTAGCAAATGGAGAAAACTATTTTGTGTACAGGTTTCTTCTTTACTGGGACGGTTTCACGATGACAGATGAAAGAAGGCTTCGGCGGAGGGCGTATACATGGTGCCACTTAATTTACCGGTACACGCGAGGAATGGAACTTCCTCAGTCAGAGTAATATCAATGACTCCCCCTGGTGTTTCATTTCAGGTTGTATTTGACCGAATCCAACAAGATCTTGTCACGGGAATGACTGACGGATTCATTGATGTGCCTGCTGATGGGGAAACGTTTAGAGTATTTCTAGACCTTGTTGGTTGTGTCGGAGATACCCCTGCAATAATGCCGCTATTGATGTACTCGGACACAATGCCAACGCGTGTTGTCATCTCTGCAATTATCATCGGAAGACCATGACAGAGTTGAACATTGGTGGCGAGAAGATAAGGAGAATGGGCAGATATTCAGATATAACTGTCCACGGTGGTTTACTATTTGCGAGACGAGATAGAGATCGAAATTCACTTCTTCGGGAAGTTGGTCTTTCTGACCACGAATGTAGCGTTCTCGGAATGAAAAAAACTGTCATCATCATTATCTAGAACAAGTCTCATGTCAATGTGTGATGCTCTATCAAGCTGTCGAGGGAATGCACCGTTAACAGATGGTTGCTTTCCCGTTGTCTCATCATCAATCATCGACCCGTACCAATGTATGTCCATCGGTGTTGACCATTTGTTGACGGGACTAGCGAAGGATTTTATGCAGGCAGTGATACGACTTCTACCGTCGAAGCAAGGGAGAGAAACGTTTTAATGCTACATTATATCGTCGTTACGGGAATTTAATTTGGAAGTACAGAACAGAGTTCTTTATGAATCCAATCCACTCTCAGTGTCTCTCAGTGACACATATACCATGCTATTTGTAGCACCATATGCATTGCGAGAAACATACCGTGTCTATAATTGTTCCGTACGAGGTGAGGAGGAACGTGATAGTCTATCCTCACCAGCGGTCCGCCAAGCCCGCCAACTCCTGGAGTTGTTTGAGGAACTAGTTGCGTTGATATGGCATCGTCCTGATGTTCATTTGGATGGCATTGACGGCATCAGAAAATTCAACATGAAAGGAGGGACAATTTTTGTCAAGAAGGTGCAGCAGAGTGTTAAACGATACATTCACACTATCGACAAATTCCTTTATGTTGATGACGCAATTATGAATATGTCAGCACGTATCAGTCATACTCGTGGCAATGCTATGAAGGAACTGGCAAAAATACTTCGACGACGAGTACGGGAGTTAAAGATTCTTCAAGACAATCTTGATCACCCGAATCTTCACCGTTTACTTGAAATGGCCTACGTTGTGTTGCTTATGGTCGGACACATGAGTCCGATTCCGGAGTTGGTTTTTGAAAAGGCTCATCAGGTATTGAAATAGGCTGCACGTTAATCAAATCATCTGAATCCACAACTAGATGCTGTTGATGGAGCCACCATGAATGACTGGCAAAGGAGAATAACACTGGCGCTGTCAAGAGTTGGAAGAAATGACATAGTGGAAAGAAGGAAGGCGTAATTCATGTCTCTTCGACTCTTAAGAGGAAGGGAATACATTTTAAACAGTATTGATGGAAGAAAAGGTACCGAGGGGTCCGATGTCGTCAGCACTACCACTGAAGAGAAAGAGTTTTTGGCTAAAAGTCTCGGTCATTTTGGCGTACTGGCTAATATATTAGATACAGAAGGTCGTAGTGTCGTGTGTGGATGCAATAATTTACTTCCTGAAGATGCAGGATGGTATGCTGCTAATCTCATCTCCCATCAGAAACAGTACCCGTTCAATTTCGTGTCCAGTAGAAATGTTTCGGACAGTTAGAATAACGTTGAATATTCCAACTGGAGAATTCCCATACAGGATTATCGAAGGAAAGGAATGTCTCTTCTGGAGGTGTTATGGAGAAATGATAAATGGAGAGCGATGTCTTCAGTTGCATTCAAAGGCAAGTTTGGAAAACGATTTGGAGCGCAGTACCGTATTCGCGTTGGTGATGTTGTTCAATCGCTAATTCCCAAGACTACCACCAGGTCATCGATTCTTTGGCCTATTGTCACCCAATTGTCTCCGCAGACAGCAATCTTGTCTTCGCATCATAAGGTGATGTACTGGTATAATTTGGAAATTGGTTGTCATTCAGACTGTCCAAAGGCAGTCGTTCTACCTTGTGCGGAACAAAATCAGCGACAAAATACTGCTGGTAAAGGAGATCAGCGAGACTCAAATTTCTGGAAACGATATCGCATAGTCGATAACAATGAGAAAGGACCATCAATTTTGAAATTATCAACATCTGTGTGTCGCGTTGCAGTGCTTCATGACTGCGACGATAGGTGCAAAATTCTTCGCGGTACGAGATTTGTCACCTATGGAAATCATATTCTTCAAGAATGTTTCTATGTGAAAGATAAGAGCGCAGGTTTTCCTCCTAGATGAGCGTGATGCAAGTGCAGCGCATGACACGGAGCTTCACCCTAGGGTAAGGGACTTGTATGGCGCGATTTCTTGGAATGGATTGTCGACTGGCACTACAGTAACCTTACTAACACTAGTATCAGTTAGTAGTGTCACGTAGTCGTTAATTTCAAATATTGAATTATCACTCACCTGGGTGATATCGATACCGATATCACCTATTGACCATTACTAGCACTGTTAAATTCTGCATTGTCTGTCACCCGTGTGATGCCAGCTGTTGACAAACACTGCGAAGTTACAGTCAGATACAAAGGAATAGTGTACAAACATCATGTGCACATCGATACGTGAACATGCAATGGGCTATGGCCCAATGTATGCAGCAATTGATTTACGCACAGCCAATTAAATTAAGAGGTGTGCGTATTAGGGTACGCATACCTCATGGTTTGAGTACCCAATGTTTGGTATTCACACCACGAGGTACGGGTATGACACCCTAATAGCCACACCTCTTAATATGATTGATTGCATGCAATCTTCTGATCCTGTAGGATCATGATTGGTGGCATTTGGCGGCAAACAGGGTAACTATATTTTTTCCAGCGGTAAAATAAAACCACATGAAATTAGTGTGATAGTGGCCCACTATCACCATTAAGAAAACACAAACTGGTTGGGCCATGCTCTGTGACGCATGTATGAAACAAGCAAATTATCGCATCCGGAAACAATTGTTGGGAGATATTAGTATTTTTTTTGCTATCGCCATAATCGCCGTCGTTATAGTTCTAACTTTGGTCAAATGCCTCAGAGTATCACACGGACTGGTCGCCGACGATATTGACAACGGAAGTCTGAATAATTTATGTCACCTCCCAGTTGACACATTTTTTTGGGCCAGCAAATAGACTGTACCAGCCCCCCGTCTGCGTCACACGCTTCTTCTTCACTCTATTTTCCCATACTTTGTTGGCGTCATCCTCCTCTCCTCTCCATCTCCTCTTCCTCCTTTATCATCATTCGATCGTCCTCCCTTTCTGATTTAATAAGCAGGCAATGACAGACCAGCGATCAGGTCGCGACAACAATCAGATGCCAGCCATCCCTCCTCCTGTACCCGGTTCCGCGGTCGAAAATGCCTGGTAAAACAAACAAAATGCTTCTTTATTTATACAGAAAACAAAATTTGATCATCGTCTCCTTCGTTTGAGCTATTACAATCATCAGTACGAGGCGACTGGGGAGCAGGTTGTCGTGCGGAATTTGTGATATTCTCGTATTCGGTCCACTTCATTGCCAATTTCTTGGATAATCTTGCCCGGATAGACTTCCAGTCACTCATTCCCAGATAATATTTGTGACTCAAGATTTCCTTTCCATTATCACCTGGTTGTGTTTCACTGTCTCTTGAAGCTCTATTCTCCTCGCTGTACTCCTGCAGGGATTCATCGCATCGGTCAGGGAATGTTCCAGAGACAGTACCTGCAGAAGAATACATGAATCCCACGCTACCAAGGGCACATTCTTCAAACGCTGTACAGCTCTGCCCAATGACTTTCAAAGTGATTGCCCGTAATGCAGGTGCGATTGCGTGAATCTCTTGGAGTGATTTCGACGAAGATGCAAGGAATGTGTCCTCACTTCTGGATCGACATGACTCAACCCTAACGCCAGTGATACCTTGTGTAACTGAATTTCACTATTCTGTGTGAATGTCAATGGCGCAGTATCTCGATTGCGACCATGAGAATTGGTGGCATTATCATCACCTTTGCCCTGGATGATGCTCGTGTACTTCATCGAACAAACCATGCTGGGAAACTTCGACATCAGCGAAAGTAATTTTCGTTTGTTCTGCTCACGATAGCCCTGAATTCCATCGATACTGTCATTCGGTGAATACAAATTTGTTGTCCCAATCGCTGTCGAAAGACTTTCCCAGCTCTCGTAGTACTTCAACTCAGCCCTTGACAACATTGGAGCCACAATTCCAAAGGGTTGATCTCTCAGAGCGTCAGGTAACAGCCACAGCGTTTTTGTCATCCCCGATGTGGCATCATCGTCCGAATGTTCCAGCGCATGAAGGGCAAATTCAATATCTTTTAGGATACTTTCTTTGGCTTTCATTCGGCCCTCGGTCACGAAGTTTATGAAAGCCGTCCGCAATGTCAATACAGATAAATCAAACCAATCTGGCTCATTCGTTCCATCAGTATCAATGCCATTCCTTTCTCTCTGAATCGTCGTCCTACGATTCTTTTTGGCATTGCCGGACTTTTACTTCACCTTCGTTGTGTCACTGATCCCAATACAATCTCGAACTGCCATGTAAAACATCTTCCAATCGCTCCGTCGACACCTCGTTTGTTCAGAAAGTGTCAATCGATTCTTTTTGGCCATTAGGGTACACTTGGACAGGCTGTGAGGATACCTATCGTCAGTCAAACTAGCGCTTGAGGAAGATGCGGTTGGTTGGTGCGGTCTCTTGATGTCATTAACGCAAATGACAAACTTCGACAGAAGCCATTGTGGAATGAATGCATTACTTTTCACCATATCATCTTCGTCATCTTCGCGAATTTGAAACATTTGGCTACGACACGCTACCCAAAGCATTTGAGTGAAAACTTTTTTCATGAGCTTGTTCGATGATTTTCCAAGTGGAGTAGAATGAAGTGCTCTCCCGTGATGCCTCTGTACGGCAAAGAGGAAGGTTGACAATGCTGAGGGAGCTGCAGAACTCATTTGAAAGTGTCGCGATAGATCAGCTGATAACCTCGTTATCACCGCTGACATCAGGCAGTGAGACATCCTATCTCTGCTCATGATACCCGCGAGCCCTTCAATGATAATCTCTTCGAGGTCTTGCTTCCTCTTTCTACCCATCTTACCCCTCTGGGTTTCGATCTGTACTTCTAGGATATCGCGGGGAACTGCTGACATCATCGGTTGGATCTTCATCAGTGCTTCAGTGAATGTAAATGTTACAATGTCCTTCATCGAATCTGAAGGTTGCTCCTTCAGATTCTCAGCACTAATCTTCATGGCGTTGATGATGGCATCTTTCTGCACCGTCAGTTGCTCAATCAATTGCAAAAGGTCAATGTGAGAAGGACAGTGCGATAAAACATCATCCAATCGATCCACATCTCTAGCGAGACGTCGATCGTCATCTACTCAGTCATCATCACCGGCATGACGATGGCTGTTGATGTTACCGGCCCGTCTTCCAAGAGAAAACATCGTCGAAGTTGGGTCGTCTTCGTGACCAATGTGATCAGCACTGATCACGTGAAGTGGAACATTGAGGGTCAGTGGAAAGGGGAAGTTTGAGGTGCGTTGTTCCTGTGGAATTAGTTAGAAATAGTAGTAGTGGATGGGCAGTTTCAGTGAAGTAGATAATTGTTGTCTTTGAGAAAGGTGATTTGAACAAGAATGATAACGTTATTATAATGCGAGCGGTTGGTGAACATGCTGTTCAATCTGGAGCCCCATGAGCTCTAGACAGCAGGTTAAGTACTAAGAAACTGCAAGTTTTATATCGTTCAAATGCCAGTTCTTATTTGCTTAGCTCTTCCAAAGATTGTATCATCCATAAGTGCATGTATCAGTATTTTTAATGATTAAAAAAGATAACAAATTGGTCTCATCAGCAGTTTCATCACAGTTTTCTTTCTGATTATTAAGATATTTGCACTCTAATCCTGTCGCCATCAACAGCTCGAATAGTCAATGATATTCTATGCTGCTCCACACTCAAAGTTGCGTAAGCCTCTTAGGTGGCCTTTTTGCCGTTACATTGTTTCATAACATGTAATAAATGAAAATTAAAATTTGCAACATTGATTTCACACACTTCATAATAGGTAACGTTCAAGAATTTCTTTAACGTTAATTATTTTGATAGTGCACTGGCGTGCCAGTACCACGTGTCGCATGCAGCAGTGAACAGGGAGGTAAATGGGTTTGATTTACTGGGAGTGGTGCATAGTTTGGGAGCCCTATAAACTTGCATTCAACGTGGTGTAGGATCTACAGTGCGAATCATATCAGCCAACTACCAAGTACGAAGGAACTACCAAGTAGCTGATAGACTAGTCAGTAAGTACGCAGCGTTTGAAGTTATCATCAACGCTTCTAGTCTCTGAAGGAGGATAGCCCTTACCTTGGGAGTATTGGTCCAAGACTCGGCTGGCGCCCGCTCGTGCCACCTCCATGATCAAGTAAAACGCATCGTATAGTACTGTACAGCTTTTGCTGCTTGCCTTTATACTTTACATGAGGACATGAGAAACGAGACCCGTGCATTACAAGTTAGAGTGATATTCGTGGCTTAATACAAGTATGTTACTGTAGTCTATAGATCAATTAATCTTTTCTTGAGAATAGATCCATGATCATGGTGTTCTCGAAATCATAAAATTAAATCGTAGTTGTAAATTATCATCTGCCATAACTCCGATACTACAGTTCTGCAAGACATGAAGAATGTGTTGCAGGGCAGGCAATTATTCGGATTTGAAAAATGGCGGTCTAACATCAATCAAATTATTTCTTGACTTGCACTCATTGTCCCCAGGACAACAGCCTCCCCCAATTGTCTATTTAAGCAACCTCATCGCTTACAACAGAACCTTACGACATACCGAAGTATTATTTTGACCCACAGATCATTGCCCTCATCCACCTATCTCCAACGTTTCCCAACAGTTTCTTAACGTAGATGTTGAAGATGACTATCTCTGGCTCAGCATCGAAAGGGGTAAGCAATCACGCATTTAAGTATTTTCACTTTGCTTTTTCGATTCGATTTTCTCTCTTTCCTTCTGCGTTCCTAACTCCTGCTCTAATCTCCCTGTTCTCCGGTGGTGGCTGCTAATGTTCAAGTCTGATGGATGGCGTCGTCCTCTACTGACCCATGATTAAATTGTCTGCCACCGATCGGTGATGTGATTTGTCTCCTGCTGACCGATGACATTATTGTCTGCCGCTGATTGATGACGAAATTCCTGTCGCCGGCAGATGGCTGGATTGTCTGTCGCTGAGTGATGATAGGATTGCCTGCAGCTGGCCGATGACGGGATTGTCTGCCGCTGATTGATGATGTGACTGCCTGCCACTGGCTCAGAAGAAGTAGTTTCTGTTGCTGAGGGGGAGATAAGATTATCCATGGATAATGTCATCGTCCCTCAGCAACAGAAAGTACTAGTTGCAACTCTTAGCGATGATATGGTTGTGCGTCTCATTGATTTTGTGCTTTATGATGCTTTTGAATATAGTAATGGCTTTCTGTTAATCGTAGTCATATGCTGTTGGTTGTGAGTTTAGAATCTACTCTTAGTACTAATGCGCATATGTAGTTTTGGACTATCATGTTCTAATTTCGGTAGCCCTCTTCTGAGTTATAATTCAATCTAATAAATGTTATGGAGTCTCCCCCTTCCCAAAACGGTAAACCGTGGTGGTGGCAGTGCGTATACCTAGGGTACCCTTGGTGCCCCAGGGATAGTGCCATCAATAAGGTTTATCGTGTTACGGGGGAAAGCAGGACACCATTTACTCGTCGTGCACCACCAAAGCTTTGACGCTTGGGTACTTCCGGAGTGGAGGAGAAGGGGGGATTCCAGTTTTTGGGAGCTTGTTTCAGTGGCCATAAAATGTTCCGCTACAGTAAAACTAGCTATGTATAACTATGAAAAGTTTCGAAATAGAGCTTTCGAAGTTCTTTCATAGAGCTTAGAAATTTATGTAAACATAGCTTCGTTAGCTTTAGTTAATAACGTTTCTTGTTGTAAACCATAGCTAGCTAAGGGTATAGATTATAGCTTTTTTTAGTTTGCCTGTGTAACCCCTGTAGTTATTGTTTCATGGATTATGTAGTTATAAGAGATGAGTTTCGAATTTCTAAAGTAAAATTTCTGAGATTTGCATGCATATCTCTCAGGAATTAAAAATCATAACTTTCAAAGCGTAAATGCATGCCTTTCCGAAATTATAAATCATAAATTTTAAAGTTTGCATGCATGCCTTTCCGAAATTATAAAATCATAACTTTTTTGGGGTAATTCTTGAACCTCTTATTATTATAAACTATAACTACAGAACCTATGTTTTTATAATTATCAGAAGCTATAAAATATAGTGCAAAGTATAACTTTTTGCCGAATTAATACCCCGTAGTGAAGGATATTCGCGGAAGTATGATACGTGCAAAAGCATTCAAAACGCACCAACAAGATATTGAGTTACTCGTGGAGCCGAACAGGATCGCTTTTACGAACGAATACTTCTAGACATCATGTACAGCGACGGTTCATCCGCGCTACACATCGTCAATGAAGGTGTGAAACTCAGCGTGGCTTGATTCTCTGAAAGAGTTTCAATTGAAGATGTCTGGAAAGCAATAATTTATTCATTAGCCGCAATATACACTGGTCTTCCGAATCGTATCTCAACTGATCAAGGTTCACAACTAGAAGATAAATTCATCCACCTCGCCCGTTTCTTCGATATAAAGGTCGGAAAACTGGTACTGTTCTGCAATCCCATCTAGGACTATCCGAGCGATACCACGGGTACTTGAGACGAATCTATCGCAAAATCATGATAAATAGACCCAGAATCGTTATGGAGCTTGTATTAGCCTGCTCAGTGAAGTTAATGAACGATAACCTTGGCCCAGAGGGACTTGTCCCTGTAGCACCCATATTTGGAGAGTTCCATGAGCTTTCTGTGACACCCGGACATCGCACAGTCCGTCTTACTTTGTTTGACAGCATAAAAATCGCCTAGCTGCAGGAAAGGATATGCAAGTCCAAACTTCAAATTTGAAACTACAACATGCTTTGAAATATGTATTCCTGCCATCACTGATCGAACTTATCAGCTCGGGGATAAAGTTGTTGCGTGATTTGAGAATGTCTTCAGTGGCGGAATGGGAGGATGGGAGGGGCCTTTCTAATCATCTACCGTTGACCTGGACTGAAAGTTGGTGTATATGCGGGACTTCGGTAATTGACCGCCAAAGACATTCAAAATCATTCAAGCCATGACCTACCTCACCACCGAAACCCTTTGTACCTCTGCTAAGGAAGAATTTCCACCTGATGGTAACATTATACCCGGTCGCTTCATCCTGCCAATCGGGAAGATAAAACAAAGGCACGCCACGGTGCTGGATGACACCGGTATAAGATGAAAAATATCCTGGTAACCACATCCTCACCTTGCAGCCGCAATTTTTGAGAGCGCTCTTAGAGCTGGCAGCAATATTAAGATTCAAAGTGCGGAAAAAGACATAACTGAAACCTATCTTCAATCATCAGAGCCGCTTACACGGGATATATACATTAAAGAATATATATATATATTCTGTTAAAGGATATATACATTAAATAGCCCCCCCAATTTCGAGCTCGAACCGAGTCAAATTATCAGGCTCGTTTGCCGTTTCTACGGCCTATGCGAGGCAGGAGACCTATTGCAAAAGAAGCTGGACAAAAATCATCACAATGAAATGAAGATGGTACCACTTCGCATGGACCCTCAACTCTACTTCTTACGAAATAGGGGGGTGCTTACGGGCCTGACTGTTAGTTACGTGGACTATTTCTCCCGTTTTTAAGACAAATACTTTCAAAAGATCTCGAAGCTTAACCGTAAGAGATTTGAAATCAAAAATAATCTTTCTTACCGACCGAAATCATCGGCTTCATGCTCGACTAGAACGTCAGTAACTTGTACATCGACCAAATTACCTATTTCGGTAAACTCAAATGCCTACCAAATGAAGAATATTTCAAGAACTTTACATCGATGCGCATAAAATTGGCGTGGCTGGCAAATTCAAGTTCCGACTGCCTCTTCGAACCAGCGCAATTGGCGCAAATTACGTAGAAGATACTCGATAAATATCGTCGTAAAATAGTAGTTAGGATGAAAAGTCGATCAAATATGCAATTGATAATCGGTTTGCCTTAAAATTCCCAAATTGGACAATAAAATATACTAACTGTCAGTTTTTGAGCTTTTCTCCATGCAAAAAACCGGGATCTCTCCTCGCAACTTGGTCATGTCATATTTATCGCCGATTTAGACGGTATCGGGGCCTTATTGTAGTTTAAATCCTTTAAGTCTTGACGAAATTACTCATTCTACGATGTCTGGAGAATTTATCGCCTTTAGCAAAATTTTCTACGTATCGATTGCCATATTGAAATAATTGGAAGTGATTTTCTGCGAGCCGGTCCCCGTTTGATTTTTTATAGAAAGCAAAAGTATGCTTTACTTGATATCCAAGGGTTCAAGGACTTCTGAGAAGCGCAAAATGCTCAATATTGCCGCTGCTCTATAAATAGTACGAGCAAGAGTAACTCCTAACATCCACTTCGATAGTAGCGCAAGTAATGTCTCTGACAGACTTATCAAGTCCTAAGCTAAGCATATTTTCTAAAATTCATCATGAAGGGCGACCTCAGCATCCAAGCGGACCAATTAATCATTCTATAGAAGGAAGTAACTTGCGTACGCTTTACTGAATGGTAAGTCCATATACTTCGGCTACGCACAACTTCTCAGAGTGAGGACCGGAACATAACCTAAAATAATAGGGCTTGCGATCAACTTCAAACGTTTCTTCTGAATCCAATATAACTCTGCAATCAGAATCGACGAAAGCGCAGTATACGGTACGACACCCACTCGATTACTAAGCGAGCAATCCAAATGCAGCTGCGTAACTTCGAGAATAAACTGAAGGACCCATCACACCGTAACTCCCGGAGAATTAAGTGGGATCTAGTTATACTAAAGCTTAACTGAATACCCAATTTGGGCACCGTTTGGGTAGCCTGCTTGAGATTTTAAACATTGATCGTATACTCACTTTATTTCCGCAAGGGCGACCTCGGCTTATTTTCATCAAAAAACTTAAAATTCCATAGATAATCGACGCAGAAACACATTCCAACTCCTTTTTGGACAAAAAGAGATTAAATTATGGTTACTGTATTCGAGTAATTGACGGTCAATATCCTGGGCTCCTTTGCCACCAGTCACCACGGCTACTCCAGGTTACTTACGGCAGAGGCACTTAACCGCAGCTATTATGTTGGCACCGCTTCTGTTTAACCAGTGCTGCAGCACTTTGAACGTATGTTACGATACGCAGGAATGCATCGAACTCGCTCCCTCTGTATGATGGCCGTTCGGAACTCAAGGACATTTCTTGCTTGGCTGGCATTGTTATGGAAGATTCCACAACCCGGTGGTACCCGAAGGGATCGTTCCAATTCCCTGAAATCCTGTATCAGCAGCCTGCGAAGAAGCGAAAATCCCCCACCTCAAGGCCTTCCATGAACATCATAGCTTCAATTACCCATTCATCTGCAGGGTCCCCTACTGTACCCTCATCCTCATACTCACCCTCATCCTCATTCTCACCCTCATTCTCACCCTCATTCTCACCCTCATTCTCACCCTCATTCTCACCCTCATCCTCACCCTCATCCTCACCCTTATTTTCACCCTCATCCTCGCCCTCATCTCCTAACCCTCTCCCACCGTTATCTTCCGTATCACTCTCATCCCCCTGTCTTGAGCCATTACCAAAAACCTCTCCCTCACCATCCCATTCTGTTCCAAACTACCTCTCCCACCGCTCCAAACCTCTCACCACTCTGACTACTGTTGCTGTTCGCCCCAATCTGTTCATTGCTGCTGCTTTACCGGCTCTGCTCTTCACGTTCATCTTCTACATCACTGTCAAATACCTGGCACTCAATGCGCAACCCAACTTTCATTCCCTCCTGCATGCTCCACTTTCCCTTTCCAAGCCATCCCCTTGGCTTCCCCCTGACCATGTTAGCAATTGTAGGCATATCCCGGAAAAATGGCCTCAAACCGCTGTTTTTTCTGAAGACGAGTTCAGAAGGATGGGGGGTCAATTTGGTCGCCATTTCATTGCTTCCGTCCAGAGATGGGCTCTTTGCTGAGAGCTATTAAGTTTACCATTATTTCTGTACTACTAGTTACACTGCAGGAGATTCTGGGCCACAACCGACCATATATTTCAAATATTAAATCAACCCATATTTACCACTTTTTGTAATCATTCCGGTTGCGTAAAACATACCCCCTGTTAAGTCATTGAAGTTTTGCGCCAACTTCCATGGAAATTTGACTTTCTAATCATTTTGATACCTTTTTTATTTTGCTTTGGATCTCGAAATATGTAAACCACTGCAACCTTTAGATTTTTTCGGTACAAACTGTTCTCTAATCGTTTTAGCACAATATAGTGCACGTGATCTCTTCATTTGCCTGAAAAATACAGTATACTGCATACTTATTTATAAGCACGACGTCTAACAACAGAGGGGGATTGTCTAATTACAGTGCAGTACTGATATACGCACTGCAATAGAGACTACAGTGCCTCTGTCGTGTTGCATATTTAACGGTCAGAGCTTGCACGCTCACTCGCTGGCTTGGCGGGGTTATAAGGGAGACGTTTAGCAGCTTCGACATTCAAGTCCACTGTACAGCGGAAGTGTGTAGCCCCAGCCCTTCTCGACAAAAAAAAACTTTATTTATCCCTATTTCTATCTTAAAACTATCCATACTCTCCTACTATTTCTTTACGCCATCAATAAATATTTCTGATTGTACGAGGGTGCGATTTCGAGTGCACTTATTGTAGTAAAAACGACAATTACCACTCGAACGGTATGGAAAATTGTTGACAGACCTATTGACATCAGTGGGTCAGAGAATGAATTAAAAGCAAATTGTACAGCTGTAAAATCTTTTTAATTGAATCTAAGATACTAAAATGACACAACAATGGGCAAGGAATCATACTCATGCCTTGATTTAAATGAGAGTTAAAGCTCCAAAGGTAGATACTTTCGTCCTGTAAAACCGTGTTATGATGATGCTGGCCACACTGTGTCGCTATTGCTTTTAGGGGAGTGACTGGGGGCTTAGTATTTAATATGTTTTTGAAAGCTCCCGAATGGCCAATCAGCCCAGGCACACTTCTTCCAAGGCCAAGGTAGACCACCAGGACATATTTGAACATACATGTACATGGACCACAGATACACGTGGACATGACAGCACACATACGTGCAACCGTGTCGAAAAGATCACGTGGTCGTGAACGCGTTAACACAGTGGGGCACACATTCCATGTGTTTGTCGAAGCCCGCGCGTGGAGAGGCCATACCATCGTTTGTCAATTGCCGAACGCCTTGCTTCGCAGAAGGCCAATTTTTGGCTTGGTCAAATATCATTCGCATGGGAGTCACATGAAAGTTACCACCCAACCCCGTCGTGACCAGGGCAGGATAATCATGGCCAGAAATCCTTGGAGAACGAGTACGCGCTTGCCCAGTCATGAGGCTAAACGACAAAAATTTGTGCAATAATTGGCTGGAGGAGTTCGAAAGACCTTGATTAATGCAGCTCAACTCTGCGCACTCTAGCTGGGACCGTGATTGATCGTCCGAAGTTGAGAATTCTCCATTCTCATTTGTTCAAACCCCACTCCTTGCTCCGTAACGACCGTTTTCTCTTGATGACGGGCAACTGTAGGAATTTCAGGAGTTCGGAGCCCGGAGTTCTGATTGCGTTTGAGACTGGCTGACAAGAACAGTACTATTACTTGCGACCTGTTTTTAGATGAGCTTACTTGAAGGAGCTTGATGGAATTTGGCCGTGCGGGTTCAGGATGCATGGCTTAATACTCTGGCAACTGTCTGTGTGCAGTATATGTTGTAATGCTTCCACTCTCACTTAGCCTCAACGATCGATCAATAGGGACCTGTTCTTTCGCGAAGGCGAGGCTTTGCACAGGTGAATTTGGACGCTCTTGGACTTTGAGGGTAGGAACTGAAGTAATCTCTGTGCAAAAGTAGCACAGCCAAATGAAGGTTGTAGTTCCTCACCATCTCGACCCCGCCAAAATCATGGCTAAGATCCCCATGTTTTTTATATGGATTGCCGCGGGAGTAAATTAGGCAGATCAATTATATTTAGGAGGACAGCTTAAACACCAAATTAAGAAATTGCGTTATAACCTCTCGAATTAATGACAATATAGGTCTAAAATTACGCACCTGTGGTCTAGTGCACAGTTGATGCAAATGCGTATCAAGAAAAACATTAAGACTTGAAATTGCCGCGCAACATCAAATAAGACAAAAAGAGTATGCCATTTTTGCGCACTTCTTTTTTTATCACCTTTCCACTCACTAAATGGTACACATCGCTCATTCGCTCGTACCAGTCCACCCCATGCTCTGAACATCTCGAATTCCGTAGCCCCTTATTCACATCATCCACGATCTAACCAGTCCAAAATGCCCACAATGCATCACTTGCAGGCCCAAACAGAAAGCCCTCTACAAAAACCGATTCCCAGGGCGACGTGTCAAATTTCCACAGGTGCAATACTCGTCGGGGGTTGGCGCTTCTCGCAGAGGTCTCCACTGAACGCTAAGCAGACCGAGTACCTATTCGCTCCATGAAAATATCCCATCTGATACCAATTCCACCAGCAGTTCCCCCATTTTGACCTTTTTAACGAAGATGAAGGCGTACTGACAATTAAAAATAACCAATTTGGACCCACTGCAGTTTTGCACATTAAGAACACTTTTTGGGGTTTATTGTGATAAATTACAACGTAGGAAGAGTCAGAACGTCTCCCGTAAGTGGAAAATATATTTTAAAATTCTTTTAAATGGTCTGCAACATTGTGGAGCTAAATATTTTTGGCCAAGAGTTTTGAATGAAAGCTCCTACTTTTGAGATTTTTATCAATAGGTCTATTACTCTGGTTTCGATTCGCATTTTTTAAGCCGCAGTGACAAGATTGGTGAATAATAGACAGTGAAAAGGTTTTAGTCGAAGAGGGACCTATTCAAAACGTATCCCTACGCCCAGTACGCTACCGAAATCACTTTTTAGCAGTCTTTTAGATCCAGTGGAAGCTTGAAAGAGACTGAAAAACATTTTTCAGGTAGACATAAGCTTTTCGTTTACAAAGTGGAAGTTTCCGTACTGCCGAATGGTTTGGCTAATGGCTGTTCAGACTAATACCCATGCATCGTTGCTATGTTTCAGGACAGACGCGAGTTTACTTCTGAGGAGACTACCAAGCTGGGGACTGAAAGAGAAGAGCATATAGACGTAGGGGAGCAGTGCAGTGACTTCCCCGAAAAATGGAAAAGACTCGCCGAAAGGGGATATCAGGGTCATACGGAAATCATGAAGTTGGTTCAACCTTAGAGGAAACCGGCGAATGAGGATCTATCCGGGTCAGATGAGCACCGCAAGGCTAAAATGTCATCGGTCCGCATAATCTTGGAAACATTTTTTGGGGTATGCATAATTTTTGGAACGTAATGTGCAGAAAGTGGAGGTGAAGCGAGAAGAATTACGACATTTATTCACGTTTTTGCGTGGCAATAACAAATTTAAACGTTCGCCGGAACCGCCTTCGAGAGGACAATCTAGACCGCTATTGCGGTATACATACAGGTACTAGGAGATAGGCGGTTTCACTTTTCGTAAGCGCAGATCAACACAGCAGCGTTACCGAGAGCGCCGCCGTGCGCGCATGGAATTACAGTTTCGTTCCTTTGAGAAGCCCTCCTCGCAGCCGGATGCTAATATTTAGGTTTACTTTTCAGTATCGCAAATAAATATATCTATAAAGCTGAACGATCT
Source organism: Kappaphycus alvarezii (assembly GCA_002205965.3). NCBI lineage: Eukaryota > Rhodophyta > Florideophyceae > Gigartinales > Solieriaceae > Kappaphycus > Kappaphycus alvarezii. The sequence goes on along the minus strand of NADL03000033.1, from coordinate 295,907 downwards.
CGTGATTCTTTTTTTATCTATTACGAGTTGTTTTCACGGTGATTTATTTCAGATTTAAGTATTTTTGCTTATATTATATTTATTTCTGCGGCATTGCACTTTTTAATATAGCCTGTTATATTTTCCATATTACTGAATGTCTGAACTAATGTTTTAAGTTGTTGTACATACCTACTAACCCAGAATATGTCATTAAAACTATTTTAAATCACTCAGATACGGGAAATGCTGTGAGTTATATTTTCCGGTTCCAGACAGGGGGTAATGCCAACCATCTAATTTCCGAGGGATAAAAAAAGCCCCCTCTACTAGTGCATGCAAGCCCACCTAGTGCCAATAATTTATAAATAACCGTTATTACCAGAACAAAGTCCATTGGGAGATGAAAGACTAATTTTTTAGATGAAGTTTGTATTTAAGTAGAGTTTTTGATGGGCAATGCTCAGAATGTGTCAGGTCAATAGAAATTTTCGGAATAAGTTTTGGAACTAACTTTTATACCAAGCTGCTCTCATTTCTGTCAGTAAAACCTACTGAAAGATACAGGTAATGGCAGTATTTCTACTCACATTTTTCACAATCAGAAACCCTGTGGCTGATCTTACGGGTTTTTTGGCCACACACTTCCATTCTGTTATAATACCAGTAAAACACAGTAACGTGATCCTCTAATCAGGAATAGGCGAAAATTTACTAACTGAATTCGTTCCGAGCCAGCTCATTGTTGTCTCCTCACTGGATGTTCGAGATTACAATTCTTTACAAATAGTCAAACGATACTCATTTCCAAATGTTCTTTTACCTCTACAATGAGGTGTTAAATATTGTAATTCTAAAACTATTCTTGACGATCTTCCTCGTTACAGAGGAGCTGTGCAGTCTCCTAGGATCCTTCACTGGATGCTTTATACATATCTCATACGTTCTTTGAAATTGCTTTTCAAGTCATCCATTTACTAAATATCTCTATATAAAATCGATTTAAGCGTTTAGGTGGTGAGTCTAACCTTGATATGAAAAAATCTGAAAGAACTAATCTTTGATCAAAAAACAAATAATTTCATAGCAGATGCCTCAGTTGAATACTTGGGCCGTAGATGTGCATTTTAGATTGTATGGAGTCACAAACTGTTATAATTTGGGAATACCTGACATTCCAATACTTTCCTATTTAAATATCAGTCAAAAAGGTAATAATAACGTTGGTAACAGCTTTGATATTTTCTTTTTCTGCAATACAGCCTGGAAAATACTTGGACTGAGGAGCACTGTCATCTTTGAAGATGGACGTAGAGGGGTTCCTTATCTGGGCTGAAAATGAGGACAGACCGCAGGACTCCAAAATGATATGTGAATCTAGTGAATAAACAGGAAGTAACTTCTCCAAGTGTATAAATTAGTGCGTTTATAATACTTTTTGCATGTCTGGAATGATTTATTTATGGATTGATTTCTATGGTGAAGGTTTGCCCTTATTAACTTTTTGGTCTATTTCTTTCTCTTATTTTACGATGTAGTAGGATTGCTTCACTTATGAAGATTTCTTTCAGTCAAGAACATATATTTCCTAAAATTATTCCTACTTTGAAGCCATGTAGTTCTAAAAAGTCGTTAACTATTGCTGTTCATAATTCAATTTACGGGTATTTTTTATCTTCATCCTTTCTGAGCTACGAAATTTTCCCAAAAAACTGCCCTTTCTACGTCCTTATCGCTTTTTCTGGCCAAATTTAGGACGTATGAACGCTAATAAAACTATTTTCTTTTCTATTTTTTGCTTTCCACTTTGAAAAGTTTACTGTATTTCAGCACCAAAAATCACTTTTAATGTCGGTTCGCATGAATTTTGACGAATTTTCGGCTTGTGAGATCAAAGTTCGATTGATTTTTTCGAAGTTCTGCGAGTTTTATGGGCTTCAATTTATGCCCGGGGGCGATTGGAGATTTTAGTTGGAAGATTTTCTCTTAAACGAATCCTCACTCTGCCTGTAAGAAGATAGAAGACTCTTGTAAACAGGTATCCGTAATGGAGTACCCATGGTAGGAAGGACCGGCTAAACAGTGAAGACGAACCTTTTTTGATCTCATTATATAAAATAGTTTTTTTCTCAGTTCATTCTCAAACTCTGTAGTTATTTCTTCCTACTCAGGCAGTTATTGAAAATTTAGATAGTATTAAACAGTCTAAAGTTTCTTTTTACGTTTTTTACTATTTGGTGCTGCTAGTTTAAGGTCTCAATACCGTCCATAATTCTCATTCTGGCAGCCTTCATGCAGGTGGTACGTACTCCTGCGCTTGATTGGCCATATTTATTACATATTTTAAAATAAAAACCCGCGTAAAATGAATATATGAACTCTGTACACTTCTCTTGTTGCTGCTTGGCTAGTGAAGCTCTTTTCCAAACTCTTACAGTATCCTGTGTAAACTCTATACAAACGCCTAGTAGCGCACACAAAATGCCAGGGCTACTGCAGGCGATGCAGACAAGTGTCGCTGTCAGCTGTGCCATTCAGTTGATGGCACATAGTGGCAAGGCGCGACAGACTTTAGGCTGTCAAATCGGGTGACACATTTACAGTATCAACTGTATGCCGCGCCGCCGCTTTGAGAGTGCACTCTGCACTCTGCACTCGTCACCACCCAACCGCACTTGCAAATGAATTTCTAATTTGAATGTACCCCTTCGTTCTTCCTCCCTTATGTTCCACGTTCGGTACCCCCCCCAAGAACCAAATCTGATTCTCTATCTCGTCCTCTCCCACAAGTGACCCACCCGAACCGCTCCCCTCTACTGTAGAAGCATATAACTGCTCCTTCTCTTTCTTCCTCTCCTTCCTTGCCACCTCCTCAACCACCAGCGAGAACTCTCTGGCTCATTGCAGTTCAGCACCTGCTTGCTCAGTAACAGAAGACGTTCTCAATCTTTTCATCGCTCCTGCCATCTGCCCCCACTGTACCACCAGTTACACCTGTCCCTCCTGCCCGAAAACTTGAATCTTGTAGTGCATAATGTCTACGTCTCAAAATTGCGACGACTCCGCTTCCGATGGGGATATGATGATGGATCCAGGCATTAAGAAGGGTTATTTGTTTTTGTGCGGAATTCATATGCACACTTTGTCAAGCTGTTCGAAGAGGTTCGATATAAGAGTTCTTTCACCGAGTATTAAAACGTCACAGGCCGCTTTGTGTTTCAGGTTTATGTGGAACAGTATGATACTTCGCAATGTATCCCTTGAAGACTTATTCCGAGTCGATGAGGAGTAGGGTTTGGATGAATTCTGTAAGGATTATGTTACACGCCATTCTCACACAGAGACTTCTACCGTTGGGTATGTTTTACAACACGCTCGAATCAGAAACAGGGCAAATGTGCCGTCTGAGCTCCATTCTTCGTTGGATTTAAATTTGTGGAAGAAGAACCCCAGGACTAAGAAAGCGATATTTTCTTATGTGACGCCGACTAAATCAAGACCCGCGCAGAATGGTGCATCGGATGGAGACGTCGAGCCAATCAAAAAAAACCGAAATGTGATAAAAGTTCAGGAACAAACGATAAAGTCAAGGCCGGCAATAAGGTCAATGATGTAAACGAAAAGGCATCTCAAGAGGGATCGAAGCGGACCTCGATGTTTTCTATCTCAGGGATTTCGCGCCTATTTTTTACTTGAACTTCAATGGAGAATGTAGAGCAGTCTTTCTTGGTTCTCTCCAAGGATTAACGAGGAGGCAGCAAGACCGTGGTGAAAAGCGAAATGACTTTTGGGGAAAGGTCATTGCTCTATCGTTTAATGAGAGTATGGACATAATTAATGTAGATTTCGATAGTATTGATGCAAGCATTGATCCTACCAGATTCCCGCCGGTTTTGAGAAGTGATGTGGAGCTCAAGAGGCACTTTAGTGATTTCCGTTCTTCATTCCAAAAGCCGTTTGCGGATTATAACAAATCTGGCTAAATATAAAGTGGCGGGAATTTCTCGGGAACAGTCACGGGACAGATCTGGTATGCAAAACGGGGAAGTAGTTGATCGTTGGACAACTGTTTTGCCTCGGCGAGGACAGAGAGAGGTGGTATATGAAGTTTTTGAAGGGGCTTTCTAGACTGATGTGGGGAGAATAGACAAGAGTGCGTCGCGGTAGTAAAGGTTACAAAGGGGGGATTGATGGATTTGAAATACTGCCTGACTCAGGCTCAAAGCAAGGAAGGATAACTAGCTCAGGTGATTTAAATTAGCAGATGGTGTCAGAGTATTCTAAGCCTGCGAAGGCTATTCAGAGCACATCGCATGTTATATCAAGCCTGGTACAACGTGATTTGTCGAGAGTCGATCAATCAAACGAGGTGCTGCGGTTGATTAAGAATTACAAGGATTTTCAGGGTTCTTTGGATAAAGAGGATAATCCTCTGTTAAGGAAATTCTACAATTCCGAAATGGATCGGATTGAGAGGTATTTGAGGGACATTGATATGGGAAATGACGTTGACGCAGAGAAGAGAGAGCATGCTGAGAACAGTGGAAACCTGGACGGGAATGAAAAGGATTAGAGTGCTATTTTTAAATGAGAGTAGAGTAGGTTTCGCTATCCTCTACTTTGATTATACTTTTTTAGACATTTTAATGTCTAAACACTTTTTGATGTCTATAACGTCAATTAATGTCTATGGTGTCTATAGTGTCTATAATGTCTATAATGTCTATTACTGCTGTCAGGGTTTGAAGATGGATAAGGGGGAAAGAGTAATGGAGAGGGAGAGGAGGCTGTCGATGCTGATGCCAAATCGTCGCAGAATGTTAAGAGGAGGGAAGATAGGGAGGGAGAGGTTCAACTGATATTTTGGTGAGAATGCAGTGGATGATAAATATGTTTCAAGCGATCCAGACGCTTCAAGCACAGGCAGGGTGGGGCTAGGGGTGTAGGAGAACAAGTTTATCCGCTTGCAATGATGGCTATGGTTATGGATCAAGTATGGAAGGTGATATCCCGTGTTCCATGGGCAAAAACGCCAAAAAAGTTTTATTTTTTGTGTACTGCAGGAGCGTATCGATACGATCCGGGTCTCAGAGAGCATCCGCGGCAAAACTCGAGATTGCATGACCGGCATTCGTGGTGACCAAGGCGCTGATGGAGAGGAATATTTCTAAAAGGCGCAAAAAAGTAGGCCTTCTGTCTGCGTACTTCCTTTGCATGGCATGACATGCAATCTATGTAAACCCTTTTCCAAGGGCACCCAAGTGGAAACAGCGGAAGTATATCGAAAGAGATAAGGAAACCTTCTGGGTTATAACTCGACACATGAGTGATGAGGTTTTCTGAATAAACTTCCGCATGACAAGAGCGATGTTCCGCGATCTCCCGGACACCGTGCGAGGCGACATATCGAAATATAGCGCAACCGAAAAAGAGAAAGAACTGCAAATGCATGTATCAAGCAAAGCAGTGCAAGCAGAGATAAAACTCGCAGTTTTTATTCGCCTGCTTGCTGGTTGCAGTGCACAACATATTGCCCTCGCGTATCGAGTCGCTGAACCGACAGTTACAACATTTTCGATTCGCTTTTGAAGCAGTGTGCCAGCGTCTTCCGCTCAGACGGCTCCCAAACGACGACTCCGAGCTTTCCGATCTTGCCGCAGAGTTCTCTGAATCCCACTTTTATTCAAATCCGCTCCAGGGTTGTGTTGCGGCTGTTGATGGGGTTCAAGGAGTAATTCAGAAGCCAGAAGTACAGTGCAATCCTGTAACTTACTACTCCCGAAAAGGATATTACTCGATTTCCGTTCAAGCAATTGTCGATTCGACGTACCGATTCATTTCGTGCTCGGTAATTTGCGCTGTTTCGACTCATGATAACACGTCCTTTGAATTGTCGTTTTTTAATGGCATTCTCGAACGTGGGCAACTGCCAAAAGGGTTTTGGATTGCGGCAGACGAAGCCGACAGCCCGAAGCCTTACCTGGTCAAGCCATTTGCTAGGGCATTCGCAAACCCTTACCCAGATGCATTTAATTCTTTCCAATCATCACTGCGAATCCACGTGGAGCAGTCGTTTTGGATGTTAAAGAAAAAGTGGGGGATTTTCGAGAAGCCTATCAAGTTCGAACTCGTACGCAGCTCGTTGATCACACCTGCCGCGATGAAGCTCCACAATTTGTGTTTGGAGAACAGACTAGGTATTGAAAAAAGAAAGCGCAGTACCGAGGAATGGGAGTGTGCGTGTGGCCGACTGAAAAGATTGTTGCAGTTCGCTCGGGTTGAGGTTGACGTAGACGCTTGGATGGATGTCGACTCGGAGAAGATGGGACCGAGTGCGTGGAGAGCGGAGCAAAAATACGAGGTTCGGAGAAAGCTCGTCGTGTTAGTTCGTCGTGCTGGTCGAAAGAGGCCACCAGAGCATGCGAATGTTGACATGCCACGCGATTGAATGCGGTGGGGGACGGGGAGATGGGAGGTTTTTGGTGTGTTAACGTGTTTGAGACAGCATTTGTGAGGGAGCAGTTAAAAACTCAACGCAGACCACATCTTCTTTACACCGAAGTTATTTCGGGTTTACTCTGCAGAGTTCATAAACAGGATCTCATTGAAAGCCTAGTCGAGATATGTGATGTGTTTGGTTGTCGGACTTGTGGATCAGCATCCCATCCACATCCCCAACCCACGCCCCCCAGCCCCCTCCAAACCCCCAATGCACTCCCCGCCCATCCCCTTCAACACCCCTCTCAACCGCCCACTCCCACCCCACCCGCTCCCCACAGGTCCGCACAACCTCCTAATTTCCCTCGCCGACAGGGTGTTCAAATACCCGTCGCTTATCCGACAAAACCCACCCGCATCCCATCCACATTCCCACCCCACCCCCGCACCACCACATTCCCCCCCCGCCCCTCTGCAGTTCCAAATACACCTCTTCTCCTTATCGACGTGCCGCCTCCGCCTCTGCTGTTTTACAAGACGCGCCCCCCGTCAACTCTTGAAAATGCGCCCTCCCCTCCGCCTGCTCAAGAGTTCGCCCCTCCCTCCGCTGTTTTGCAAGATCCCCCCAGCCTTTCTGCTGTTGGAAATGCCCCCCCTCCTTCTCTCGATCAACATTCCGCCGCCCCCCGCTGTTGTCCAAGACCTCCAACGCCTGTCTGCTCATGTAAATGACCCCCCGCTCCTCCCGCTCAAGAAGCCGACCCCCCCTCCGCAGTTGTCCACGACCCCTCGCTGGCCTTCTCCTGGAAATGCCCTCGCCCTCCTCCTGCTCAAGAGGCTGTTCCTCGTAGCGGTGTTCTGCCCAACCTCCCGCGCCGCTCTCCAGTTGCAAATGTCCGCCGCCTCCTCCTATCGAAGAGGTAGACCCCCCCCTCCGCTAATGTCCAGGACCCCCTGTTCCCCTCTGCAGATGCAGATGCCCCCCCTTCTCTTGATTGACATGCCGCCCCCGCCTCTGCTGTTGTCCAAGACCCCCCAGCCCCTATGCAGATCCAAGTACACCCTCCTCTTCTCCTGATCGATATGCCACCCCCGTCTCTGCTGTTTTGCAAGATGTCCCCTCCCCTTCAGCTCTTGGAAATAACCCCCCGCCCCTCCTGCCCAACATGCACCCCCTCCTCCGCTGTTTTCCAAGGCCTCCCCTGCCAGTATGCTCTTGGAAATGCTCCCCCCTCCTCCTGGGTAAGATTCCGCCCCCCCCGCCAGTCCGCCCTGGGAAATGCCTTCCCGTCCACCTCGGGAATAGGCCCCCACCTCTCCCTCCCCCCTCCTTGCCGCACTCCCAACCGAAACAACCTCTTCCCCCCAAACGTGCCAGCCGCACTAGTAGCCCCCCAACGTCCATTCAACCCCCTCCCACCAAATAGATCCCCCCACTCTTCCCTATCCAACGAAGCACACCAAAACGGAAGGTTCACAGAAGCAGGTCCAGAGTTTGCGGAGGTAATATATCATTACTCTATAGGAAGGTATTGAACGGTAGCTATCTGAGACTTCTCGCAAACGTATCTGAACATTGTCCGTCCGATTAACGTATTTCTCAAGAACAACCAAGATGTGCAACTGAGAGGTTACGCCTTACCCCTGGTATGGAATATCGACTGATCCCCCATCCCCTATGGGAACCTTACATTTCTCTGCTCAGGAACACAAGCTCAGCTGAAGACCAAGATCCTCCCGAGACCGTCATAATGATACGGGCAGGACCATCAAGTGATCGGGCGGATCATCGAAGAAGGAAAGGCGTCGGGAGCAGCGAGGAAGATCACCAAGAGGATCACCTCAAACAAAGCCTAGTCTCCCAGGGGGAAACTGTGCATCCTTAATTATTGAACGGCTACCAATTCGACGCTGGCTTCGCGAAATGACAGAGGACTCTCGACAAGCAGAAGTAATTTCCTTTTTTTGACATTAGTATTTGCATGTGCTTCCAAACCATTCACGGGGCGCATCTTACTCTCAATGACTCAGTCCTTATGATGCGAGTTTTTTTCTCCTTCAGATACCCGTTTCTGGACCCGTTGCCAAGAAGTTCGCATACTACATCTACTACCTTACATTTGGAAGGTTTGGAGAAGTGAAACAAGAGGATCTCATTCGAGAACACTATGAAACCATACGCAGGATCTACGGAACTCTTTACCAAAGAGATGAGCCGGTCATCGCACTGTACACACTCTCTCACCATATCGGAAATAAGTTATGACCATATCCTTTCAGTCAACCGTAGAGTCTCCCCGATTAATGGATAGAACTACCAGAAGAAAAGCAGGATCAATGAAGACGATCGTCTTCAGCGGAAGGGCTTGATGTGTGCAAAATACGGACACGAAAAGAAAATCTAGAAGAGGACCAAATTTGGATACAGTATCGGAATTGGGAAGATATTTTTACAGTTTCTGAATTTGCAAGATATTTTTTGATTTGGATGAGTGGGGCAAAACCATGGGTTGATTTTTGATTTTAAGACACGGTGTCACTAATAGATGACATTACTGTATACGTCCAAGGTCGTCATACTTTTCGAAGACATCGCAGTATTTAAAGTTCGAAATCGACGTCGTTGAGGCAACCCCCCCCGCCATCAACTACCCCACCGTCTAATCCCGTCTTTTGGCCCTTAACATGACCAACCTCCGCCCTTCCATCACCATCACCAAGTCATCCCGATGCCGTCGCCCACTCAACGCTTTGGCCCTGATGGCAAATGGTCCAACTGACTACGATGATTACTGTAGAAGGTTGGACCGGGAACGCGTTCGGTAGTGGGTCCGCCGTAACTGCTCCGAGTAGGTAGAAGAGGCAGAAGAGGAGGAAAAGGGAGTACAGGAAGAAGAGGAGGAAAAGGAGGATGAAGAGGAGGACTGGGTGGAACCGTGAAAACCACTAGTATAACGGTGGGGGAGCTCGCATGGAGAACGGAGGGGAGACTGAGAGAGTAATGTGATCTCTGACTCTCTTGTGGAAGATGAAAAGAGGAGTGAAGAGAAGGATGAGGGGGAGGGAGACATTGAAAGTGCTGGATTATTGGGGAGAGGGCCAGAAAATATGAACCAGGTGGTCCCGACTGTAACAATGTCCCTGTTACACCACTGTGTAATAGAGACTTGTTCACTGTCGCTATTCCAGTTCTCTATTACACAGTGGTGTAGGGAAACTGTATCGTCTTGAATGATTTTAGAAATTTGATTTTCCTCCAATTTTTTATTTGACGTGGAGCCCCACGTCATCGTTTTTATTTACGTAGTTATATTCTAGGTAGTACACTTCTATAGTTACACCTCTACTTTCTAGTAAGTTCTACTGAGCTAAGAGAGTACAGAATTTCTAGAGTAGAGTTACCGTACTGTCTATAAAAGGGGGGGCTCATCTGGATTCTTGTGGGAATCCAGGTACACTCCATACACCCTTTGCCCCCAACTTTCTGAAACCCATTACCATCGCCTCTACAGTTTCTTTAGCAGCGCCCCGGCTGCCTCCCTCTCTGTTTCACTGGTAGCATCGCTTTCGCCGGTTCCGCTGCTTTTTCGCTTTTCTTGCTCTAGTTCGAGGTTTTTTACACGTGTATTTTTTGGGTTGTTGTTTTTGGAAAATTTTGCTGACAGGTTTACTGTAAGCAATATCATATACTGTACTTGTGGGCTGGAGTGCCAAGTACAGGAGAGTATCTGTGGCTGGAGTGCCAGGTACTGTAAACCCATTGTTCTACGCAGGCCGCGGTTACTAATTGGAGAACTAGGTAACCGGGAACTTGGGGGTGCAGCTAGTCTGCGTTCTCTAGGTTATTCTGTTCAGGTAGCGTGCAGGCCTCACGAAGCTGCGTGATCCTTTTCAGAATACTTAGACTGGACAGTTAGGCTTAACTAAGTTGCCTTAGTAAAGCCGTACTTCTGACCAAGTCCCCATTTGAGGGTCCCCTCACAGTATTCCTATACAATCCTATTGCACTCGTTGGCTGTTAGCTAGGTGCACCGACTGGGTCACGGGTTCAGGTAACGCTTCATAGGGTTGACTTGGACTGGACTTGGACTAAGGGTACGTGCTCAGAAAGGGTATTCTTTGGTTATTCGCTAGCTTAGAGTCGGCTTGAGAGGCTTTCCTATAGGGTAAGGACACCGATCGCGGTCTACATAGTGGACTGGTGGGGATATCCCGAACGGATTGCTGAGTCACATCGGAGTGTAGGTGTGATTAAAGCTGCTGGTGAGTCACTCTCTTCGCGGGTAGGGAGCCAACCCGTCGTCCAGGGACGAATCCCTTGCAGATTTCAACTTCAAGTGCTTGTATTCAAGTTTAGGTGTTATTGTAAGGCTTTAAGTGAGAGGTTTGTTGAACATGTCTTTCTTCAAACCAAATAAGCCTGTGTTGTTCGATGGGACTCGAGATGCGTTAACGGTTCGGTCATGGTTGCATTCAGTCGAAAATACCTGAGACTTATTCAGGTGGGCCATGAAGAAGTCATCAGTGCCCAGAATGCTATCGACTTTGCTTCGACATTCATGACCGGAACTGCCGCAAACTGGTGGTATACAGTTGTGTCCGAGAATGCTGTTCCTCCTACATGGGAAGCTTTCAAACTCCTGGTTGAGGCAGAGTTTGTCCCCCAGGACAGTGTCATTCGAGCTCGCGACAAACTTACCAAGATCCGCCAGAAAACGAGTGTGGCTGCGTACCTCTCAGAGTTCAGGAATTTGGTTATCAATATTCCCGGTATCAGTGAGTCGGAAAAATTGGCGCGGTTCTGTGAAGGTCTCAAACCCCACATTCTGTTGGAGGTTCGTAAAGGAAACCCATCCAAGTTTGAAGCTGCGACTACCATTGCTCTCAACGTTGACGGAGCATTTTATGGTGCAGGTTTCTTCACTGGCAGAGGTTCATTTCACGCCAATCGAAATGCCTCAGGTCCTATGCCGATGGAGATCGGAAACCTTGAACGTAAAAACGATGGGCAGCGTCAGAAAGACTTGATGGAGAACCGATGCTTTACGTGCCATAAGGTGGGATGTAGACCTTGGAAACACAGAAAAGGAAACGGGAATAAAGGTAACAGGGGTGGTACTCGCATAGCGGCGAACAATACACAGGCAGGACACAGTAATGATTTGAATGGCTTTGACTCGGAAACTAGTTGGTCCACCAGACTTGGTGAACACTCAGGTGAGACCAGTAGTGAGTGTGAAAAGATGTCCCAATGAGCAGAGTGAAACTGTTGTGGACATCACCGGAGCTAAATTCTCAGAGGACAGGGAAAAGTCGAGAATCTCCGAAGCCGAGTCTAATGGAATCACGTCTAGTCATGATGACAGCATCCCCACTGATGGACCTATACCAGTGGAGCCTTTGTTAGTACTTGAAGGTAGACTGAATGGAATAGCAGTCAAAGTACTAAAGGACGATGGATGCAATACAAACGTGGTTTCAGCCGAGTTCCTGAAGCGAAATAGGAACTTTTTGAGATTCGGCGTGAACGAGTCATTGTTTGCCATTCACAGAAGGGAGTTACTGAGGAAGTATCTGAGATCATTTCCAACGGAACATTAAGTTAGGCGAACATACATATACTTCTAGTTGGGCTGTGTCCCAAACCAGGTATGATGTTCTGTTGGGAATGCCGTGGCATGTTGCCCACAATCCACGTGTCGACTATCGGAAACGAATTGTGATGGTGAAAGATGCTTCCATTCCAGTGATTGATTCCGATGAAGAAAACCGTATTGATGTGTCCAATTTGGGATTGAAGAAATTTAGACGAATGCTGAGGCATGGGGGTGACTTCGAAGTATTTCAGTTACTTGAAGTTCACAGTATGACAGGAGTGACAGATTCAAAGTTTGATGGAAGACTGAGCAGATTACTGGATAATTTCAAAGAGGTCTTTCAGGATGAATTGCCAAGAGGGCTTCCTCCGATTCGATCAGTTGATCATGAGATCAAAGTGGAGGAAGGAGCAAAGGCACCTCATCGACCTTTATTCCAGTTGTCCATCCGAACTTAGGGCAGCAAAAGAGTACGTCGAGTCTCTTCTGAGGAAAGGGAAGATCAGGTCCAGTAAATCACCATATGGAGCACCACTTTTCTTTGTGAAAGAAAAGGATGGAAAACTTAGAGGTGTTGTCGATTATCGCGCTTTGAATCGCATCACCAAAAAGAATAATGCTCCACTCCCTCGTTCTGATGAAATGTTCGATCGACTTGGAGATGCGAGATTTTTCTCCAAGCTTGATCTGAAAACCGGATTCCATCAGATAAGGGTGAAACCGGAGGACATCGAAAAGACTGCGTTCAATACAAAGTATGGGCAATTTGAATATCTTGTTATGCCAATGGGACTTTGCAACGCTCCTGCTACGTTCCAAACTTTGATGAACCAGATCTTCTATGATTGCATCGATGTCTTCTTGGTTGTCTATATGGATGATCTTCTTATATTCAGTAAGAATGAGGACGAACATTACGAACATCTGGAAATTGTATTAAAGAGACTTAAGGACCACAAGCTGTACATCTCTCCGAAGAAATGCTCTTTCTTTCAGACTGAGCTGGAGTTTTTGGGTTTAATAGTCGGGAAGACGGCATTCGTGTCAATCCTGAGAAGGTCGAAGTCCTACAAACTTGGCCGAAACCTGAATCTCTAACGGAGTTGAGAAGTTTCTTAGGTCTAATACAGTTTTTCCGTAGGTTCATTCAGAAGTTCTCGGCAATTGCTGCACCTCTCACAGATCTGACAAAGAAAGGTCGAGGTATTGGGAAATGGGACCAACAGTGTGAAAGCTTTTCAGAAGCTAAAGGAAGCGATGACGTTGGCTCCAATTTTAGTCGCTCCTAATTGGAAAAAGCCATTTCGTGGTCATGTAGATGCTTCACAGCTTGCTGTCGGTGGAACTCTAACACAGTTGGATGAGAATGGAAGGGATCGTGTAATTTCTTTCTATTCAAAGAAACTTTCACCAGCTGAGTCGGACTACACTGCAAATGACAGAGAGCTTCTGGCTTTGATTAATTTTCTGGGAAGATTCAGGTGCTATCTTGAAGGTTCTGAATTTGAGATTTTCACAGACAACCAAGTGCTTAAGAGCTTCTTCACAAAACCGAAACTGAGTCGGAAAGAAGCACGTTGGTTGGAAACTCTCGGTAACTTCGGAATCTTTCCCATCACACTGAAGCCTGGAAGAATTCACGTCTTGGGAGACGCATTATCCAGAGCTCCGCACGTGACTAGAGGAGACCGTGACATCTCAGTGAATGACGTTGAAGTTCCCTACCTTGACGTTGATCAGATCATTCCTCGGTATGATGACGACCAGTTCTTTGGTCCAGTGGTAAAAGCCATGGAAGGAGAGTGGCCAGAGGATATGGTTAGAAGCAGAAACTGAAAGAATTCTGCCATGTTCCGAAAAGATGTTTCGAGGCTGTTTTACAATGGAAAGTTGTGCGTACCAAGAAGGTCAGTTTCGGATATTTTGCAAATTGCTCACGACTCGAAAGTTGGTGGACATTTTAAATTTGCGAAGACACTGTCCAGATTGGATAACTTCCATTGGAAACATAAGAGCCTGGATGTTCGAAAGTATTGTAAAGTATGTCTCACGTGTCAGCAGTATAAGGACTCTAATCAAAAAAGTTGACTGATCCAATGTCACTGGAATTGCCTGACCGCAGATGGGGTCATTAGCTACAGATTTCATTGTGAGGCTACCCTGACGAGGAGCGGTCATGATGCGATCACGACTTGGGTTGATCGACTTACTCGTCGAGTCCATTTTCTTAAATCTAAAACATCAGATACTGCTGAGGACACGGCTCGAGACTTCTTCGCGAACATATTCAAGAACCACGGGTTGCCGATGATGTGACCTCAGATAGGGACAGCAAGTTCATTTCAAAGTTTTGGAAGACACTGATGAATCTTTGTGGGGTGAAATTAAGAATGTCAACAAGTAGACACCCACAACAGATGGCGCTTCTGAGATTATGAATAGGATGATCGAGAACTATCTCCGTTGCTATTGCTCGTATCATCAGGATGACTGGGATGAACTGCTTCCTTCTGCAGAATTTGCATACAACTCGGCTGTGAGCGATGATCTGGGTATGTCACCATTTGAGCTGGACTTGGGATGGACACCTAAATCGCCATTGGACTTCTTGGCTAGCAGCAGCATACCTCTTCAAAGTTTGGACGACTTTCGTGCCAAGCTCAAGGTTTCTCTTGAGGATGCGCAATTTGCCTACAAAGTGGCAAAAGCTCGGCAAGCTGCATATGCTTCAAGGCGATACAAGGTTCCAGATTACAAAGACGTTTCAAAGCTTGGATCAATCGTCGTTGTTTACGGATGTTTATTCTAGGTCCCAGGATTCTAAAAAGCTTGGTGCGCGTAGATATGGGCCATTCGTGGTTAAGGAGCTAATTGGTAAGAATGCTGTTCGACTGGATCTCCCTGCTCATTTTAAAATCCATCCAGTCATTCATATCATTCACACCACACCACATTTGGAGCAGCCCGATGACATTGCTTTACCCATTCCTCCTGCACCTGCACCGCTTGAGCTGCATGATGGACCAGAACAGGAAGTTGGGGTTATCTTGGATCACAAAAAGGTTGGACGCGGTTTCAAGTTCTTGGTTTTGATGCGTGGTGTGCCACGTCATGAGGCGGAGTGGCAACCAACAAAGGACTTTGTTGATGTTACGGAAGATGGATCTGCTGTAGTAACGGAAGCTTTCCAAGAGTATATTCGGAAACATAATATACTCCCGCAGTATCATTGACGAGGACGTCAATAGTCCGCGGGAGGGAATAGTGTAACAATGTCTCTGTTACACCACTGTGTAATAGAGACTTGTTCACTGTCGCTATTCCAGTTCTCTATTACACAGTGGTGAAATAGAGACTTGTTCACTGTCGCTATTCCAGTTCTCTATTACACAGTGGTGTAGGGAAACTGTATCGTCTTGAATGATTTTAGAAATTTGATTTTCCTCCAATTTTTTATTTGACGTGGAGCCCCACGTCATCGTTTTTATTTACGTAGTTATATTCTAGGTAGTACACTTCTATAGTTACACCTCTACTTTCTAGTAAGTTCTACTGAGCTAAGAGAGTACAGAATTTCTAGAGTAGAGTTACCGTACTGTCTATAAAAGGGGGGGCTCATCTGGATTCTTGTGGGAATCCAGGTACACTCCATACACCCTTTGCCCCCAACTTTCTGAAACCCATTACCATCACCTCTACAGTTTCTTTAGCAGCGCCCAGGCTGCCTCCTTCTCTATTTCACCGACTTTGGAACCGGATGGGGGCGTCCTCATGTGTCTAGATATTTCGCAGGAGGCAATGCATAATTCTAAGCCGTTCGCGGATATTTGTATGGACTGCCTGGGTGGGATGGATATTTTGGGGGAATTGTTTGGCTCTGATATAGAGGACTAAGATATTTAGGAAAGAATCTAAATATTTATCCTGATATTATCCGCTGTTAGTCTTGGGATAGTTGGTTCTGAGTATCTCTTCTCTCGACGATTTACCCCTATCATTCCCTCTAAATAAAATGTGATCACAGGGTCCACAGTTTTAAGGTCACCCCAAACTATTATCTCACCCTCTCCTGCCTGACGCTATAAAAAGGCGCTTTTGTTTGTCGCAGTGATGCGAGTAGGTCGCTCCTCCGCCTGGACAGTCAATACTGAATTTTTACTCATTGCTGCAGATGTCCGGTTGCATTTTTATTCGGCTTTTTGAGCAGCCCACTTGATCCGAGCAGTTTTGTGTTGTTGAGTCAAATAAATGCTCCATTTGGAGGTAGTAAACGATAAACGTTTGTTGTATTTGAGGACTTAGAGGACTGTAGAGTTCGAGACGGTAAACCTAAGGTCCCTCACCAATTTGTCCAGTCACTTTTGAGGTGCGTTTGCATTGAGCTTTTGGAAGGCTCTTGTGGGCTTCTTTTGTCCCATACTGATCTGGATTTTATAAAAAGGAAATCAAATCTTTTACGGCCTCTTAATCTTGTTTGCAGTGCCGCTGCGTGATAACTTTTCTTTGGAGAAGGGCCTAATTGCGCATTTTTGTTCTGCAGTGTGAGACTTCGATGGTGGCTTTTTATTTGTAGTTTCCAAGCGGTTCGCTTTGCCTTTACAGGAAAGGATCACACGCTACAGATGCGAAATTATAGACTTGGTGCTGTGCACGGGGGAAGAGGTACAGTGAACTGACTCTATACTTTTAATGCTTCAAAAACAGTTGTTAAATTGACGGGTGCTTGTTTCGAAGGATAGATCCTCGGAAATTGTGGATAAGCAGTTATAAATCCCCTATGTTAGCAGTAGAATCCCGTAATCCCTTTATACTCGCCGATTCGGATACTGTAGCTTCCATTGCTTACTATACAGTATCCTCGCAGGCTCTGCTTCTGTTACTGTACCTCCCTCTAGAATAGGGATCAAGTATCCCCAACGTAACTCTCTCAAAACTGCTGTAACAGTTTGAAAGTTCCAAGCATAAGGCTCTGGAAGGATATATATGCTACAAGCCTGAAATGCAGTGAAGAAATGGTAAATGGGGGGTTAATTTACTGTGGTAGATATGTGGGTTGGTACCCAGTAAATTTGTACCGGAGCGTAGATATCGTATCATTGTCAAGCCAATTGTGAAACCGTACAATGCGTCGAAAACTGTAGATGGCACTCCAATCTACCAGAAGGTGGAAGGGAGGCCAGTAAAGAAATGACTAGAAAGTCAACCAGTTTCATTGAATTATCTCGTGCCAGAACACAGCGTTTTGCCTACAGAAACCACTCCATATTCCAATGAAACCACCCCACAGTTTCCTCCTTTCTAGTAGGGAAATCAGATTGCTCACAAACCACACACGGGTACCGCTGATACCCGTTTCATCTGCCCTTAGTTAATGGTACCCGAGTTTTGAGTGATTCCATAATCATGACGCGCACTTTATCTAATGATGGGTTCCAGCCAATCCATACATCTACTAATCTCAATACACCCCCTTTTTTCCCCTATGACTAATTGTTACTGTACATGCTGTACAACGTAAAGTACAGTACAGTACTGTACAGTAAAATATTTCTTCATCTGATTCAGCTTGAATCATTCAAGCCTGATTCCCAACAAGCAGCCGATTACTGAATCCTCCTCACTGATCAATTCGCCTCATCTGCTCCGCACACCTTACGATACGATACTATACACGTCCGCCTTCGCGAAACCCCTCCCTCCTGCCCCCAACAACGCTCCCTCCAAAATGGCCAATGAGACCCAAAGCGACCAAACCATGTGGGAGGAAATGTGGCAGCGCGGCATAAAGCCGGGCGATTACTTCGACGCACACACAGCGCTCCCCGAGCTACAAAGCCAACTCAATTCCAGTCTTCTCCCCCTCGGCGGGCGAGTGCTCATCCCCGGTTGCGGCCGCGGTTATGACGTAGAAGCCTTTTGTCGCACCGGCCATTACGATCAAGTGGTAGGTCTGGATATTTCGGACACGGCCGTTGTGGCGGCAAGCGAGTACCTGCGGGGCACGGGTGTGAAGGGGTATGATGTTGTGGCGGGGGATTTTTTTGCGGATGGCGTGCAGGGGCGGTTTCGGGTGGTGTATGATTACACTTTTTTCTGTGCTATTCCGTTGGAGTGGCGGGAGAGGTGGGGGAGGAGGATGAAGGAGTTGGTTGAGGTGGGGGGAGTGCTGATTACGGTTATGTTTCCGTATAATGATGATGAGGATGCCATGAAGAGTGGGCCCCCATTTCGTGTCAATTTGAGGCATTACAAGAACTTGCTGGAAGGGGACGGCGGATTTGTTGTCAAGGAGGGGCCGAAGCCCCTTAATGTGTCTGCTGCACATGAAGGAAGGGAAGGTAACACTTGGTGGTGTGTTTGGCAGCGCGTATGAGCAGGAATGCTAGATTTTCATGCACTTTGGCCAGTACCGAATCACAAGACAAGTCTTTCGTGAGCAAGGTGAATTGCAGTTTTGCAAAGACCCAGCGTGTCTTCGTTCCGCACCCTCTACGGCATTCGAACTTGTTCTAACTGTATGATCAGATTCAGTGTGGAAAAGGAAGTCTGACATGATCCACTTTCCACGGGAACACGTCTTCAGCCGCAGTAAAGCACCCCACATACAACTCCAAAATGATTCCTTCTTCCCTACCTGCTAAACCTCATTTTTCGCTACCCAGTTCATCTTCTAGACTCCTGTTATATTCTGGACATCTTTATCCGCCTGGTTCCATTCGAGAGGGCGACCACCTGCAGTACGCCCACCACTTGGGTGCATTTCAAATCGATCACCTCCCGGCATCGAGTTAGTTTGGGTATATCTCAAAACGTGCCTGTTGCGGGGCTTGGCGCTGCAACCTTTGCAGTTTGGTAATTGATGTCGTCATAATGGCATTGGTATAGTTTGAGGGAATATCCTGTGTCACGTCACATGTCTAATGAGTTGATGGCGACTTGTACCCGTCAATGGCACAAACGCACGGAGGCATGCAATAGATGCGTGTTTGGCCATGTGTCGGGGCCCAAGTGTATTACCACTACCCTGTCGCGTTGAGACAGTATCCGCGAATCCACCACCACCATCGTCATCTATTCCATGAGGTTAACCAGCCTCTGAAAAGCCACTCCGAGCGTTTTTCGACAGGCGAGCCCTCTGCAGTCCACAATGCACCCATTGTCCCAATCATATTGCACGTAAATCCCCAAGCCCATCCCAAAGTCTCCCTTCCTCTGTTGGCGGCCAACACGACCCATATTCACGCCCCTTGCTTCAACTACAATATTCGGTGTGCCCCGTAGGAACGATTATGATCACAACTTGAAATACGATGCCGGAGTATCGACGCAGTGACAATTGAAACTCAAACACCACCATAACCAGCTACGGAAACGAGGGGGAATGTGCCAGGCGCGATTCCATAAAAAGGTTAGCTGAGATGACCGAGAGCCATATTTGTGTAGTCCTCCTCCTTCCTTTTCACGTCTCTGTATGCCCCCATGCCTTGCACGGCAAGCCTCGGGTTTGCCAGCAATGTCTGACGTTTGCCGGTGCAGGCACAATGGATCTGGCGCAGTTGAATCTCCAATGACGAAATGCGCTATGCAGGACCAAGGCGAATCGCGGTCAGCCGAATGGGACGCGGTCGTACTCTCGCTCTCCCTGCTTTCCGACGCGCTTGAGATAAAAAGCTCCCGGAAAAAGACGATCCAGGTCGCCAGTGGTGTGGTAATCGAACCGACAATAATTGCGTTCCCTCTCCTTCAAAGTGGCATCGTATTCCTGCGGAGACATAATGACTCGCGCTCGCAGAGTTTCACGCAAGGACAGCTTCTCAAAGATGGAGTCGAGAGGAAAGACGACACGCAGGGCAAACATGGAGGCGGCAAACCCGGAACCAAAGGAATACAAGAGGATACGTTTGCCAACGAGTTGATTGCGCTGTTGATAGATCAAGGCGGCGAGGGAAGAATAAAGAGAAGCGGTGTAGCAGTTGCCAATTTCCACGGCGAGCCATGCCCCTGGGGCGACCTTTCGTTCATAAAGAGGGCGTGCGAGGGCGACGAAAGCTTTCTGAGCATCGCGATCACGATGGGCACTGTCTCGTTGCAGCCCACGAAATCGTTCGACCGACTCGAAGAAGGGGTCCTCCCCGACCGCGGTGGCAAGAAAATCGCTGTACAACAAGCGTGCAAAACTCTTTTGCACCATCTTATTAAACGGGGAATGAAACAAACAATAGTCGACATGGCGGACTGAAAATGACACACCGTCCTTCAATTTGGCACGCGCGCGAAAGCGATCATAGCACTGATCCATAGCGGAAACAAAGGTATCGACAGTGTGTTGTCCATTGACGGTGGGATACTCGACTGCGAGACGGGGTTTGAAGAAATCGTACGAGTGACCCATGCAGGTGGCACGCAATCCGATTTCAAAGCGAATAGGAGCATTGGGACCAAGAAGCATGGCGACAGCGGCGGCCCCGCCGGTAGGTCTAGCCGGGCCGCGGTCATAAACGGCAATATCCGAGGCGACGACAAGCGCATAGCGACCATCCCAGGCCGAACTCTCCGCCCAAGCCAGGGCATTGAACAAAGCGGCAGTACCTCCATAGCAAGCGTTTGTATTGTCCAGACCTTCGACCTCTGAATTGCCCGACTGTTCAAACAGACGCATGAGGGATGTTTTAATGGACTTTGACTTGTCGATGAGGGTCTCGGTGCCGACCTCGAGGCGGCCGATCTGGGCGTAGGATATGGCGGCGTGGGTGACGAGGTGATCGACGGCGGTGAGGGCAAGCGAGACGACGTCCTCGCGGTCGGTGACAAAGGACATGAAGCGCTGGCCGAGGCCGATGGTGTATTTGCCGGGGGAGGATTCGTCAAAGATTTCGAGATCTGCTTGTGAGACGGCGGTGCGTGGAATGTAGACGGACATGGCGATAATGCCGATGTCTGTGAGAGCGGGGCGGTTGACCATGGTGGAGACGATGAGTGGGGGGGAGGGTGGGGGGCAGAAGGTAAAATGGGATGAAGGCGGCTGCGGCTGGCTCATTTTGGGAAAGGACGAGATGATGGTATTTTGGGGGATATTTCCTGAAAGTATGACACGTATGGGGAAATGGTCCAACCTGAAGATATGATACATGGCTTACAGCGGAAGATGGGTGCTGACAGTAATACTGTAAGGGCTCTCCGTTACCCTTTACTCTTGTCGTGTAGTTTGGGCCATGGGCAATAGAGCAATGAGGCAATGGATGTTTTGGGCAGGGACGTAAAATCGCTTGTGATTGCCTCATGTGCGCCCATTCTTCCATCGCTTGCAACATCCGATCCGTTGCTGCCGCAGACCGCCCCCTCAAAAACTCATCATCTTCCCGCTCGTCCGCCCTTCCCCTCACACTTTCCTTCCTCCTTCCTCCTTCCTCCTTCTTCCCCCCACCCTCCCGCATCCGCACCATACTCTGCAATAAACAAACTAAACCATGTCGTCCAACCAACGCCTCACCGTCGTCCCCTCCCGAATGGCCCTCCAACAGGTCAAAGCAAAGCTCACCGGTGCCAAGAAAGGCCACTCCATGCTGAAAAAGAAGGCCGATGCACTGCTCGTCCGCTTCCGCTCCATCCTCTCCGACATCCTCGAGAAGAAGCAAGGTGCCGGCGACGAGTCGCGTGAGGCCATGCTCGCCCTCGCACTCGCCAAGTATGCATACGGCGACACCCTGCAGCACACCGTCATCGAGAATATCGACCAGGCCACACTCCGCGTCAAAATGTCCCCGGATAACGTCGCCGGCGTCACCATCCCGGTCTTTTCCAAGTATGGTGCCACGATCTCGGATGAAAATAAGGATGCTATCACAAAGGGCGTCATTAGTCTCGCCGGTCTCTCCAAGGGTGGCCAGCAGATTCAGGATGCCCGCAAGACTTTTGCAGATACCCTCGACCTGCTTGTCAAGCTGGCTAGTCTGCAGACCAGCTTTATCATTCTGGATGAGGCCATCAAGCTTACCAACCGTCGTGTCAACGCTTTGGAGAATGTCGTCAAGCCGCGTCTTGAGAATACAATCTCGTATGTCATCTCGGAACTGGATGAAATGGAGAGGGAGGAGTTTTTCAGACTCAAGCTCATTCAGAACAAGAAGGAGCGTGAGCGCCTTGCATTGGAGGGTCAGGAACTAGAGAAGAAGCGGAGGCAGGCCCTCGTTCCGTTTGATCAAGGCCAGTTTAGCGCCGCCGCCGCAGATGTCCCCTCGATTATTGACGTCCACACTGGCGCCGCTGACCCGGATGTCATGTTTTAATCACTTTGTTCTACGGCCTCCGCCACCACGTCTTGCTCCGCACCTTGACCTTTTCGCCCCACACCGTCTGCGTCCTGTACGCTTTCACTGCTTGACTAAACTCGTTACCCATGCTGACTTGCCCCTGACTCTCCTCTTGTTCACATCTTGTTTGTCTCGGCCTTTGTAGCTCTTTCCGCACCAAATCACCGCCGCTTCAACCTCTCTTTATTTCATCGTGTAGACTAGTTTCCCGCTACTCCTCGACCCCCAGTGTGATCCCGCCTGCCCACTCACCACCAGCGGTAGTGTCCAACGTAGCACATCCACATCCTTTTGCGGCAAGTGCTTCCAATTCCTTGGATCCTCCCCTTCCCATACCCCACCTTCCCACCCGGCCACTTCCCGCTCCCCGGACCCATTCTCCTCAACTCTCAATTCGTCCAAAAGCGGGTCAATCTCATCTACATCCCCACCACCCCTCACCATATGCGCCTGATTCTCATGTCCATGCCCCTTTCTTGGAATCAAAAACACAAAATGAATCCGCCATTTCACCGCGACCACATTCGTCACAAACGAAGGCGAAGCATCATGCGGGATGGAAAACGTTACATGCGTGTTGCGATTCGCCATCACAAACTCCCCATGTTCTCCATACACCCGTCGAAACAACACCTGATCCTCATCCTCCTCATCGCCTTGGCCGCCGACCCCCCCACCCGTCTTTTGACCCACCGCAAACCTCCCTCCGAATCACCTCCTGCATCTCGAGTCGCGCCCCTAACCTGTAACACTCCCTTTCCCCCGTGAAATGGAATATCGCCGACACAGTATCCCCCAAATGATGCACCCGTTTCGACAGGTACATCCGCGCCACAGATGCACCCAGGTACGAAATTCCATACACCGGAATCGCATTTCGCTTCTTCACCTCCTCCCTCCCCACGCCCCCGACCGTCACAACCTTCAAATCGCGAATCATCCCCAACCCACCCATCTCATCATCCCCCATCCGCCTCTCCTCATCCGCCTTGTACGGCGTCAACCTGCCATTCAACGACAAAGCCAACGCAATCTCAATATCATCCGGCGGCGCCCCCTTCACCAACCGCGCCCGCATCGTCAACGCACGCACCTCCTTTTCCTCCAAAAACCGGTTCGACACCGGCCCCACATCACGCGGCGTCGGCACCCGAATCACCTCCAACGCACGATCCAAATCATGACCCGTACCACCCGCACTTACCACCCGCAATGGCACACGCACCACCCTCGGCGTGCCGCACCCCGCAAACCCAACCACAACCACCAACGCATAACTGTACCGCATGGCTATCCCGCGTAAACTCGGCGGCAACCGGTCCGGCAGCACGCAACTCACCTCGAAACAAACCTGCGATCCAACCGGGATCTGCTCTCGTTCGCACACCACCAACGCTGGCGAACGGAACACAATCCCCGTATGCCCTGGGCGACCACCGCCGCCAACATTGTTTGCATCGGCTAATGCGGCAGCCCATGGTAATAAGGTTACATCGCGCGTATGTGAGGAATGTTGCGTGACGGGTTGCTTCAAGTGATAATCCAGGGTATGGTCACTGGCGTCGGGATGGGCGTGAGGAACCACCCAGGCTCGGTCTGATGACCAACGGCCTGAGAGTTCGGTGACGACGTAATCGACAAGGGCGGGGGTGGAGTCGTGGGAAAGGGTGGAGAGGGAGGTGGAGTAAATGGCGGTGTGGGTGGCGCGTGGGTTTGGATGAGAGGGATGGGATGTGGAATGGGAGAGGGTTGGGGAGGGGGGATCGGCACGTAGTGTTATCGTGGCGGTGACGAGGGAGCCGGGGACAAAGGAGGGTGCATTGAGCGTGATTTGTACGGAGATTGTGGCGAGGGAGGGCGGCGAGGGGGACATGGTGCGCTGCGCATCAATGGGGCGGCTGCGGTGGGAATGAAGAAGCGGGTCTGGGTTGAATGCTATGGCAGTATCGCACGAGGCTTCATGTTGCCAGTATAGTACCCTTTTGCAGTTGTACAGTACAGTACAGTACAGTACACCTACTCCGTATGTCGCCAACCATTGGCGAGTTACCATCAGCCAAAAAAAATCAAGTAAACATCGCCATTCGTCCGTTCCCCCTTCGTTGGAGGCGGTGCGACCTATGCGGGACTTGTCAGAGTGCCCCATTGCACATCACAACTGCTACACCGTGCTCTTGGCAAAGTACCTGGAGCAATATTCATTCCATTCCTACTCTAGCTGATCAACTTTATTATCGCATATCACTAGACATCAATGCACTCTGCAGTAACTTTTGTTTTTACTTGTCCGATCGAGTTTGCCGCGTTTAGTAATGGCCCATGGTAAAATGGCAAATAACTTGCAGTGGCGAGCTTTTGAGGTTGTGCTGCATGTAACACGGCTTCTTCGCTGGCGCACGTGCACGCAAGTCCCTTATTTGTTTGGTGTGCATTATATGTGGGGATGGCGTAGGGGGTTGTTCGTCGCAGCTGTATTGCAATCGTATAATGGTTTGCTTTGTGGAGAGAGGGGGCTCATCATTCTCAAGCCGAAGATACCAAACTGAAGCCTGCCATCATTCAAAGCATTCACAATGAGATAACGGGAGATAGTGCTACCTGGCAAAACATTCCGCAGTTCTCACGCTTGTGCTCTTGCAAGCAGTTGTACTGAATTTCACAGTTTAGACTCATCAATGTCCGATCCACATAGCTGCTGTAGAAATTAAAATCGGTAGTGATGTCCCAGTTTGTCAGTACGGTCAACTCAACTCCTTTATTCCGCTGATGTCAACAGTCCCAGAGTTCTTGTTCAATGCTCTGTGAATTCATGTCCTCCCCGTCAATGTTGGTCATCACCACGGGCAGCTGGTTAATTCTTGGGACAAGTTTGGCCCCTAAAAGAACAGAGAAGGGACCGGGTTTCTGTTGGTACGACCCAAGGACGAGGCCAAAAACCTACGGCTATCTCAGGAACTTCGAGGCATCGTGCATCTTGACCGTTTTAATTCTGACAAAGGGCTCAAGTAAACACGACATAGCGGTCTTGCCGCGAAGCATCCCGTCAATGAACCCCGGCCGCAGGGGTAACTCAAGATTTGACTTGATATCTGCGCACCGGCGCAACAGGGGGCAGGGGCTATTCCGATATTACAGTACCTGCCCGAACCCGTTGGCCATGTCGCATCATGGTACGCAAACCATTATAGCACTGACGGTGATTCTATTAACAGCTAAGGCGGAAAAGGCGGAAAGTGCTAAGGGTAACCGCCGAATTACTTGGCCGGAGCAGAATCGTGTCCCATGCAATACCTACAATAGGGGGGTGACAACTTGAGGCATTCTTCTTTATCGTGGAGGAGGCAAGACGAGTCGTCAATCGCGCTCTGGATCAGTACTCTGAAGTGAGCATCATCTTCCTTCAGGGACATGTCGCGTTGTGGGTCACATCCAAAGTCACTTGCCTGTTGGGTGGGCCTGATACCTGCTTCCCAGAGGCGGAGGTGCACCGACGTCCACGGACTTCGTATCCCAATCGCATGCGATTGTGCGATTCAGGAACTAGATACCGTCTTTAATTCACTATACTATCCAGAAATACAGCTGTTTCAAATATTCGGAATCTGAAAATACATACGACCGCCGTTTCAGTTGGATCCGATGATAAGAACCATTCGGCGGATGAGATTCTCAGAACCAATTATTCCAGGACGTAGGTGTTGCAAGCGAAGAAAGCGCTAGGAACACAAAGAGGTGGACAATGACGGGGGTCAAGGGGCTCCACATGAGTCCAGGAGGGGTAGGGTCTATAATATGTGCTGAGTGAATGACGTAAACGAAACGCTTTTAGGCAACAAGCTGACTTCAGTATGTTTTCCGACTTGCTTGAACTCTCCCAGAGAAAGCAGTTTACTCATCTTATGTAGACACTCGGCGATCTCTAAAGTCTCAAACACACATACAAAATACCAAAAGCTTGATTCAAGGGAATCATGAGAAAGAATACGATTAAAGACTTTCAGAATAAATATCTAAACATACTCACAATTCTCATGCTCGAGATCAGAACCAAAAAATGCATTCAAACTATCTATACCTCTAGTTCAATAACTAATCCCCCCAGGAACAACTCACTAACTTCCTCAGATAAATCTAGATCTTCAAATCCTTCCTTATGATTCTCCAAATCCTCCAAATCCACAAACAAAGATCACAAAACGATCAAGACGACTTCATTCCTACTCTCTTCCTCTTCCGCCGTTGAAAAGTCGCAGTCCCCACGTTTGTATACCAACGGCTGTTAAGAGTTAGGATTCGTGGAGACTAAAGAATCCTACCCTGCCGAAAGAAAACGGAAATCGTAAATACCAGAAAATCAGAGATCTTAGTTTTGTATATCTACAAAATAAGAAGAAAGAAAAGAGCGAAGAAATAGAACTGGAAAAAAGAGAGCGGTACATATTGGAACGGTTAACCCTAAAGCAGTAGATTAATAGTGTATCGATAAATAGATGACCAAAAGAGCGGAGAGTAGACCGTAGAAGATCGCAGGTAGAACCTTGACTAACAGGACTGAATTATATAGAGCAAATAACAGTAGATCAATTGTAAAGCTTGGATTATTTGTGTAAATCGTGGATTTTCTGTTTTAGCGATGTTGGAATCGCTCAGTGCTAAGCAGAGAATTAGCTCATATGGGCAAAACAAGAAAGGAAATTGAGTTGTTGGATGATAGAATTTACTGTGTGATACTTTCTACAGAATATGTTTGTATCCTCAAGGTCGCATAAATACCAAATAAAAATGCACGTGTATTACACCTGTTCAGTATGCAGCACCTTCACACTAGGACTGTATACACGTATAATGTACCGCAATTGTATGTTTACGGGTCCAACCAGTCTTCCCTCTTTTACGAGTTTTCCTCATTTACTTCATCTACCTCATCCTGTTGTACCTTCTCGAATAATTGAAAACGAACCCATTTCTGGGATCCCACAGCTGAGCAAATGGCTGGCACTTGTGGATGTCACTTTTTTATTAATCTTCAAATTCCTCCTCAAATCAGAAATGTTCAAGTTTTTCTTGAAGAGTTTCTGTAGAAGAATGACTCTCCTACTGATGTACTTCAAACTTCCAAAGATCTGTCCGTAAATTTAACTTTAAAGACTCACGAAAATCACGGATCACTTTCAGCATACAAAGATGGGAACCCAGTTCCGCCCGGTCATGGTGCTCCCGATGTTGCTCCTCGTTCACCTCGAATGGAAAATAAGCCTTGAATCGAGTGGTTCTCCGAAAAAAGTGGACGAAATATCTCTCATTTTAGGGATCGATCTCGTCTTTACTTGTATTTTTCCATTCCAAGAGAAAAATAAGTCCTCTGAACTTTCTTTTTTGGATGCCTTGAATCAAGAAGGAAGAAAAATACGTAATATAAAATGGAAAATTTGCCCTGTTTCTGGGAAGCCAGGTATACCCGTCATTTATTGCCCTTATGTATTCCGTGTAGAACCAGAAGTCGGTCTCAAAGTCCCACATAGTTTCAAAATGGTTTCGGCAAGTTACGGGTCTCGAAAACGGTGAAACATATCCCCCTACTGTTTCTCTCCTCTCCTTACGTTTTTCTCTTCCTTGCGAACTTCTTAGATCTTTAATCTTATCAGACGGGCTTTGTGATTGCCTTTCCCAATGGATGCCTGGAAGAGGAAATATTCATCGAATTTACATCCATGTTACGCGACTTAAGCGGCCTTTATCTCGTATGCAGGCTTCAGAAAGCCCAATAAGGTCTCAAGAAGGATCCACACCAATCCAATGCAAATAATGGTTTTTAACGATAGAGCTCCAATACACGAGCAATCCCCATGACCCTTGCCTTTATGTCTCTTTAAATGAGTCTCTGGTCTCCGTAAGTTTCTTTAGGTAGGTGACCTCTTGATTGCAGACAACGATCTAGAAACTCTGGATAGCATAAAAAAATAGTTGAAAAGCCGCTTAAATATGAAGGATATCGGCTCTGTCGAGCAATTACTGAGGATCTAGGTTATCCGCCACCAAGCAGAAATAAAATTGGATCTCTATAAAAAATCCCACACCAAAAAGACAGTTGAGAGGTTCAATGTGACTGGCGAAAATAATGTCGTCACTCCTATGGATATTACGGATAAAGGAGTGGACGTCTCAAAAAACAGTAAACTTCCTTCATAGACACCATATAGCTCTGAATTAGTTAGTCTCACGTAGGTGATATAAACTCGCCCTGAAATAGTTTTCTCAATTGAAAAGCTTTCAATTCACTGTAAAAAGAACCTATTGAGCACATGAAAGCACCAAAGCGGGTTTTCCGCTACCTTAGTGTAACGATCGACCTTCAAATCAGGTATGGGGCCTATTCAACACCGGAAAACATCGTGTAAAGTGACTCTAGTTGAGACTAGCGTAGACAGACATGCAAATAGACCGAAATTTTTCCCTTTATGGTGTCTGGAGGGTCCATTTCATGGCGCCCTAAGAAGCAAGGGTTTGGAACTTTATCTTGACGTGAAATGCAATTAATTTCGCATTTAATTCCTTCTGAGGAATCCATTTGGCTTCAAATCCATCTGTGAGACAATAAGTGTAAATAGTCGCACCTCGGTCGCGATCCTGGTTGACAACTCCTGATTGATCAGGTCTACCGAACATCAGAATATTAACGATTTCGCTACCACTTCATTTGATTAGTTTTGGCTCTTTTCATATTGAGTTACTGCATTAAAGAATAGATGACAAATTATAGGATATTCTGAAGAAAGTTTTGCTTCGAGTAGAGTCTTTGAACTTTTGAATTGATTTGGAAAATGCCATTCAAAGTTTAAAAAATTAGCATGTATTGTTTTCAGATCGAAGGGGCGCTATTTATATCAAATTATATTTTGAGGGGGCGTTTTAGTGTAATTAATCTGTTGATTCCAGCGCTGAAAGCTTACCTAGTGGCTTAAACGAATTGTTTTAGATATCAATTGCTACGATTATGCATTATACAATGCTATAAGCTTGAGCTGATCTCGTTTACAATTCAGTATTTCAGATCAGATCAAACAAAGTTAGGATCAATCTCTTACTTTTGTCTACATTGCTTTTAGAAACTTCTTTCAATCGTTTGGAAGCACCAGCGGACTCGCCTCGAGGTCCACACAAGCCCCTTTCTTGCTCTGTCTTCGGTCTGTGTAAAGTATACCACCAGTTTCACCTCTCTGAACTTTCTTGGTCCTTCACTCTCTTCCTATATCTCACTCGCTAGTTATTTCTCCCTATTTATCGTTCTGTTCATCAAGGAGAGTGTGCATGGGTAGTATATCACAATATTGCAGTATTGTACTGTTAGGCTTCAATTAGTTCGTTGCATTTACACGTGTATTGTCAGCAAATTGCAGTAACAATTGCAGTATTGTACTGCCAATAAAGTACCTAGTCTACATTTAGTGCCCCTCTGTGGTCTGTTCAAAGTGTCCTTGACGTGGTCTCTGAGACCAGTGAGGCATCAGTGATTGGAAGTACAACAGTCCGGGTGCGGTACACTACAGTATGTGCTTTGCAAATTCGGAGTGAAGTTATAACATAAATTCTATTCTACAAGGGCGGCCACCCAAGCTTGCCAAGGCGAGGGTGCAATCAAGGTACGAGTGTCTTGGAATCTGTGGACTTTATTCCTTCGTTAAGGCAAGGTAAGGACGTTTTTAGAGGATATTTGTGTTTGGTGAGTCTGTTGGGTTCTTCTCAGACTCCAGGGATTCAGAATTCTCGTAAGCACTTTAAAAATGATTGTTTAACAGCAGATATTGGGAGGGTATCTACTCAACAAGTTGAGTACTCAGGGGCGATTTTTTCCTGAAAAAGAGGAGAAGTCCTCAGAAAACTTAGTACAAAGGCATATAATTTACAGTAGGAGGTTAAGTTTCTCCTGTCAACAGAGAACATGGTTAGCACAAGAACATGAGCGAACACAAGTAATGATATACCCGAAGATTCCCAAGAAAGTGATATTTGCGAGATGGCTGTGTCGGATATCGTAGAGGATATTGCTCAGGAACCAAAGCGAGAAGAAATATCAAAGGACGTGCAGTATTCTTTCAAAGTAGTGTAAGAAATCCGCGGGGCAATAAATGGTATCTCGGCCGCGCTGAAGGAAGTTATGTAAGTTACCCAAAAAGTGAGTAGAGCTAGAAGGCACTCGACAAGTCTATCGGCTCCGAGAAACATAAGAAGACCTCATTTGATCGTGCTCTCCGGATACGAATCTTATAAGGTGAGAGAAAGGGAAGAGACTGGCAGCCTGTATCCACCGCACGGTCCATAAATATATAAAAGAACTCTTTGGAGAACTCTAGTTTCCGAAAGGAAGGGTATCAATAATTATTTGATGCAAAGCCCGCATGATATCGCCTTCTCAAAGACTCTACCAGTCAGGAGAAGGGCATAAGCTGTCGTCTGTCTTGTGCATTCGAAAAAGACCCAGTCAGGGTTTTCGATAATGTGGCCAGCGTCCAATGGAATGCTACATTAGATGAGCTGTGGGACCACTTGGAGGTGCGACTATTCAACAAGACCCAGAGCAGCGCGTTGCAGGAAAAGTAATTGGACATGAAGTGGAACGAGAGACATGAGTCGGTGTCTGCTTTCGGGGAACGCGTTCGATCTGTGTCCATGACCTCGCAAATCCCAATCTCCGACGAGTTATGGCTAACTGCTTCAACCAAGGCCTTCTAGGACTTTTTAAAGACCAGTAAATGCTTATATCGGGTAGCTGGGACACCGTAGTCAGCACAATTTAGGGGTCCTCCTCGGCGCAATAATCTAAAGCTGGGGAGAGGGTCCGACAGGTCAAGGAGAGAGATGAAATGAATGTGAGAGCCTCTACTGGCGGCATTTGATGCAGCTACTCTCATATAACTTGCTTCTACTGCAACTGCAAGAGGAATATGCTTCGAAAATGTATAGAAATAGAGCAAGATATGGAGCGACGCTGCAGGGACTTGGACCCCGCGGGAGAAGGCTATTGGGGCCCAAAGTCCCATCCGAGAAGTAAAAATTCACAATGTAGTGTAAAAACAAGCTTAGGGATGTTCGCCCATGTATGGGGCCCATTTTGATGAATGGATGTAGAAAGATGGAAAATTGGCAGTAGCAATCACGATGTATGGTGAAGAGGTGACATTGAATGCGTATACTGCGGATTCTTCCATACGGATTGATTTGAAGTGGTTTCAGGAAAACTGTGGAGTGCTACACCCCACTGAGGATGGAACTTGTGTTGCCCATGGTCTTGGCGTTGAAGTCCCGGGATTGGGGTCCATCACGTTCCAGTTTTGGGGACGGACATTCCACGAAATATTTCGTGTGATGAGCTCGCTTCTAGATATGCTATTGCTACTAGGACGTCTGTTTTGGTCAAAATACAAGCTTTTGTAGACTTTGAGGCAGATAATGAGTCAGTTTTTTATGGAGGAGAACGAATAATTCGTCTGTTGAAGACTAGAAAGAAATACAAACTCGTATTCAATGGAACTGATCCAGGCATTCATTGAATACCATGATGTGGAGAAAGCAACGAAGTCCATGGGCCTCTTCGAATTCTCTTCTAGACCTGATATTCATCAAAGAATTCGTGGTCTGTTATGAGACAGACGAGAAATTTTCACAGGTCTCGGTACCATTATCGGTATAAAACGCAAGATATCCCTCGAAGCCAATGTGGAGCCCGTTTTCGTACAGACACGGAGATTTTCACTGTAGGAGAAAGATATGGAGAGTAATTCTATACAAACACTTACAGACTTCGGGTTCCTAGAGCTGTCCGTATCGCCGTGGGCTACGAATAATGTATTCGTGAAAAAACGACTTAGGAATGAGAGTCGCATCTGATTTCAGCTGCCTGAATGACCTTAACGTTATAGGGTCTTACCTCGTGGAGAAAATGGGGGAAATTTCGGATTTTTTGGCGGTAAATAGTTTTTTTAGGTGTATAAACTTAAAGATTTACCTTAAATGTTGTTTCTAACAAGTCCTATTACATCCTAATTCCAAGCCTTTGACCGCAGTACATATGGCGTTAGGGTCATACCCATTGAACCACCTCCTAATGGGGTTGAAGAACTAACCAGGAACGTTTCGAAGGGTAGTGAACAATATACTTGGAGGTATAAAGCGGAAAGATGTTTTAGCCTTCCCGTATGAGGCAAGCATCGGAAACAGCACAGAATAGGAGAATTTATACTCCTTACGGGCTATTATAAATACTATGCTCCAGGCAGGAGTCCGACTTAAGCTATCCAAGGGCTCCTTTGGAGTCCGACGTGCCGTGATACTGGACCATGCAATGGAAAAGGACAGGATAAGACCCTCTGGAAAGCAAAATGAGGCGATCAGCAAGTTAGTCGAGCCAAAATCTCGGGACGACTTGATGCGGTTCTTTGGACTCGTGAAAATTTTTGTGGACTTCATGGACCACTTTGCTCACAAAACTGCTTCACTCCATGAGATGTTGCAGGTCACTGAGTTCACGAAGAGACGTAGGCACGGGGAAATACTGTTAATATCGGACTGTAACAACAGATGGTTGGCGGCTCAGGAGAAGGCATTAAGTGATTTGAAACTGGCCCTGACAGATCTAAAAGTTTTGGAATCACTAATTCGTGGAGTTCCTAGAAGGATCATGACCGAAGTTGGCTTGTACGTATTTGATGGAGTGTTGCTCCAGTCGGATGGGAACGGTCAGTGGATCCCGATTTCGTGTTCCACCAGAATTATGCGTAATTCCGAAGGGAATTATATGCCTTAATTCCCGGTGGACTTAACAATACCCTCCCCTCCGCCATGCTGGGTGTCGTCTCTGCAATTCATTCACGTTTCTCTGAGCCTGATGTCCAGGATGCTATGGAGTTTTTCTATCTGAAATGCTTCTCTACCTTCAAAACCAGATAGAGGAATCTCAGGACCTGTTGGAAATCCGCACCGTGCATACTCTGGGATGCCAGACCGACCTGTATGGGGAATGGAGGGTTCGCGTGGACTGTTAGACGCACAAGAGTAAAAAGAGGTTGAAAATTTTGTTGAAATTTTGTTGAAAATGGCTGGGCTCAACCAAAAACCTGGCTTATATGGTTTAAATAGAACCAGAGATATCTATGATGGACAAAACGAGGAAGAGGGAGCGAGGGAGACAGACAGAGAGTGAGAGAGAGATCGGGAGAGCAGGAGAGAGAGAAAGAGAAGTGTAGAAAGAGTGAGGGACCGAGAAGGAGATATGAGAGAGGAGAAGGTGGTAAGAAGCTTTACTCAGGCATAAACATAACAGTCAAGTTCTAGGTTCGACGGAAAAGTATAGTAATAACTGTAAGCATCCTTTGCGAGTTATCAGCTGTCAGAAAAAGGCAAAGAAGTGAAATTACACTAAAAACCCCCCTTAAAGTAGAACTGACCTCAATTGCGCCCCCTCGATCTGAAAAAAATAAAGTACTAACTTGAA
Organism: Kappaphycus alvarezii; assembly: GCA_002205965.3. Classification (NCBI taxonomy): domain Eukaryota; phylum Rhodophyta; class Florideophyceae; order Gigartinales; family Solieriaceae; genus Kappaphycus; species Kappaphycus alvarezii. The sequence goes on along the minus strand of NADL03000033.1, from coordinate 262,095 downwards.
ATACCAGGAGGAAAAATGCCCATCTCACTTCGAAACTTCAAAAACTTGACTCGCAGTAAAGGTTCCGTTAGAAGGTCAGAGACTTGGTCTTCGGTTCGACAGTAAGCAACAGAGATCTATTTGGACGACACAGCTTCACGAACGAAATGATACCGAATATGAATGTGCTTGCTCCGTTCATTGATTGATTCGTTCTGGGGATAAGCTTATTGATCCTGAGTTTTCAACTGATTACCTTATAGAAGTAGGGCATTTCTCATTCATCAAATTGCAGAGACAAACAAATAGCTTCTTTAGAGGAAGTGCTCAGAAATATGTACTCTGCTTCGCAGGAAGACAGTGCGACACATCCTGGCTTCTTGGAGCGCCATGAGATAGGTCCACCAGACATAATGAACACGAAGCTTTTGGTAGACTTTCCAGTAGAGTGGCAGCCAGCCCAGTCAGAGTCTCTGATTCCGGTCACGGTGTGAGATGAAGAAGGAACTTAACGAATTCCAAGAGTTTTAGATCTTTTCATGTAGTGATACCCACGTTTGACAGCCCTCCAGTGAATGACAATCGGCTTTTCGCAGAACTGCGACAGCTTGCATATACAGCGAATTCAATGTCTAGACGAGGGCAGATCATCAAATACTTTAGACTGCCTATTGCAGAGCGATATGGTACTGATGAAGGAAGTTCTCTATCATTAGTTCCGTCCTTGTTGGAGTTGTTTTGGACCATTGGAGTATCGACAAGTTTTGAATCTGTCAATTGGAAGCTTTGCAAGATCTTGTCTGTGTATCTCGATTGCAAAAGATGCAGAGTTCTCTCATAGCGGTTTCGCTGCACTTGAATACCAAGGAATTCCTGGACAGGACCTTAGTCTTTCATCGTGAATCTCTTCTTCAGTTCTGCCATGAAATTGTTGGGCATATGCTGCCTGAAATGAGGAGATCATCAACATGTAGTATTATAACGCAGAACATAGTCCCCTTTCGATAGACATAAAGATATGGCTCGTGCGGGTTGCTGACAAGGTTGAGTTGCAAAGTTAGAAATTCATCTATTATTGTATACTATTGGCGAGGAGCTTGCTTCAATCCGTAAAAAGCCTTCAGAAGTCGACAGAAGAAGTTGTGCTTTTTTCGACTTTGGAAACAAGCTGGAGTCTCCATGAATATTTCTTCTCCCAAGTCACCGTTAAGAAACGCTGTTACTATGTCCATCTGATCGCATTCCAGATCTAACAGATTTTTCAAGCAAAGGAACATTCGTACAAAATCAATAGAAACGACAGGAGCTTACGTGTATGTGAGCTGCGACGATATGAGCCTTAGGACCGACGTCGGGTTTGATACGAAAAACGTAGCGACATGGAATCACGTGCATTCCTGGTTTCCTTGCAACGAGATCGAAGTTTCTGTTCTCACGGATAGATTATTCTTCCTTTTTGATCACTGTTATCCAAAAATCAACGTTTTCTGCTGAGGTAGCTTCTTCGCATGTTGCAGGAACACCTGTTGATAGCAGAGCAGTTTCTGTGACGACTGACACATTTGAGGAAGAGCTAGAAGGACACCACCGGGTGGGCTTCTCTGAGACCCTAGAGGGACAAAGAGGAGCTATTGAATGGGCTTCTTCAGATGAGAGTGGATTGTATTCACCGACAGTGGACTCTTCAGAATCTTCTTCTTCTTCAGCGGAATTCTGTACTTCGAAAAAATTTTCAGAAGGTTTTTCATCGGAGGAAATGTTTTGGCCGTCATCTCCATTCGGTAGCTCAAAAGTGACTTGAGGCTATGTACAAGTTCAGGTTTCATTGAAAAAATTACATCTCTGGATATTACCATTCTTTCTGAGGCAAATATACCACAGCTTATATCCCTTGCTCTGAGAGTAGCCCATCATAAGGGCTTCACGAGATCTAAAATCCAACTTCTTGAGTTTGGTCTTTGGCACGGAATACCATCACTGTGCACCAAATACCCGCATGTGAGATATGTCAGGGGAAATGCCGTTCCCGTGGTAGTAAGGAGTGATGCTTTCTGGCAAAAGATTTTTGAAAAAACGCGATTCAGAACATAGACAGACGTGTAAAGTGCTTCAGCGCAGAAATGATTTGGAAGATCTTTGTGGTGTAACATCAAACGGACCAGATTGAGAAGGATTCTATTCATCAGTTCTGCAGTCCCGTTTTGCTGCGGCTTGGTGACATCTAAGGAGTGTAGGCCATTGGTGAGCGTACCCGTCGCCAAAAGAGTAGAGTCCGAATAAAGAACAAGGGTTACTGCATCGTTATTAAATAGCGTCTCAATTCAAAGCTTTGACATGACAGATACGAAGAGTAGTTGGTAACGAAGGTCTGGAACGTGTAATAAGTTTTTCAACACACAATTGACAGTTTATGCCTTCCGTCGTAACGTGAGGGCAACCTCACCGGAGCCAATAATCATATCCGTAGAATCTGCCCCAAGGTCAGGAGTTGAAAGGGACGCGAGAAGGTGATAACTTGTGAAAGCTGAGCGGTCGTAAGTGACATGCGAGGTACATCCTGAGTCGATTATCGATTGCATAGATGAGAGAGGAGGGCCTCCGTTAGGTTCAAGTGCTACTTGTTGTGCAGGGGAAGTCGACGCAAAGAGACAAACGACATCTGGGTGTTTGGTAGTTTCAGCAACCTCCGTGTCATTGAATGATTTTCCTCCACTTCATATAGCCCAATCAAGATGAGATCTAGCTGAATCACCTATGGAAGCGAGATGAGTGAACTTCTTGTAGCATCGGTTTCTATCAAGATGAATGCAGCAGTATATGGGCATTTCTGCGGAAGTTCCTGTTCGAGGCTTGGAAGACTGTGTTCCCAGGAGTGCAGCCGTCTCAGCTACTTTGAGTGCGTCTTGATCCTGCTGAGCATAGCGTTACTCTTCTTGGAGACATATATTCTGTACAAATTAGAACAAAAGCATTTCATCTTCGATATTGGCAGCATAAAGGGCTGATATGAGACTGCCAAAATCGGTCGGGAAATCCATTGAGGAAGGCCACGGCCATTTCGCTGCTCTCTACATAAGCAAACATGGATTTTAGAGTGACCGCAAGTTGGCGAATAATGGCCGGAAATACTAGAACTTTCTCATTTGGGTACATCTGTGTGGTATAGAAGCGACTTCTTGCGGCGAGCTTGTTTAGCAGAATATGCTTTTCGAAAATATCACAAATGAGTTCCGACATTTGCTTGGCCGTGGTGTCGTGCTGAACCAGCTCAATGTGAGCATCTGAAATTGTGAGTCCAATGATTAATCTTGCCTAGGCATCTGCCTTTTTCCATGTCGAGTGAGTTGAAGAAGATGCTTCCGGTGGATCAAGTGTAAGATAATTGTCAACCTCCCTGAAAGATATGATGAGTTGAATTCGGGCTTTCCAAATGTGAAAGTTATCATCACGGAGCTTCTCGAGATTATCAATACAAGTTCCGGCAGAGGAGTCCATGATGAGTATAATATGACCAAGTAGATCAAAACTTAATTTTTGTGTTTGTGGTCAATGTGTCTGTTTCTGTCGTGTCTAGTTTTGAAGACGCGGTTACAGTAGGCACAAGGAGTAATAGCCAACTTCCGCTCAGATCTGTTGCGGCACTTCCTATCACCTCTGTGCTGAGCAAGTTGCTTCGGAACCGATACTTTGAGCTGACAGAGAGCACAGGTGAAGAAAGAAGACTTGGGTTCCGAAACAGAGGGTATTATAGATTCCGCAGGAGGTGGAGGAGAAGTTACAGTGGACGAAAGAAGTGGAGCCCGCAGATAGGGGTTCGACAAGAAGCGGAGTCGAGATTATTAACACTGGAGGGTCAACATGAAGAGGCGGCATCGCAAGCGATAAAGGAGACTGGGTGAGAGTGACTTGAGCAATACCTGGAGGTGTCGGAGGTGCTGGAGTAGGAGAGAGCAAGTTCGTAACTTGACCTGGGGCAGCTCCGTTTGTAATCTGTTTCTTCTGACCCTCTGGTTTCGACACACGGCTTGCAGAGACGGGGAGAGGCTTTGGGCGGAGCTTGACTGGATTATTGGGGGTTCTCCGGATTGTGGGCATTTACTTTGTACCCAAATCCAAGATTAGTCGAAGAAAATCCTTCTTCTTGGGGAGAGATTATCTTCTTGTGAGAGTGAGGAGGGAGTGGAACGGCGTCCGGAGTGGTTGCAGTGGAGTTTATATCACCGCCTTCACGGTCAAACGCAATAGCACAGACGTCGATAAAACAGCACTTCGGGCGAAGCTGCGGTTTCTCGGATTGAGGCGGGGCTTGAAAAGGGTCTAATAAGTCTTCATTGGAAGTGAAATTGATATGGCGGACGACAGGGTCGTCTGGAGAGATCTTGATTCATAGAAGGAAGACTGACCGGTAGCTGACCACTGGAGGCAGGGCGTTGCGAGGTTAGGTGAAGGCTGAGGAAGAAGCGTGAAATACGTAAGGAATCTATAGGTTTTGAGGAGATTTGGACTTTCTCCTGAGATTAGAAACGGGCTGCCAGAGAAAACTAGATATTTGATACAGGGACGGTGCTGCCAGAGAAAACGAGATATGTGACACAGAGACGAGGCGAGCAGCAACGAGGAGTCGGGCCGCAAAATGGACTTTGTTCTGTGGTATGGGGATGAAGAACGACGATGGACCGCAAAACCAACCAAGGTAGGTAGTGCAGAGACGACGGGCGTTAGACAGGCCACAAGACAGAAGGTCAGTAGATAGTGCGGAGACGACAATGAAATCAGATCAAACCATAGGTGCTTTTATTTGGAGCTTCTGTGTTTTCCTCTCTACACGGAGTGAAGGGTAGCCTTGGGGTGGTTTGCATCGAACAGAGAGCGCAAAAAAGATAAGTCGGTGTGCAGCGCTAGCGGCCTGGGCCCATAACCTGATGTACTGAACGATAGAAAGGGAGCGAGGGAGCCAGACAGAGAGTGAGAGAGAGAGCGGGAGAGCAGGAGAGAGAGGGAGAGAAAAGTAGAAAGAGTGAGGGACCAAGAAGGAGATATGAGAGAGGAGAAGGTGGTAAGAAGCTTTACTTAGGTAGAAGATGGAGAGAGACCGGGGCTTCTATAGACTTCAAGGCGAGTAGACTGATGCTTTCTTTTGATCGAGGGAAGTTTCCAGAAGACATGTAAACGACGGTGAGTGTCTTGCCCTAAACTTGCTTGAGCTGATCTAAAGTAGATCAGCTCAAGCTTACAGCACTGTACGGGCATAAACATAACGGTCAAGTTCTAGGTTAAACGGAAAAGTATAGTAATAACTGTAAGCCTCCTTTGCGAGTTGTCAGCTGTCAGAAAAAGGCAAAGGAGTGAAATTACACTAACAATATACATACTGAAGAAAATTTAGTGTAACAGTACCGAATGTGAAGGATTTCATGTAAAACTGCCCTGAAAATATCGTAAGTAACGCTTTCGTGAGACTTGTAGTCGGCACTAGTGACATACTCTGACGAAGTGTAGGACCTGCATTGGTCCAGGTGTAATGTGACAGCAAGGCAACTGTTGATTGGTAAAGCAGTGATAAAACATCCCAATGTTCAACCTGGCCTTAACTATTTCAAGTGTAACAATGAGAACAAACGTTGTGTTGAGATCTGTTAGGAAAATTATAATGAGGGCAAAGTGCCCAGTAGCCCTGGTTGTAAGCTTACCGGTTGTTTGAACCTACAGTACAATAGATTCACTGAATTTCTGTAAAGTAGTAAGGCCTGCGAAATAACACACACAAACAAAATAATGTGAACCTGCGGAATACAACAGTACGCGAACAAGGTGGTCTTGCCAAGCTCATTTTCGTGCTTCTGAGCGAAGCAGCCGTAATGGAACTCAGGATAGATGGAGTGAAGACTGTGATAGGAGGAGTAGTAAGCGAAGTCAGGCAATCTCATGGGCCACAAGCAAGGTGAGTGGGGAGAGTGCTCTGAGCAAGGCAAGAGAGTGTTCATTTGGGATGATCTCACAAGCATGGAAAAGCCTAGCATATCAGGATAGAACGAGGAACAGGCGGTAAGTGACGAAGATGTGAGGAATGTGGCGATGTCTGGCGGATTCAGTCAGCTAGAGCAGCTTGTTGTGCAGCTTCGTATGATCCCGACAGCCGGGATCTGGACGAGGGCACGGTGGAGGACCTCTGGGGAGCTTTAAGCGATAGTGAAAGTGCCCAGAAATGCCTAGGGGTGAAGTTGGGACGGGAGGGGATAGGAGGACAGGTGAGCGCCTTTTGGGTAAATAATGCAGGAAGTTGCGGTTTAGCACCTAATTGGGCAGGAGTCGGCGAGTCGGAATGGTTAACGCAGTGGTGAAGCGCAGAAGGGGACTTGGCGCCTATAAAAGGCGACGAAAGGACATATGAGCTGGAAGGTAGAGCAACCAAGGAGTTGGAAGATAGAAAAGGTGCAAAGCGCTACACAACATTCAAATGATGCTGTTTAAGACAAGCCAGGAAATCTGAGACTAGTAGAAAGAGTTGTTGTACTCAGCTGTATAGGTACGCGAAATAGAACAACTGGGCACAAATTACAGGACCCAGGCAAAGTGCGGGAGGCTGCCCGGGATGTGTTGGGTGCAGCGGAAAGGGCGGTAGAAGAGACGCCAAGGTTTCAGAGGTTATTTCTGTAGCACCGCAAATAATTCTTGGGTGTGAATGGGCAGATGAAAGAAATGGAAGGGGCTGTGTTGTTAAGCAGGTGAGGTGGAAACAATGGGGTTAGTTGGCAAGTCAGGTGACAGTGGATGAGCTATAATGCCAAAAATTAAGAGGAATGCAGAAAAGATAGAGGGGGGAGTCAGTTGGAAAAAGGATGGCAGGAAATTTAGGCGCCAAGTTATAAATTTTCGTGTTTACATTTTTGAGTATTTTGTTTCAAGTTGATTTTTTGTTGAATTTTTTATCTACGCGAGGAGTGCATAGGGTACAAATGTTAGGCTTCAATTAGCTCGTGGCATATATACGTGTATTGTCAGCGAAGTTCAGTAACAATTACAGTAGTATACTGTCGGCAACGTACCTTGTCTTGTTTTAGTATTCATCTGTGGTCCATATAAAGTGCCCTTGACGTGGGCTCCGAGACCAGTGAAGCATCAGTGGTTGGAATTACAACAGTACGGGTCCGTGCATTCCAACTTCGGAGTGAAGTTTTAACAGAACTGTGGTGTTTACTTTACGGCTTGCCTCCTACCAGTCTGGTGAAGTCGTACAAGATGACTCTATTTTGGGAATTTTACCTGAACTGTAAATTTGTAAGATCTACGAACCTGACATGGTCATATAAATCAGTCAGTTTCAGCTTTTCTAACAAGTCAAAAAAGACTGTGAGCAACAAAAGAATGAATGTCTACTATTAAGCCCAAAAGTGATAACGAGCATTAAATACATCCGTGAACACTAATAACACTATTTACTATTCCCAATATATAATCAGATAAATAGGCCCAGTGTTTAACCGTCACATGTTTGCATATGACTATGACCATACAGCCCTGGCTAAAAAACCGTCTCCAAATAATTCTATTAATATTTTTATTTTAATCAAAAGAAAAAATATTTATAAAAAAATCTGACAAATCATTTCGTATTATCAAATTCAATAAAATTAAGGAAGAATATTCAAAAATATCGAAAATTAAGGAAATTTTAACAGTTCATCACTCAAATACTATACTATCTAATTCAGAAAATACTTTCAGATTTAGGCTCTATTACTCGTCCAATTTTCATAAAATAATAAAAAAGTGCAACAGGAACTGCAGGGTCAACGATTCTGAACCGAAATCGCGACCTATGATTTATTGTTATTTTTCGCTGGACGTGCAGATCAAAGGTATTTTTTTTATTAATATTCTTTGTCCCTGCAGATCATTGCATTACACAAACTCAGTTGGTATTTTTTACCATTATAATTTTCTGCCTACAACCTTAACAAATTTCACATTATGATAACACCTTTTCATATGGATTGTTGCATCTTTCCAAAAATTTTTAAACGTACAAAAGGTGCATCACTTATGTTGTTTCACAATTATAACGTGTTGTGTTACGAAAACAAAGGCAAGTGATATTTTCATTTGCAGAAAGCTTTTAAATGCAAATAAATGAGAATTCGTTTCAAGTGAGTCCGGTATGATTTTTGTAAAAGTGATTGTATCGTTACACATTGAATTCTCTGTTCCCAACTTCCCTGCTGCGAAATACTTCTTAGATACTCGTTATTGACATCTCATCGTTAATTATCTTGACCTCCTGACTGAGCGAAGTCTGCTTGCTGGATTGGTGCAGAATATCTAGCATGAAATAAAGGTAACCATAAAGTTGTCAGTACTAGTTGTGAGGGGTGTAAAACGAATCTTGCCGGTCATTTCAAGCATTGCTGCATAGAGATCAACCCTAAGCAGATTTTCACAGATGAAGGAATCAGAGTGAATGAATTTTCCTGGAAAATGGTATTCTTCCGGTGGTAAATAGGCAGGCTGCTGTTGAATAGAGACGAGGGAAGTACAGCTAAAAGCGGGTAACATTGATTTTCGAAGTCATTCACTGTACAAATTTTGCGAAGCGACATTAAAGCATGGTGTCTTGAAGCAAACCGGTGATTTTTTGTATCATTTAGGTCAATTAGATTATCCCAAATGGTAAATTATTGGTCATTCACATGATTGCGTCAGCGGAATGGGTGTTAGTTTCCGAGCCCGATCAAGATTAGAAGAAAATATTTAAACCAATTAGATCTACATCACGCAGAAATCTCTAAACCGAACAACAAAAAATTAACACTTATTTTTGTGATATTTCTTCCATAAATATGGCTATCATAGACAAACATCACTTCGTTCAGCATGATATACGAGTCCGTTTACTTCTAGTCAGTGGGAACTTGTTTGTTTTCACCTGTATTCTTTCCCCTAAACGTCCTTAGACCTCGTTTCCTTTCAATTTACTCCAGCATATTTCTGCTTGTTCTCTTCTGGTTTTCAAACTGGTAGAGGCACAAGATCTGCTCCTTTTAAAAGATTTTGACACCATTTTTGATTCCATAGATTGCAAATTCATTGGACAAGTAACTTTGTATCGACATTGGAGATTATTGATCGACACCTTTGAAGGAATATTTCGGTGAATTTTGCTCCACGAGGAACAGTTTGCATCAACCTGGCTTTTTTGTCAAAAACTGAATATTCTCCCGTTGAATTTTAGAACCCGAACATTTTTTAGGAAAAAAGTAAGAATCAATGGAGAAAGCTAGGAAAAATCTCACCGAAAAAATTGCGAATGCCCGAACTCATGGATTAGATATTAGCCATATCCACGCCGATTGGAAAGACCAGTATGACAAATCAGAATGATACTTTTGTAAAACGGCTACACGAGTAGTGCACTTGACGAGTACCGACTTACATTGGCAGTCTGGCTACTTTTCAATCAAATTGAGCCAAAAACTTCCATCCAGGATATTGAAGAGGCACTTGAGAATGATGTTGAGATTTCAGATTTGAACTGCTTGGAATTGTTAAATTTGGCAGAACAAAATCCGACATTAGTGAAGAGCTGCTCTGAAGCATTTCAGTGCACTCGTCGCCGAGTGGATATTTTGAGCACATCTGGAAAACTTCTTTATATCCAAACATAATCTGATTTAAATCCTTTTGCTAGATCATTGATCCACTCGATTTATAATTTTAAGCTCTTGAATTTACATTGAATGAAGGTGCAATCTCAGACATGTTTTAGTGGGAGTATTCAGAAACATTAAATGAAATCTTTGTTTTGATTTTTTCTCTCTTTTTCCGGGAGATCAGCTCCATGGACGCTTATAAAAGAATCTTACCGAATAGGGTAATGTAGTGAATGAAGAAAAGATGGAATTGCTGCGGATAAGAGGGGTCTTTTACCGCTTCGCTCTCTCGGTAAACACACAATACCACAACTTTGATTGTAATCGATCTTCTGAAGTTCCACTTTTGCGCAAAGTGAGCGGTGACGGCTTTGTATTTGTTCTTCTTCTACCTTCTTTTCTGGTCGGAAGCTATTGTAAATCTCCTTTCTACTTTGAACTGCGTTTCCAGAGAGTTATTGTTTTGGTTAAAGTTACTTGAGACTATTCCTCGTTAGCGAACAAGATCTTTGATCCAATTCAAGGAAAAATCAAGCTTGAATCAAAATAAATGTCCTGGAAGAGAGTTCAGTCGTGTAAAGTACTGCGTTTACCCACTTCAGGAAACATATTCAAGTCTGGCTGTATTTCAATAGCTGTGAAGCATTCTACGGTAAGCTGAGTCCTCCATTGATCCATTATATTCAGCTGTGTCAAAACATAAAAATAATCAAAACGTTGGTGTAGGTTGATACGCAAGGAACAATCTGCACCAAACTTAGATCTCGGCTCTCCGGAAAATCTGCGATCTTGTAGTGAATACAGCCAACCTTTTTGATTCATGTTACAATAAATATGGAACCAACAGGGAAAGAAGACCACGAAAATTTCATAAGAAGATCAAATATACATATCGGTGCGCATGCAAATGTTATAATATGTGGGATATGTGAATATTGAATTGCGTCAGATGAGCCGAAATTCATACGCCACTTGCGCAGAAAGCATTGACACAGCACTACCACTGCACAGAAACTGTTTCAAAGTGAAATGAACAAAATTTATAAGTCAAAAGTAATTCCAGAGCTTTAATAAAGGTACAAGGAAAAAGAAGTAACGACCAAGTACTTCCAGTTAATTCCCAAGCTTCCTGCCATGCCGGTGACAAACGTTGTGAAATGCATCTTCTGCAACTATGTATGCAAGGGTAACTGAACATTAGCTCGTCATACTCGGGAAATTGAGAATCTTGATGAGCTTGAAGGAGACGTAGACATATCTGAAATTACAGTTATGAAAGGCTAGTCGCCTTGGTGCGAAACCAAGTAGAGATGTTATTTTGCAAGTGAGGATAATGAAACAGATACGATTAAGAGATCAAGCAGTAACAATTTTCTGCTGATAATTCCCTGGAAAGTTCTCTTCGTCATGTAAGAAATGCCCAAAATCAAATATTTTCAAATATTGAAGATATAGATGTCAGAAAAATGCACACCTTTGCAGCCATGACGAAATTGGATTTTTTCTTGTTGAACTCTAGAATATCCTGGGATGATGCTGTCTGTTTTGCTGCTGGCCAGAGAGGGGTCTCCAAGGATGTCTGCAAGAGAGAAAAAGTAAAGAAGGTGGGTTCAGAAATCAAAATTTGCTTCCAGGACCTTTTCTATTTCTCTCGTTTCCATGAAAAATGGCCCAGAATTCGACGAAACGATGTAATGCAGGCAGTTTCAGTCCCCTTAATTGTGTCGAAAAGAAACTTTCGGCACTGCCAAGAGAGCACAGAAGAAACATATGACCATCACGGCATTCGTCTTGTCCTAATTTTTTTCGTTTATGCATGCCAATTGATTTCTCCGGATTCGAAGAGTTTCAATTTGAATTGTCGAATGACGTAAGAAAAGTGTATCCTTTCTTTTCTTCAAGCCCTTAGTCCCGGAAACACTCGACCACCGAGATTTGGAACACGGTTTCATTAATAATGGTGCTGTTCGTTCCTCGAGGGACAATTTACGCTGTAAATGCACAAACGAAATAGGTCCAGAGAGTGGATCTGAAAAAAGTATGTGAGAATGAAAAAGCGTTTCGACCTCATGAAAAGTGTTCTGTATGACGAGAACAGCCTTGAGAGCCCCGCCACTCCAACGGTAGCCAGTGTATTCATTGCAGGCATTGGATTCTACCAAGGAAGAGGCGAGAAGGTACCTCCCACTGAAAGGAGAGAAATTTCTCCAATTAATGCTGGCCTGGCATATATTGCTGAATATTGCGTCGTTTTGGAAATTGACCTCTTGCACGGCCCGATTGGAAAATAAAAAGCGCTTGAACTTGTTGGTCAGAAACATATTCCGAGTGATGGTTTTGGAATGAATGTTCTTCAAGAGATGCTTGCAAAAAAAATACACCCAGATCCGCATAAAATGCTAGATATCTTTGGGTTCCATGCTCCGGCCTGATTCAACTGTGGGTGGGCTTCTGCTCTTCGTATTTCTGCGACAGATATTGGCGTTAGTGTGAGAAAAAAATATTCCAGAAAATATTTGCAGGCTAATTTTCGGAGTAGGTGGCATATTTGTTGCTATAATGATTCCAATGGATATTGAGAATCAGTCAGGATCACTTTGCTTTAACGTCACTGAGAAGAAAGTTGGTTATTGCTTCATGCGCCACCATGCCAATGCAATTTTCATTGTTCCATCTCGTAACTTCGTCAGATGAGCCGTCATATCAATATCGCTGATACCTGCTACCGAAAGGGGTGAGGAAATACGAAAGAGTCTCAAGAGCATTGAAGAAGTTGCGCGATTGATGACCGCCGTGATATATTTATCGCGCTGCAGCCTCCCGCGTGGTACTGAAATAGGGCTGTATAATGTTCGCAACTCAGCGTTTCCTCCTTGAACATTCATGGCTTTCAACGAGAGATTAACTTGCATTCCAGGCTATGACAAGGAAAAAGCGATGCGCAGTGGTCAAGGAGAGTTGTAAGTAATCACCCGAATATCACCACCGCTTATCTCTTCAAGATGTTTGTAGCAGTCGTGATGGAAATGCGAGCAATCATGAGGCTGCAGCTGTTAGGGAATCAAACTTCTCTTGCGGCCAAAAAGGAAGTCATGGGGATGGATTTTGTTCTAGATTCCGACATGGAGCCCCAAATATCACTGAAAATAATTCTACTCGACAATGAATTGGTGGTTACTGTAATGAAGAGTCCGTGAAAACACCGCAATAAGGTATGCTGTGAAAGATTAAAACGCCCTCGAGTCTTACGGTGTCCACAAAGAACAGGAATCAGTTCAGAAGATCGGAAATTTGATCCAAATTCAAGGTTTTCGTAGCCGGAGAATAGCGGAGAACCACTGAGACAGGGCGATGACAGGAGTTGTCATTTCGTTTTTGGGTAAAATTTCTTCGAGTAATCATCAGCGGTCAATTCCATTACACCAAGAAGCCACAAATGTTTAGATCAACGACTGAGGTATTTCCGAAAATATGAAGTTTTTGAGCCTTTTAAGAAAAGGGCGCAGAAATGAGTCCAAATTTAGAGCAAGAACAAATGCATGGCTGAAAACAGGCCAGTAGAAATCGGCAAAGAGGCGAAGAATAAGTGGTAATATGTAGTAGGCGCTGCCGCTTCGATATCCAAGCAGCATTATATTAATCAAGTTTTGGTAAGTTAGAATAGTGTAGAAACTCAACCAGAAGAAGCCTGTGCGGAAGATTCGACAGCTGGAGAAGTTCATTCACTCACACAGAAGGTACCGCCTTGTGAGTACAGCTCATTTGCTGCTGTACCCTGCAGGAGTAGCCAGAACCACCGTGATAAATTGACAGTCGCTCTTCAAAAAGTTCCGGAATTAAAGATGCAGCTTTCAAGTCTGCTTACCAGAAGAAAGAAGTGAGATAAATGCTGTAAAAATCACAAGATATACTGTATATGGATAGAACGGAAGGTGGAAAGCAGCGATCATATTTGGACCCCTACTTATCGAGAATTTATTAACGGTACATCGCGGTCCCATCAAACCATTGAAATATGACCTGAGACAGAGGTTTAAAATCATAAATCTTGCTGCGTACGACCTTAATGAAATTGGAAACTGCAAATACTTACCTGACAAAAGTACAGTTTTTGTACCACCAGAAGAAGTTGGAAGCGATAAGTAAAAATATTTCGTCTGTCATATGTATTTGTTAAGTCGCTAGAAAAGGTTCGTTGTCGATGGGGTGCACATTATTATATTAAGTGATCACTAACGAGAATGCATGCCAAGAATGAGATTGTTTCGACCTGAGACTACGAAGGGAATTCTTCTAATAATGATGACTGCGACATATTCGTCGGATATGACAAGCGATATTCTCATTTCTCTGAGACTTAATCAAACTGAAGTCAGAATTTGGAGGAAATTTGCGTCGGGAAATATTGCTCTTAGTGTGAAATATCTGAAGAAGTGCTCTGAGGAACACCTGATGAAGAGTACAGCCAGGAACGTAATCGATGAAATTCAGAGAGTCAGTAGAGAAAGACAAGGAAGCATCTCATTTCTGTACTGACCAGAAGTGACGCCGAGAGGATTTCCTTGGAATTATCATGAATTGTATGCAGCCCTGTGAATGTTATCAATCAGCTTGTAATGATCCGCACATACCACAGCAGAATGGATGAAACAGATAGAGAAGAGTCAGCGAATGAATTGCGCTGCGCCCCTGTCAACATATATGAATTATTTTTGATGGTCGCAACTGATGGTTTTGCGACAGGAATTGACAGTCCTAGTTTTAGATAAGTGAATATCGTAGGGTATGCTCGATCATTGATTGATACTTGTCAGATAATTGGCAGAGTAGTTAGAGATAATCCAGCTGGGACGGCTACCATATTATTTTATCAGGCTTGCATAGGAGGGCAGACGCCAAGAACAGTTTTGGAGTTCAACGGCTTAATTGCTTCGTACAGTGGGCCAATAATATTGATAATTGTCGAATGGTTCGCATTGAAGAATATCTGAGGAGTTTTAGTGGAAGGGAATGGTACTGGGAAAGGAAAAGATCCAATGGAGAGGGCGTAAAAATTTGTGATGTGTGCACGGGACTTTTTTTCAGACATTGGGAAAACGGAGAAGAGAAATGGAACCCAGCAAAACTTACAAGAAAAGGTGTCTATACAGGTTTGTAGTCAAGAGAACTATTACTATCAACATAGGAATGTGGCAAGGGCCATAGGGTCCACGAAAATCATTGAAGAAATTGAGGAAATGCGAGAGACGAGAGAAATTGGCCCCTATTGCGCACCCTGCCTTATTACGAACCTAAAAGCTGATGCTATCACGAAGCATGGAGGAGGAGGTCGTGCGGAGTCCAAAAATGTTATAGGGACCATTGTGTACGCTGCTTTGGAAAGGGACATGTTGCAAACGAACGCCGAGTACTAGTAAAGCCTTCAGGCAGTAATGGAAGACGCGATTGTACAGAATGTTTTTGCAATACTGTCCGAGGTGAGCGAGTTTACTCGAAAATGGGTCCCCTAAAAACGGTCGAAACGAGTCTAAGAGTAGAAAACTGTGCCCGTTCCGAGAAATTGTTTGAGTAGAGATGGCTTATTGGCAGAATGTCAACGAGAAAGTATTGATGGCTAGAAATGAGATATTACACGAATTGGGCGAGCATTGGGATGCAGAATCATTTTCTCACTGTTTGATCAAGGATCGAGATGATAAAGAACCTCGAATCGTCAATTTCATATGATATACCCACGGAAAGCTCAAAATATAGTTTTCCATTTACTGGAATAGTAGATATGGTTCTGAAATATCAGAAATTTCGGAACGGTGAATTTTTAATGTTTATTCTATGTACGAAATTCTGCCCCGAGTTTAATGGTCAAATTGATCGTCAAGGTTACGAACCACATCGCGGTTGCTCGTCTAGATTGTTCCTAGAGTTAAAAATAACGCCATGAATTTTGATTTAGATTGCTCCTCGTGGAAAAAATCACACCATGAATGTTTTGTAGTGTGTGCCTCGCGGTAAGATCTAAACCACGATTGTTTGGGAAATGTGATTGTCGAGGTCAACTGGGAACTGTAAGTTAAGAGTACGTATTGCGAGACATACAAATTTGTACTGATCACATTATCTAAAATCAGCAACGAAATAAGTTTAGATGAAACTTGCAGTGAGGTGAAAATAAACTCAAAACAGTATGGAGTTTTCCGAACAGTGTCAATTTTCGAAAATTTACAGTAACTTCCTCTAAGTAGAATGCTTCTTACATAAGAGAGCTCCAGGACCAAAATAGGTGGCATTTTCGAAGTTTTCCTTAGCCGGAGCTCGAGCTGAATCTGAAGACCCATCTAAACAGTGTCAATTATTCACTTTGAGGGACCGAAGCTTTTTTTGCCACTTATTAGAGAAATGCTTACAATAAGTATCTGTGAAAATACAACGGAGCATTTCTTGGTAGATGAGTCTGTGAGAAAACGGACAGACATCGATCAATAAAAGAGGTAACATACCTTCCGAGTAGTCAGATAGAGTCTGAGTGGCATTCTTTGAAAATGAAGGGATTTTTTGGTGCAATTTGAACCACTATAGTTATTCTGCGACCGGAGGTAGATCCGACATCAGAATAAAAATTAAAAAACCACACACAAAGGGGTGAAGTATCAGTGGCGCCCTGCAAAATATACCTGGACTATACTGAATTTTAATCTTTTTTCTTTACCGTATAAATAATTTCCTGCAATTGGAGGTAGAGTTTTTGGTAAGCATTGCCCCCGTCCAATAATATTTGTGGATCAATTTCGGCCAAAAAACGTTATAATATACTTGCGTTTGTAAGTGATTTAACCGGGCCACACTTACGATTGCTCGAAAAATGTCGAGAGGTGGGGGTGAATGCTGATTGGACGGGTCTAAGTCGATGATCTATGGGCTTAATTCTGATTGGAGGTGGCCAGGAGCTCCCATTTCGGCATATTATCCGCCTTCATTGGGGTAAGTCCAGGTACATTGCGGGTAATTCCAGATACATCGGAGGTAAGTCCGCAGGGAGGCTAAACTAGTCCGAACATGCACAACCCGTAAGTCAGCCGACAACTTTGTGCATAAGTGCAATGTTTCTCCCAGCATATCAGCGTTACAGGTTCTTAGAATGTCTTAGGATAGCAGATAGGCAGTGAGACGCATTAGAAGATTAGTGGAGTTCGCGGTCCACAAGAAGCTAGGATAAAAGCAACGAGGGAAAATGCGGTGGATTTTTAATAGATGAAATGGAATATTATACAAATAATTTAGCATTTCGAGGTTTTTCATGTTTAAGAGATGGTGGAGGTAGAACTAAGGTATATTTCACAGCCTTAAGCGCAGGGGAACACTGGTTCAGGGAACTAGATGAATAAAGGTATTGGGGATAGGAAGAGGCTGAGTTTGGGGATGCTGAAAGAGGTATACTTAAGGGAAAGGAGTGCTAGTAAGCAGGATTTGAAGGGTTTTAGTGTAATAAGGAATAGGAGATAAAAAAATTTGAGGTGGGAGAATAGGTATAGGAGACCTTCGTTACTAATTGATTCGGAGTTTAGGTTTTTTGGGGGTTTATTTAGGTTAGTTAGGAATTTAGGTGAATAAGGTAGTATTTAAGGGCGTGTAGTTATCGGTCGGGTGGGAGTTTTGGTTGCCGAGCGTATTTGTTGCAAATGGTAATCTTTCTCCTCCATACGGCTTGTTCGGCTTCTTGCATGGTGTGACCGTTCTGTAGTGTCTGTTGGACCGTTGTACTCATATGAGGACTACTTTTAGCACTTCTTTTTCAATACAATTTTTTTACCTCAGCGCATTTCTTGTCCCTCCGCATTAGTTCACGAGTGTAGGTATCCTTTTCAAGATTGCTGACCTTGGTTAAGGCTAGAGCAATTTTCCCTCACCAACGTCGGCTCTTCGCAAGAAGTTGTGAAAACGACTTAATTTTGGAAGGAAAATAGCTCGTATTATGGTGATGGGTTTAGAAACGAGGGCGCATGTACAGTAAGAATTACTGAACTGTAACGTAACATAAAAAACCTTTTTTCCCAATAAAACTTTCGGGCGTACAAAACATTTACCTTTCCAAAATGTGACGTATGAGAACAAAGTGTGCCTCATATGAGGACAGTGCATGGTCGTATAGACACTAGAGAGGCGGCTTTTAGTCAAAGTCCAAATAAATGTTCACCGCACCATACGTTCTAGCCTACAACATCAAAACTAGATTCAACCAGGATGCCACGTGTACAGAATGACATCCGACACAGATCTCGTTGTGCAACTATCATTCTTCAGTCATTTTGTCTACTAAATGATAATTTAATAAAATGAATTAAAATCGGCTTGCGACCATACTTTCCCCTTACAGGGCTGTACAGTGTGATAGAGCAAAGTTACTTGACCAGCCCTGCCAAGCAGCCGTGGAAATAAGACAGTTTCGGCTGCTCGCGGTAATATTGCCTTCGTTGAGTGGAATATTGGAATATTGGAAGGGTTGTCAATTCCACGTAAAATATCTAACTGCCTTAATAATGATAGATACGGTATGACTGAGGACTGATGAATTATGGGTAACATAAAAATGGAAATTTGAGTGTAACTGTAGAACTTAAGGTCAAACTGCTTAGTCTAAAGATACTCCTAGCCACTGGTGCCAGTCCTTGATCATAAGGTAGTATTGGATTATTGGCAAGGACTTCATAGACCTCACGCCATGCTCATAAGGGCGCCCCCTCTCACTGATTTGTGGTGAGTACCGTAAATATGCCTCATTCCTTTCTGGACACAGCTGCCTGTGTCTCTACGCGGTAAGGCAGCTAACTTTTCACTTTTTACAAAACGCTTCAGGAATTCTATGATATAGCTGTTATGGAGGTCAACCTGAAGTGCACTTCAAGTATGGATCTCTAACAACCCCGAAGATTGGCAAATTTAATGCCAAAGATTTCGACAAAAGTTGAACAGAACGAACAGGAATAGTTGGAATTGATGTACGCACTTAGTACTTCGAATGTTACAATTCTGCGCTTTGTCACACGATCCTAGCTTTACAAGGTCATTCCATCCATTCTGCATCTGATCATCGCATCTTCCGCACATGCATTTGAGAGTATATTAATGCCATGATCAAATAAAGTAGCTTCATACAAAAATCTGCAATGTACCAAAATAGCAAACCTCTCGATGCAAACTCAACCAAATTTTGTTATCGACTGATGGTTGCTACATTATCAGACCACTGCGCAGTTGCGATCCCCAGCACCTGATGTCCAACGAGGGGTCAGTATTTCCAGGTGGGGGATGCTAGTTTGCCAATGAGTTTGGGTCCTTTGAACAACCAGGTGACCACAAGTTTTTCATTGAGGCAAGACCGGCATATATATACATACGGCACTGCTTTTATAGGTAATGAGAACATCCTCAATAGACCAGTAGCTCCTGTCGTACCATTGACCCGCGCACCCTTTCTCGGACTGAAATATAATTCCTCTTCAATTAGAGATCCTTGAACACGTTCTATGGATGCATCGTTGCACTGTGCTTTATCGTGATAGCTTGATTGGAGCTTTTAAACTACAGATTGCCATTCTATTGAAAGAAAATCTATGAGCAGTGTTGAGGTAGGATTCTTTATCGTTCCAACTGAATTGTATTGACTGTTGAGTGTGTGGAGCACATATCAAAAATACAATCATAATTTTATGCCCTACAGAACCCTCTCAGAATAGTGCTGTAATACGGTATGCTACAGTAGTACAGTATGACAACTCCTTTTGGACAGGAAAGGGACTGTTACCTCTATCCATTGACCTTCAGGTGCGCGAATCGCTCACGAAGGGCCCGATCGACTTTCGGGTAATTTCGAAGTTTGAGTGTGCTTGCCTTGACGTATTCCGCCATCTTGTCCAACACCGCTTCATCTCTAACAAATTCCTCGAGATGATCCGAAACCCAGCACGTCCCGACACTCCACCGTATAATCTTGATAGTCAAGTCCCTTTCCAGGCCCATGCCGATGCCCAGTCGAATAGACTCGTCGTAAATTGCCTCATTAATCAACGCCAAGTACTCGCAGAGAGTTTCAGCGAGCTCGAGTTGTGCTTCTGAGGGATCAAACTTTGGTGCTTTGTACGTTTCTGGGAGTGGGGGACGGGTCCGGCCATACGAGTCAGTAAGGAAACCCTCTGGGTGTTTGTATGCCTTGTTCAAACCATACTTGGACGGCGCCGTAAAACCCGGAATTCGGAGTTGAACATTATTATCGTCCTCTGTGAGACGAATTACCTGAATGTGACCTTTGTAAATGTCATAACGAGTATTAGATGCCACGTAGGCGTCGTTGGTCGCCTCTGTGACTGGTAAATACTCGCCTACTTCCTTCGACATGGCCACAGTCAACGACATATCCTTAATGCCAATCTCTAACGTACAGGAATCATCCCAGCTACCGTCAAACATAAAGACGGAAAATTGATCCGATGCGACCGAGTTACCTCTGCTCTTCTTCACCTTCTCCCACCACCAGTACATCGGCACACCTGCGTCGTGCAATAACGCACTGCACTCTCCGAACGTAACCACACCGGTATAGAACATATCATTCGTGAGCAGCTTCGCCGACTGCGCCATTCCAATCTTGCCAACGTAAAAATCGATCTTACCAGTAATAGCCAAAAATTCCTTCAAGATTTGTACCTTCCTCGTCACCAGCTGCAAAGTAACTCATGTTACAAAAGTCTACTCCCATATGCGATAAGTTACTGACAGGAGCCTCAATAGAATGCACGCCCTTCTCCTTTGCCAATCCTGCAATATAGAGAGTGTTATGATAATCGGTGGTAGAGCAGTCGACCCAGACAGAACCGCTCTCCATTCCGGCTAATCCTCCATCGTCGCCGACCATGTTCTCGAGGACATGTTCAGGAAGAGGGAGACAGGTGCAGACGATTTCCATGCCCTGGGCACATTCTCGAGGAGTGTCTCGCCAAATGGCCCCAGCTTCAACGATTTCTGTGGCGGCGCTTTTGTGGAGATCGTAAACCTGAACAGTGAAATCAGCCTCCAATAATTTGTGGATCATGGGTCGGCCCATGCAGCCAGTGCCAATGAAGCCCACCGTGGTGCCAGGGGGAAGCATGATTGCTAAGGGAAGGAGAACTGGACCAAGGAAAGTCTTCAGCAATTCTTTGCGGTTGTGTTGGGATCGGATGAAGAGGGTGAAGCAGCAGCCGATGCCATCTCGGTTTGTTTTACTTTATTTATGTATCATTTTGACCGGTATCAATATTCAGCAAAAAACGAATAATGCCTGCAAGGTGGGATGAGGTGGGATGATGGTCGAGCGCTGGAATAGAGATAACGACTGCTACTAAGCTGTACGTTGAGATGATGATATTTCCTCATTCAATAACGGGGCGCTCTAGAGCTCAAATCGTATTAGCATGTTTCAATATGATAAGATTGGAGTTTCATTGGTTTACCGCAAATGGAGTACCACATGGACTAGTGTATGATAGTCTTTAAACAATATTCCTTAACGGCCCTTGATTTCCAATTCCAAGAAGCACCTTTGTATTGGAAGCAACCCCTTTTTGTACTAGGAGAAATACTGTAGGGGGTGTGCTTACTGCTAGAGTTCGGACGGCCGAGAAGCGAGGGAGTTGATCTGTTCCGCAATAAAGGGCAAACAAGGCGTTTCTGTCAACAACCCTTTCCCCTTAGTTCAGCACTACGTCTGAGGTATTACGAGCCTGGGATAATAATTCCTTAGCAGATGCATTATTGTCCCAAATAGTTACTGTACAGTATTGTAAAATTTATTTTACTGTACATGGGGGAAGGTGTGGGATAGTTTAATTTTGAAAAATACTGTACTACAAAAAATGAAAACGTTGTGAATCGTATCATTGCCTTGACGCTTGGAAACAAGTTGTGGAAAACAAGTGAACCGTAGTGGTGGGAGATCTTTGCGGGTTGTACAGTATGACACAGAAGCGAACTTTTGTACATACCCAGTCCTGTACTCTGTTTTCCATTATTTTTGTAATGGAAAACAGAGAACAAATTAAAATGCAACCCTTCGATCTTGTAATTTTCACTTTATTGTCACGGGTCATTAAAACTTTGGGCAATGGGGGGAAATTTTTGGGTTATTCTAATGCATGGAAGATGTGGTCGGTTAGGCAATGTGGATCACTATTTAGGAGCATCTCCACTGGAGTGAATCAAATTACGAAAAACCAAAATTGATATTCTGTACACTCGATTTCATCACCAGCAAGCCTATAGCAACGGAGCAAACTATCAAACTAGGTTTCATCCAAGCAAATTTCGGTTTCAAAATC
Source organism: Kappaphycus alvarezii (assembly GCA_002205965.3). Taxonomy (NCBI): domain Eukaryota; phylum Rhodophyta; class Florideophyceae; order Gigartinales; family Solieriaceae; genus Kappaphycus; species Kappaphycus alvarezii. The sequence goes on along the minus strand of NADL03000033.1, from coordinate 240,122 downwards.
GGAAAATTTGCACTCAGAAAATGGAGCCTAGAAGCAAATCAGCACCCACGTGTACGATCAGGACTGGTCCGTTCTCCTTACTTTCGCGGCAGTTAACCAAAAAACCTTCTCGTCACTTCTTTCTGCCGGGTGCAGTGCGCGGCGGGTGCTATTTATACCCCACAGCGACAATTACTTTTTGTATCAATAAAGATATTCAACAATGGCGGAACTTATTTACTCAACCAAGCAATCCAGTAAGGACATGAAGAAGATGAAAAGGGGTGTCAGCTTCATGCCGACAGAGGACGCCGCAATTTCGAAGGCCTGGATAAGTACACGTGAGGACGCAGTAAATGGAGCGGAGCAGAAGAACGAACACTTCATTCGTCAAGTCACCAACGTCTGCAATAATTCTTTCAAGCCAGCGAATCGATTATTAAGATCTTTTAAGTCCATAAAAAACTGTTGTAAAATCGTCTTAAGAGTTTTACGCTATTTGCTTCATGTTATGTTCGAGTAACAAGGATGAAACCCTATACTGAGTCCTCTCATAACCGTTTCATGGTCGCTGCTGTGCTTTACGATGGTGTCTAAGTTAAAAAAGCAACAGAATATTGCGGAAAGCCATTAAAGTTCAGAGGAGCATGGAAGATTTTGAGGAAAAACGACAAATTCATGGCTGGTGAGATGCAAGGAATACTAAATAGTTCTTCTTAGTCTAACGAATCGCAGAAGGAAACAAAAAAAGTAAAAGAATGTTCTGATCATGCTAAACCAGAGTAGAATCCGAGCAAAAATGAGATGAACGGCCTGTAGGAAGAAAAAGGGCCAAAGAAGAGCATAGGAAGGCGCAATATGCTAAGAATAAGCTCAAGATAGCACCATAGTCCCTGGCAGCAGAGCAAGAACGAAATGTTGTCTTGAAACGAAATAATGAGATTCTCTGTTGTTCACAAACGCACCGCAGAGTTGCAATCAACAGAAAGCGGTACAATAATTTCAAACGAAGCGCTCTCAAGCTAAGAAGGAATCGAGAACAAAGGCAATAAAGCCAGGCTTGAGAAATTCGCAGGCAATACTGCAGAATAAATAGAAGAATCCGGCAAATCCATCCAATTTATCGATATTGATTCGGACGAAAGAGAATTGCTTGACACTGGTGATAAGTAGGAACATTACAACATGATATCTCCTCTTGAATTCCAGATATGTATCATTACAAGTTCCCTTGTTTTACGAAACTCGTAAAGGCTCTAGGTAAACCTTTGAACAGCACAAAATGCCGCAGTAGAGCCAAGGGAGGATTTATTTCACTATTAGGCTGGTCATTTGTAGTGCTTCAAAGATGTTATATGTGACGCCAACAGAAACATCTGTGTGCCCATTTTGGTGAATTTTAACATCTCCTTCGTCGATTATCTTACGTTCAACCATCACATTGTGCATTATGATACATTATCTTAAAACTTTGTGCATGATACTTTTGTACTATAGCCGGCTAATATTTACTATTATGTGCCACTTTTCCTTACACTCCAAATGCTCTTTCAACCTCTTTTCTACACGCTTCTTGTCTTCTCGCCAAGTACTTCTCCTTCTAGTTCTTTGGCCGTGGGGCCGTCTCAACAAACATAGGCCAATCTCGGTATTTCCCGTCTGCAAGTCGATAAGTTATTATTATTGTTTCTCCAGCAACTTTTTATTAAAAGGGTGGAGGATTCGCATCTGAAGCGACATGGTGACTCAACGGAGAAGAATAGAGGACTTTTATGTCATTCAAACTTCCCGGCATACCAAAGAACGGATGCCAAATCCAAAAACGATCATCCGCAATACTTTCTATCGTTAATGTGGGATCTCCCTTTCTCCCTTTTTATTGTTCGCGATGTGCTGTAGGGCAATTTTTACAGTACCATTAAAGCATTCAATACTATCAGGGCAGCTCGGAATAGCTCTACGGGCGGAACGTTGAAGGATGTGCTTAATATCTAACGTAGAAGGGTAGCGCAGGTATTTTGAGCCAAAACTGTCAACAACCGCTTTATTGAACCTCTTTATGTATTCCATCGCTATGGGTTCTCCAATACTAAGGTAATCGTCCATTGTGTATGCCACTTTCCCATACACCAGCATTCTAAAAGCACATGTCTCTTTCTGATACTTTGAGAATCCAGTACGTCCTGTGCAATCAATTGTATTTTTACAATACGCATCCACCTCGCATAAATGCTCCATAATGTCGTAAAAAGGTCTAGTGTAACCATGAAACATTATCAAAACTGTGCGTTAATGTACACAAGGGTCGAAGGGATATAATCTTCAAAGAAGCGTACTGCAATTTGTTCACGTAAGCGCTCAATGTTAGATGCCAAAAAATGACGGAACACACCCCATTTTAGATAATATTCTTCCAACTCGTCGCTACTAGTGTCGAGGAGTTGTTTTGTCATCCCTCGGAGCTTTGAATGTAATAGTTCTTGCTGCCGCAAATGTTCCATCGAGACAAAGCTGTGAGAATGAGCTTGGTCTTTGTTTTGGAACGACGGTACTGGTGGTGAAGCATAGATGAGATTCAAAAAAGCAAAACAGAAAAATTAAGTCATCAAATAATATTTATACACGTGAAGTAGGTATTGCTTATTTGCTCCGGAAATGTTTTTATTGGTGGAGATGCTCTAATCGAGTCGTTATATGTTATAAACGGTTGTGTTTACCGTACTACAGCGGCAATTCAGAGGGCTGAAAGCAGGGGAACTTTGAGGTGTTTGGTGTGTAACAAAGAGGATGAAAACCGTCATCATTGTATCAAGGATGTGCTGAGACAAGATAAAAGGCAGGTTGCACTAAAGGAGACTAATAGTGCTTTATAAAGTTGTAACAGAGTTGATCGGAGCAGCTTTTGATAGAACTGTGACACCGGGTATTGCACCCGGGTGTTATTATGTATGAGAAGAAATTGGAATCGGGATGAGCGTGGTTCTATGGGGCAATGCAGAAATAAAGCCTTCTTTCCTTCTATGATTGTAAGACGTGGCAGCTTGAAGAGAGAGCAGTGGGATAATTGAAGTCTTGAATCCTGGAGTGGGGTGGTGGGGATAATTCGACGAACGAAGTTATTTTCAGAACCAATTCTCCCAAGAAAGAGGTGTTGGAAGTGACAATAGTGCTACCAAATTATGGTTGTGGGAATGAGAAGAGGTGAATAAGGACTGTTGGACAAGGGGCTAAAAGTGAGCATAGAAGGGGGTGTTTCTACCACCTATGCTGAGTTTCTGGCGTTAAAAAAATCCTTTTTAAGGTAGAAATTGAATTTCAACCTCGGGAATACTGGGGTCTGCATTTTAAGTTGTCTTTCAACTTGCTTGTCCTCTCCTATAGGAAGCAGTTTACTCAGCTTATACATACTTTTTGGCTAACCCTAAAGTCTCAGACAACCATACTACATACCAATAGATGCATTAAAGGGAATCATATGGACGAGAAAGACTATCAATAGATAGTATCAGATTAAATGTGTAGATTTTCTCGTCAAAATCTTCGTCCTCGAGATCAGAGGATAAACTTTCCTCTAAAATATCAACACCACCAAAGCAGTTTCTAAAAATTCTGTAGAACGGCCCAGAACGATTGAAAGATTCCTCGGACATATAAAGATCCTCCAAACCCGCCTTGAGACCATCAACCCCCCTATACACACAGCAGAGGAGTCCGAGATTACGATTAAACCGTCAGTATTTCCTCCGTTTTCCACGGAAACTCCCCCACGGTTGTACGCAAGTGACTCGCACGGGTCCGCTCAATCCTCCTCATCTTTCAATCCCTCCACAACCGCCTCAGTCTCCTCCGGCTCCTATGCACCTTCATACTGTTCGCTCTCATCTTTCTCCTCGAAACAATGAACACAGATACACTCCCGAACGCGTTGCTGGTCCATTCTTCTGCAGTATTCCTCGTAGTCAGTTGGCCCATTGGCGATCAAGGCCAGGCCGCTGATGAGCCGGCTGGTTCTGGATGACTTGGAGATTGTGAAGGGCGGTCTGAGGCTACTCATGTTGGCAAAAAAGTGGGTGAGCGGATGGAGTGGTTTACGGCAGGGGACATACCTCAACAATGTTAGTACCGAACTTTAATTAGGATAATATCTTCTAAAAAGTTAAATACCTTCTGCGAAATAAAAATACAAGGTAATTTTGAGGCTTTGAATTTGCATGCATCCAGCGCAATAAAAAATGTACTGGACAATATATCGACACTGAATTTGGAAGACAAAGCGGGTCAAGAATCGAAAGCTTTCTTTTTGAAAAAGGACCAATTCTTCAAACATAAAATAAAAAAAGTAGTTGTAGAGTGAATTTGGATCTATAAAATAAAATGACTGTGGGGTTTCTTTTCGTTGAGAGAAAAGGTAGGACAATTGGGTTGGAAATGGAGAGCTAAGCAAAGGATCTTGGAATGAATTGAACAGGAATTTGTGAAATGATCCGATTTCATAATAAAATGGGGACTAGGCGTTTCAGGCACTGTATCGAGTGACATGTAAGCATAGATTTGACTAAGAGTAGATGTGGCACTGCTCAAGTTCAAACAACGTGCTAATGATAGAAACAGTTTACCTCTACGTGAACATTTGTCTGTATCACGGCGGCCACGGGTTCTCTACCGAGGTGCCTTTGAATGTTCCGTCTTGTACGTCCAGCATCATCGAATTTGAATAGGTGAGATTACTCAACATCCGTGGTGAAGTACCGTGCGCAAGGTTACAATAACGATGATACCACTTTCATCGAGTTTCTGGCGACTCTATCCAAACTCCTGGGAAACCTATGATGGCAATCCAGAAGCACTACAGCGGCCAAAATTTCAACTGAGCCCGATGCAATTTTTATCGAGTACGGTGCGACTGGGCTGTATATACGTGAAAGCGCTCCCCTTGGCGAGGTTTAAAAGCCAAGTGTGGCACTCTGAACGTGAAGGTCGGCAAAGAATCGCCGCGAAAGATACCTATAAATACCTGTCGCCTCCTTTCTTACCATAATAGAATCTGTACTAAACCTGATAGTAAATGGAAGATGGGGATAAATTTGGATGTTTTACTGAATAGAGATGTAGGACGACAATTTTCAGAAGGCTAGGGGGCAGGTCTGTTGATAAGAGAGTCTGTAAATGAGGTAGAGCCAGGCAAGAAGATCTCACAGGGCTGGTGTGAGGCCAGCCGTAATGCATGCTACGTTGGACAATACCGTCGCCGCAGCATTTGGTTGCATAAGGACAGATCTCACTCGCCCAAAGGTCTCTATGGCTCATACGGCGACGTTAGTGGCAACTTCTGTCAGTAAAGCGAATGCGTCCGGGTGCCATCCGTTAAGAGTGGATATAGGCACTGGTATGAGTCGGGACCTGGCATGCATGGTGATAAAGTCTCTATAATTCCTTAAATATGACGCATTGGCCGCGTTCAGAGATGCAAAGGAGTAGAAGTGACCGATCCCCGTGTTTGAGGGAGCAAGAAGATTGAATAATGTAACGTCTTATAGATATGGAAGGTGGTGGAACGTAGTTAGCTGGGAGTGAGCGTGTCTGATTACTCTGTGCCGCCGCGATACGCAGAGTGATGTAGGCTCATTGACTATCAAGGGTAACATCAGCGGATTTGTGGAATAAACGCCAGTGAAAGTATTTAGCAAAGAACTGTTCCACACGGCTGTAGTCGGCTTTCAGTTCTAATTAAAGTACTTTCTTATCGAACTTAAACACGCGGCACCGCGACATCCTAGTGTATCAAAGGTCTGGCGCTAATAACAACTCGCTCTCGTTCCTGGTTGCGTGCGTCTTCACAGAAAACTAGCCATTCCAATAGCTCTTTACGAATAGGAGCAGTCCAATCGGGTGTGTGCTGTTGCCGATGAAGTGCAAAAACGAAATAATAGAAAAATTTACGACAAAATGACAGCTAATCTTTGCAAATATCTGGAAGGAAGGTCGAGAACATCACCGAAGTTTTGGAAATAGGTCCCTTCTGAGCTGATTGCTTTTCAGTTTCAAATAAATCTGATAGTACCGATTCAGAACAGATTCCAAAGAGTAAAGAATGAAAGGATGAATTGGTTTGGCAATTTCTTTAAGGGATAAAAACTGCCTCAACGGAGAAATCTGTTCACAGGTAGTGTTTCTTTAAGTTTAATGTGTATTCAAAATCAATTTTTGACAGACTTTCCGTGTGTTAAGAGTAAATAGGCTCCGATAAGATTCTCAGAGCCCACAATCCATAGACACAGTCATTTCTAGCGACAAATTTGGTACCATAAAGTACTTCTGGAAACAATAGAATGTAAAAAAGAATGAGATATCAAGGTTCTACGAGTACAACTGGAAGAGTAGATTTGTACTTCCTCTCTTCATTTGCAAAAAATACTGATATTACTCGTAGACCTGAGGTTGAATTTCAACAACGTGATTGCTTAAATATTAACCTCAAGTTTTCTCCGAACTTCCTTGGCCTCCGGTGGATCAATCAATTTATTCGGCTTGTATAGACGTGTAACTCGTCCTTAAAGAATCAATCGTGCATGTAAAGTACGGTAAAATCAATTCATGTGTGCATTGTGGACCATTATGTATTTCAGATCACTGTTAGATTGAGCCTAAGAGGACCTCAAATTTTCATACTGAACTTTTCGAGAACCACCTTAAAATTCTGAGGTAGTATTCTAGAATCGACAAAATATTCACCCTGGTGAAAAAAGGGCCTTTTTCGAATTTTGGTCCGATTATAGGTTCACAGCGCAAGCGAAGATCACTATTTGAAAAAATCTTGGAAACTGATTCTCTGTTTATCTCATCGCTTCTATATCTCGTCTTGTTGATAGATAGAAATTTTTTAGGCGTCAAACATTTACCTCTCTTCTAATGTTCTTTTTTGGTATACTTCAAAGGTATCACCGAAGGAGATTGGGGTTTCCGGAAATCTTTCGATCGCAGAATGAGGGCCGACTTGCGTCGAGATTAAAGTTGATCCCTAGCATCGCGTAGGTCGTCTGATACAATCTTTTCATGTGATTTGGCTGCGATTGGATCGGAGAAACCTTTCGCTAGTTAAAAGCTAGACGTAGTGACATTACCATATAGTGTCATTAACACATAGATCTTTGGATCAAAAATGCCTTCTAGGCTGCAAGCTTTGCGTCAAAATTGGTTGGAGAGTCTTTTTTAGACGTATAAAGATGCTGCGAATAATACTATGCTTTGATTCTGTTGCATTTTTTGAGTGAAGGCCAGGGAGGACTCCATGAATCTTGATTCCGATTTTGTCTGCGTATTCCTTATAAGAACCGATCTGAAAGGGATTTTATCCCGCATGCTATCAGGATACCATAATTGTGAGACCCAGGAGACTTGAAAAGCAGTAAAAGACTCTTCTGTATTAGCTGTTTTAGCAATCATTGTACTCGAATATCTTGTTTCAAGATCCATGAAGTTTGCTGGCAGGAATCCGTCTAGATAGATTTGATCGACACGCAGGACTCCATGAAAGCTTTTAGATAAAGCCCTGATAGACAATTTTCAGTTGGGCTGCAGAAAAGATGTGAATCTGCATGCCGTGCATTTGATCACAACTTCTGTAAGGTGGGATCTTATTGAATCGTCCCGTAATACGTTTTTCTCGAGCAGGATCTTGCAGTCAGTAAAGTATTAAGTCCACACCAATGTCTCTGCACTTTTTCGTCAGCCTTCTTAATATAGGTCCAAGAAGTATTTTCAAGAGTCACTGCAGATAAGCATGATATTGTTGAGTTTTTGTTACAGGATAAATCGAATCTATCTAGGGATAGATAGATTAAAAAGTTATCATTGGTGATTTACATATATTCACGGTCGTTTCCAACATAGAATACAGAAGCATTTTGCCCGGGATGCTCTATGTTCGCCTTTCGAGTTATGTTTCTTCCTATAACCCACTGCGATGAGCCATCGAGAACAAGACCAGTTATGTTAACGCGAGAACCTTGATCAAAATATGCAGTTAATAAAATGGATCCCAAAATTTAAGGAGCAGGGATAGCACATTCACCGGTTCCATATTGACAGTCGGTGTGTCCCTTGATTCCTTTAGGAATACCATTAAGCTGCGAGTTTGGAAATATACCAATATGATCAGCTTGTAGATTAAGCTCAACTGGAACAATATCGAAGTACGGTGCTCTATCGTCTATTACTAATTCGTGGCCTGATATAAATATCCAGTAATTGCAAATGAGCAGGGTAAATGAGCCATATTAAAGGAGACAGTCTTAGATTTAAACTTCTCATTTCTATTGTAACTTGAGTTCGACAATGTGTCGTGGTGGCAAACACGAGGGCCGGATGAAATCGGCTTAGGAGGGCTGTCATAAAATTTAACATAGGGTGGTAAAGAGCCATCAGAAGTCATGGTTTCGTTTCCAGTGACTATATTTTACTCAAATATCGCCATGATACTTCGATAACGGTGCTACTCTTTTTTAGCAATCCCTTACATTTCTATCATGACATCGAAAGTGTGAGATACGCCTAGCTTACAACAGATAGGGCGTCCATCTGGTAAATTTTAGATACTGTGAGGTCTACTGTATTAGCTTCGGTTAGCTGTGTGTCAGTAATTCCGGAACAAAGCTGCCTTTTAATAAAGACTGCCTGCAGTGATGTCGAGATCTTGTTGCTATTTGAATCAGGCGGAGTAATGTGAAATGCTTGCCATAATTTCACTGTATCACGATATTCTTCTTGATCTCCAACTCCGTTGGTCCATGGAGATGACCTCGCAGCCCACGAAAATATCGGTTGGGAGGGCAGATTGGCTTGGGGCGCTCGGCCCATAACTAAGGATTGTGTGTATTGCTATGTCGATCAGGTTAAGAATACTGTATTCAGATAGTTGGTTTTATAATAGGTACAAGATAGTGGCGAGAGGGTTGAATCTCATGCCCAGAGTTTTGCTAGTATCGGTTAGAGAGGGGCACATATAAAGAAAACAGGTTGTAGATACTGTAATATATCAAAAAAGGTTGGCGACGGGTATCATAATGAGTTACATACAAGAATCATGATTACAACCATAGAAATGCGATTACAATTAAAATAAACAGACGAAGTAGATGAAGGCTAATTACTGTATGATTAATATTCATATATATGCTGTTAAAAGTATGGTATAGGTTCCCAAACCCTGAAAGGTTAAACAATAGACGTTGAATTGAAGTCAAGTAGGCGTACTCTGTGTATTTGTATTTATAAAAAACGCAACAACGTGAATTAAACTACCCAAAACTTGTAATACCAAACGAATGCCTTTTTCATACATGAGGTAAATCGGGATGATTTACTGAATGACTTTGTCGGGCTGAAAAAGAGGGTTCTTCAGAGATAGATGCTGTGTAACAAAGAATTGAAAGCCTTCAGATCAGACCAAGGCTTACTGATAATGTTCTTCAGTCAATTCCAGATCTCAGGGGTCTGCTAACTAGCTATCAACATCTTCTCTTTTCATGTAATGAAAGTCAAACAAATCCATTGAGATAGGCGGCAACCAAAGACGCTCGGCATCATGCGAAATTGTACCAGTAAATCATCGGGGATAGGATTACTACTAAAAAAGAACTGAAATAGAGGGATTGGAAGCGATGAAAATGGTACCGCAGTATTGTTAGGCGCGCGCGGATCGAAACGGATTTTTTTTGTCGCCGTCATCTACCGACTTTTAAGTTATTGCGCTACCTCCCATTGTCCCAAAATGCTTGTAGTTCTGGTTCTTCCTCGCCCTCCCTGACCCTTGCTTATACTTACCGGGGTCCTCTCCAAATTCAATTCCATTTTTCTAGATATTTTTATACTGTATCTACTACCTCTAAATCGATCCCGAAACAAGTTCTCTTTCCCTTTTCGCTTATTTCCTCCTCCAAATTTATTTTTTTGAGAAAAGGGCGCAAATGCACTACTAAAAAATACCTTGAATATTTATCTTACCTATTCCAAATATATAGAAAGCGCCCTTGGGAGCCTATTTAAACCCCTTTATTCCAAGTTTCAACCGTCTCCGATCATTGTACTCTCCACACCTCTCCCCCTACCCATTCAAAACACCCGCAATTGCCTACCATTCCCCAAGCCCGCCAAAATGGACAACCTATACCCCTCCAAAGTCATTTCCAAATATCGCCACCACCGCCCCCTAATCTCCATTCTACTACTCCTTTTCGGCCCTACTGACCTTGATGACTACCTACGCCGTCAAACCAAGAAGAATGTGATCGAATTAGAGCGTCGCTTGTTCATCGAGGATGAGGCGGAGGAGGTATGTGAGGGGCAGGACTGGGAAGTCGAGGAGGGAGCTGGGGTGACCTTCGAGGAGTGGGCAGCCCCGGAATTTTTCTACGAGAATGAGGTTGACGAGAAGGATGGCGAGGAGAACTAGGGGGAGGGAGACATGGAAAGTGTTGGAATGGTGGGGCCGGGGTTGGACCATATGGACCAAGTGGGGCCGGGGTTGGACCATATGGACCAAGTGGTCCCGACGCTAGAACCAAATGGGGACATCCTCAGTAGTTTAGATATCTCCTAGGAGGAATTAGAGAGTTATGAGAAGTTAGCAGATATTTGTGAGGACTGCTTGGGCAGCATGGATATTTTGGAGGAGTATTTTGGGTCTGATCTAGTGAATGGGAAATAAGAGGACCAGATCGATTGCTCTATTCTTAGGTATCTTTTGTTTAGAGGATATCATCCACAAAAAGTGTTTTTATGCATTTCCTGGTATCTTGTGTAGTTTTGGTCGGACTTTAGGGGTTACCAAAAGTCTTTAAAAGCTGAGTAAACTGATTCATCTTAAAGAGGTCAAACAAGTTGGCAGACAACTTCAAGTCAGGTCCCGAGTAGTAGGAACTTGAGAGTCAACTTCAGACTCAAGAAACAATTTTCCTACGCTGGTCGCAGAGCATCAGTGGTAGACCCTTCCCTTTCCATACTTGCTCGTATCCCTCTCAATGTCTTCCTTATCCAATCCTTTTTGTTGGTTCAACGATACCACGGTAGCACTTTTGTCGCTTGCAACACCCCCTTGGGGTAGTTGGTTGTGAGCATCTCTTCTCCCGACGATTTACCCCTGTCAAGTGTTGTTGTAGTAACAAAAAGAGGTAAAAGGAATGGGGAATCGAGAAACAAGAATTGATACAAACGGATTAGGGTGCAACGAATTTTCTCACTCACAACACCAAAAATGAAACTCTTCAAACTTAAAAGTAGACATCCAACTTCGCAAGTATTTGGGTTTCCACTCGAAACTGTCTTCCATACTTCTCTTAATATCCCAGAGAGAATGCACTTTATTGAGCTTTTATAGGTCTCTTAGCTGAAACTAAATACATTTTGTGGAAGAGAAAGACTAACGAAGAGATAATTTCAAGATAAACAACCATTAATACTCCTCAAAAACACCTTATTCGATTTTTGATTCAAATAACTCCCCCAACATGTCTACACGCCCAATGTAGTCCTTGAAAACCACCTTGAATGACTATTGTGCGGACTATTGTGCTGATTTGGCTGCCCTGGCTGAGTTGGCATGCTGCGCTGGCTGAGCTGTCATTGTACTTTCAGTTATATTTTTAATTATTTTTAGAGGGATGCTTTGCACTGTACTGTGGCGGTGCAGATTTGGCACATAGGTACTGTATAGGTGCTACAGAATGTGAGGGTTGAAAACTCTATATAAGGGGCTCTTTGCATGAAATGGTAGGACTACTTGGGAGCCAGCATACCCGAGCGGGGCGCTCAACAAGTTAAGTCAAACACAAAGCATAAACGAAGTTTGCATACAACTTCGAGTCAAGTCCCGAGTAGTAGGAAGTTGAGAGTCAACTTCAGACCCAAGAAACTTTTTCTTACGCTGGTCGCAGAGCGTCAGTGGTAGACCCTGCCCCTTTTATACTTGCTTGTAGCTTCCTCAACTCTCTTCTATATACACTCCCTTTTGTTCGTTCAACAATACCACGGTAGCACTTTTGTCGCTCGCAACACCTCCTTCTCAGGGTAATTGGTTCTGAGGATCTCTTCCCCCACCGATTTACCCTATCATTTGGTACTCTTGTGGAGGGGGTTGCACCCGAGGTATTCGAGTTGAGCAGTAGTAAGGAACACTTCGGGGGGATTTCTTTTCTGTAATCATGGATCTCAACGCTGCTCGTATAACGTTCACAGGGGGCAAGACTGAAGACGTTGAGGAGTTTCTTTACACATATGTCAACGTTGTGATGCGAGAGAAGGGCGATGAAGAGAAGGCCGCAAGTATCTTCGCCTATCTTCATGGTGACGCAAAGCACAAATATAAGTCCAAGTTTATCGACGGGTGGTCTCTTAACGGGAATGGGCGTAACTTCGGTGAGGTATGTGAGTGGCTTGTGAAAGAGTATGCTAAGGAGGTAGAACCAGATGAGATGATTCGTACCGCCATAGAGGCCCGGCTCAACTTCGACGATTTGTTAAGCTCATTGGTGTACTTGTGTGATCTTTATGAAAAGGCTGGGTTCAACGCCCAAGCCAAGTACGGAATGCTGCGTAAGGCGGCTATGGGGGATAAGCGGCTCTCCGATTTCCTCCTCATCAAGGGCCCTCACACTTTTGATGAACTGAAGGGTACCATAGTAGAATTTGTCAAAAATTCGGAGACGTTTCAGTCACTGAGTGAGGTACCGAGGGAAACCCGCACATCGATGTCTATCGTACATCCTGAAAAGAATTATCAAAGGCCGGCTACTAGTGCAGCAGCATTTGAATCTGTCAGGAGCGATGTCAAAAACTTGGAAGAAAGGTTGGAAACCCGATTCGATAATCGACTTGACATGATAACCTCGCAGTTGGAAAGCCTTACTCTTACCATTAAGAAGAACCAGTCTGGGGCCCCTAAGGCCGCAGAAGTCTGTTCTTACTGTCACAAGCCTGGACACTTTGCAAACAGGTGTCCTGATAATCCACATAGAAACACTCGTTGTGAAAGTGCGGTCGATATGGGCATCATGAAAGTAACTGCTGGTCTAAAGACAACAGAAGAGCAAATTTATCGGAAGCAAGGAGTGAGTCAGGACCAGAGGTGAAAATCTTACAAAATAGAAGGGATCAAAGGTTGACGGATGCCGGTAACGTATCCATCGCTGAAGAGATTAGTCAAGTCAATGTGACAAAAAGGGATGGGGAAGGGAACATTTTATCGAAGAAACCTAGGCTAGAGTATGGAATGCTGGAGCATATCCCAGCACCTGTACCTCCTCGAACCAAGAGGTCTGATCAAGTTGTTCCAGGAGTGGGAGTCACTCCGGCCAAGAAGACGAAAAAGAGTAAGAAAGTTAAGAGTATCTCTAAGGACGTACTAGAGTATGTGAAGAGGTACAATTTGGTGGCTGAGCTTGCATCGGCCCCAACTGGGATAACGTTTGGTCAACTTTTGAGGGGCGACGCAGAGGATGCGAGAAAAGAACTCAAAAAAATTATCAGGTCTAATAAGTCCGCTAAGGGTAAGAAACTGTTTCTTCAATCGGCCTCGACAGCACCAAGACGTCTTAAGCTGGTACCAGTCAAAGTATTGGGTATGAAAACCCAAGCTCTCTTCGATTCGGGTGCTGTTCCAAACCTCATTTCAGAAACTTTGGTGACAGATCTAGGTCTCGAAATTACTCCAACGACTCGAAAAATAACTGTAGCGGATGGAACCGTCTCAAAATGCATGGGCACTGTTGACAAAGTTTCCGTGTTCTTTGGGGACTCTAAAGTTGATGTAGACTTTCTTGTCATGCCGGATCTCCCTTTCGATGCAATCATTGGCTGCCCCACATGGAAAGACTAGGACATGCATTGACTTGGGCAACCAAATGGTTTCAGTTAATATCGACGGCAGAACCGTGAAGATGCCCCTGGATTTCGACAAAAGCACGCATCCTGAAGATTTAAAAGAAACGGACAGTGAAGATTTCACTTCTAGCTATGACAGCGAAGATTCGGAACCAACTAACACTTTCGGAAGTGGAAAAGGGTACCCTCGGGGGTAATGAACATGGCATGGGACGATTATGATTCGGGTTTGAAACAGATGACGACTGGAATTCTAGGATAAGTTGAAACCCGAATGTGTTTCTTTTTGCGATGATATCGAATCAAAGGACAGAATTCGGAGCATGAAAGAAGATTACCTTTGCAAAGAAAATAAGAATACGTCGAATTCCATATATGAAGATGTGAGCACGACGGAAGAGGTCCTTCAAAATATTGAGGTTGAGGATCAAGAAGAAAAAGGGCGCCAAATGGCAGAAATCCAAGGAAAAGTGCAGCACCTTCCCGCCCCGCCTCACTGAAAATATCCGACGTGTTAACATCTTCCGAAGTAATTGCATGGAGCGTTTCAGATTTAAGACAAGCAAGTGTACCGGTTACTCACTCGTTCAAACTTACCGACACTCAACCGATTTACCACAAGCCTAGACGTCAACCGCCAAAATATGACCATTTTATCTCAGAAAATGTTACAAGTATGCTGAAAAATGATATTATTCGACCAGTTTCATCCCCATGGTCGTTTCCAGTTGTGGTCGCACCAAAGAAGGATGGAAAGCTGCGTTTTTGCGTCGATTACCGACAACTGAACCAGAGAATGATACCCGATCGATTTCCGATTCCGAACATGGAGGAGATCCTCGAGGACCTGAAGGACGGGAGATATTTCACCTCAATTGACCTTTACACTGGCTATTGGCAGATTCCATTGGATGAAAAATGTAAGGAAAAAACAACCTTTACCAGCAAAGCCGGTACGTTCAGGTTCGAAGTGATGCCTTTTGGTCTCATGAATGCACCAGCTACATTCCAAAGAATGATGAACGAGGTTTTGAAAGGACTTCCATTCGCAAGAGTCTATATCGATGATGTCGTCATATTCTCAGAAACATTGGATCAGCACATCTCGCACGTCAAGACAGTTGTGGAGAGGATATCGGAGTATAGCTTGAAAATTAAGTTGAGCAAATGCTTCTTTGCGAAAACTTCTATCCAATTACTCGGTCATATCGTCGACCAAGAGGGAATTAGAGTGGATCCAGAGAAAACGAAAAAAATAAAGTTGGCACCAAGGCCCGCTTCAAAGACGGAGGTCCGAAGCTTCTTAGGACTGGCCTCATATTACAGAAGATTTATCAAAGATTTCGCCAAGACTGCAGCACCGTTACATGCCAGCACTACGAAGAACGGAAAATTTTACTGGAACAAGGAAATGGAAACTGCATTTCAGGAGCTTAAAGATAAGCTATGTGTCCCCCCAGTTCTCATGTACCCAGATTTCAAGAGACCATTCGTTGTGGAGACAGATGCCTCAGAACGGTCTTTGGGTGCCGTTTTGTCCCAAAAAGATGAAAACGGAAGACTACACCCTGTTCAATTCGCAAGCCGAACTCTGAATGATGCGGAAAAGAGATACTCAGTCTGCGAGAAAGAAGCGCTAGCTGTCGTCTTCGCGCTGAAAAAGTTTCGCGTATACCTTTTATCACTCGAGAAATTTGTCTTGATAACTGATCACCAGGCACTTAAACAGCATTCCAAAAGAAGGATGTACATCACCGCTTGGCCCGATGGCTCGACATTTTCGCAGAATATCGGTTTGAAATTGTGTATAGACCCGGACGCAATAATCAGCCTGCCGATTACCTATCCCGCTTGAGGGACGCACTGATTCCAAATGAAAAAGCTTCGGAGGACATCGTCGGAGTCGCCGAGTTGCAGTTGCCGAACGATAACGAGTACGAAGCTAATATTCACGGACTGATCAAATTCCTCGATGGACTAGAAATGAGAAAGGTTGATCTTGAACACAGAAATTGGGTACGCAGGAATCAAAAGGCTTTTACATTGTGGAATGGGAAACTCTTCCGGCACACTAAAGCCGGTCCCCGACTAGTGGCCCCTTTGAAAGAAAGAATGAAGATCTTGAGGACTTTCCATGATGAGCTAGGGCATTGGGATCTCGAAACAACCAAAAAATTCGTAACTGAGAGATTCTGGTGGCCCGGTATCCATAAGGACGTCTATAATTTCGTGAAAAGCTGCGACAACTGCCAAAAATTCACTCCAATACGGAAGTATAAGACAACTCTAAGTTTTCCAGTTTCCGGTCTCTTTGAAACCTTCTCAATTGACTTCGCGGGCCCGTTCAAGGAAAACTCTTCCGGAAACAAATATCTCCTTATAGGGGTGGAACATCTTACTGGATGGCCAATAGCAGTTGCAGTTGAGGAGGCAAATGCTGAGGTGGTACTGAGATTCATCGAAAAAGAAATAATTGAACCGTTTGGTCTTCCAAAAAGGATCATCTCGGATAACGCCCTTTGTTTTACTGCAACTTCACTGCTTCGTTTTTTGGAAGAGAAAGGGATTCAGCTGAAGACCGTTCTCGCATACGCTCCTATGTCCAACGGGAAAGCGGAGAGGATGGTTGGAACCATCAAACGAGCAATATCGAAAACTATGTCGGAGAATGAAATCCAGTGGGAAGATGCCTTACCAAAAGTGTTATACGGCTATCGTCGAAGAAGAGGAAGAAATGGACGCTCACCATTCGAGCTAATGTACGGAAGGGCTCCTAGAATGTTACAGAGAGACATGGAAACAAATATTATCGATGAAGAGAGTAGGGAAGTTGAACTACTGGCCACCGAAGGCTGGAGATCACACCGCGCGCTAACACAGACAAGAAATAAGGATGCAGAACCTGCAGTCAGAACCTTTTCAGTTGGCTCTAAAGTACTTGTAGTACATGGAAAAGCAATGCAGCAGGCTGTGAAGTGGCCGGCCTTCCAAACCAAGTACTCGAACCCTTGCATCGTCACGGAGGAAAGACACCCGCACTATCAGCTCTGTTCAAGCTCAGGGAAGAGATCAAGGAGGGCCATCCATGCACGTCGTCTGGTCCCTTACCATCAGAGGCCTGAAGAATTCCTTCTCACACAGGACTATGCGCAACCACGGGGCATACTCATCTTTAACTATAGAATGATTCCTATGGGAGGAAAAAGGGCCTGGGAATGGATCATCTCGATTACGCGGGACTACTACGAACTCCACGTAATCATCCATTTCTACATTAATATATGCCTATGTTTTCGTACGTTGAACGGACCATTGCTACCTGAAGAAGATTTCCGACTATTAATAAGAGTTCTATTTTCATTCCAAAACGGAAGGTTCACGGAAGCAGGTCCAGAGTTTGTGGAGGTAATATATCATTACTCTATAGGATATGGAATGGTAGCTGCTGGAGACTTGTCGCAAACGTATCTGAATATTATCCGTCCAATTTACGTATTTCTCAAGAACAACCAAGTGCGACTGAGAGGTTACGCCTTACCCCGGATATGGAATACAGACTGGTCCCGTATCCTCTATGGGAACCTTACGTTTCTCCGCCACAAATTGGGAACGTTGGAGGCGGCGAGGATCCTCCTGAAGCAGTGATGATGACCAGAGGAGGACCTTCAGGAGACAACAACCCGCCCAGAAGAGGTTCCGGTCGTCCCCCGAGAGGACCTCGTGCAGGTCCCAGTACGTCAGGAGCTGGTCGCGGCCATTCATCGGGACCGTCCACCACAACTTCATCTCTAGCTCTCCTTCACAACCATGCACAGCATACAGTCGGAAGAAGAAGATTATCTTTTTGGCTGCGCAATATCTCCGAGGATGCGAACGATGCGCAGGTCATTTCTTATTTCATGATAAGCATCTGTTTATGTTTTAGGGCGCTACATGGACCGCACTTATCTTACGAAGATTCGTTCTTGATGATGCGCGTCTTCTTTTCTTATCGGCATCCATTCCTCCGGCATCTTCCAGAAGAGTTTGCATATCACATATATTTTTTCACTCTTGGAAGATTCGGAAGAGTCACGGAAGAAGAATGTATTCAACCCCACCTCGATGTTCAAACCAATATATGAGGCTATGCTACAAAGTGAGGTACCAGTAATGCGAACCTACTTTTTAGAGCATCATATTGGTAATCAGTTGCATCCGTACCCGTTTGAGAGACCATACATTTTATCAATAAGACAGCGAACACTAACGGAAGCAGAAGAAGAGCAGTGACGAGTCGGGACGTTCGTCTTGAGCGAGAGGGCGTGATGTGCGCAAATTCGCACACGAAAAAATCTAGATGAGGACCATGATTGTATACAGTATCGGAATTGGGAAGATATTTTTACAGTTTTTGAATTTGCAAGATATTTTTAATTTGGGTGAGTGTGGCAAATTCATCGGTTGATTTTTTTCATTTTAGGACACGCTGTCATAGTAGATGTCAGTACAGTTCCAGGTTGTGGGTGATACTACGAGTAGCTCTGAAAGGTCTATATAATGGCCACATCAATTCCCACCCTGGCCGATGGGTGGCTGGCATGGGTATGGCACCTAGATATTTACCTTGAGGAAATATCTTCTAATAGTCTCTCTGGTTCACACGATTACCGTGAATACATTTTATGGTTATTAGTATGTTTGTTTGAGACTTTTGGGGTAGCCAAAAGTCTATATAAGCCGAGTAAACTGCTTCCTTTAGTGGAGGTGAAGCAAGTTGGAAGACAACTTCAAGCCAAGTCCCGAGTAGTAGGAAGTTGAGAGTCAACTTCAGACCCAAGAAAACTTTTTCTTACGTAGGCTGGTCGCAGAGCGCCAGTGGTAGATCCTACCTCTTTTATACTTGCTTGTAGCTTCCTCAACTCTCTTCTATATACACTCCCTTTTGTTCGTTCAACAATACCACGGTAGCACTTTTGTCGCTCGCAACACCTCCGTCTTGGGGTAGTTGGTTCTGAGGATCTCTTGCCCCGGCGATTTACCCCTATCATAACCCTTCTCGCGAAAGACCTGGCAAGAGCAGCTCGTCATTCTGTTGTATAGCCACGCCATAGTCTCCACCGCACGAGACCAGACATCCAGGCAATGGGAAGCAGCGGAGGGACCGAATTTTTTGATGTTACCTTCGTGAATCCCCTCGCTCCCTTCAACAGAAGAGTTAGGGCCTTCAACCCGATGTCCTCTCTGAATGCGGCGCGAAATGCAAAGCAGAGAAGATATCAATCCTTTATCGCGACCTCCACCAGAGGTAGGCTCGTGCCTGTGCCAATCTCCACTCTTGGAGGTTGGCACCCGGATGCATGTGCAGTGTTAAATGACGTGGCAGGAACGTGGCTGTGAGGGCACTGGAGACGTACGGAAAGGTTCGGGGGGGTTTTGATGCAAAGGCACGCTGCAGCAGCCGTCATGTCCAATGCGGCCTGCTTGATGGCTGGCCTGAAGGTAGCATTTTAGGGAGCGTAGTTCCTTCCCCACCACGGTGTCGGTATACCCTTTTTGAGTCGATTGTGGTTGTCTGGAAAACCATGGGGATAGATCGGGTTCTGAAGCGATCCGGCAAGACGGTTTCAATGCAGGTTCCTCAAATTATCGAAACTACTGCCTTTGTAGTAAAGGAGGGATCGTTTAATTGGTGCGTTCCGCAACAGATATGCCACGATGAGTGTTTGATTTGAAGGGCCGCTAGCGTGTCCTGCCTTTAATTCTGCTTGCCCCGCTGGTTTCATTCCCATAGGCGACTAAAGCTCAGAGCTTCAATGGATGCAAACGAGGATAATTCGCAAGAGGAGTAGCCTCTGGCTCAGAAAACTCACGCCAGTCTTCTAAAAACGTCCACACCTGTCCGTCCTTCATACTGAGGTGTGCCCCTTTCGGTTAGTAACCGCCTCCGCCCCTAAATTAATAAAGCACCAAAGCTTTTCCTCAGTATTATTCTGATAGCCAACTGTACCCTGACGGAACTTCAAGAGTCATCTACTGAGATCCTGCCCACCTGTAATCTGTCGCATAGATACTTACGGAAAGGTTCTGGGGATCTTGATGCAGAGGCTCTCTGCAGCAGCCGTTACGTCCAATGCGTCTTGCTTGAAAACTGGCCTTAAGGTGACCATTTAGAGAGCATAGGTACTCCCTCGTTACCGTGTCAGAATGCCACTTTGAGTCCATTGTGGTTGTCTGCATTATTTTGGCATGGAGTCGAATATATCTTCCAAGAATAAAACACCGAAACCGTCCCCTCCGTCGTGTAGCGCCTTTCAGGTATTGCGCGTCAGTTTATCTTACTGGGAGAGGAGCAAAGTATCTTCAATGTGTTTCATAAATTCCTCCACGTTCCTATTCCTCTCCCTTACCCTAATCGATGCAAACCCGCCATGTGAGCCCCCGTCGATTACCTGAGTAATGTTATATCCGTGATATCTATGCATGCCTGAGTGCTTGTTCTGCCACCCATAAAGATTTCTCCCCCAACCTACGCCTTCCGGCTTGGGAAGTTTCGGGTGTTTTTACTGTTGGAATATATATTCGATCTATCCTAATGTGTTCAATGCAACCACAATCGACTCAAAAAGGTGTGCAGACACAGTAAAGGGGGAGGATCTACGCTCCGTAAAAGGCTAGGGAAAAGTAAACTAAGCCTGCTTGTCGCAATTCGTGGTGGTTGGAAGTGAAATGGCAAGTCACTGCATATTTGCTGTCCCGTCCCGGCTCAGCTCCACACCCCCCCAAAATCATGATCCTCACACGCACCCATACTTTACATCTTCCCTCAACGTCACCAATTACGTGATTTACAGCGCTACTCCGTTACGTTGACTGTTTTCAATCGACCAAAAACAAAGGCAGGGGGAATCTAAACGGGGATCCCCCCTGTTAGAATTACTAAACGAAGAAGTAAACCCCCCCATCATTCTCCCCACTAAAACCAAGTCCAGAGCCCTTTGAGGTCGGCTGTGGTCTTTATCACAGGGCAACGTACTGGGGCCCAAGTGTACAGAGAAGCACGGACTGCGGATGATGGTAGCACTGCTTGCTATAGCATGTGGGACCGCAGCAAGAACCCTGTTACCGCTCCGTTTTTCCTGGAACACTGCTGCAACTACCTCTCTATTACGGGGAAACTGGTTATGGATTTACTGCAGGACTTCAGCGGGCTGAGAACCTGAAGAGTTCTACAGGTGGGCGTTGTGTAATGTCACAAAACCCATTGTTCCTCCCAACTTGCTAGAGGGGCATTCAAAGCTATCCACTCGTCTTAGTGATGCTTCTCTGTAGCTAACGCGAGCGGTAGAGGCTAGTTTCAATGGTATAGCATGACATTGAGCAATGGAGTGAACATGGCTGAGCGCGGGTTTTGCCGCTTGAAACTTGCCTCCTTCCTTTCGGGGCAGACACTAGGATATTGGGGTGTTGTGCGGGTGGCATCTATTCCCATTTGCTCATTCATCGTTCTTATACCACTCGTCGATTATGCAGAGCACTCCTACATCATGCAAGTTCTAAGGTTACCAACCTCTGTGCCTGTGCGCATTGTTGGATAAGGACGGATATTGACTCAACGTGAATTGCCATCGATGTTGATTGATGTTCGTTGAATCAATCGTAATGTACATATTGTATATTGTTTTTAATGGTCATCGAAGTTAGTAATAAGAATCGACTACTGTAGTAAAAAAAAACTACCGACCTGCAATGCTTGATCCCAACTACGAGCAAACGACACATAGACTCGCGTATGATACGATTTCATTTTCTACCAGTGGTAGCATCGCAATTTTTTGTTCCTAATGTAGACTGCAAGCAAATCACATAAAATGGACTCCAAAGAGAACAAATATCTGTGCCCAAGTTTAGCGACATGGACACAGAAAGTTTTCACCTATGGAAGCTACGATTAGAAGCAATCCTTACAACCAAGAACTGTATTGGTATCGTACATGGGACCGAAGAGGAACCGAGTGCAGCAGATGACAACTTTGCAGACTCGCTGGCATCGTATAACAAACGCAAGGCCAAAGCGCTCGCCATACTCATAATATCACTCGTAGAAAAACCTCTAAAGGCTGTGCAAAAATACTCTAAGACCCACATGAAATGTGAAACCGACTGTCGACTTGTTATGCTAAAAAACAAGTAACAAGCTAAGTCTATTTAGCGAAGTGTTTAACAAAGTGCTCAGCTCCGATGAAAACATGTAAGATCACATCGGAGACCTCGAGACTTGCTGAAAAAAGTTAAGTAATGCTGGAATAGAGCAAAGTGAACTGATGCAAGTATCGGTTTTTCTAGGATCAATGAAAGAATGCGCAGGCTTTGAGGCAACAGTTGCAGCCATTAGAATCTTGAATGAAGATAAAATGACATAATTTGCTGTGAGCACAATGCTCATCGACAAATACAAAGAAAGAAACCAGGAATCCAACTCCGACAGGTCAGATAGCCTGGTAACGTTCTCAAAAAGCAAAATGCTAACTTTTCATTACTGCGGCAAAAAAAGGGCATAAATAAAGCGAATGTTTCTGGAACTCTGCGTCAAGAAATTGCAAAGGAACGCTCAATTATGACAGGCGAGGAATTATTGTCAGAGGTACGAAGAGGAAGCAGCTACTAGCCCATGAAAAAGTACAGCCAAGAAAGCCCATCCTTTCATCGACAATAACAGAAATATCACCCACGCATTGAATATTAATCCTACACAGTCGGGCAATCCACCATATGTGCTTTGACAAAAAAAATGTTTTCCAACTTATGGGATACACAACGCCGAGATATTGCACTTGGAGACTCAAGCACAGTACGGAGTACACAAGGAGGAACAATTGACCTAAAGTTCAAAGACGATGAAAATGGTGACGAACCATAGAGACGCCCAACTAACGTAATCCTTGTACCTCATATAGGCATTAACTTGCTACCGGTACACAGTTTAGATGATCGATGTATCTAAGTCCACATGGGTAACGGAAAAATGCTCTATTTACAATAAAGAACACAATGGTATAGGTACTGCGGAAAAGGAAAAAGACGGCCTATAATGGATAGAAGCGGAGATAATTAAGCATAAACCACGAATCCGTGCTAATCAAATGCAATTGAATGATGAAGCGAGTAACACGCACATCGCGAAAGGGGACAGAGAATAAACGTTTCAGGATTCGAAGGCAACATTCAACACATGGCATCAAAGATTGATCATCGTAAACAAAAATAACATCCAGAAAATTCTCAACAGGAAACAGGACTACAGTATCGTTTCAAATTCTTAAAAGGAACCAGAACTACGGTATTTAATCCGATGTCAAGCTCGAGAGAGCCGACTGCAACATCTGCTTTGAAAAAAAGCAGGTCAGAGGTATGCACAAACTAAGGCACACTGAAGCAATTGATTCAGTGAGAGATGTGATATTCTGCGATATTTATGGGCCCATCTGAGGAGAAATCTTGGGGAAGGCAAAATGATTCCTACTTTTTGTGGATGGAGCGAGCCGTTACACGTGTACATACCTATTACGTCGAAAAAATGAGACCAGTGACATGCTCAACATATTCCTCAAAATGATCAAACGACATTATAAGAAGGAAATAGACATATTCCATTCTAAAAACTCCTCAGATTTCTTAAACGCTAAATTAAAACCCCTACTGAACCAAAAAGCATAATTAATGCAACTATAGCATCTTATAACCCAGAATCCAGTGGAATTACGGAAAGCTTGACCCGCAAATTTATGGAACGAGTCAGATATAGTAAGAGGCAGATGCATGTTTGACCAAGCCGCTCAGTAAAGAATTCTGAGAAGCTTTACTTCATGGTTTTTTCGTACAGAACACATGTCCACACAGTGCATTGAAGAAAAAATCACACTATGACATCTTAAATGGAGAAAATCCAAGCGTACGTGGAGTTAAAACATTTAGATGACGTTCTTTTCTATAAAATAAATCTACGAAACGGAAAAGGCTCGACCGTAAAGCCATGCCTATGATATTACTGGGATCTGGTAATGGAGCCAAGCTATGCGTTTTCAATCCAAATAAGAAGTAACTAGTCCGTAAAAGACAGGCAAAATGTGATGAGAGCATTTTACCCCGATATCCCGCCGCATCTACTAAATTAATCTCAACATCACAGCGCTGCTCGAAGCAGATGAGCAAGACTCACCAGATAGTGGAAATAACAGAGCCATTATGGACATCGAAGGAATCAATTCTGATGAAGAAGATGATGACGCAGAAGATGACGAAAGCTCGCAGCAAACAAATTAACTGACAACTGATCAGGTAGAAAAACTCCTAGCCTACAAACTAGCGCCCGTAAGAAGAAGCACTAGAATTTGAAACAGAGCAATCGAAACCAATCTTCTGCCAATGTCATCACATCAGCTAATTCAGCCAATTCGGACGAACCAATATTTAAAGAAGCCTCAGCTTCGCCTCAAGGGCAGAATGGAACACAGCCATTCAAAAGAAACTGAGTGAATTCGAAAATCGTGGAACTTGGGAATTGGTCCCAAGACTGGTGGGAGAAAACATAATACTCTACAAACTAGCACTCAAAAGCAAGAGAACCCCGGATAAAACCATCGAAAAATAAAGCTAGACTAGTGGATTTAAGATTCAGACGAACTTGGTCTTACTGCGACAAAATATTTTCTCTAGCCGTTGATTTCACTACCATCCGATTTGCTCAAGGCATAACTACTCTCGATGAATCCATCGCACATTATTTTGATGTGAAAAATGCATTCTTATATTGTATATGTCAGGAGAAAATGTACATGGAACAGCTCAAAGGTTTCGAAAACCCGAACAAATTAGACCACGTTTGTCGAATTGTAAAGAGTATGTATGGCCTTAAGCAAGCTAGCAGAGTATGTGACCATTTTTTTCGAGACATGCTGACTAAACTGGGTTTCCAGCCACCTAAATATGCGGTGCGGAAAGTGGATACATAGAATGGAAACGGCATAAAATTTATTGCCCTGGCGTATTTTGATGACATTATTTTCATCGAAATGTCCAAATCAGCTTTAATTAATGTCAAGAAAGGACTGCAGGAATCTTTCAAGTTGATGGAGCTCGTCCCTGTTAGCAGTGTACTTGGGGTTAAGACTGTCTGCATGGACAATAATTTCTTCTTATCACAAAAGAGTTATATTGAAAAGGTCCTACAAATTTTCTCTATGCATAAATCACGGCCCGTTAGAATTCCTATGGATCCAGGTAGCTACAATTCTCTTACTGAAAAGAAAAAAAGAACAGATTCTGAAGCCTTGGAAATGGAAAATATACCGTAAAGGGAATCCATTGGAAATCTATTTTATTTGAGCACACCTACAGGACCAAACATTGCCGTCGCTTTCAATGTCCCAAGTAGGCATGTAAGTGAGCCACGTTCAGTATACTGGAGCGGTGTAAAACTGCATCCTGAGATATCAAAATGGCACCAAGTCACATGGTCTACTCATTAATCTCAGTACGGGTAATCTATGCGGTTACGCCGATTCCGAATGGGTAGGTGGGGCTGAAAGTGTGTCTGTCACTGGAAACGTGATAATTTTTAGCGAAACTCCGATTCGACTGAGAGGTTCCAAGCAATCCTTTGTTATCCTCTCATCAACAGAGGCCAAGTATATCAGCCTATCAATAATCGTTTAGAATGTGAGATGGCTCAGAAATCTATCTACGGAGCTCGGGTAAAAACAGCAGAGTCCAACTGAAATATTACAAGACAATTTTGGATCACTCAAATGGGCTACAGATATTTAGAATTTGAAACTAAGCAAGCACTTAGACGTTAGTATCCATCTTGTATATGAGCTTGTGGAGAACTAAATAGTCAAGGTTACTCAATTAAAAACATAAGGTATGCTTGCTGATGTTCTCACGAAGCCATTATTAGGCGCCAAATTTTCTTTTTAACCCTACCGCTTAAACGTACAAAATATGGTACCGATTAGGAGAGAAGCAAAGAACATGGAAGTATTTGTCAGAATTCAAAAACTAACGGCCGCCATGGAATCAAGATCATGCTCCATATGGATGGAAGTAAAAATATAGGAGCCTAGCCTATTTATATCAAACCAGAATAAGTTGCGCTCTACAATAATCGGAAAAAATCCTCCTCATACATAATTACAGAAGTGGAAAACAAGTGGGAAGTCAGCACTATAACCACAAGGAACAAGACATCATTCCTCAATTTATTTATCAACTTCGCAACAACAAACAAACAAATGTTGAGGAATTATCGACATCAAAGTTCATGTATTTCACTGGAGAGGCAACGTTCTCATCCATCTGGAAAATGAGAGCATCATGGGCAAGAACTTGTCTTATAGAGATGTTCTATATGCTCGAGCCCGATAATTTTGCCCTACTTGGATACGCCAGTTTGCGCACTGGTGTATACATTTTAAAGAAAACACAGCAAGCTTCGCACAGGGAACCATACATAGCAAAAGAACGGATGACTTAATTATGCCAAACGACGACGAAGGTGATCCAGTCAGTGATATATCAAATTTGACTAGCATAATTATTCGCTAAACACCTGTTATCGACCTCACTAACTAATGGAGTCAAGATTAAGTAGGTTTGTTGGACATGGACAACTATTGACTCAACTTGAATTACCATTGATGTTGATTGTCGCTCGTTGAATCAATCGTAATGCACATATTTTATATGGTTTTAATGGTCATGAATGTTAGTATATGTGAATCAAGTACTGTAGTAAAAATAAAAAGTAACAACCTACAATACTTGATCCCAACTACAAGTAAACGAGAGATAGACTCGCGTACGACACGATTTCATTTTCGATCACGCATGAATCAGCCAGTACAGCTTGGAGTAGCTCTATTCTTCTAGAACGAATTATTGCAGGTTGAAAGCATAAGAATTTTACCGGTGAGTCCAATTATCATTACTACTCCTGAGATCACCACGTAGTACAATCGTAGTTTCGTCTTATGCGAGACATCAAACATCAGTTTGCAGTATTAAAAGCTAAATAGGTTTATAGATTGAATTGGAGATGCAAAAAACACAGAGTAGCTGAGAGGAGAAAAATACCTTTTTGAAGTCTCTTGCACTAGACACATTTCACATTAAACGACACAATCCATGCCTAAAATAAATGAAAAGACTGCTTTGGTAATCATTGACAAGATATTAGGACTGGACAGTAATGGTCTCAGTCATAAAAGAAAGGATGAAATCGATTATGGATCCAGTGGCTGTATTTTTGATTGATGGCTCTTCAGCTAGGATTATTTAGCAAAAAAGGGAGAAATATCGGCAGTACTGTTATGTATCGTCGAAAATTCTAATGCATTAACAGATGATTTTGTCGAGAACTTTTTCGCCAAGGTCAGATGAAGTGTCACTAGGATGGATCAAGCTATTCAACATTAGCGGGATGCCCTTCTTGGCTTTAATGAGAGGCCCTATAATGCCATGGGAAGGCCCGGAAGCCTTCCAAAGTATTTTTTGAACTGCAGTCCTCCAGTAGTTGATATAAGCCTCATGAGTTTAGACAGTGGCACAAATTTATAAATCGATTGGAGGTGGGACATAATTGCTTGAGCATCTACAGCTGAATACCATTATAATTTTAAACAAAAGTCATCCAAATCTTCTATTTTTCCATTAAAAAATTATTTAGTTGGTTTAAATTGTTTTTCCGAACCTAAATAATTCAACGATTACTTTAAAAACAGAGGTAGACTTTTTTCTGTAGGAATTTTTTCACTGAAACGTTTGTAAAGTAGCCCTTGGTAAAATTTTCGAGTAATTACTTCGCCTAGTTCGTTCAGCCCTTCAAAAGGTTTGGTTATGCAGCAGCTTGAACCTTAGAACGAAAATCATTACAAAGTTTCCGGAGCTGCTCTCCACTATACAAAATCTCCAAATCCAAACGCTTGATTCTTCTTGCCTTGATAATAGATGATATAAAAGATTTTTGAATGGAATAAAAGGCGCCAGAGGATTACTACACAAATTTATTAGCCTATTCTTAGACTTTCTGCACCTGGATCCTTACAATATGTCATGCGAGCCAGCAAAACCGTGGATGCAAAGTGTCGATGTTTTTGGAACCTTCCCGTGACAAATTAATTCAAGATTAGTTTTAAATAAACGCCTCACAGAATTATTTGGGACGAAAATCTCACTGAGAATACAGAAGGTGAGTTTATATAAGAAACTCACCATTTCTTTTGACGAAAATATCGGAGATCGTACTAAGTAGAGAATAACCGTGCGGAAATATTTCGCGGGGAATAAGTAGTACTTGGGCCTAATATTTTTTGATTGATCTCCGCATTCGAAACGGCTAAGAACACATCTCCTTCACTCCTCATTCCGGGAACCATTCAGGTCTAACATTTCTTTACACTCACAATTCTCCCTGCCACCGATGCAGCTCTCGCACTTTTCCCCTTCTGCAAGCTCCCTTGCCATTAATATCTGTCACAATTACCCCATCACTCAATCTAACGCGTCGTGATTACTAACGAAATTCACTTGCATATTCTCCTTTCCTCCCGAGATGTACACTAAAGAAACGAATGTGTTTTTCTTTGAGCTGAAACACCAAACAGGGGCATCTAAGCGGCTAAATGTGACCCCCAAGCAAATTTAATAGCACTATTGTCTCTATATAATGAGAAAAAGGGGAAATTAGTCGCAGTTATTGCCCAAAGGGGATTTCTAAATCGTCCTCGAGATTGTTTCTGCATTAGGGCATATATTTTTCTATGGAAAGATGCCAAAAGAATTTGAAATTCTATAGAAATATGTCAAAAGAATTTGAAATTCTATAGAAATATGCCAAAACGGTTTGAAATTGTGGCCGAAAAATTCAAATCTTACCACTAGATAGCTCATGATGTATCGTAAAACTATGCTCAAGAGCGGCAAAAGAGACTTAATTCACTATTAGACAGGTTTGAAAAGTGCAATTATGTTTAGTTTGGAGTGGGGGATGAGGTGATTGAGATGGATGAAATCATATTTACGATGTGGAAGGATCGAGAGGACAGGGATTCGAAGAAAAGAGCATTGTATCAATTACTAGATAATCTGTATCAAGGGAAGGAAAGATTTGGGAGGGAGCCAGTTATTCTTGCAACTAGTCAGCCTGGGTCGGAAAATCTGATGATGGGAGTGCTGCGGTGAATGAGGGTAGTTTCGATTTCTAGTGTCATTGAAAAGAGGCAAGGGACACGAATGAGTTCATAGAAGCCAGTTAAAAAGACAGGTCCTAGATAAAAGTACATGATACTGATATTGAAAATGTTGAGAGGATAGAGAGCGCCTCAATCTAGAATACGAAAGGCTTGCTTTTGAATAATCTGAACGTAAAAGGGATCTAATTGAACGAATTCTTGATCTTAAACCATCTCATGGGTTGGACCTTCGGTATTTTAAGTTTTTGATGAAGGCCCTTGGTTGAAAGTTAATACACATGATTTGCAGTTTTTCCGAGTCTGATTATAACCGCAAAATCACTGAAAATTTTCCAAACTACATTAGCTTTCCTGTCCACACGGGAACTCTGCAGTGCTGCAGACGAGGTACAATTTGCTGTGGATAGTCATATGCCCACTTTAATCCCATTCATAAGGGCCGAAAACTCCCTTTGTCATTTATTCCGGGATCATGTATGCAATTTAGATACTCATTAATAGTAGACATAGGGCAAGAGAAATACTATATTGTCTCGGGAGGATAAAGAAACACTCTTACGTTGTACGGCAACATCGTAGATGAGTAAAGCTACATAATGAATGGCTGCATCACCTTTACTTTCCTTTCAAATTCGACTCTCTTGAAATAAGTTTTGATCTCCCTGGATAACGAATCAACTTTAGCTTGACCAATATCCATTCATTTGTTCAAATTAGTCTGATACGGGTGAAAAACTCTCCCATTATAGTTTAGTTACATGAAAGACCTGCGATTACATCCATAGCCCCCATATAACCAGTACTGAATACCATTAAAACTCAAAACTGTGGATACTATCTCTTCAATATTAATTCTCAAAAAAGATCTTTTAATTCGTTTTTTGTGATCTAAAGCTTAGAGAAATAGTCCACCAGTAGTAGTTTTGCACTGAACTTTAACGGCATACTTCAGCTTATGACCAATATATGCCACAATTTGCATCATATGGTTCCCAATTGGCCTTCACATGCAAATTTAAATACTCTTAATGAATAAAAGGCAGTTAGATGGTACACTTACATTGGTCTGAAAACATTTTTTAGCTAGGTTCTTCCGCAGATTCATGAATTCTGAAGTTTTCCAATTGTTAGGAGATTTTGGTAGGTTCTCAACAGCTATTCTGACCCTTTCCGGAAATTCACAGAAAGTTTGAATGCCAGATTTCACCTCAAGGTATGCCCTTATTGTTAGAACTGTTCATCTCCTTAAAAAATCATGCGAACAGTACATCAGGCACAGAATATCTATTCCTCGTTAAGGCCTTTTAAATTAACCTCCATGCAAGATTTATTGTGAAAAAACAGATATGCTACTCCTTGAATCGAAAAGCCGCAAAATTTCTCTGATGTCAAATCCGGAAACGTTGAATCAGAGTTTAGAAAGGCTTATTTTGTGTCCGATAAACTTGGTTAGATTCTCATTGTTTATTTTCCTGAACTTGTACGCCGTGATTCTCACTTCAAAATAAGAAGAAAATGTATTTTTTATCTCTCCGACGCTTTCTAGCAATTATAAACTGCATTTTCCCATTCTTTTGCCCTTTATCGAAATTTTAGCGTGGGTTATTCTTTAGTCCGTCTTTCTTTCATGGTGCTTTGATTTGGTGCATGGGTTGAAATTTGAAAATACCAGTAAGATTTGTGATACTGCTATATTTAACTTTTCCCTTCCACTACAATATTTCTCCATTTGGCTCAGGTGTTTTACCGTAAAGACAGAAACCGAAAAAATTGAGTTACTCAATTTTTGTTGAAATGTACCATAATCAGTGCACCGAAGTTTATTGCTGGGTTTCTTTAAGCAGAAAATGATATATGAGTATCTATCTTGTTAACTTCAGGATCTGTTGATTATAATATTTTAAAACAAGTGGTTAATTTTGGCTGCTCTCGTTAGCATTTGCAGAATCTGCGTTTTTGGCTACATTTATAGCTATTTTAGGTATTACGCTTGCTGTAAGTTTAGCTACTCTAAGTTATCTCGCTAAAATATTATCTGGCGATATTTCATGACACTTTCAAAATTTCAGTTGTAGACATAGGTCAATTTATATTTATTGAAGCTTTGAAGGCGGTGGAAGAGCAATAGATTACCGGGAAGGGAAGTGGATGATGGCACTGATGGAGGTGAGGAACGCACTAATCTTTTTTTACCGACCTCAGCATTCGCGTGAGTCGGGTATATAAACCCGAAAACTAGAGTTGGATGGCTAAGAGTCACGCCCGAAAAAGATTAAAATGGCACGAGATTATAAATATCGAGAGATATCGGACAGAGCTGAGTGTATAGTAGTTGCAGTATTAAAAATACCCGTAGTTGTACGCAGAAAACGCAGATTCGACCAAAGGTAACAAATTAAACCAACAACCCCCCTACCTCGAGTCTTTTGCAGAGAATGGTACAGTACATCAATCAGTATATTTTACCCAAAGGACGCTCATAACCTCGCGTGTCCCCTGCTCCTTCGCTCTTGCGTACCAACCCTACCTTATTAATTTGCCTGCGCTTCCTTTTTAGTCCCTAGATCCGCAAACGCGTACTCTACGATACTTATAGACCATTTTATGCTATCTGAGGGCATTTTCTCGTCTGGTGCACTTCTTCACTCATAATCGTTTTACTTTTCTCCCCAATGTGCTCACTATCTTCGTCTGGAAACAAGGTTGATTCCGGCGATACAAATATTTCTGAACTAGGCCCGTCACAGATAGTACGGAAGAATTTGAAACACCTTTGAAGCCTCCCAAAATACCTACATGAAGTAGTAGGATGGTCAGTACAAAAAAACTGCTGAGAAATCGACAGGAGAGACTACCTCGACTGGAGCTAGTTTAAAATGCAGCGAAGAATATTCCGCTCAACATTTCATCCTCAGCAATAGAAAAAAATCAGAAGATATCTTGAAGACCAACAAATGCTTTCGAATTTCACATCTTCGTGCTGAGATTGGAAAAAGAAAGATCGTTCCACTATCCAGCAGTCCTGATAAAATCAAGAGTATGAACTTCTAAGTTATTGAAAACGAAGAGAAGGACAATATTTTGAGCTTTTACTTCTAACGGTATGAACGTTTTAGCAATTAATCAGTCGAGCTAGAATTTTTCCAGGACTGGAGTGCTATATGGGGCCAAATTGTGGTTTCGTGTTGTCTCGAGAACTTATAGGCGTTTTATGTTGTGAAATGGCCTTTAGGCTTTCCTTTGTAGGGTCTTTTTTCAATAAAAGAATTAAAGCATAGTTCCTGGCGAAACCAGATAGATTTTTTCTGGAAGTTTTGTGAAAGAACCAGGGAAAAAATGAATGCCTACAAGGGCGGTGTTTTAGTAACGACAAGGAGTCCAACGAAGAGCACCCCATATATTTCCATACCTACACTTTTAAGAGATAAACTCAGGGATACTGGCTTTACCGTCCGA
Source organism: Kappaphycus alvarezii (assembly GCA_002205965.3). Classification (NCBI taxonomy): domain Eukaryota; phylum Rhodophyta; class Florideophyceae; order Gigartinales; family Solieriaceae; genus Kappaphycus; species Kappaphycus alvarezii. The sequence goes on along the minus strand of NADL03000033.1, from coordinate 207,582 downwards.
GAAACCTGTATTCGCAGAAGGAGAAGAAAGATGGTTTGGTGGTGAGCAAGTTTTATAGCAGATAACTCAACACACGCGTTCGGGGAGTCATTATGATAGATTTTTGGTACTTAAATCATCCAAATAAATATTTATGAGTCTTGTTTTCCATGCAAACGCTACCGTCTCCGATTGAATACAGATTCCGTCTTCGACAATATCCCTTCCCATTTCCAGACTTTGAGAGAATAACAAAGCAAGCCCTGGTGGAAAACCCGATCCATCTTATTTACGGGAGGGGTGCAGCTTAGGCTTACTGATCTCAGAAATGTGATCAGGATCTATAGCCACTGGATAAATTTTAGTACAAACCTTGACGTAACTCCTTCGCTGATGTTGACAGACGGCTTAGTACCATCCACTCTAATATTTGTTCTTCTTCATACCCTTCCCGATGGGAGAAGGACTGGCCGGTTCAACGGCATTCTTCATCAATCTGGAAAGGAGAGCCTAGACGCAGACTGAATGCAAGTGGCTCCCACCTCTTTCGAAAAATGTTTATATGTTTCGGCCGTGATTTCACGGCTTGGTTCTCAGTGCGCGTTTTTTACTGTATGCGAACAAGGACCCGGTTCCGGTTTTCAGCTGTACTAAGAGATACGCTATGCGATTCTCGGAAGCATTCCTGAAGCTTGGTTGTCAGGAAGATGGCACGTTGGTCTCGGGAAGATTGATATTTTGGGGAAAATAACTTTGTCTAACTGCCAATACTCTCTTCAATTGTTCCAAAGATCCATTTGAACAATCCAACCGACAAAATGATGAGAGTCGTAGGCGCTGTCTCTCGTGGGCTGTGATTTCCCCTTCTTTTCCGCCCAGGGGTCCAGTGGGGACTCTTCTCAACAATATTGGTCTTCGTACTCCATAATTATTTGTTATATTTCATTCTTTTTCTCTGCAGTGATATTCTCTGTAACGCTGCATATCTTCCCGGCCTTGGTAAATGTAAACGGTTAAATTCCATCTAATTTGATAAAGTATGAATTCCAACAAAATTCTGATTTGAACTCTACTACCAAATAGGGTTGAGAAAAGCACATAAATGACTCAAATTAAAGATGGGAACAATAAAAAGCGAAATTTGCACCTTGGGTTTCAACATTCTTACAATTTAATTTAGAGTAATATTGGGCAAAAGGCATATTGTACCAGGCGCATTACATGGATAGCTCGCCGTTATTTTGTTCACTATCGCAAGATGCTGGCCAGTACCGCGTATTCGTGACTTTCCAAACGCTAAACGTTTCGAAGAAACTGGAATGGAAGAAAAGAAACGTAACAGAGGATAGTAAGGCCTTTGTATGCGCGACCAGGATCCGATCAACCAAATTAATCTTTGGAGGTACCTACAATTACCTCCATCACCAAGCTGTTTCACCTGCTTATCGTTCTTAGTCGCTCGTAGCGCCACCACGGCCAACATTGATATTCTGCCATGCTCTCTCAAAAAAATTCTGCATCAATGCGGCAAGTTCTGTAGGGTTCCATGAGTGATAATAATCCGGAAATGAATTCAAAAGGCGATGGACCCGCTATGAAGCGACGTCTGCGGCTATCATATGACACTTTGGAAATAAAAAAATTCGCAATTGGCCTCTTGTACGATTAAAATTTTCTTCATCGTTATTTTGATAGTATGAAAAATGTTTTAGGCGCGGTCATTTGAAATTTGAAAGAGGTAGATCACTGTTCTCTTTTGGAGCTTATTTTCCCTAACTAAGTCTACTTTATTGGCGGTGGTAAACACCGATCGTAATTGTACACGACGGCATAAGGGAGGTTAAAAACGATGAAGGGATCTTTTCGTAAAAGCCCATTCAGGACGTCATCAGATAAGTTCATTTTTGCGCTGGCAATCGGAGAGCTATTAGGTTGCTTTATGGTGATAAGGAAGAATTTTGCAGCCTTTTCGATGGATTTGAAGACGAATTTTAATTGCTCTACTTGCTCTTCAACATAAAAGTTGAAGACAAATAAAGCGTCCAAGGACACTCGGACTAAGGCTATATCCCGCAAGATGCAGTAAACCACGCGCTAAACTGTGGAAGTTTCATTCATTAGACCAAAGAAAATCACATCAAGCTTGAGGGTATCGAAGCGACTTACGAAATTAGTCATCACTTTGCATATATCGCTCATGTGGATCTTCCAACCCTCTGTGAAGTTTTGGAGTGCCAAGATCTACATTTCCTTCAAATCATCGAATAATGCCTCGTTCTTGGGTCAAATGCACCGGTCGATCCTCATTTGACGGTTTTATGCGCGGTAATCCACACAATATGGTGCCCTACTGTACTTCTTCTTAATTTTTAACATGGCAAAAGAACAAGCCGAAGATTCTAGTTTTATGATCTCGTCTCAAAGCATATATTTGGTCTGCTTACTAGTGATCTCATCGCAAAGTGAAGATATTTTGCGATCCTTGTGGCACGTAGGCTCCTCATCTTTGAGCTTAAACCTATATGTCGTAGTAACAAATGTAGGGAGCAAATCATCAATCTTCTACGCCACTATTACACTATGAAAAGCGAGCCAATTATCTCTTCTCGGATCTCTTCAGGAATATTAGTAAGAGGGAATCTAAGTTTCCTTTCCATATACTACTTCTCGTTATTTTCCTTGACTTCTCCCAACAATAATTTGAGCTTACTGTTTAGTTTATTTTCAAGAATTCCGATAGTTTCGTATATGTTTTCTCTAAATACCAGCACTGGTTTTTCTTCTCAAGTAGGGGCGGAACTGGAACCAGATTAAGAGCCTAAGGTGAATTACTCACTCAACGTTACGATACCCTTGCGCTTCATTTGATGTTTCTCGGCAGCTTTACACTCGAGCTCAAATTGCAGCAAAACTTATTCCGAACCGATTTGCAAGCGTACACTCTGTTTTCCGGAACCCATATTCGTATGCATGGTCAAAAAGTTCGGTACACCAGAAGTCATATTGAACGGCAAGTTCTCCGGAAGAAGATACTCCAACTTGATTACTTGATCTCCGAAGGTGATAGGTACCTTAAGCAAAGAGCTAACATATGATAACCCATCATTATTTGCAACTTTAATATTCTTCGGGCTGTGACTCAGTGACATAAAGAGGCGGTGGGATAATAGCACAGAACTTACGTCTGCTATGGCTCCTAAGTTTAAAACTGTACATACCTCTGTGCCTCTAACTTTTATCTGCATCAATCTCAGCAAGAGCGACTCTTTTTCAAAAACGCAAGCAACTAGAGGTATATTATTCTTTCCCAATTGTCTCCTCATGAATTTCTTCCCTCCTCCCGAATTTTCTCGAGGAATTAGGCAAGAACCGAGCCCAAAGTTGGAATTTCCGAGCTCCGCAAATACTTCGTACTATTCAACGTATTTTTCGCTTTTTGAAGCCCCTTTCTCACGGTTGAATTTCTTTTGCTTCTTCCTAGGAATTAAATTACGAAATTATTTCACTAGAGGGACCGGAAGAATAATTTGGAATTGTTGAGTGTTTTCAAGAAACATTATCTTCTTATCCTCTTTTAATATTTTTGAGGAGTTGATTTCGACAAATTATTTCCCTCCGCAGTCCTCTAGTCGCATTGAAGACTTCTGGAGCAGAATTCTTACTGTCAGACTGCGTTTGAAATTTGCGAACGAGATTTACCTGATCGTTTTCTAAAGGTTGATCCTTATTCTCATGTTCTCCGAAACCCAAACGATCAGTTTCCCATCGTACCGAGGGAGCGGTTTCCGAATGACCAAATGATCCTTCTCGCCAATATATAAGCGAAGTGTATTTTTGTTTGGTTTTTTCTCGTTTTTTACGGCGCAATGGCTTAGTTAGTTGAAATAAGAGCATTGAAGAGCTCGAAGACTATTTTGCGTTCTATAGGAAGGCCAGGGGCCGTTATCTACCTTTTTCAAGGACAATTTTGCCCTTTAAAGATCCCATGCCATAACTTACGTTTTGTTTTAGATGTGTGGTGGCTTTCTGTTAGCCCTGATAGAATCTTTCCCTCTGACTACATCTATGATTATTTTTAGTTTTTCGTTTACTAAAAGTTCAGCTGCTGTCCGGTATCTCTCGACAGTTATTATATCGTAACATTTCTATCTTTTTCTGGTATAAGTATAGGCCACCCACCTCTGCATATCGTGAGTACATACCTGATATGCTTGGTATACATACCCGACACACGCGAACTCCCAAGTTCCATAATAACAAATAGCGTTCCTTCCCTCAGCATGAGCCATTATTCCTACTCTTCAACTGCTCTCTCCATTCTTCCTCAACTATTTTAGGCATACATTAAAGAAACAAGGAATGAGATTAATTGTTTACACCATTTTATCACTTTTATATGTGTTTGGAGCACTATGAAATCATTTTTATCTCTAGGGTCGTTAACAGTGCACTTCACAACTATGAGTGACATATTTGACCTTTTAACTAATTATTTTGTTTTCGATAGTTTTTCGTGCATTTTCGCAAAATTACATTATCTATTGAAACCATATTAGATTTTAATTCTGTCCACCACCCTTTCTAAGCAAATTGAAATGGAAGTAGTCCCCAGCCTCCGACAAAAAAACGACCCGAACAACATCTTCTGGTCCCAGAACGTACTTTTTATCCCATTTTTTGGACCTTAACGGCAGAGGTTTCACTTGTTTTTCAGGAAGTGCTGAATCCATATCAAAGCTGAAGGGGCAATCGATATTCTAGCTGCAGGCTTAAAGAGCTTCTTCGGACTTTCGTCGTTTATCTCAAAGTTTATAGCGGCGAATACCCGGCCTCTGTCCAATGACTTACCTGGACCGACGAAAAGGGATGGTTGGGGGTCTGCGGAAGCCATTTAGGACTGAGAAATACCACCCTGGATACGATGGATTGACGCAACGAGACGGAGGACATTAGTTTAATAACAATGGCATGAAACAGAAGGAAGATGACGGCCGAAGGACATCAGGGAAGTCACAATCGAAAGTGGCCACACGTCCTAGACATTCGCTGGCAGATGTAGAAAGAGATTTTTTCATTAGGGAAATTCTGGCTCTAGATAAAATTAATACTCTCATTCAGCTCCCTCTGGTCAATGCGATCTTCCTCCTTAACTTGCAAAAAACAGCTGGTATCTCATCATCCCAAGCAAGCCCCTCTTACCACACTACCACTTTCTGCTCATCAGCAGCAACTTCTTCGACATTGATGCGGACGAAAATCGACCAACCCCGTATTGCAGAATTTCAGGGCATATATGATAAGGAAAGAGAGGAAGGCAACAAGCATACAAAAAAGAGCCTCACTACTGCGGGATATGTGAGCAGGGCTTCTTTACAGCTCACCAGAAGTAGCTCCACAATCAATGGGGCCCGAAACAACTGGTCAGTAAAGAGGAAGGCTGAAAACCTCGACCCTCTGAAGTGTAATGGATGGGGCACCGTTTTTGCCCAAAATAGATTTGAACTAATACCTCGTCAGTAAGAATGACAAAATGTGTGATCTGTTTCTGAAAGAATCGCACCGCAATAAATTTGGCGCAGAGCTTGGTAGTTCAGAAAAGAAGCGAACAAGAAAATAAAGAAAAAATAAAAGAGAGAAAATCATATAAATTAAAAAAAACCAAGAAAATCAAACAGCAGATAAAATATAAACCCATCAGATATAGGGACGAAAGGGAAATAACACAAGAAGACTATTCCAGAGTTTCGATAAAAGTAGCACTTATAACCTCTATCAGTTAAAGAGGGTTCCTCAATAACATATTTGACCTATAGAATGATCAAGCAGCTTTCTAGCTGCTACGAAATTGCGTCGGAATCACAAGATTTGTTATTTGCTGCGGTTACTTCTGCAATTTTGCACTACAAAAGGCCCCCAGAAATTCGAGGGCCTGATAGAGCATTGTATGCAAAAAATTTCTGGGGGTTTATTCGAACCTGATCTGTTCCAAGAGCTCCAGCTACCGATGAAACATATTAATGACGAGAAACACCCCTTGAGATAGGGCTTAACTCTGCAAAAACCTCTACCTCTATTTTGGCCACTAAAAACCTGTGCAGCACGATTCTCCAAGCGTCTATTGAGTACCTTGGGACATACGGGGACGTCGTACAGGACCACAGGAATTGGTCGTGCTCCTGCTCTTCATCAAGGATTATGCATTTGGGCCTATTTTGCTCAAACCGAACACCATCTCAAAGAAAAATAACCGATGCAATCCGTTCTAAGAAAAGGGTCTTTCTGTAGGAAAGCGGTCCTCTCCAAAAACTTCTGTCTTCTACATCCCTGACCTCTTATTTTTCAAAACAACTCTTCCCATCTATTTTATTTTAAGAACAAAGTCATGAAACGACTTTTCACTTACGAGTCCAGTTTCACTGTAAAACTCCATTTTCCATTTTATCTCTAAGGATCTTGGTCCTCCTTTTTCAAAAAAGAAATCTCCCCACTCATGATCCACTTCTTTTTCCAAATTCAGTTCCGATATTTTATCGGGCATCTTCTTTTGTTATTACACTAATTGAGTCCAATTTCAAAGCGGCGAGATTGCCTCACATTTTTTATTTCGTCCAAGGCCGTGAAACTTTTCGAAGACATCGTCCTATTTAAAGTTAGACATCAGCGTCGTTGGAAGAAAACCCCTGCCATTAAGCTGCACATCGGCTCACCCCCCTTTCGCCCTCAACATTTTTGAATTAATATCTAATTGGCTACAGGTGCGAACGAACGCAACGGAAGATCGTCAGCGTTGTTTACAGATGTACACAGTAAGGTAATTACTTTTCTTTTTTGTGTATCCAAATGCAATAGGATGCATTGATGGACAACTCAAGATGCTAACTTATGTGTACTTGTTAATTCCTATTGATTAATAACCGTGGTCTTACTATATATAATGTGATAGTTCGCAGCTAGCTAGTCAAAACTAGAAAGGATATATGTATGTTTTGCAGTAAACATGAACAACCTCGGCATGTCCCTCACCATCGTCAAATCACCCAGAGCTCGCCGCCCACTCAAGTCTCTGGCCTGCATGGCAATTGGAACAAATGATTATGATGATTATTGCAGAAGAATGGACCGGAAACGCCTTCTGGAGTGAGTCCACTGGCACTGCTTCGAGGAAGTGGAGGTAGAGGAGGAGGTGGATAAGGTGGAGGCAGAAGAGGAGGTTGAAGAGGAGAAGGCTAAGGCTGATGTAGAAAGATCAGAAGGTGGGGAAGACTGTGAGGAACCGGGGGAGCCACTAACTTACAACGGTGCGGGAGCTGCTGTGGAGGACGGAGGAGATAGTGAGGAAGTAATAGATATTTATGACTCCTCTGATGGGGATAAAGAGCACTTTGAAGGTTAGTAGGTGAGATTATAGGAGCTGGGTATGTCAAAGAGGGCTGTGTATTGTCCTGGGCCGTTAGATTGGATTTGTAGGGACTCCATTGGGTCTATGGAGCTTTTGGAAGAACTTTTTGGCTCTGATATCGAGAACTAAGATTTCGAGGAGTAAATCTAGATATTTATCCTGATGGTATCTGATGTTCGTCTTTCTCGTTCACAAGATTCTATTTGATGTATTTCGTGGTAATTACTACATTTTTTGAGACTTTAGGGTTAGATTAGAAGTCAATGTAAGCTGAGAAACTGCTGCCTTTTTTGGTGATAAGTTAAGTTAGCGGACAATTTCAAGTCAAGTCACGAGTAATAAGGAAGTTGAGAGTCAACTTCAAAACCAGGAACCATTTTTCTCACGCTGATCACAGAGCATAAGCGGCAGACCTTTCACCTTCTGTAATTGCTTGTAGTCCTGTCACTTGTCGTCCTAACCCGCCTCTGCTCGCTCAAATATACTACGGTAGCACTTTTTTCGCCTGCAAAACCTTTATCTTGGGGTAATTGGTTCTGAGTATTTCATTACCCGACGATTTATCAATACCGAATCCATGGAAAAGATGGGATAGGATGCGTCAGACATTGGGGATGTAGGACAGTTATTTTTCGAGTAATAAAGAACCTTTTAAAAGCGCAAGGAGAAAACACTCTCGGCGACAACAGGGCATAGGCGTTCTGCGCCAGTATGGGCCTTCCTGGTGCCATGGAATGGTTTTACTGCGCCCCGAGTCCCGGATTCAACACAAATAATAACCCAAGGGATTTCTCTGTTTGGCTGCAATATTACTACCAAGCCTCAATTTTCTCTTAGGCACTAAGTGTAAAATAACTAATTGCTAGAAAAGCCTTGACATTTATGGCGATCACTAAATGGACTGCCTCCATGGGGGACAAACAATCACCCGCTGTGACCTTCAGGTGACCCTTTTGGCTAGAACTTGCAAAGGCTGCTCGTCACCCGGCCGTCCAGCATCGAGAAGGACTTCACGGCACCAGGCCCGATATTCGGTCAACAAGGAGCGCAGAGGGCATCGACTTCTTCGATGTCACATTTTTGAACCCCCCAGCACCCTCTAATATAAGAGTGCGTTGTTTCAACCCATTGACATCCCTTAACGCGGAAAGCACAGCAAAACATAGGAGTTACCAAGCTCTCTTTGCAACGTCCACCAGAGGTAGACTTGCGCCTATATCAATATCTACCCTTGTCGGCTGGCACCCGGACGCATAAGCCACACTTACCGACATTGCGAGGAACGGGGCTATGAGGGCCATGGAAACATATGGAAAGGTCCGGATCGTTCTGACTCAATTTCACGCTGCAGCAGCAGTCATGTCCAACGCAGCCTGTCTGCTGTGTGGCCTTGAGGTTCGCTATTAAGGTTTCTCATTACATGCATCCAATAGCTGGCCTGAAGGTAGCTTTTTAGGGAGCGTAGTTCCTTCCCCATTACTATGTCGGTATACCATTTTTGAGTCGATTGCGGCTGTCTGTAAAACCATGGGATAGATCGGATACATCTTCGAAGAGTAAAACACCCAAACCTTTCCCCCTTCATTCAATGTAACACTCAGATATGAAATGTGATTGGGTCTCAGCCAATACATCTGTCACAGTAAAGGAACCCTCTCAAAGCAATTCTCTTCTTTACAGCCTCTCTTCAAATCCTTGCTAAACCTGGAGGACACTCATGGGGCCCTCCACCTTCTGCGGACCTGTTTTGGTGTATGTCGGATCAACTGCGTCTTCCGTTTAGTTTCCCCTCATTCCACTCTCAAGGGAGCAACTGAATTCGACACCGCCGTTGCAGACACGATGAGGGGGTTGATAGGTGGGGTTCTGGACGCCGACACTTTTCATGAATTACAACTTCCTGTTGCGCCCTTCGGCCCAAGCAAGCCAACATTTGGCATCGGGTTCCGCTCCGCTATGCTCACTGCGGCGGCTGCCTTCCTTTACTCCGTATCACTGACGCGTGCCATTTGCTCTATGCTTCTCCCTGTGCTACCGAACACTGCTTTCCAATCTTAAAAATCCGCAGTTCGGGCACATGATGAGTGGAAGACACAAATGACAACTGAGAAGATTGTCCAGTTCACGGTTATCGATCCACGGTAGCCCCTTTTGGGCAAGAGCAACTCGCTCTCCCAGTTGAGGAGAAGGCCTTTCACGCCATGCCAAAGGAAGATGAGAGGACTGATGTCCGCTAAATTTGCACCCGAACAAAATCTGGAAGAGGAACAAATTCGGATACAGTATCGTAATTTGCAAGATATTTTGAATTTGGATGAGTGTGGCACATTCATGGGTTGATTTTTTATTTTAAGACACGGTGTCATTAACAGATGTCATTAAACATCCAAAATCGTTATAATTTTCGAAGAAGTCGCAATTTTTAAAGTTCGAAATCGATGTCTTTGAAGCAACCCCTCGCCATTAACTACCCCATCGGCTCACCCCCTTTTGGCCCTTAGCATGACCAAACTCCGCCCTTTCCTTACCATCACCAAATCATTTGGAGGCCGTCGTCCACTCAACGCTCTGGCCCTGATTGCAAATGGTCCAGCCGACTACGATGACGAGTTTAAAAGAACGGGCTGGGAAAGCGTTCAGCAGTGGGTCCGCCGCAATTGCTTCGAGCAGGCAGAAGAGGCAGAGGAGGAAAAGGAGGATGAGGGTGAGGGAGACATGAAAAATGCTAGAATGGGGCCGGAAATTAGTGACCAGGTGATCTCGACTCTGGAACCGGATGGAGGCATCTTCAGTGGTCTAAATATTTCCCAGAAGGCAATGGAGAATTCCAAGCCGTTTGCGGATATTTGTTGGGACTGCTTGGGAGCAAAAGATACTTTGGGGTAACTGTTTGGCTGTGACCTAGGGGACAAAGATATTAAGGGAGAAATCTAGATATTTATCCCGAAAGAATCTGCTGTTAGTCTTTCTCGTTCACACGAATTCCATTTGATGCATTTTATGGTTCGTATTATGTTTCTTTGACACTTTACGGTTAGCCAAAAAGTTTATATAAGCTGAGTAAACTGCTTCCTTTTGGGGAGTTCAAGCAAGTTTTCAGACAACCTGACGTCAAGTCCGAAGTAGTAGGAAGTATAGAGTCAGCTTCAGACTCAAGAAAACATTTTTCTACGCCGGTAACAGAGCATCATTGGTAGACCCTGCCCCTTCTACACTTGCTTAACTGTCTTGCTAATCCACTCCATTTTGTTCGTTCAACTATACCACGGTAGCACTTTTGTTGCTTGCAACACCTCCTTGGGGTAATTGATTCGAAGAATCTCTTCTCCCGACGATTTATCCCTCTTAAGGACCATGGCATTCCGAGCTTCGTTGTCAGTGGATGGATGCAAGTACTGGCTTTCATTCCAACCGGCTTCAGACCTGGGCATCTACATCTCGGACCGCAATTACAAGACGTGGTTTCAGTTCTATTGTAGGGTACCACGGTTTCCTCTAGCTTCAAAATGCCACAAGGGGTTGTATGGCACTCATGGATCAGGGCAGTGACCACGCGGTGTGTTGTGGCTTTGGGTCCACCTGTTGGTGGCGGCACGACTCGTAAACACGGTTGTTTGTCGCAGAACTCTCTAAGCCGCCCGGCACCCTGTCCTTGAGCCCCCACAACCCGGTCATGCAGTTCGCTCGGACACCAAGGCGCATGGAGAGAAGGAGGGACTATTATGACGTAACCTTCATCAATCCCTTGACCTCCGCCAGCCTCCCCTCCCTGGCGCGATGCCAACTCAAGCCCCTTGACCATGCTCGCTTTGGCAAGGACACTCGCTCTGCCGAGTTGATACGTTTCAAGGGTCCTTGTCATCGCTTCATTGCCCTTCCACTCTCCACATTGGGGAGCTGGAACCCCACCGCTCGAGACTTAGCCAGCCGGGTTGCGACTGGCATTGCTGCACGGACAGCCGTTCCGATTGCAGATGCGCAGGAAACATTGTTTGCTCGTTACGCTGTGAGACGCGTCCAGAATAACGCCAGCTGTTTGTTGGAAGGGATTTTGAGGGACACTTACGGCGACAATTTGAAGGTGTATATTCAAGAAAACCTCCGTTCTCAGGGTATGTACTTTAAGTGGCTACCCCGCTTAGACCTCGTCTGCGATTTCTCTTATCAAGAAAACTAAGTAAACCCCCTCTTTTCCCCCGTTACAGTGAGGCATGCAATGTGTGCTAATGTTGGTGTTTCGTGCAACTTCTGCTTAATGGACAACATGCTTACCGCTTCCGTAACTTTTTCGTGCTTATCATGCTCCTTTCTATTTGCACGCAAAGTGAATTGCATTAGGCGCTTCATTTTACGTACACCCACACTGCCATAAAGATTGACTGAGTATCATCCAGCATATCTGTAAAAGAGGGGAGAAAGGTCCCGGTGTTTTACTCTTGGGACATACATCCGATCTATCCTAAAGTTTTCCAGACAACCACAAGGACCCGAAAAGTTATGCAGACAAAGTAATGGTGAAGGAACTACGCTCCCTAAAAGGTCATCTTGAAGCCAACCATCAAGCAGGCCGCATTGGACATGACGGCTGCTGCAGCGTGTCTTTGCATCAAAACCCCCCGAACCTTTCCGTAGGTCTCCTCCTCCCTCACGCCCAGGTTCCTTGCCACATCATTTAGCACTGCGCATGCGTCCGGGTACCGACCCCCAAGAGTGGAGATTGGCACATGCACGAGTCTACTTCTGGTGGAGGTCGGGATGATAGATTTAAGTAAATGAACCCCCATGTTCCCCTCCGATTTTAACTCTTGCAGTGCTGGTGCATCATGTTTCCAATATTTTCGGAGAGTATAAGTTAAGAAAACAAGAGATGAAGTATTATATATTCCATCTGGACTGGACCGATACTTCAAATGCATGTCTGGGTCGGGCGATCCGTTACCTCAAATCCGTCTCCGGACTGGATATTTGCTTCGGTTCGGATTCTGGGCTAGACTCTTTCAAACCGGTGCGGTTTCGGACCGTCGGTCCCTAGACTGTTGCCCAAGTATAAGTCTTACTATCTACTTACTAAAACCATTGCTTTTATCTAAGGGAAATCTCGAGCTCATTTGGCCCTCTATCTATTCATTCTGCAATAGTCAACCTAGGATTCAGAGAGAGAACCAATCTCAACACAGCCAGTATCTCCAATCCCCAAACTCGTCGTGCCCTCAGGACATGGTCGGCAGGAACGTTGTCCTGGTTCATCATTAAACGAACCAGCGGTGCAGTTCCTACAATAAGTCCATCCGCGACCAGAAAATGTTCCGGCCGGGCATGGGCGGCAACCGTCCAGCATGTTGAAGCCGAATGTCCCCCTTGGGCATTTGGAACACCTACCATTCACGATACGATTGGCGTCCGTGCATGAACATTCCCCTGGAGTCCGATCCGTGAAGAAGCCCTGTGGGCAGTTCTCGCATCGCTCTACAAGCCCACCAGGACTAAACTGCCCTCTTTCGCAGCGTTCGCATTTGCTTGTACCCGGATCGTACCTTTGGTCGACGTCACAAACCCCGCATCGATCCGGCACGAGAAAGTTTTCTTCTCGGATAAGGGCGACTCCGGCCGGACATGTTTCTGCATTGCACATCGGAAACTCGTATAAACTCCGAGTCACCCTTGTTGTGTTCACTGGACAATTTGTCTGTGGCTCAACACACCTGTCAGCCGACCGTATCGTCCCACTGGGACACGGAGGCTGTGGTATGCACCTCCTTTGGCCCCTCCTTGGTTGAATCATCCCCTCGGGGCATGGAATACAACTTCTCATGCCTCTGCGCGGGGCAATGCTATTATGGAAGCATTTCCGACAGTAATGATTCCCAGCGCCTTCGGTCCCGACGGGACATTTCATGCAGCGACTTCCACCTGAACCTGGTACAAATCCAAATCCTGGTCTACAGACGCAAGGTAACTCAAAGTATGGAAACTCGTCACTAGTGATCATGTTTCGAGGACATTGAACACATCTTTCAGCTAAACCGCCTTCACTCATGCTGTTCCTAGGACAGTCGACGCACTTTCCTTGTTCTCTATCGAAACGTTGTCTCTTCGAGCATCTCTCAAGCAGGCACCGTTGCTATTCCGGAAATAATTTGGAGGGCAAGGCGTGTTGTCTGGTACGCAGAATATTGCTCCCGTGACAAACGAATTTTCGCCAGAGGGACACGGACGGCAAGTCGAGCTATCCGGTGACTTGAATGTACCGGCTGGGCAAGGTACACAACGCGTACTTCCTTCCAGTGAGTCTCCGATATATCCTGGCGGACACTCTTTGCAAGATGAGTCGCTTTCGTCAAAGACGGTAAACTCGGTACATTGCTGGCATTCACCGAAGAAAGTTCGCTCCGTTCCGGGAGGACATTGCACGCTGGAACAATTTGATGACCGCTCCGTGGAAAACGTCTCCTCTGGACACCTTTGACACTGAACTTCGTTCGGCCCGCTGAACGTTCCCGCAGGACAGTCCTCGCAGTGAGGATTAGGAGAGCGGGGCAGCGAGCAGCCGAAACCGGAGGCAAATCCGAAGCAGTCGAAGCAGTTGCCACGAAAACTAAATTTGAAATCAGCATTCAACATAGAATTTTCACAGTTTTCAATAACTTGGCCGGCAGGGCATGAAATACATGAAGGGGAGCCTGGAGAGGAGTTTGTTCCAGCAGGGCAACTAACACAGTCGCTTCTTGAAGTTGCTCTCGAACGGTTCTGGAAAGTACCCTCTGGACACTCAATACAGACGTCGATTCCTTGGGCGCCGTGGTACGGGTTGTAAGTTCCAGGAAGGCAGGGTTTGCATTCAGTAGAGCCCTCCTCATCTTGAAAGGTTCCAGGAGGACAATCTTCACATCGTCCGTTCTGGAGGAATTGGCCAAACCCACAGGAGGTCCTGGCTAAGGAAAGGCCGTGGAGTGCAAAGCACAAGACAGTCGCTAAAATGAAAGCACTTGATGGCATCTTTCAGTAGACAATCGGCGGAATTGTGATAATGCTGATATTTGATGATTATTACCTGCACAGTCGAAGTCAATGGATAGAGAAGTATGGATTGGAAAGTGAGACTTGCGGTACTCAGGAAGGGTTTTAATACAGATTTGAGATACTGTCGCTGCTCCCCTTTTATGAGTACTAGTAGCTTGTTCGTCTGCAAAAGCAAAGTAATTTTAGCGGATACACGGATAATCTCTTGTTGTCCAGAAAAGGCATTATCGAGCATTCAAGAGGGGGAGATTACGGTAAATTGGGGCTTGCATCAGTTTCATACACCGCCAGTGTAAATCGAAATGACCTGCTGCTCTTTCTTGGTGGCGCACTGTCACTACTGCCTGTGTTACTATGAAAAAATAGTACTTTTTCTGCTACACACACAGGCCGTATAGTTTTCCATGTAAGCTTATAGGACTTGCAATCTTCGCACCAATCGTAGTAAACTGAAGTCCTTCCACAAGTTTTGAATGGAAATTCATAGGACTCATAAAATTTGCACCAATTTGCAGTAAACCAACCCTATTTACCCAACCATTCAAGTAAACCTCCCAATTTATCCCATTAACCCCATCCCAGTAAAGCAACCCAATTTACCCCCCGTAAGTGAAGATTTCCTGGTCGTCTTTTGAGCCCATGAAAGTTTCCGACATCCATTGCTTACCTGCTGTCACAACGCGGGGATAGGTGAACAGTACCAGTTACCACGCGTTGAAAAGGGGAAATTCTGGGTTATTTTAATGCATGGAAGATGTGGTCGGGTATATCCACGCGGCTAATGCGTTACGCGGGACAAGTCGAATTGAAAAGTGGGCGAAGAATTTCTTGCGAGGACTTTCTCGCACGCCATTCGATGTTCGGAGCTTAGCAAAATGCAAATGGTACTTCCCGATCAGTTCGAACCTTCACGTCTCTCACGCCGTTCAAGAAGGCTGGTTGTCAGCCAGCGTATCTGTTTCATCAAATGAACCCCCGTATTTCACCAGTCTCTCACTAGAGAATGGATATGCTTCGCGAAATCTTTTTCGAAGTGCTGAATTCAAATCACAGCTCAGTCTATTTTCCTGTTTCAATTACTGACAGTCTATGATGTTTCTGGTAACTAGCAAAGGGGGCACAAGGGGGATTCATTTACTATGACAGATAACTCGAGGTTAAAATATCTGGCGCATGCCTCCTCCGCACAAAAATAATGGTATTCGTGATATGGCGCATAGGAGGCTAGAGTCTTATTTGCTTTTCTTCACAGGGCGCAATCGGCCACAAAAATATAACAGGCTGTCCTTTTCGGGTTCAGGCGCCAATAAAATAGTACATCTGCAATCGCAGATATTGGTCACACATGTCCTGTAATGGTAGAATAATTGGACGATGTCGAGATTGAGATTTGCAGGGTGCTCAGTTTCGGATCGAGGACCGCGAAACTCCAGAGTTGACTCACGACAGGGAATCAAGGACATCTGGTGTCGGCTTTTTTGGAAGCTGCGGGAGGTTTTGGGTCAAGAGGCTTTTACGCTGAATAAGAGATTTCAAAGATCCTGTAGTGAACCGTTCGTGAGTCTGGACATCGTCGTTTATGTACTGCTATTCTTTCTACTCTGTCAATAGTCTCCCTTTCAAGTAACCATCGGTCCAGAAAAGCATAGCCGTAAGGGAACGCCCAGTGACTATTTATACAATGTACTTATCACTTTAATTTGTATGTGCAACACAGTGAAGTCGCTACAATACTACTTTTGAATAGGGTGACTAAATTCTGCGTGTTGCGGGGCGAGACAAATTACAGACGCCGCACATGTGGACCAAATAGCGTAGCTGAGTTTCTGGTACAGAAGAGTCTTCACTATCCCGGTAGGACAGCCGCTGCGAGACGCGACAGCTGCCACGTACTTCTCTATGACCTTAGCTTTACCGTTGGCCATTTATATCCGTTTCATTAAAGTGCGAGATCAATCAGGTAGCGCGAGTTTCGGCGATTTCCCTTCGCGACACAGACCTGCCCCTTCCGTCTCGGGAAATAGCCGTCCTACATCTATAATCAGTAAAGCACCCCAAATTTACCCCCCTTCCCGACAGCGGGAAAATTTGGATAGTGTGATATTTGGAAAGTAATGTCATTCCCTGAAGTCAGGCCAGACGATAGTCTGGCTCGCATATATAATTTTTCATCATCCGCCTTCTGTATTGGGCCAAGTTGGCGCAAAATTGTTCTTCCGCGCCCATGCTCCACGCCATGAAAAAGGGCATCTCCTTGGTTTAGCTCGACAGGTTTCGTCACGACCTGATACAAGTGTCATTTATTCTTGTCTGTGTGGGCATCCTTCCTCATAAATTGCTTGTGTAATAACTTGGTAATAAACCTATGGGCGAGACATCTTTTGAGCAATAGAGGGAATGCATTGCCTCCACGGTGGAGGCTCTACCCATTTTACCTGAACCATCGAGTATACATATTGCTCGTACTGTTAGTCACCCGCTTATTGGCCCCCGTCAGTGTACTTGGCAGAACCGTTAGTGCATTTTGCCCAAAAAATTGGCCACCCGAATGAATGAGATCGAAACGCGCTGCCTCCGAGAGTTGCGCGTACTTACGTTTTCCACGAAGGTCAATACAATGTACAGCATGTACATGCAATATATACGAATGACTCGATTATACCTTCGAAGAATAAAATACCCAATCCCAGGCTCCATGTATGTACGTAGTAACGCGTTATTAGCATTGATTTCAGATCTAAGTGGGTCAGCAAAATTACAATTCACGAGTTGCAAATTTTTTTTCGAAGAACATATGACGGTATAGTACTTGTAGCTTCAGCTGATGCGTTCTGAAATGCGTCACTCTCTTGTCACTGCTGATATGTTCAGCTCATTGTTAAACAATCGTACATAACATGGCGCCCTCATTAGCTGCAGTTTATCTGCAGTAAGCAATTCGCAAGACAACGCTTCTCTGAACAAGACATTAAAAACATCTAGGGAAATCCGATGTATTTTGAGGGTTGAAAGTGACAGCGACTATGGCCGGAGCGATTTCAGGGAGTGGTTACACTCCCTGAAACATGCCTACAATGAGGCCTATCGAACCATTCTTTTCAAACAGTGAATCACCGAATCACCGATCTCCTTCCAATTAATCGCACGTGTAGAGGAATTCAGCCTTTGCCCCGCTATCTATGAACCAATCCCAACTCCCCCACTCCACATAAATTGCATATATCTGACATTGTTACGTCGGTACGCAATGCATGATTCGCAGTCTTTGTGAGAACGGAATGATATTACTTCCCCTTAGTATTACTGGGTTAAGAGACAATGGATTGCAGAACGAAGGATATTGACCCTAAAGTCGGTACACTCAAATTTCGCATGAATAACGGCGATTAGTGTGAACACGCGAAAAGGTACGCATGGTTTTGCCTGATTTGTACATCAGTATAAAATTGGGGATAGACCGTTTACGAGAGATGTCGTGTTGGGGGTATCACCTATCACAGCATGCCTTTGTATGAAAATGCCCCTTAGGACAATATCTGAATAAACTTATGGGGAGATAATTATTGTAAGAAAATTTTGCAAATAGGGGATAGGTTTTCTCTGAGTTCGAGGGGTTGAGGATGTGGCAATGGCTGGATCCAGGAGATGTGTAACAGAGAAGAGGGTAGATATCTTTGCGACTTTCTAAAAGGGTTTGGGGAGACCAGGAAGCCGACAGCCACCTGCAGAACAGACCACCAGCATGACATGGCGTTTCAAGAGGCTTCATCTCACCATGGATAAAGTAGGAAAGGCTTGGTGATTTACTAAAACATGCCTAACCTTTCCCCTTTCCGTCAATAGGAGACAATGACTATTTCTCGAGTCATTAAACCAGATTCTAACAGACCGAAACTAGGCTCACAAAAAAGTCTGGTGCAAGACCAGCCATAAGGATTGCTTCGTTACAACTGCCAGCCGTCGCTACGTGTCTACGGATGAGGAAAAAGTTAACCTCACACGCAGGTTTCCAAGGCTCAGAAAGCAACGTTTCTGGACATGTTGATCATCATTTTGATTGCGGCCGGCTACCAAGGCTTTATAAGAAATGCTCAATGGCTATTTTTGAGAGAGCTGTCGCCACTGATGTGAAACCGGCGAATGCATCCGGATGACCTTTGAGGATAAAAGTGTAAATGGGGGGTTAATTTACTGTGGTAGATATGTGGGTTGGTATCCAGTAAATTTGTACCGGAGCGTAGATATCGTATCATTGTTGCATGTGGATTCAGCTCCAATCGTGCAAGAGAAATAAAACAGCGTATTTTTGACGTACCGATTGGGAATATGAAACCAACATTCGGAGTCGGTCTTGCCCGAGTCCAATACATCGCCGCAGCCGCCCTGCTCGCTTCGAGCTCCCAAACAAAAAAGCTTTGTAAGCGATGGCTGCCGTCTACACTGACCGACTTGGCAACTTACCAAGAAGTCAAAACGGCATTCACCTTATGGACCTTGATAGGGGTAAATCGGCGGGGGAAGAGATCCTCAGAACCAATTACCCCAAGACGGAGGTGTTGCGAGCGACAAAAGTGCTACCGTGGTATTGTTGAACGAACAAAAGGGAGTGTATATAGAAGAGGGTTGAGGAAGCTACAAGCAAGTATAAAAGGGGCAGTGTCTACCACTGATGCTCTGCGACCAGCGCAGGAAAAATGTTTCTTGGGTCTGAAGTTGACTCTCAACTTCCTACTACTCGGGACTTGGCTTGAAGTTGTCTGCCAACTTGCTTCACCTCCACTAAAGGAAGCAGTTTACTCGGCTTATATAGACTTTTGGCTACCCCAAAAGTCTCAAAAAAGCATACTAATAACCATAAAATGCATTCACGGTAATCGTGTGAGCCAGAGAGACTATTAGGAGATATTTCCTCAAGGTAAATATCTAGGTGCCATACCCATGCCAGCCACACATCGGCCAGGGGTGGGAATTGATGTGGCCATTATATATACCTTTCAGAGTCACTCGTAGTATCACCCACAAACTGGAACTGTACTGACATCTATTATGACAGCGTGTCCTAAAATGAAAAAATCAGCCGACGAATTTGCCACACTCACCCAAATTAAAAATATCTTGCAAATTCAAAAACTGTAAAAAAATCTTCCCACTTCCGATACTGTATACAATCATGGTCCTCATCTAGATTTTTTTTGTGTGCGAATTTGCGCACATCACGCCCTTTCGCTCAAGACGAACGTCCCGACTCGTCACTGCTCTTCTTCTGCTTCCGTTAGTGTTCGCTGTCTTATTGATAAAATTTATGGTCTCTCAAACAGGTAAGGATGCAACTGATTACCAATATGATTTCTACATTAATATATGCCTATATTTTCGTACGTTGAACGGACCATTGCTACCTGAAGAAGATTTCCGACTATTAATAAGAGTTCTATGATATAGTTTTCGATATTGCTCGTTTGATGGTTCCAACCATTCTCTCCGCTTTCCCGTTGGACATAGGAGCGTATGCGAGAACGGTCTTCAGCTGAATCCCTTTCTCTTCCAAAAAACGAAGCAGTGAAGTTGCAGTAAAACAAAGGGCGTTATCCGAGATGATCCTTTTTGGAAGACCAAACGGTTCAATTATTTCTTTTTCGATGAATCTCAGTACCACCTCAGCATTTGCCTCCTCGACTGCAACTGCTATTGGCCATCCAGTAAGATGTTCCACCCCTATAAGGAGATATTTTTTTCCGGAAGAAGTTTCCTTGAACGGGCCCGCAAAGTCAATTGAGAAGGTTTCAAAGATACCGGAAACTGGAAAACTTAGAGTTGTCTTATATTCACCAATAGCCCTATACCATCGACGAAGCATAGGAGAAAAAACTCCTCGCCAAATGTACATAGGAGGAACACAAACTCTCATTCATTTCGAGCTGCGTAAATTCAATTGATTTTAGCTGCCTGACAAGCTAGGCGTACCATAGCTCTTACAACTGCCCTCATAGCACGTTCGTCAGACTTATCTATCTCAATAATTGATTCTTTATCCTTTCCAATGTATTGAAAGCCATCATTACCCACTGTGGCTTTCCCGAGATAGTTCTTTTCCATTTCTTGGAGTAGTACACAGTATGGTAAGAAAAGAGAAGCCAAAAGTGTACGGGCAAGTTCTGGTACATACAGGAAGTCCCTTGAGAGTTTCTTTGAATAGAGGGTGTTGCTCAGTGAAACCTTAGTGTCTGTATGGTAGTTTGACCATGTAACAAACACCATTCCCTTTATATGTAGACGTAATCATTGAGTTCTCCCCAAGCGCAATGTCGACATTACAGCGTTTCTTCGACTTTAGTTTAGATCTCTCATGAACCATGTGTGTGGCGGACCTAGAGTCTAACATCATCTTTTCGTTGGAGGAAGTGGCCACGCCCGCACGAACAATCATGACCGGCTCCCATTACTTTTCTAATTGTTCTTTTCTGAGTCGTTCTTACATTCTTTGTAACCGAAACACTTCCTGTTATCATCCTTTTTCTTCCCAACCTTAAGATGGAGTTTTTTTTCGGGTTTTTTATGTTACAGTGACACTTTGATGTCCCAAGCCTGTTGTATTCTCTAATCTCACAGTACCATTTCTTTCCATTATTATCAGTACCGGCTCCAGATGCACGTTCATTCTGTCGAGGCTTCGAATTCAATTCCAGATGCTCATTAACGAGGCGACCAGTAGCCATATCCCACTCCACCTTATCATCTGCCAATGTTAAAATTGCAGCAGTTACTATATTCAACTCATTGGCATCAATGGAAGCAATAAGTAGAGCCACTCTCAGCTCCTTTTTTGACTCTCAGCCCATAATACTCAACTGATCAATCAATGCTGACATCCTGTCGATGTGCAAGCTTATGTCCTTCCTGATCGATGAATATCTCATAGAGACCAGTTCAGTCATCTTTGATATCTTTGTAGGTGTGGACTTCGAGTCATAGCGCTCATCCAACCTCTTCACATACGAAAAGGATTACCAATATCTGGCAGTATGATTCTCAATACCCCGTTCGTCAGAGACCTGATAATCAAGCCCGGAACCTTCTTTCGTTTTAGCTCAACTATTTGTAGTCATCAGTGTCTTTCTTATGAGAATTTTTCTGTAAAATAAGTTTATGTCGAATTTTCTTAGAATCACAAAGTGCTTCCACTCGAACACGCCAAATTTGGTAGTCCGAATTCGCATCCCGTAGTGGAGCACCCGTATTGTCATCGTCCTGTCCCATACTATTTAGAAATGTTTGCCTTTTGAATTTTAACTGATCGGTTGGTAAGGAATGGCTAATATCTCGAGAGGCCTTCACGTATTCTTTGACAGGCACGAGGCACCCAGCGGACCTGTAATCTCAGCCATTTCGTGTGCTTAGGTGATCACTTACAGATCACTTCACAAGTGATTGCCGTCGATTCAACTTGTGGTGTTGGGTGGGGCCGGTTTGTATAGATGAGAGAGAAATGCGAGTTTCACTGCAGGTTTATGTGGACCAGGGGAGTTGAAACTGGAGATCGGCTTGTTTCCGGTGGCTGAGAGGAAATGTTGAGCTCGAAGAGGTCACAGTTGTGGACAGAAAAGTCCCTTCTCATTGAGGGACCGCGGTTTTACTCCGAACTAGTATAGTTCTTTGACTGTGTTCAGTGTACTTAAGTCTTGTCCTGGTACACTGCGGTTAATTACAAAGGAGTAAGTGTGCATTGTCTTTCTCAAAATCGCAAGGGGTTATGGGCCCAGTCTGTCGCTAAAATCTGTAGCTGTCAACCTTGTTTTACTTTCCTTCACGTTTAGTTCGTGATCCCGGCTATTTCATGTCGTTTCCAACTCGATGAAATAGTCTAAGATGGTTTACAGATTCAGTGGGAAGCATGGGGAGGACTTTCAGCTCTGGTTGGCTAAAACTGCGATGGCGTTGGAGGCAAAGGGAGTTTTCGAGGTTTTTGCCAACGACTTCTTGAAGGAAAAAGGGTCCGGGAGGGTCACTTCGAGTGATGATACGACCAAAATTGCATCCATCTCACGTGCTACCATGATAAAAGGTCTAAAGGACCGCCCGCTTCCTCTTTGTTTTCCGTCAAGCACAACCCGTTTAAGATGTGGACTCGCTTGGAAAACCGTTACACTGTATCGAATACAGGTACGCAGTTCCAGTTGCAGTCCAGGCTTTCTCGTATGAGTTACCCTCACGAATCAATGAAGGACTACGTCGGCGGTCTTGAGGAATTGTTCAACAGATTGGCTGCCATTGGGAGTTCTGTTGGAGAGGATCTCCAAATCGCTATATTCCTGTCGTCATTTGGGGACAAACACAAGTCTCTTTTCGCACCAGTGACAGACTCCTTCCAGATTCTGAAGAACAGAATAGATTGTGAATCAGTGACAGCAACGCTGATTCAAGAGTACGATGATCGTGTCTGCAGAGGTGGAGGGGGAAGGAGTCCCGTTGGGGCCGTTGACCAGGGTCAGGCTTTGATCGCTGGTGGTAGATGGGGCAGTCACAACAAATAGCGTCATGATGATCGATCGCGTGATGAGAAACGCCGCTGCTGTAGATGTAATAAGATAATGCACATCACCCGAAATTGCTCGATGAAACAGAAGCATCGGCGCCGCGAGGAAGAGGGCGGTGGAAGTCCCCATTATGAAGCAAATCCTGCACAGCTTTTAGTCGCTCGTCGCGAAGACGAGGATGCTGATGGATACATGGGAGTCAATGTGTTGAAGTGCAGAGGGATTATATCTGATGCTGACGTGGACCCTCCGGTCTACGAGGGTGAATGCAGCTATAGAAAGTCAGAGACTGGTGTATTATATGAAATTGTCATGGAAAAGACAAACAATATCGACCCTAATGTTTTCTTGCTCGATTCGGGAGCTTCTGACCAAGTGGTGTGGAACAAATACTGGCTGCACTCCCGGACTGGAATATCGCCGCGTGCTATCTTTCTAGGCGATCTCAATCATTTCTATGCCACGCACTTGGGTACATTGATTTTACAGACCAACGTGCTAACTGGTAACGCAAGGTTTTGCGCGTATGATCGAACTGGATGATGCACCTTATGTACCGGACCTCCATACTTCGTTACTGAGCTGCTAAAGGTTGTGTTCACAGTGATTCAGAGTACAAATATAGAGACTGCCTCGCAGTGGATTGGTGGATGGCGTAATGATGTTTCCGAGGAGAGTGGGTCGTGGGGTTTACAAGGTTAATGGAACTTCGGTCAGCTTCACTTTAGTAGCTGCCACCGCCGCCGTTAAAGAACTTCCATCAGATCAGGACAGCGACTAGGAATTGTGGCATCAAAGTTTGGGCAAAGCCAACATTGAGTATGAAGCGCCTTTTCAAAGTGACAGATGTCAATGAGAATCGTCAACCACGGAAAGGTCACTTTGAGCTGTGTGGCAGTTGTGTCAAGGGAAAACAAGCGAGGCAAAAGCCCCGCACGAACAACTCAGAATCTATAAAACCAGGCGGTGTGATGCACTCATATATTAGCGGACCCATGTCAGTTGAATCATTTTCTGGTCATTGCAATTTTATATCATTTATTGATGAATACTCGGGGTATGTATCTATCCTCCCGATATCTCGGAGCGGCGATGCCTTGATGCAGTTCAATCTCTATGTTGCTTGGATGGGACGAAAGTTTGATTGCAAGATGAAGCGACTCCAGTCCGACAAAGGGGGAGAGTATTTGGCCTTCAAAGATTTTTTAGCCGAGAAGGGGATTGGGCACAGCATGACACCGTCATACTGTAAGCATCAGAATGGCACTGATAAAAGCGTCAACCGGATCATCATCGAGCCTGCTCACACCATTATGGAGCATACTGGACTTCCCGAAGGTTTTGGGCCGAGGCAGTGGTTCATGCCGCTAAGATTTGAAACCATTTCTTGGGCCTCAAAGATTCAACTCGGACGCCGATTGAGATTATCTCAGTTGCAAAGCGCGATGTATCACACCTCAGGGTGTTCGTATTTTCTGGATGGTATCATTTCCCAAACGAAGTGTGCCGCAAACTGAACGCGAAGTCAGAAATAGGCGCTTTGATTGGCTGTAATGTCCATATCCAATACAAGCTATGGATAGCTTCCAGTAAAATCGCTGTTATTGCAAGGTATGTTATTATTTAAGAAAGACGTTATCCATTTCGTGGGGTTTTGGCTAAGGTTCCAAACGAAGTCAGTGATGAACATGGTCTCCTACTGGAAGAAGACACTGCGGCAAGCAGGACTTCTGTCCCGGAGAGATCTGAACAAGTGAAATCTCAAGGTGATATTGGGAATGAAGGCGATGCAGCCCATCACAATGAATTAACCGATGAAGATTGATCATTTTGTTGACTCACATCCCGATTACCGAGGAAAATGCCGAGAACGGTGAGGGTGCGGGGTAGACAGGGGCATCTATTATTACAAAGTGTTATGGTATGATGTCCGATCCGGATCTATTGAGTGTTAAGGAATTCCCAGAGCGATCCCATTGAGTGGCAAGCGGCAATAGACTCCAAATTAGTATAAAAATATCTATATAATGGGAGTGAACTTGGAGAGGACCGCAATAAGGATAAGCAAGGCTCAGGAAAGACGAGGAAGGGCCGGAACTATAAGCAATTTTGGACAAGGGGAGGTAGTAGAGTAAATTAAAAGTCGGTACATGACGGCGACCAAAAAAATCTGTTCCGATCCGCACGCGCCTATCACAAGTCTTAGCACAGCGTCATGCCGCAGCGGCAGCAATTTCGAATGCGGCGTGCCTGTTGGCTGGACTCTAGCCAGATTTCTAGCGTTTTGACGGCTTTCCGCCAATCCTTTACATTGTTAGCATTTGCTCACATCACGACATCCCTCAGGGAGCAGCTGACCAAATTTTAAGAACTACCCAAATCTCCTTCCTCCTACTAAGCGATTGGACTTATTACAGTATTGGATGCCAATCGTCAGCACGCCGATAATGTACGCCGGTATGCACCGCAGACCTCCCTTTCAGTGGTTTCGCCCTGTAGATGAGCGAGGGCGAGAGCCAAATCACGACAAATTGGTTTTGTGCTATACCGAGCACAATAATAGGAGGGAAAGAGGCACACCAGTTTTGCTGTTATTGTCGTTTTTTTTGTTTATGATGATTTTGTTAGTGATAGTGTGCGGGATGCAACTCCATCATTCTCTTTATACTGTACATTCTCATTTCTGAGGTGCCCAGGTCAGGATTATACTGTAGACTAGCTGACAAAATGCAGTATAAAGACAAAGCCTAACTGACAGTATGAACCACAGTAAATTAATCTAAAATATATCAAATTCGAGTCATAGTACGTAATGAATTGGAACTGCTGTCTGTTAACATTGTCTGCTTGACCAAATCAGCTTCTAATTCTAACTTTCTCACCCTCTCTGTTCGTTTGAATCAAAATAATTCAGCTCTGTTTATCAATCCATTGCTCAACTGGATGACTAATGCGATCATATCTGATGACGCGGTGTAGATTTTAGTCACTTCTGAATTTTCTTAGAGCGTCGGCAGGGTTGAACTCAGAGCGAGTAAAGTTGATGTTATGCAGTTCTTTCGACTTTTAAGAATTCTTATCAGTAGCAATTTGTATCATGAGACGTTTCTCACTAGTCGTAGTTTCCCTAGTAATGACATCGAAAAAAGACAAGCTATCCGTAAACATGATTAGAGGAACATGTCTTGACAACATTTTCTGCAAGTCATGTTTCAAATCGTAGGACATATCGAATGAACCAGCTAATGCCGTAACCTCACTGTCAAGTACAGACCTCGTGAGGAGTTTCGATTTGTGAGATGACTAGGTAAGCGGTTCAAACTTGTCAGTTTCATATACTATGAAAATAATGTATCGAAGCTATGATGACCCGTTGATGTTTGTCGCAAATGATACATCGGAGTAAACATGCAAGTAAAGTGATCTCAATGCAAGCTTCGGAAACTTAAGTCGCATAGGGGTGTCATTTCTGACGACATTTAAGGAGAGATTGATCCTTATGAAATGCTTCTGCGGATCTCTTTTGAATACGTCTTACGTGATTTGAGCGGTCTTGCGCAACCCAGAATTAAATGTCAGGCCCCATGTACGCAATCCAAGCCAGTTTAGCCTTCTGAGATTTATACTAACTAAAACGGGCATCAGAGGGAAGTAATTTGGAACTCTATATGTAGATGGATTGATGCTCTTCGAAGCCAAATGGTTTTCTTTCGATTTGCGCTCCAGAGAACTGGATGTTATCGTACTCCCCTCGTTTACATTTGAAACGATGTTCGGTTTTCCTTGAGAAATTTTCAAATTGCTTATTTCCAGCTTGAAGTAAATTGCCTACATAGGTTACACAAAGGCCAGAAAGCTTCTCACCAATTACCTTAAAGAAGAATGATCAATCGTTATTTGTAGAGTCTATTCCAAGATCAGACCTTACATTTTCGATAATTGTTCTTCCCCAGTAATCCACACTGTCAGGGAGTCCATAGAGTGGCTTCAAAAGCTTAATCATTGCATCGGGACCAAGATCAAATTCCTTTGTCGGTTTTCCATAGATATACCTGAGGTTTTTCTCGGCGCTTTGCAGATATGCTTGTGTAACATCCGTTGAGAAGAGCTTGAAGCCGAAAATAGATTCAAGTCCAACTAGTATTCTGATTGAATGTTGACGCGCAGTGCTAGTATAATGCACAATAAATTGTGGTTCATTTTTATCCCTATGACCTTGTACGACAAATTTAGCTTTCCACATTTCATGATTTGTACCAAAATCTTTGGTAGAGATTACAAAACTTCTACCTAGAACATTTGCGTTTGATGGTACTTCATCTTTGCAAACTACTTTCCATTTGCCACGTTCAATCAGTCCCATGTTTTACGTTCGTTTCGCTGGACTGAACTCAGCTGTGCGTGGATCCTTCGGATGAATAATTTCTGTGAGATGAGTAGAGAAGAGAGGACTAAGGTTTTTTTGAGAACGTAAGGGTTTCAACATCGGTTGATAGAATTCAACAAAGGGTGGGAGAATTCCGAAGGGTCGACAATTTATTCCCTCATTTTGCGAAAGAACGGTTTCGCTTTTTATGTGCTGAATCGTTGAATAGGCGAATTCCTGCTCGTTTTGCAACGTCAATTTCACTGCGCCCATGGGCTTTCACACCCTTTGACTCGCATCCGTACTACACTCCTTGGTCCGTCTTTCAAGACTCGTCGTATCGCGTCGTCCCCCCGCCGTCCTCAACCCTGCAAAAGGGGTTCCATCAGCCCCCAGGAACCCACTATCGGCCCCCGGCAGCCCACAGCGGATAGGGACTCGTGCTAGTGCACCCCAAACGGGCTGAATACACACAGAGCCCTCTAATTCCGACGTATCCCGCTTCCCCCATGACGGAATGTGGTTTGGAAACTTTTGAATTTGTTGGTGTAAGCACCTTACAGTATGTCTAGTTGCAACACAAACAAGCTGACTACACATACTACACATACTAATGAGGTGAAATACATAGTGTGGGGTAGCAGATTGCGAGTTGGAAACTTTTGAGTTTGGTGGTGTAAGCAGTTAATCTGGAGTTGACTCTAAACTTCTTACTAATCGGGACTTGACTTGGAGTAGTCGGCCAACTTGCTTGACCTCTCCATAGGGATGCAGTTTACTCAGCTTACACAGACATTTTTGCAAACCCTAAAGTCTCAAAGAAACATACTAAGAACCATGAAATGGATCAATTAGAATCGTGTGAACGAGAAGGACTAACAACAGATACTATCAGGATAAATATCAGGATTTCTTCCTTAATATCTTAGTCCGCTGTACAAGAGCCAAACAGCCCGCCATACAACTTTTCGAAGCATATTAAACACTCGACAGCGGATCTGAAAATTACTACTCGAGAAAAACCAATAACCGGAACGGGAGGCACACACCAAAAGGATCCTACAGCAAAAAAGATTCGGAAAAAGCCGACACAAGCACCCGCAACTCCAAATCGGGTAACAATACAGGCAGAAGCAAGAGGCAATCACCACCATGCCCGAATCCGGAATGCAAGCTAAACAACCGCAGGCATTGGATCGACGATTGCAATCTCATGACCGATTCGGAAAAGGCCGCGCAGGAAGCCGAACTTGCTGCAGCTAAAGCGCGTGATGGACCTTCCCGGTCGACGCGATCTCATCAAAAACAGAGGGATTCAGAGTCGACATCGCCTGAACGAAGCGGAAACAACGGCACAAGTGGAAGGATCGCTTCAACTGCCATTGATAGGCGAACCGACCCCGATGCACCATCCTTCTTAATCAACCTGACGGATGGGGTTAGCTCCGTTCGGATTATTGGTAGCTGTGACGATGGCAGCGACGAAACTCTCATCTCACCGAGAGTGGCAGACCCAGCGGTATCACAAGGAATTGGGGTAATGAATATCATCCGACCAGTGAGATTAAGTGTTGCACTCAGGAAGGGAGACTGATGTGCGCAAATTCGCGCACGAAAAAAATCTATATGAGGACCAAAGTTGTATACAGTATCGGAATTGGGAAGATATGTTTACAGTTTCTGAATTTGCAAGATATTTTTAATTTGGATGAGTGTGGCAAATTCATCCGTTGATTTTTTTTATTTTAGGACACGCTGTCGTAATAGATGTCAGTACAGTTCCAGGTTGTGGGTGACACTACGAGTGACTCTGAAAGGTACGTATAATGGCCACATTAATTCCCACCACTGGCCGATGGGTGGACTGGCATGGGTATTGCACCTACATATTTACATTGAGGAAATATCTTCTAATAGTCTCTCTAGTGCACACGATTCCCGTGAATGCATTTTATGGTTATTAGTATGTTTGTTTGAGACTTTTCGGGTAGCCATAAGTCTATATAAGCTGCGTAAACTGCTTCCTTTAGTGGAGGTCAAGCAAGTTGGCAGACAACTTCAAGCCCAGTCCCAAATAGTTAGGAAGTTGAGGGTCAACTTCAAACCTAAGAAGCATTTATTCTACGCTAGTCACTAAGCATAGGTGGTAGACCCTGCCCCTTTCATACTTGCTTGTAGCCCTCTCAACTCTCTCCCATATACACTCCTTTTTATTTGTTCAACTATACCACGGTAGCACTTTTGTCGCTCGCAACACCTCCGTCTTGGGGTAGTTGGTTCTAAGTATCTCTTCTCCCGACGATTTACCCCTATCATTTGGTACTCTTGTGAAGGGGGTTGCACCGAGGTATTCGAGTTGAGCAGTCTTAGGCCTTCATTGAATTCTTTTCTGTAATCATGGATCTCAACGCTGCTCGTATAACGTTCACAGGGGCAAGAATGAAGACGTTGAGGAGTTTCTTATACCAATGAGTGAGAAGAGCGATGAAGAGAAGGCCGAAAGTATATTCGCCTATCTTCATGGTGACGCAAAGCACAAATATAAGGCCAAGTTTATCAACGGGTGGTCTCTTAACGGGAATGGGCGTAACTTCGGTGAGGTATGTGAGTGGCTTGTGAAAGAATATGCTAAGGAGGTAGAACCAGATGAGATGATTCGTACCGCCATAGAGGCCCGGCTCAACTTCGACGATTTGTTAAGCTCATTGGTATACTTGTGTGATCTCTATGAAAAGGCTGGGTTCAACGCCCAAGCCAAGTACGGAATGCTGCGTAAGGCGGCGATGGGGGATAAGCGGCTCTCCGATTTCCTCCTCATCAAGGGCCCTCACACTTTTAATGAACTGAAGGGTACCATAGTAGAATTTGTCAAAAATTCGGAGACGTTTCAGTCACTAAGTGAGGTACCGGGAAACCCGTACATCTATCCATCGTACATCCTGAAAAGAATTATCAAAGGCCAGCTACTAGCGCAGCAGCATTGGAATCAGTCAGGAGCGATGTCAAAAACTTGGAAGAAAGGTTGGAAACCCGATTCGATAATCGACTTGACATGATAACCTCGCAGTTGGAAAGCCTTACTCTTACCATTAAGAAGAACCAGTCTGGGGCCCCCAAGGCCGCAGAAGTCTGTTCCTACTGTCACAAGCCTGGACACTTTGCAAATAGGTGTCCTGATAATCCACATAGAAACACTCGTTGTGGAAAGTGCGGTCGATATGGGCATCATGAAAGTAACTGCTGGTCTAAAGACAACAGAAGAGCAAATTTATCGGACGCAAGGAGCGAGTCAGGACCAGAGATGAAAATCTTACAAAACAGAAGGATCAAAGGTTGACGGATGCCGGTAACGTATCCATCGCTGAAGAAATCAGTCAAGTCAATGTGACAAAAAGGGATGGGGAAGGGAACATTTTATCGAAAAACCTAGGCTAGATTATGGAATGCTAGAGCATATCCCAGCACCTGTACCTCCTCGAACCAAGAGGTCTGATCAAGTTGTTCCAGGAGTGGGAGTCACTCGGCCAAGAAGACGAAAAAGAGTAAGAAATTTAAGAGTATCCCGAAGGACGTACTAGAATATGTGAAGAAGTACAATTTGGTGGCTGAGCTTGCATCGGCCCCAACTGGGATAACGTTTGGTCAACTTTTGAGGGGCGACGCAGAGGATGCGAAAAGAACTCAAAAAAATTATCAGGTCTAATAAGTCCGCTAAGGGTAAGAAACTGTTTCTTCAATCGGCCTCGACAGCACCAAGACGTCTTAAACTAGTACCAGTCAAAGTATTGGGAATGAAAACCCAAGCTCTTTTCGATTCGGGCGCTGTTCCAAACCTTATTTCAGAAACTTTGGTGACAGATCTAGGTCTTGAAATTATTCCAACTACTCGAAGAATAACTGTGGCGGATGGAACCGTCTCAAAATGCATGGGCACTGTTGACAAGGTTTCCGTGTTCTTTGGGGACTCTAAAGTTGTAGACTTTCTTGTCATGCCTGATCTCCCTTTCGATGCAATCATTTCCTACCATGGAAAGACTAGGGACCTGCATTGACTTGGGCAACCAAATCGTTTCAGTTAATGTTGACGGCAGAACCGTGAAGATGCCCCTGGATTTCGACAAAAGCACACATCCGGAAGATTAAGAGAAACGGACAGTGAAGATTTCACTTCTAGCTATGACAGCGAAGATTCCGAACCAACTAACACTTTCGGAAGTGGAAAAGGGTACGCTCGGAGGATAATGAACGTGGCATGGGACGATTATGATTCTGGGTTTGAAACAGATGAAGACTGGAATTCTAGGGTAGGTTGACACCTGAATGTGTTTCTTTTTGCGATAATATCGAATCAAAGGACGGAATTCGGAGCATGAAAGAAGATTACAATTGCAAGGAAAACAGGAAATATCGGATTCCATATCTGAAGATGTGAGCACGCCGGAAAGGTCCTTCAAAATTTGGAGGTGAGGATCAAGAAAAGACGGCGCCAAATGGCAGAAATTCAAGAAAAAGTACAGCACCTTCCCGCTCCCGCCTCAATGAAAATATCCGACATGTTAACATCTTCCGAAGTAATTGCATGGAGCGTTTCAGATCTAAGACAAGCAAGTGTACCGGTCACTCACTCATTTGAACTTACCGATACTCAACCAATTTACCACAGGCCTAGACGTCAACCGCCAAAATATGACCAATTTATCTCAGAGAATGTTACAAGTATGCTGGAAAATGATATTATTCGGCCAGTTTCATCCCCATGGTCATTTCCAGTTGTGATAGCACCAAAGAAAGATGGAAAACTTCGCTTTTGCGTCGATTACCGACAACTGAACCAGAGAATGATACCCGATCGATTTCCGATTCCAAACATGGAAGAAATCCTCGAGGACTTGAAGGACGGGAGATACTTCACCTCAATTGATCTTTACACTGGTTATTGGCAGATTCCATTAGATGAAAAATGTAAGGAAAAACAACTTTTACCAGCAAAGCCGGTACATTCAGGTTCGAAGTGATGCCTTTTGGTCTCATGAATGCCCCAGCTACATTCCAAAGAATGATGAACGAGGTTTTGAAAGGACTTCCATTTGCAAGAGTTTATATCGATGATGGTGATATTCTCAAAAACCTTGGATCAGCACATATCGCATGTCAAGACGTGGTGGAGAGATATGCGTACAGCCTGAAAATTAAGTTAAGCAAATGCTTCTTTGCGAAAACGTCTATCCAATTACTCGGTCATATCGTCGATCAAGAGGGAATTAAAGTGGATCCAGAGAAAACGAAAAAAATCAAGTTGGCACCAGGCCCGCTTCAAAGACGGAGGTTCGAAGCTTCTTAGGACTGGCCTCATATTACAGAAGATTTATCAAAGATTTCGCCAAAACTGCAGCACCGTTACATGCCAGCACTACGAAGAACGGAAAATTTTACTGGAACAAGGAAATGCAACTGCATTTGAGGAGCTTAAAGATAAGCTATGTGTCCCCCAGTGCTCATGTATCCAGATTTCAAGAGACCATTTGTTGTGGAGACAGATGCCTCAGAACGGTCTTTGGGTGCCATTTTGTCCCAAAAAGATGAAAACGGAAGACTACACCCTGTTCAATTCGCAAGTCGCACTCTGAATGATGCGGAAAAGAGATACTCAGTCTGCGAGAAAGAAGCGCTAGCTGTCGTCTTCGCACTGAAAAAGTTTCGTGTACCTTTTATCACTCGAGAAATTTGTCTTGATAACTGATCACCAGGCACTTAAGACAGCATTCCAAAAGAAAGATGTACATCACCGCTTGGCCCGATGGCTCGACATTTTCGCAGAATATCGGTTTGAAATTGTGTATAGGCCCGGACGCAATAATCAGCCTGCCGATTACCTATCCCGCTTGAGGGATCCATTGATTCCAAATGAAAAAGCTTCCGAGACATCGTCGGAGTTGCCGAAGTTCAAGTGCCGATCGAACAATAACGAGTACGAAGCTATATTCACGGACTTATTAAATTCCTTGATGGACTAGAAATGAGAAAGGTTGATCTCGAACACAGAAATTGGGTACGCAGGAACCAAAAGGCCTTTACATTGTGGAATGGGAAACTCTTCCGACACACAAAGCCGGCTCGACTAGTGGCCCCTTTGAAAGAAAGAATGAAGATCTTGAGGACTTTTCATGATGAGTTAGGGCATTGGGATCTCGAAACAACCAAAAATTCATTACGGAGAGATTCTGGTGGCCCAGTATCCATAAGGACGTCTATAATTTCGTGAAAAGCTGTGACAACTGTCAAAAATTCACTCCGATACGAAAGTATAAGACAACCCTAAGCTTCCCAGTTTCCGTCTCTCTTTGAAACCTTCTCAATTGACTTTGCCGGCCCATTCAAGGAAACCTCTTCCGGAAACAAATACCTCCTTATAGGGGTGGAACATCTTACTGGATGGCCAATAGCAGTTGCAGTTGAGGAGGCCAATGCTGAGGTGGTCCTGAGATTCATCGAAAAAGAAATAATTGAACCGTTTGGTCTTCCAAAAAGGATCATCTCAGATAACGCCCTTTGTTTTACTGCAACTTCACTGCTTCGTTTCTTGGAAGAGAAAGGGATTCAGCTGAAGACAGTTCTCGCATACGCTCCTATGTCAAACGGTAAAGCGGAGAGGATGGTTGGAACCATCAAACGAGCAATATCGAAAACTATGTCGAGAATGAAATCCAGTGGGAAGATGCCTTACCAAAAGTGTTATACGGCTATCGTCGAAGAAGAGGAAGAAGCGGACGGTCACCATTCGAGCTAATGTACGGAAGGGCTCCTAGAATGTTACAGAGAGACATGGAAACAAATATTATCGATGAAGAGGTAGAGAAGTCGAACTACTGGCCACTGAAGGCTGGAGATCACACCGCGCGCTAACACAGACAAGAAATAAGAATGAAGAGCCTCCAGTCCAAACCTTTTCAGTCGGCTCTAAAGTACTTGTAGTACATGGGAAAGCAATGCAGCAGGCTGTGAAGTGGCCGGCCTTCCAAACAAAGTACTCGAATCCTTGCGTCGTCACGGAGGAAAGACACCCGCACTATAAGCTCTTCAAGCTCAGGGAAGAGATCAAGGAGGGCCATCCATGCACGTCGTCTAGTCCCTTACCATCAGAGGCCTGAAGAATTCCTTCTCACACAGGACTATGCGCAACCACGGGGCATACTCATCTTTAACTATAGAATGATTCCTATGGGAGGAAAAAGGGCCTGGGAATGGATCATCTCGATTACGCGTGACTACTACGAACTCCACGTAATCGTCCATTTCTACATTAATATATGCCTATGTTTTCGTACGTTGAACGGACCATTGCTACCTCAAGAAGATTTCCGACTATTGATCAGAATTCTATTCTCATTCCAAAACGGAAGGTTCACGGAAGCAGGTCCAGAGTTTGTGGAAGTCATATATCATTACTCTATAGGAAGGTATGGAATGGTAGCTATCGGAGACTTGTCGCAAACATATCTGAACATTATCCGTCCGGTTTACGTATTTCTTAAGAACAACCAAGATGTGCGACTGAGAGGTTACAGCTTGCCCCCTGATATGGAATATCGACTGGTCCCGTATCCTCTATGGGAACCTTACGTTGCTCCGCTCAGAAACACAACCTCAGCCGAAGACCAGGATCCTCCCGAGGCCGTGATGATGATACGAGCTGGACCATCAAGTGATCGGGGCGGATCATCGAAGAGGGCAAGGCGTCGGGAGCAGCGAGGAAGATCGCCAAGAAGATCGCCTCAAACACCGCCTAGTCTCCCAGGGGGAAACTATGCATCCTTAATTATTGGACGGCTACCAATTAGACGTTGGCTTCGCGAAATGACAGAGGACCCTCGAGAAGCAGAAGTAATTTCCTTTTTTGCATTAGTATTTGCATGTGCTTCCAGACCATTCACGGGGCGCACCTTACTCGTGAGGACTCAGTCCTTATGTTGCGAGTTTTTTTCTCCTTCAGATACCCGTTTCTGGACCCGTTGCCAGAAAAGTTTGCATACTACGTTTATTACCTCACATTTGGAAGGTTTGGAGAAGTGAAACGGGAGGAGCTCATTAGAGAACACTATGAAACCATACGCCGAATCTACGAAACTCTTGACCAAGGAGATGAGCCGGTCATCGCACGGTACACACTCTCTCATCATATTGCAAATGAACTACTACCATATCCTTTCAGTAAACCCTATAATATCCCTGATCAATCGATAGAACTCCCACAAGAACAACAAGAGCATTGAGGACGAGACGGGACGTTCGACCTAAGTCCGGGGGTGTTAGGCGCTTTTTTTGTCGCCGTCATCTACAGGCCTATAGTTTACTGTACTACCTCTCCTTGTCCAAATTTGCTTATAGTTCCGGTCCTTCCTCGTCCTCCCTGACCTCGCTTATCATTACCGCGGTCCTCCAAATTTTACTTCCATTTTATCTAGATATTTTATACTGTATCTACCCCTCTGAATCGATCTCGAATCAAGTTTTTTTCCTCTTTTTACTTACCGCCTCCTCCAAATTCTCTTTTTTGAGAAAAAGGCGCAGATTCACTACTACAAAATCCCTTGTAGATTTATTTTACCTATTCCTAATCTATAGAACCTGCCCCAGGAGCCTATTTAAGCTCCTTTATTCCAAGTTTTAAACGTCCCCGGTCATTTCACCCATCACCTTTCTCCCCCTTCACACCCAAAACACCCTCTATTGCCTCTCATTCCTTAAAGCTTACAAAAATGAACAATCTATGCCCCTCGAAAGTCATTTCCAAAAATCGCCATCCCCGCTCCCTAAACTCTATTGCCCTACTATTTTTCGGAAGAACTGACCGCGAGAACTAGCTGCGCCGGCAAACCAAAAAGAAGTTGATCGAATTCTTGCGTCGGCTTTTTATTGAGGATGAGGCGGAGGAGTTAGGTAAGGGGCGGGAGTGGGACATCGAAGAGGGAGCTGGGGAGACCTTTGAGGAGTGGGTAGCCCCTGAATTGGTCTACGGGGTCAATAACGGGGAGGATGAGGAGGATGAGGAGGATGATGAGGACTACTCCGAGGTGGATGAGGGAACAGGGGGCATGGTAAATGTTGGACTGGTGGGGCCTGGACTGGAGAGTATGGAACAAGTGGTGCCGACACTGGAACCGGATGGAGATATCTTTAGTAGTTTAGATATCTCCCAGGAGGGAATAGAAAGCTATGAGCCGTTCGCAGATATTTCTTGTGACTGCTTGGACAGCATGGTTATTTAAAAGGCGTTGTTTGGATCTGATTTCGAAAATCGGAAATGAGAGGACCTCATTGATTCTTAGTTTCTTAAATATCTTTTGTATAAAGTATATTATCCACACAAATTGTTTCTATGCATTTCCTGGTACCCTCTGTAGTTTTGTTCGGACTTTAGGGGTTTCCAAAAGTCTATATAAGCTGAGGATGCTGCTTCCTCATGGAGAGGTCAAGCAAGTTGGCAGACAACTTGAAGCCAGACTCCGAGTAGTAGGGAGTTGAGAGTCAACTTTAGACCCAAGAAACGTTTTTCCTAAGCTGGTCCCAGAGCATCTGTGGTAGGCCCTGCCCCTTTCATACTTGCTTGTAGCTCTCTCAACTCTCTTCCATAAACATTCCTTTTTGTTCGATCAACTATACCATGGTAGCACTTTTGTCGCTTGCAACATCTACTTCTTGGGGTAGTTGATTCTGAGTATCTCTTCTCCCAACGATGTACCGATATCAGGGTCACCAAGAAGCTTGGGCGTGATCACTTGGGATGGTCGGAGAAAACAATAGAGGCTGAACTGTGAACGAGGGGAAGGGTAGACTGCTATGACCTAACTATTCAAACTCTTCCTAGCAATGATGTCGTCGTACGCAATTTGTTCCATCATAATATTATCTCTGTCCGCGGTGTGGACAGTGTTAGAGCCATTAGATTGGATCTAAGAGAAAAATAAATGACAGACTTTAGACATGTTTTTAGCGAAGTCGCCATTGCATATATCCATAACATCTTTAGGTGTCCCTGTTGCTGTTAGCTAATATTTGCTTTAAAAAGTGCTTGTGATTCTCTATTTGTGGTAGAAGGAAAAGTTTAACTAGTAGTAGCAGTATAGTAACTACTACTGGTATAGTGATAGTAACTACACTACTAGTTTGTACTACTAGCTAGGACTACTTTACTGGTAGTAGCTAGTAGTAGTACCTGCTACTAGTTGCTATAGTATAATATTATATTACTAGTTACTACTAGTACTATACTATTTACTTCTATAATAGTTACCAGTAGTATAATAATCAAACAAACCTTTAACCTCTTGCACGACGTGAGATTCCTGTTCTCACTGAGCTCATCTTTGGACGCCCCGGTTCCATTTTAGTATCGCTGGAAAGCGCTCGCGACGCGCTACAAGTTTCCTCCGTTTGCGCACGCCGGTGCACCAAGCGCCACCAAAGTGGAGGAGGCTTGTCTTCTTCGCCGCCTTTTTCCCAATTACCGACTTTTTCGCTTGGAAATTTTGGAATTTTTCTATTGATTTTTTCGATAATTCTACTGTACCAGAGCCACCGACGATGCCCAAGGCCCTGATTTCTCGTAAGAGAGGCGGCTTACGCACCCGCGCGAGCACCACCGCCGCCAAGACTCCCGACCGCCCTCCGACTGTGGAGGAGGATCGCCTCCTCATGACGCCGAACAGGCACCGCCCCTCCGTGCGCGAGAAGTTTATCGCCAAGCGCACGATCCTACCATGCCCGAACTGCCGCGCCGTGGGAATCTTCAGCTTACAGCGAGCGCACAGAAGCGCGCCATTATCAAGTGATGGGCGTGCAGCAACCGAGTCACCGGCTTCGGTGTCGAGGAGACCCTCGCCGAGACTGCTCTTTCCGCCGAGATATTCGATGAAGAAGAATCAAGTTCGAGCGACACCGTTGAAGAAGTAGGTCAAGGGCAGTAATCCCTCGCCCTCAAGCCAATTCACGAATGAGGGGACTGGCTCTGATCTGGGAGGCTGATCGTATACAGAATGGATCGAGGGGCTGAAGAGTGCAGAGCCTGGGTTATATAGACAACCAGCAACGGCCTTGGCCCGATTATTGGACGTGCCAGGCGATATAGAAAAAACGGTGGGGATTTTGAAATTTGGCCCGGCAAAACCGTGTGCCAAGGCGGGTACAGCGATGATCAAATTTTTTGAGTTTTTTTGACTTTGGCACGCCGAATGGCACGCCAGAGCCTATACTGTACTGGACACGCTTCCCCATTGTCAACACCGCCCGGTACGCTGTAAATCCACTACTACGGGCCAGGTGGGCCTGCCAATGAGATTTTACAAGAACCCAAAAGACAACTCAGGAACACATACGCAAGACTCAAAGAGCACAAGCTACTTCCCGATCGAACCCGGGATACCCACGGATGGCCAAGCCGCGACTCACGACTACGCACAAGCTCGCGGGCGCCAATCAATACCCCATCCACACCATCACCTCCTCCCCACAGACTCAACTTGCGCGCGGAGGCGCGGAGCGGCCAGGGATCCACGCTGCCCCAGATTAACTGCCGATTGGCATCGACAACCACGCAGTGCTCGGACGGTCCCTGCAGAAAGGCTATAAACACTACCTTGCGGGCAGATGCCAGCATTTCGCATGGCTTACGATCCATGCCCGCAACCATCTCCTTAAACGCTTGCGTGCCTGCAACTGCACCCGGAATCGGTTGAATAAGTTGGGAACCTCACTCAAACGAGATCACTTCAACGCCGCCCCCTGAACTTGCACGAAGAAGTGCCGGGCAGCATTCCGCCTGAGTACGATGTCGATAACATTTGGCACGGCGGAAAGAAGGCAATTGCCACTGCGCTGTAATCTCCAGACCCGGCCATGACCCTTCACGTACGAAGCGTGCACATTGAGAATCTCCGGCTGAGCCCCGGGACTGGCTACCACAAGACGGACGCCAGGGTGCTCTCGCAGGAAGGCCAACATATGCTTCATCAATCGCTTGGAAACTAGTTCTCCATTTCGCAACTCGACGGGCCTGAAGCGAGCTGAGGGCCCATATCGGGGCACATCCTCGGACCGTACTCTAGGCGACAACACCGAATATCTCCTTAACTCCTGGACCACTGTCCCGGACGAATGGATCCGCATGTGACTTCTGTGCAAGGGGAAGAAAGTATTGCGGGGACCGGTCTTGCTCCGTGACGCATATATCTCGCCCTTCTCTAACACTATCACATCCGCTCCCGCCGACCCATCCCCGCAAACGAAAACCTGACCAATCACAGGGTCCTCATCCTTCGACGGACGATACAATGCTATCTCTCCAGCTTTGATCTCGGCAACGTTACACCCGGAACTGGGACCCGCCCTACCACGACCACCCGGGCGCGATCCGCTCCTCACTTCCTCGGCTTCACTCTCCTTCCGACTATGCCGAGCTACAGGTACATATTATTCGTCCAAACCTTCTTTATCGTTGTCACTTATGTCTCTTTTGCATTATTCACTATTCTCTTCGTCAATATTCTCCTGTAACTCCTCAATACTGCTTATTTTACAGTCTAATTCAAACTCTCTTCTTCCGATTTCCTCAAATTATTCGTCATTTCAATTGCTGCTGATTTCCATGCTTCCACGGATTTTGGGATTTGGATCTACACATTTTCTATCCGTGTCCGTTATTGGTCAATAACTTTGAAATCCTCCCGAATTGTCTTGCACTGGTCGAGATTTCTATATATTATGCTTTATAGTGTCCCAGTAATACAGGCATAGCTCGTCCAAACCGAATGCTGAACATGTTGCCCTTGAAGACATTTCTCAAATCTTGGCAGTGACTCATACTCTTTTCGAGCTTTGATCAGTAAGTACACCATGTTCCCATTTCTTACGCTGAACCGTTTGACTACATTGTACGTAACAGTTGAATGGTATCCTCTTGCGTTGGGTAGGAACATGAAGTTGGATTCGTCTCTTTTCAAAGCCTTTTCAACATGCAACTCAACTGGTAGTGATTTGAAATCAACGAATTCCGTTTCGATACTGCATCCGTTGGCAAAAAAGATATTTGTAAAATCTGCGACTAGTTCGGGCGCAAACTATTCACCATGATATTCACTACGGTGATGGAAGATTCCTTCTAGATCCCCTTTGATTTTCGTAAACACATTGACATCAATAAACATTCTTGCATTTCCCAGAGCTGGTAAATTGAAAACGGTACCATCCAATAGGCATTGGTAGCAGACATCCCACTTACAAAAACTCCAATGAATTTCATGGTAAAGCAATCGCATCAGTGTGCATTCTCGATAAGTCGAATTCTTTGCTTTCATATCTGTTTGGCATTTCTCTAGAAAAAATGTGGCATCATTTTGAGGAGCTTTTGAACATTTCTCACAACAGTATTCCGGAATTTGCAACGTTTCGGTAATTTGATTTAAAATGTGGTTTTCATAACCATTTTGGCTTTTATACCGAGTAATGTTTCAGTTTCAGACCATTTTTACAGTTTATGATAATGCTTCTCTAATGAGGTGAGGAGCTATTTCATTTTCCCAGAGATTCTTTCCTCATAATTGGACGTTTATTAGCCAGACTTGACCACCATATTCCCTGATGAAGTCGATGCAGTCTTGGTTGGCCTCACCATTATATCCATTGCTTGCTCCTTTGCTTTCCCGCTACATGTGAGCTTGCTGCAGGTCGTCTCAGCGCCCCATAATAAATTTCAATATTTTCAAGCGTGTTCCGCTTTATGACACGAAGGTCCGAGTAGGTACTAGTAGGTCTATTAGGTCCTCTGGGTAGTAAGTGGGTACTTGTAGTAATAAAGGTAAGTAGAAGTACTTGTAAAAAAAATACACGTAGAAAAAAGTAGTAGTACTAGTAGAAAGTTCTAGTGTAATATTAGATCTGGAAAAAAAGGTTTAGTACTAGTTCAAAAAAGTGCTTGTACTAGCGGAAAATAGTATTACACATAGTCCGAAACAGTGTAAGTACTTGTACAAATAAGTCATAGTTCTAGTACAAGTAGATAATTTAATAATAAAACTAAGTGCAATAATTGGTAGAAATAAGTGTTACCTTTAGTACAAATAGTTATATACTGGTACAATTAAGTACAAGAACTATTAAAAGTACGTATTAAAAGTAGGTTCTAGGAATACTTAAAGTAAATCTTATGGCTGGGCAGCCGGACGTTCATCTCACATTGCCCCACAGCCGGGTGATTCGCGGTAGGAGGGGGAAATCATGGCTTTTTTCATCAATGCTAAATGAGGCCGGCTTTTAGCTAAGGGATTTTGCAGTGTGTGTAAAGGCGTAAGACCCAAAGAAGTTCTACGCGCGGTAAGAGGAAACTCCCCTTCTCAATCCCACCCTAAAATTTAGCACTAGGAGTAGAAAAGGACGGTGTTTCTTGTTGCTCATTTGTAATAATACTAGAACTTTCTTTTCCTAGTACTATAAATTTTTCTACTTGTTCTCAACCTTTTTGTCAGAACCTGGAGCTGACTGAGCAGATTTTGGTGGAGCTGCCGAAAAAAAGCAACTGTGTGGAGTCCAAATTCGATAGGCAGAAGCCTGTGCTGCATAATTTAGTGTAGTTGAGGTGTTGTGAATGCGGCTCCGTGCGGTCTCAGGTTTTTCGGCACGAGTGTAAGCGAAAAACTCCCCATTCATAGCGATTTTCTTCAGCCAGCAACATGAAATGAACTACTACTAGTGACCACTAGTATAAATAGTAGTAGAGTACTACCTAGAGGTAGTGGTAGAGAACTATTAATAACGAGGGTTGTGAGAGTTACTAACGAGAGGAAATACTAGTTACACACCAGTCCGTTCAAAAAACGACACATTGACGTTATGAATACTGCTCGAGGATGACATGGTTTCTTGCTGATATCACAAAACTTGCATGAATCAATAGTGTTTGATTTTGTTTTTCATTCATTGTCCCACATAGAATTTACAATTGGAAGAGGGCGAGACCATCTGCTTCGCGGATGATGACATTCCCCTGTCCGAATCTCCCGCTGGTCTGAGGAAGGCCCTTCTCAAGGCCAGCGCGTGGGCCCGCTCCGCTAGAATGGGATGGAACTGTGGCCTGTCTGCGGTGATCACCCCTAATGCTGACCCCTACCACCGTGACGACGAGGCCCGCCCATGCCTCCTGCAGTTCGAATACCTGGGCGTCCTTATCAACCCAACGGGTGTGTCCGAACACGACCTACTCTCTCGTTTGGACAAGGCGGGACGGATGTTCTCCCTCCTCTCCCGCACCACCTCACGGGGGAATCCGGACTAAAACATCCACCATGCCCTCTTCAAGAACTTTCTTGCGTCAAAAATCGAGAACGACCTCTACCTTCAGCCCTTCAGCCCCGCTGCCCTCCTTCGGGCTAATAAGCTGACGCGGGCCAGGCTCTTGTATCCTCCACACAACGGTCCCACCTCGGGACCTGGCAGGAGTACTTTTGATGGCTGGCCTCACCCCTCCTCGGCAGAAGGCCGCCCTCCTTGAAGACGGACTACTTACCAAGTTTCAAGCTCAAGACTCTCGCTCCGAGGCAACCGCTCGAGATCGCAGGAACTATGTTACCCTCTGCTCCGCCAAGATCCTACTCCGTACTGCTCGTATGCTGTACGACCCATCTGGGATCGCATTGTGCCTCCCCGAGTCATTGCAGACGATCCGGGATAGCATTCCCATGGTTAAAATCTTTGAGTTCCAAAGCGAATATTATAGAGTAGAATACTTTAGAAGGGATTGAAATTGGAACGGTCCACATAAACTATTGACACTTTGGCATATCTGGGGGAAAGTACTTGCAGTGATAAACAAATCCAAATGGTCATCCACTTTACATCTTGCTGTAATAGTTCCATTCAAATTTTGCATGATATATTTCCGCGGCCACTCCCTGACATGTGCACCTGTTTATGGCTTAACATCCAAAAAAAGCTTCTAGATTTGAATTTTGATTGTAGTTAGCGTTGTATTTAGGCTTCTTGACCATGAGATTACGCAAGAGCATGAGTCTCCGTTAGGGTCCTTCTTCGGATCGACAATTCATATTCAGTACTTTTAGATTGATTTGAGAATCAGATCATATATTATCTCAATAAATGCGGGTTCTCCTTCTCTAGCACTTGATAAATAAATCCGTATATTAAGAACCATTCAGCGATTCCTAGTTATCGGCAACCATTCTCTGAAACAATACACCCTCGACCACTTTCTAGATCCCCAAGGCTGTTCCTGGAACAATTTAAGTCTTAAAATTGTATTCATAGAATATTATACACTTAAAGTGAGTTGTGAGTCAGCGCGCATTGGTTTGAGATCTATTTCAAGGGAAAAGGCGTCAGTCGTTTGATTCTACTATCCTGACTAATACACCAGTGGTACGGCAAGGATGAATTGGTTACTTGAAATAGTTAACGTTAAAAACTGTGAGCGATACCCTTGCACAGGTAACAAAGACCTTGGAGAAGAATTCTAGTTCAAAAAAGGCAGTAGAAATACTTTTCGCTTTTTTGTCCTTAAATTTCATCAGTTAATTACAGATGACACCAATTGATGACACTCTTTAAAAAAATGCTAGCCCTTGTCGCAGGAATGTTGCCAGCGATTGTTCATGGTAATGATATTTTCCTTACATGATAATAGAGATTCACTTCAAGGGCTGACTAAAATGACCAAGATAATAATATGTTTCTAGAACTGCATATTGAAGACAATGGAATGGGAAATGTGGCGGATCCGAGAGTTTCACACAATTTCACGCCAATAAGCGACGCCTCGTAGGAGGATAGCCCCTTGCCTTTCCGAACAGCTCGGGTGGCACTTTCGGGTATCTTTGTTAAATAAAAATCGTCCCGAATGTATATCCATCATAGCCTTGTCCTCATAGGGGGCAAAAACTTACCTCATAAAAGGACAAAAACATTAAATGTACAATGGTATTCAAATAACTATTTTCGGCCCATTTTTTTTGAAAATATGCTCTGTAAAGAAGCAATATCAGTATACATCTATCCCTATAGTTTCTACCCCTCCAAAGACATTTTCTCTCCTAATTTTACACTTACTAAACGATTATTTAACTAAGATCTAATTTTGACGGTTACGTAAGATGCCGTAGCATGCAAATTTAAATGATTCATATCTGCTTCTCTCATCTATCACGGGGACAGCGATCTATAGTGCAAATAATAAGTCGATAAACAAGATGTCATGTGTCCAGTTCTCTTCGCTTCTCTTTTCTATGCTCAAAAATTCCGACGGGAACTCGACTGAGTATGAAAAATCTGCTGTCTAACGGCGCCTTTACGCATCTACTTAAACATGAGACGGAATATTGTGAAATCTCATAAAAATATGATTCAGAGGGCCATAGGACGGCGCCTTCTCTGAAGTCAGATAAAGATACTAAAACTAGTAGGGATTTATAGAAAAATAACACAATAATTCGCGCCATCTTTTGGTCCCATTCTTTCGGTCCTATTTCAGGCCCTTGTGGTTTTTTATGCGCACATAATCCATAAGTAAACACATTTTGCGCTCGTGTGACATATAGAAATATATCTAACGCCATT
The DNA here is from genome assembly GCA_002205965.3 of Kappaphycus alvarezii. Lineage (NCBI taxonomy): Eukaryota > Rhodophyta > Florideophyceae > Gigartinales > Solieriaceae > Kappaphycus > Kappaphycus alvarezii. The sequence continues at coordinate 162,668 of NADL03000033.1, read as the reverse complement.
TTCGGGACAAGCGGAGCAAAGAAAAATAGACTTCCCAACCTTACAAACTCAACAGGAACCCTTGTAAGATTCTTTTGTACATTAAAATGTATAAAACACCAACTATGATCGATTAAAGAGAGGAATTGACTATGATCGACCAATCTTATATTTCCATTTTCTTCTGAATTCCAAGGTTATCTTCTCTGCATTTGTTTCGAATATCAATTGTGTAGCAAGAGTCTTAGTACCTCTCAACAAAATCTAAAATCACAATCTCTAATTCCACGATGACTGTGTCGCTCTCGGAATTAATCTATGTTTTCCTGCAAATTGGAATTCCTTGATTGATTTTATGACAGTTTGTTATGAAATATCTTAGTTCCATATCAACGAAAAAACAGTCATTAGAAGATTTTTTGTAGTCAATGTTCTTCGAGACCATGGAGATGTGATCTTCGCGCTCCCTGAGCTCCTGTGAGGACTGTTGTTGCATCAAAAAATTCTCTGATCAAATGTTTCACTTGTTTCACTACACCTATAAATATCGTCCCAAATATCATCCAGGCCTCCGCGGTTGACACAGATGCAAATAAAATGAATATCTACATACCATGCGATCTGGCTTCGCCTAAGGAGGACAAGGCGATGCGTAAGAGCTTTATTTTTCCATAATTATTCTATGCAGTAACGACGAAGGCCAGCCTTTCTTCCCATCACAGGGTCCCTTCTGAACATAATCTTAGACTGACCAAATGTCAATACCTTCAATCCGCAAATATTTGCGGGATTTCTGGAATAGGTAACGTAATTTGGGAGTCCTTTTATGATATAATCCCTCGAAATACGTAACATCTACTGATATGTTCATTCACGTAGATATGAGAAAGAGCAGTGACATAATTCAGGCTGTATCCATTGCTATCCTTAAGGAATACGCTTACCAGGGGCCATATTGTGTCATCCAAGAGCTTTTCGCCCCTTTAGAAAATGGTACCGAAGCTAACATTTCTGAGTATCAGCTCCGATCTCCTGATTGACATGATCTTCCCAAAAGATTGGGCTTGGAATTCAATTCGCCCAGTCTCATTCTGGAGATCACAGAGGCTAGAAATTTGACAACTTTTCTTTTAAATTATAACTCCAAAGAATTTCATAATCTCTCCTGACGAGACTGGTTACATTTCAACGGAATTAAATTGCTCATTTGTAAGGTTGCGCATGACATTGAGGTAGCGGAAACGTGCTCAAAAACATTCGAATGATGACAAATCTCCAGGAGCACGCCTATTGGTGAGATTTTTGCCAGATGATCAAATTTAATTACAACTTTTCTTGGAAAATTTTTCATTAATAGATGTGAATACTGTATTGAAAGGTCATCCCGGTCGGTGATCTCACGGTTTAAACACTTCCCCCAGATTATCTGAAACCACTGGCAACTATAATGCGCCCTTGTTTCCCTGGTTTACAGTGTCGAACGGGGCGCCTCACTATAGTACTGGCCAATGCTACTGGCAGTGGTCTACATCTGGCTACTTTAAATAGGGACGAAGATACAGACTGTCCGGGCACCTGCCACGTACCCCTTCTTTCGAGTGGAACGCTACCCCATTTTCCTTTCATTTTTAGCTATCCCTTTTATTCATGCCATTAGGGCATTCTTCCGTTAGTCTATCTTGGGCACTTTTATTACTTAGTCGATCGAACCTTAAAGCTCCAATAAAGCTATCGGTGTTGCCTCTGAGGGTGAAGCCCCTGTCCTTCGGCAAGTTAATTCCGGGCTCTTCCCTTTTCAACCAACCAGGTTATCCACTTAAGGGCGCGCACGGACCCCTTTATTTTTGTTTACCGTGGTTCAACATCCTAGCTCCCGGTTCACCCGTCTAACAGTCGCAGGTATACCCCCTAAAAGCACTACTTCTACCACTATTACCGACCTTGTTATCCTTTCTGCGTTTATCGATGCTTGCTAGTGGTCACACTCCTGCATCAGGTTTACTGTAGGCGTTCAGGTGATTCTATCTAACTAAAAACCGCGCGTGTCCTCTTTCGATCCCCGGCACTGCATTGTAAAAGCCTCTTGATTTGTCTACAATCTCTGTTGTGCAATTGCGATTACATCTGATAGTTGCACTGCAGAATCATCTGAATTCCCATCTGAGGCGGACGGAGACGATAAAGAAATATCTAAATCTTGGTTTCCACGCTCATATGGCGATGGAACAGGTTCTTCCTCCGTCAAACACATTTCCCAAAAACCTTTCAGGTCCAAGATATTTTCTTCCCGCATGCAGCTTCTTACACGTATTGAAACTCACCAGAAGATCTTTCTATGTGGCCTCTTGCCTCGAAATTTCCAATGAATTATTAATTTGCTCATGTAGATCATGAATACAGTACTAGATAGTCTGTTCGCGATAAAATTGCCCCCATAGGCATAAACGGAAGTGCTGCTAGAGTTTCTAGTGACCGAAAGGGTTTTTTAGAATTGAAGTCCAAGATGGAAATTTTCATCGAGGTAGCGAAGCATAGCAGGTTCCGCTTCACCAATATTATCTGTCTTGCCGTAGGTACATGCATGTTAAGTGCAACAGACGATACCAGAAATGCTAAATATGGCCTTCTACAGACATTATAGTATAGAAGTCCTCCAATGATCTCTCTATAATATTTACGATATCCCAAATAGAAAATATATTCTTCAGATCTTGCCAGATCCAGTTTTCGAATATTAATCGGAGTCTGTATATGATAACCATTGTCTAGATCCATTTCATACGGCTCTAGTAGTCTCCTCGCATATGAATACAGATCAAAATTGATTATGTTTTTATGAACGCTAAATTTGCAGCAAGTAGAATATCACGGGACTCGAAATAATTTGAAACAAAAAGATGCAGCCAAAATATTTTGATTATGTAGAGTGGATTTTTAGTTCGTTGCTTATCTCAACTCTTCCGCCTGCTACAGCCATAATGAATACTTACTGTTTGATGCAAAGTGACTAAAGTTTAAGATCGAATTTTTAATGTTTCAAATGTTATTTCATGGAGATAAATACATAAAGGTGACAGGCCTATTTGGCGGCACATAGGTACTTTCCAAATTGGTATCCTTATTGGTCATTCTTTCCGGAGAGTCACTCTTTTGCTTCATTTGTGTAATAAAAAAGATAACATTCATGCCATTCTATTTCCATCCCAAGCGCACTTCTCATTTCGTTCGATGCCAATAGGATCTCCCCGGCGTTCTTTCCAGTTAGCCGGAACTGACGTAGAACAAACCAGTCGCCGCAACGTTGTCCAATGGTGAAAAGGACACATTTTATACGAATGCAATCCTGTGCCAGCTCCTCCAGATTGCGCCTAATACCCCCTCACCTCTCTCAGAACAAAACAATGCGTTAGCCAGCTCTACATCCGGGTTAACCACAGCCACCCAACTGTTGAGGACACTATGCATGTTATTAGGGACAGAGTACATGAAGCGGAAAACTCTCGAAAAGTGCTCAGTACCATACTCCCTAACAGCTACTGCTCTGATTCTATTCTGTCCCAAACGTAGGCCTGATGTCGCGGACTCTAGAGCCATAAAGCACTTGGGTCCAAGAGTTGTTGCATAATCAATTATGAAACTTTTCGACGATGGTTCAAATACGGCAGCCCTTCCAGATCTGGACGGCATTCTTGCGTAAGCCCCAACTGCACTTCCAGAATGTTTTGACGCAGAACCTCCATTAATTCTTCTAGCACTGTCCATATTTACAATTCACTCCGATTGATTGTGCAACTTCTTTTTATTACAATCACGACCCGTCCCTCGAACACCACTAGCCACCTCACTACCGCTAACCACCTTACAATCAATAGGAACCTAACCACCACAAGCCACCTGAGCACCATCAACAACCTGACAGCCTCTGTTTTCTTGAGTCACAACCTCCTGCTCAGTTTCTGGGGCCTCCTCCTGATTCAGGACATGATGAAACAACAAACGAGTGTACTACAATCAAGCGGTCTGGCATAACAAATACACTGAAAACTCCAAACTCCGACAATAACTGCATGAAAGTTTCCTTGCAACATCCACGATCCGCCGTCACAATACTGATGTTCAATTCGTCCTCTCTTCGGATCTCGAATATGACGGAGAACACATTTCGAACTGATTCAATTTTCGTCTCTCCCGTTCGGTGAAAGCCAGGCCAAAAAAAGATATGGAAAACCGCATCTGCAGTTGCATTTGTTGAGTGCCAGTCCTTGTCTGCGTTTCGGTTTTTAAGTTATTTAACCTGGTTGTCACTCACTTGCATCCCAAAGGTGTCATCGTCCAGAGTTGCAAGCTACTGGAGCGATGTGAAAAAGATAGTCCTAGTGTCCTTGAAGGTCAAGCTCTCAGACTCTGTCAACTGCCTTGTTTGATCTTGCTGCCCCATCCATGTGTCTCCACCTTCATCTCCTCCCCCAATAGGGTAGTACGCTTTAGCATTCTCTGAAATGAACCTTATCCTCTCCAAAGATGGTAGAATGTGCATCGATTGGCACATGACATCAATTGTCCTCTCAAAGCTGAAACATCTTCTGTGCGAAAGCAAAAGAACCGCAACAGAGCGGTACACGTAGGCCGATGTTAACTCTGACTGCGATGATTGCTGAAGTACAAATACTTGTTTAACCACAACAACAATTGATTCAGGAGTCCATCAAGAAAAGAGCAACCATTCCTGCCCTGTTTTCAGATAATCCCCGTCCCTTTCCGAGAGTTTCAATATTGTTTAGAGATTTATTGCAGAAAAAACCTTGCATAATCGTCTATCATTTCCTCGTGGACATAAGATTCCATCATGAGACTATTGCAGTCCGTTGAAGTTACCACTCATCCTTGACTGGGGTCATTCACTGGCCTCCGCCTACAGTGAGTCCTTCCAGATCTTTTTCTTGTACCTCCTCGACTTTCCGTCCCTGCAGATAATCCCGTTCCTCCTCTCGCTCTTCCCCCCGACGACCCATCTGAACTTGCTCCCTTTCCAGGTCCTCTACCCCGTTGTGAATCTCCCCTTGTTATTTCACTCACATTGTTGCGACGAGATGTTGGTAGCGGCGGACTTTCCGATACACGAGCGCCAGAGATGGCAGCAGCGCGGTCCTGGGCAGTCTCCTGGGCCGTGCGAAGCGCCCTAGTAGGCGTCTGCGGTTCGTTTTGAACTTGTTCAATTTGTCTCGGAGGATCTGCAGCTGCTGAAGATGTGGTTGGGAGTGGATGGAAGGAGGGGTAAGAATTTCAAAATCGCACGAAGGAGGGGGACTGAGAGTTTGGCGCCGTTGAGAGTCCATGGTGGAAGGCAGCTAATAAAGGGCACACGACAGCTTAGGCCAAACTCCTCCGATTTGTTTGCTTGAACTTCCAGATTGTTCTTCATGGGACCCTCCTTACAGTGACAAAATTTAGAAGACAACCGGAATCTCTGTAAAGACGGCTGAGATCCGTTAACATAGCTTAATAAACACCTCTGGAGATCCATATATCGACCAATAACGGCAATTGACCAAACCGCGAAAATTGAAAATGATCGATACATCGATCGTTGGTGGCATTGGGGATATAAAACACTATGTTAGATCAACAGTCTCCTTTTTACCTAGATAATACCGTCAACGAAATCTACTTAGGAACAAAGCAAGTTTCACCACTTCAGTCCATACCAATGACATAACTCAGGCAATTCTAAATGGAGGTAGCGTAAATTCTTCCATTGAGGACAGAAAAACTCACAATTTTACTGTAAAAAGTAGTCAGATGAAGAAAACCAAACAAACGTTTGCAGTACTGCAAATTTGGGACGAAATGTATTAAACTAAACTCCGCTAAACAAAGCACAAAACAAAAAATAATACTTTTTATGCCCTCTCTCGCCATCAATAACAGCAAGAAGCCTCTTGAGAATGATTCTGTAGAGTAAAAACAGGTAATCAGGAGTGACAAAGCACTATGCCTCACGCACAGCATCCTTCAGCACAGCGACATTGCGGTACAGACGACCCCTAGAATACACCCGTCTAGCCATAAATACCCAGACATTTTCGATAATATTCAAGTCTGGAAACCTCTCAGGCCATGGCAAACTACGTATCGACTTGCTAGATAGCCACTGACGAGTATGCTGCGAAGCGTGGATGGGTATGTTGCCTTGTCGAAAGAGCCAAGTCTGCTGCTCGCCATAACTTTCAGCTTCAAAAGGCATCAATCCATGCTCGAGAGTCTCGCAGTACTTGACCGAGTCTTTCTTCCTTCACAAACGATGAGGGAAGACTTTCCATAAATGGAAATAGCACCCCATAAAATCAATGACCCACTCCCCATTTGACGAGTTGGGAAGCGACGAAGTTCCTACCTCAAATCATGCCAGTAGCATGAAAGGCTATCTGGCCCGTCTAAGGTTGAACTTCCTCCCGTCTGCAAAAACTATCTTCATCCAAAACGCGTCCCCTCTGCTGATGTGACGGCGGGCCCAGGACAACAGACGCTTTTCTCTGTGCTCCGGCTTGAGCAAAGGCACATTATTCATCCTCCTGTACTTCAGCTGGCCGCAGTCTGATAGCAACTGCTGCACTCGGCGAACTGCAACGTTGAGATTGAGGCTGTTGCGGAGTTCTCGTGTATTGTTTTTCCCCTTTGGATGCCTCTCTAATCAACGAGCGACGAGCGGTGTCTGAAACCTTGCGAACAACCTTGCGACTTACCGGTGCTTTCTTTTCTTGTGCCGTTAAAAGAAGTACCAGACTGTCTTTGGTGGCCGATTGAGAGTCGCGGCTATGTCCCGAATTGAGTGTAGTTCGTGGTGACATGCGAGCATCTGGCCTTTTTTGAAATCTGACAAGCCCCGCTGCTTTCCTATTTTGTGTGCGATTGACTGGAAGAATGCCGTACAAGGTATCGTTTTGGCGTCGCCTCCATCTTTTTTGTTAAATAATGCTTTACGCTCGTGGTTCTGTGTTGGTTTGGCGCCTTTTTTTGGCGGGCAATGTAGTGTTTCGGTCGTTGTATTCTAATATATTTCGTACCCTGCAAGAGAGGGAAAGCGATTTTCATGAAGGGATCTAGTCTGGTGCTTAAAATACAAAAAGCATTTGTACAGTTCGAAAGAGTGTACAAAACTGGTCCAGATCCGAGTCTTAAAACGCAAATTAAATAAAACACTGGGCTACTTTAAAAGTAATCGAGGCGTTTCTACGTGCATTTCGTAGACTGTATTTCGATCTATCACCCATTACCCTTTTGTAAAGCTAGACCGTTGGGGATTTGGAAGTCGAAGGGGTCAAATAACTGCAAACAGCCTTCGTTTATTTCGTTCATTCTTAAAATTGGTTTAAAGTACAGAAGACTCTTTCTTCAAATATGTTGGCTCCCGTGCGGCTGTACTGTTCTCGGATGTTGCCCTGCGCGCGGGCGCTCAGAGATACACCCCAAAGCGTCTGTCCAGGTAATGTGTTTCAGCCCGTTATGTGGCTGCATTTTTACATTGTTTCGGATAGGGAAATTTAGAGTATTTACACTCTTGTTTAAAGTCTGACAGCGCGGCATTTTGTAGAGTAGCTGCCTCTGAGTCGCTCATAGTTCAGTAGTCTGTGTTCCCGTGGTTACAGTTTAAGGCTGGCGGAAGCACCAGGGGGGTAATGGCACAGTGACGGTGAAGAAGAGGCGAGTGGGTAGGTTTGGTAGGGTGGAGTGGGTCAGGGGGTCAGAGATGACTCTGGTGATGCCGCCATGTAGCATGATGTGCTCCTGTCCGCCGGAACTACAGAAGAAGAACTTTACGGCATTAGTATTACGGGTGTCCGCTGCAGGATCTGAAGTATATTGCTAGCTAAGAGCTGAGCGGTTAGTCCACGTCGGCCACGTGCCGCACTGGAGTGGCACTCCCGGTATCCTTTACATACGTAAAATAGTCCCTAGAATATCCTACTGCAGCTGGGATGCTGTGCATTTGTCCTTCCCATCATGGCACACAGGTTGCGATAGCGGCCATGGCAGCGTTGCACTGCGGCCACCAGAGAGGACTGAACATAATGGATCACATGGAGGCACACAAATAAAAGAGAGGAGAGATGTAGGTTCAGCAAGAAATTCTGCTGCTTCTGGCGAGAGAAGGGAATTATACAGGGCATCTAGGTCGCATATGGGAGACCAACTGGTAGGTACATGGCCAGAAGAGAAAAACGAGCGAAGCGGTGATAGGATACATTGGGATAGGTTGGACCTTGCGTGCGATAGGAGGCAGCATTAACGAGGCTAGCGACATTGGAGGCGTGTTAGGTGCGGAAGACGTCGTGGAATCCGTGGCCATCTTCAGCGAGCCACCCTTAGCTGACATGAATTTAGGCCTCGGCATCGGGTCAGATAATGGCTTCATTAAGCCAAGAGTGTGCTGCTGTCATTTGTTCGTTGTCAAAGCAAACAGCAGAGGCTTGGGCCAGAAGGGTTACCAAAACGAAAAATGGTACTGAACGTCGTACAGGAAGGCCGTTAAGCAATGCCAAGGGAAAAGGGTGCGCGCTCGGACTGAAGCTCGGGGTGGAGCAGAGGTCCCGACAATCTGAGATCTTCGCAGAAAGGCTGGTTTTGATGAAGTCGTCGCTGCCGATGGGTGTGCCCAAGGTATCGAGACTACCATCGATGGCGAAGAAGAGGGGCGCGATGGCACAGAGAAAGGCGAGGTTGATCGCGGACGTTGTGAACAGGAAGCAATTGTAAGGCATGGTGGAGGAATGTCCCTGTCAGGACATCCCTACATCATGCTAGCCCTCGCCGCTTTCCAGCGTTGGGATACGGAGGCATGGGATGATGAGATAATGTATATCGCGTTGACGAGGCGCGCCGTCGAAGGCACGTCGGTCGGGAGTTGGACAATCTAAATGCAAGTGCAGGGTCACACTAACGCAAACAAATTGGTGTTTCAAGGGAATCCATAATCTACGCCTGCCCACCACTTTTCGGTAAGAGTAGTGGTTGAGTTTCACTTGAGAAAACCACCACCGGTTTGAATGCATGGTGACTTGCCGAGATCATAGACAGAGTTTAACTGCCCCCACATCTTTCCGAGCGATATATCGGATTGAAACGGAGAATACGGAGGGCACACCGTAATGTCGTTCGCGGTGGTCATGCCCGGCGGAAGAACATGGCACGAGGCCTTGGTTGGACATTGATATCAGCTAGACGATCGGATGTGGCAGGTATTCGGAGGGGAACGGCACTGAACAAGTCAGGACTAACATGGCGGCAGCTCGCACACACTTTGGCTGTAGAGGGACTAGCCTGCACACAATAGCGGAACGTGCATAAGGGTCACACTTTGGCTGTAGAGGGACTAGCCTGCACACAATAGCGGAACGTGCATAAGGGTCATCGCCAGTCAAACGACTCGGATGTGGTAGATTACGAAATCCGCCAAGTCAAAATCAAGAGTCCCCAGCCGTTGTGTTAAATGTCCGATTCGCCCTCCCTTCTCACGCGAACATGCATAAGAGCAACAGCAGGTTAGGTAGTTGTCAAAAAGGTCCTACCAACTTTGTATTCTCCGCTCAGAAGGTATCCACATGAACAATTCGTGCCTCCTAACCTTGTTGGCTATTCCCAGAGTTTTGAACGCTATCATCTTGGCAATGTTAGTCGTCAGCGGCAAAGTCACGCTGTGCAACTCATCTTTACGTGGCGACGTTCGTAAGTGCCGGGCAGGAGTGTATAATCAGTTTGCCGTGGTAACTTCATTGTCATTTCCACCACCGCTGGCTCCCTCTTTCAAAATATCTATCACCACCCCTACCGCCACCGTCCTCCCTCCTTGTCGTAATGCAAATCTTCCTAGACCTTTTTCCTCTTCAAACTTTTCCATCGCTACACCCCTCTCACATCTGATTTCCACCACTGCTACATCCCCCTTAACCAGTCTGCGCGGTCTCTTTCCCTTCTTCTTACCCCCTCCGAATGCGACCAATTTTACAATTGCTGCAGCCTCCATCCCGCCACCAATATGCACTACCCCTCTAGTTCCTTGCATCAAAGGAACTCCTGTGGTCAGCGTCACGACCCGCGCTTGAAACTCCAAGCCCACCTTCACTTTCCTCTCGGCGTCACACAGTACACTGCCTACTCCAATTCTCGCCACATCGGTCGACATATCCGTTAGTCCAACACTGACGGGCAGCATGTCTATCCCCGCCACCGCCGCTTCTACTCGCTCTTCTTTTCCTATTGTTATCCACTTCACAGTCGCCATAGTCAAACCTGGACAGATCATCAGCCGATCCTTCTCCGCAATAGACCCGCTGATTAGCCTCCCTGCCACTGCGGTCTGGCCTCCCATTCTCTCGCTTCGAAACTGGTCTGAAACGATTAATCGAGTTGCCTTTGCGCTCATCTCTTCCACCTTTTCTCTCCCCACCCCACCCAGCCCCTCTAACCCTTCTACAACAGTCTTTCCCTTATACCACGCCGCTAATGGATGTCCCCGTGCTGGTCGCTCAACCAAGTTCACGCCTTCCCTACCTCCCGCGGCCACGAATTCCACCTTTCCCATTTTCCAACCGGTACCTCTCAGATAATCCTTCATTTTGCGCACAATTTCCTCGTATCTCTCCTTTTCATAGTCGACGCAGTCCAATTTGTTGGCGACACAAACCAAGCCCTCCACTCCCAAACTGCGCAAAACCACAGCGTGCTCCCTTGTCTGGCCTCCCTCCGAGAATCCGGCCTCAAACTCTCCCCTGGATCCATCCACCACGAGCATTGCCCCCGACGCCTGACACGCGCCTACAATCATCGCCGGTACGAAATCGCGATGTCCAGGTGCATCAATCATGGCATACGAACGGCCTGCCCTTTCAAACACACGTGTTGCAATATCAATCGTGACCCCCCGCTCCCGTTCTCCCGCATCTACATCTGTACCCCACGCGAGATCCATGTCCTCAACTTTTTTGCGTCCCTTCCGCTTCCCAAGGGTCATTTCACCCCCCAAAAGCTTGAGCAAATGACCCAACAGGGTGCTCTTCCCAGCATCAACATGTCCCGCGACCACAACACAAACTGAATTACACCCTGATGCGATACGCTTTGAGAGATCGACTTGCTTCTGTCGCTGTTTGATATCCTTGACCAGCTGCTGCGTCGACTCTCGTGCTGCCGTACCTCTCTCCCGCTTGACCGTAGGCTTTTCATCAACACGAGCAGCGGCATCGGTATCGCGATCCTTTTTCACACTAGGTGGTTCCTTTTCCGTATGCGGTGGAGCTTTCGCTTGCTTTGAACGCGCCGAGTCAGTACCCTGCTTTTTAAAATAAGAAGCCTTTGGCATACGCAAGGCGCGAGCTCTTGCTCCGCCTCCAATGTGCTTCTGTTTGACAAGGTCATCCGGGGACGGTTGATCAAAGGCAAAAGGGACAATAGCGTCCAACTGACGAGGTGGGTGCACGGTATTGCCGGAATCCACATGAACATAGAAATTGCGTGGGGCATGACTGGACGGCATAGCGAGTTGCGATGGAGACGAGTCTGTTTCGTCGACGAGTTTGCCGATGGGGGGAAGGGGAATTATTTTCAAGACGTTGGAGGGCCGGATTGGAACGGGGGGCGGCTTGTAGACGGGCGCGAAGCAGGGATAATGCGGCGTCGACATCATAGTTGCAGGAGAGGATGGCGGCGTCAATGTCGGAATCTTGGAGGGATGCGTCGTTGAGAAGAATGCGAAATTCTGCGGTGAGGTCCGAGAGCAGGTCATCTTGCGGCGGGGAAGGAGCTGGTGGTGGTGGGTTTGAGTTGGGGTTCCAAAGATACTGGGGCAGTGGCATCGTCTGAAGGTGCGTCGTCTTCGTCTTGCGGGTCATCATAGTGGTCGTCATCGTCTTGGTAGTCGTCAAGACGAAGGTTGCGAACGTGGCGATGACGGGACATCACTTGAGGGGATAAGGAAAGTCAAGTCGAAAGTCGTCAAAGGGAATGTTGGTCTTCGACAGGGAAGGTTGTATAGAATTATAGAAACTATTTGGGCTGCAATCACAGCTTTTATAATGAACTTGAGAAAAAGTATAAGGCTGTAATGCACTGTAAGAATTGTTGCATTCTCGTCAAGTTTTCATTGGGGTGAGGCGTGGCATTACAGTAGTTTGGTTCAAGCTGTTTGAATCGTGATTCAGACCGGTCCATCCGAATGGGTCCAGTTGTTGAATTTCATTAATTTAATGCAAACTATTCCTGACGGTTCAGAATTAATTAATTTATTGAATATTGGGCTATCCTATAAATTCAGTACGTACTGTACAGTTTGTATTCATCGTGGCTAAGCATGCCGCCACCAACAGTGTGAGCAACTGACACACTGTACTGTACACTGTACTGTACAGTACAGTGTACAGTACAGTACTGTCCGCGTGAATACTCTCTGCATCCTCTAGTAGCTAGCTAGACAGTGCACTACAGGACGCTACGCTACGACCACATCCTACTGCAAGGACAGCCACAGCCACAGCCACAGCCACAGCTACAGCCACAGCCACGGGCCAGGTTTGCAGGCGGCTTACTCGGTGTGTCTATGTGCGGGCCCGGAAGGTCGTGGGATTGTTACGGGAGGCAGGACGGCGGCCTGACGTGGGAGACTGGAAGGTTGAAGGGAGCGGGGAAAGGCACTTGGAGTGGATAAAAAAGAAATGTCTTGTATTGAAACAGGATTTTCATAGTTGTCTGAATTCACTTGTGTACGCTGCTGTGGTACTGCAAACCTGTGCAGTACAGTACAGTACAGTGCAGTAAATTATTGGAAAAAGTTTCGAGTGGCGCAGACCGGCATTGCCAATGAAAGTAGCCCACGTGTACGTACTGTTTATAAATTTCGGATACACTTCCTTCTGTACGCACTGTACAAATGGTACAGAACAGAAAGCCTTTGTGGCTATTCAGATCTGTCAACTCACATGGGGCGTGGAACGAGTACTTGTGACACGTGTCCACAGCTGCCACAGCTATGAAATGGCCCGTCGGCCACATCCGTTTTTTTTTAGTGAACAATTAGGTTCAAACCCCTTTGCCATAGCCAAATCTGCGTTTGACATTCATAAGAAACCTCTTTTTCCGTTCGCTTCGACCGCTCCGTCATCGCCGCTTTATAGCCTTTCGCTCGAGTCGCCCTGATTCTCTCGTCACCGCCACTCCCTGTCCACATCCAACATCCAGCCTGCATTTCATATCAACCCATTCACTTCCTGTTTCATCCAAGCTCCTTCCATCCCCCCCTCCCCCAACCCCCGCCTCCCATCCAACCAACACCGTAAATCCCCATCATCATGTCTCAGGCACAATCCCAAGATAACCCAGTTGCCCCAACCCGTCCGCCCATCCAGCTCGTCACCACAGATCAAGGCCCTCGTGTCGGCCCCTACATCTTTGGCAAGACCCTTGGTACAGGCAGTACTGGAAAAGTCAAGCTCGCCAAGAATCTTGAAACCGATGAAATCGTCGCTATCAAGATTGTTCGCAAGGATTACCTTGACAACAAGCCCTCCCTCAAAAAGAAGATGCGTCGTGAAATATCCGTCCTTAAAGTCCTCTCCCATCCCAATCTTATGAGTCTCATCGATGTCTTTGAAATCGAGACCCACCTCTTCCTGGTCATGGAGTTTGTGGATGGTCTCGAACTCTTCGAGTACCTTGTTCGTCGCGGTGCCCTTCCACTATCAGAAGCACTCGCCTTTTTTCAGCAGATCATATGCGGCCTAGAATATTGTCATAATCGTCTCATCTGTCATCGCGACCTCAAGCCAGAAAACCTTCTCCTCGACCGCAATTTCAACATCAAGATTGCCGATTTTGGAATGACCTCCCTCAACCGTCCCGGGAAGCTCCTCGAAACCTCGTGTGGTTCCCCTCATTACTGCGACCCCATGGTTGTCTCTGGCGAGAAATACGATGGTCTCAAGGCAGATATTTGGTCCTGTGGTGTTATTCTCTATGCCATGGTCACCGGTCGTCTTCCTTTTGATGACGATAACATCCAGCGTCTTTTGCAAAAGGTCCAGGCCGGTCAATATCATCTCCCGTCCGACTTGCCCAAAGATTTGCGCGATCTCATCCGCTCCATGCTCACCGTTGATCCGGAAACCAGAATCTCGCTCAAGGAGATCAAGCTTCACCCTTGGTTCCGTTCCATTGTCCCCCGCAATTACGTCGAGGACCACTTTGTCGCCCCCTCAGAACCGATTCCAGAACCGGATCCAATGATCATTCGCAGTCTCATCGATCTAGGATGGGGAGATGCAAAGTTCATTACAGAGGCTTTGGCAAAACCAGGCCAGAGCATGGAAAAAGTATTTTACGTCCAGCTAGAGAGGCACCCAATGTTTCACCGATCTACAGTATCAGGTCTCACCTCTCGCACAGACGATGAAGAAATCAAGTCCAAACTAGCAGCCCCGTTGCCGCTCAGGCCTAGCTCAAAGGAGGCCGCGGCCGAGGAAGATGCACCTACGGAAAGCGTCGAGGACGACGCAACAAGGGTGCAGAATCAAAATGGAGAGGTGGATGACTTGCCTGCACAGCTGGAGGCCGTGCGCATAGGAGAGGGGATTAGCGCAAAAGAGGAGGGAGGGGATGAGCAGAGCGGCGGGCTCTTGGTGCGTCAGAGCTCGCTCATGAGAGAGAATGAGCCGCAGCCTAGAAATGGCACGGAGAATGTGGATGACGTGATTTCTAGCGTGCCGGCAGGGACGCAGAAGAGCTGGTTTGACTCAGTCAGAAACTACCTGACCGGTCAGCCGGAGGAGGGCGAGGGCGAGAAGGACGGCGATGGGAAGGGGGGAGGAGGATGGAGAGGGAGAGAGTAAAGCGGAGACGGGGTAGTCCAAGGTGCGGAGGTGTGGGAGGCGCTGTGGGTCGGCTTTTTTTAAAGGCAAGGTGCTTGTCTTGCGTCATACAGGTGGGTGCGTGAGCCCTTTTACGGGGCTTGCGCCTCTGATATACTGGAGTGAGTCTGGAGAAGGTGAGCAGATTTCTAACACACACAAATTGAACATAGCAGTCCCGAGTAACTGTCGCGAATGGCGAAGGACAAGTAGGTCTGTGAGCCGACTATGGTGCCGCCCGTGCTCGGGTTTCGAGGAGGGTGGACATTAATAAAAGAGCAAGTAACAATCTTGACTTTGCACACGGCTTTTTGACGTGGGCCGGATTTAGATGCGAACGTGACGCGGGATCAGCGAGTGTCCCAAAGCGATCCAACAGGCCGGGGGGAAAGTCTACAAAGTGTTTGGGTTGAATACAGGGCATCAAGACAGCTAGCATGCGCCGAGTAAGTGATATATTTTTACTAATACGGTGTGGTCTGTTCTATCAAGCCGAAACGACGAGTTGCGGTCAGTTAACGGCGAGCTGTATGCCCGAGACGTTAACCCTGGCATGAATGGCGGTGCCATTATCCAATTCAAAAGGCCCTGTGACACAGGCGGATGGGGCGGCGACGACCTCAGCCCATGCAATCGTCACGGTGCCCAGCTTCTTCTTACGATCCATCAAGGTCAAAACAAAGTCGGACGGTTCAGCGGCGAGCTTTGCGGTAATCGGAACGCGAAAGGCGCAGTCAAAGGCGGGGTTGTTAGGGTCCGAGCCCGGAAAGTCCAAAACCACGGGTGTGGCAAAGTTGTGCTCAGCAAAGGAGACCTTGCAATTCGGTGCGATTTCCTGACGCGCGCCGGGGACATTCTTCGCACCCGCGACTATGACGGTAGCGAGGCCGCACATGAGGTCCGGGTGGTCATGGTCTGGGGATTGCAAGCTGGTGAGGTCGGGGACAAACTGATAGATTTGACACTTGATGGTGACGGCGGCGCCGGTGGGGTGGGCATTGCGAAGGAGAGGAAGGTCTGCTTGACTTGCGGCGAGGAGGAGGTTCCCGACGGTGATGGTGGCGGTGCCGAGGTCGTCGTCGCGGGCGAGGTCGTCGTCGAGGACGTGGATGGAGATTTGTTGGTCGTGATCGGAGAGGAGAAAGTCTTTTGTTTCGTTCCATTGTGGGGTGACGTTGTTGTCCTGGGTGTCTGTCTTCCATGTTTCTGAAGCGCCGACACGGACTTTGCAGTATGTGTCTGGAACGTCCTTGATCCAGCCCTTTGGGACGGTGAAACCATGGCCGCTGAGGACGGTGAGACGGATAAAGCCGAGATGGTGTTGGTAGGTGGTCAAAGTAATCGTTGGTGGGATCGATCTTGACGAGAAAGCGGTTTGGAAGGACGAGGAACATGGCGAGGACGTCTTGGATAATCTGGCGGATGGTATCGTCAATGAGACTAATATCTGCAAGTTGTGCCGCGCCTGTAAAAATCGAGGGCGAGTTGCGGGGGGTTGACAAAGGCGACCTGAGCGGCTGTGACGAGGGGTACGCGCTCGACTAGGGGGCATAAAAGGACGGAGAGACGGCCACTGAGTTTGATGGTTTGTACACCAAAAGAGATGAGGGATGTTTTGAGTTCAATGTCACACTCGCCGTCCCAGAGGACGTCGACGTCGAGCTTGATGACGCCTTCGTTGCGGGAATGGACGTCGATGTTGTCGAAGCGGATGGGCTTTTTGCCGAGGTCGATTTTGGTAAAGTGGAGGTTCTTGAGGGGGCCGGGTAGCATTTCTTTGAACATTGGTTCGACGATCTGTTTGGTCATTGTGGCACCGGCGATGTTGATGTAGTCCCAGAGTTGTTCGACAATGTCGTTGAGGAAGCCGACGGATTCGACACCGCCGGAGGCGAGTGAAGCTGCTACGGCAGCGGATGCGATCTGGGCTTGGTGAGACATGGCGCGGTTTGGGTTTGAAGGTGGGGTTGGATGATCGGGGAATTGTTTTGGTGGTGGAGAAGAGGATGGGCGGGGATGTGGATTGGGCTTGGTGCGAAATATTTATGGCGGAAGAATTGGATCAAAAAGTTGGTGGAAGGCAGAAACCGATGCGAACGAATAAGATGGTCGATCCAACTGACGTCAAGGGCAATTGAAACGATTTTTTATCCTTCCGGCGGGTGCTTGGCAGGATATATTTTGGAGGCAACATCCAGATCTTGAGCACGATACTGAATGTAAGTTTTTTACATTTTTAATGCATTCAATGCAATCGTTGTGTCCTGACGTGCCCGATTGCTGTTGATTCCATTGGCATTGCTTCCAGTTGGCCAGTACACTACTGTACTGTACTGTACACGCTAAAACCTGTGGAATCTTACATGTACTGTACAGACGAAGGAAGTCCCCAAGATGTCCATCCGCTTCTGCGTACCTATACTCACCGTGTTCTAACGCATCGGGCTCGTCAGGGCATCGCGGTTGCTCGGCTTCAATAATGCTCGCCGCATATGCTGCGATATTGAGAGTCACAACAGGTGTGCCATGGCCGCCATATCGCAGAGGTAAGGACACCTGCTGTCGAACTGCACCGGTCATTGCAATGGCAGTGGACACATCCGGTGGCGTTAGCTTCACCACATGTTGAAGCTTGCATGCCGAGGCACATACTCGGTGAAGGTGAAACCGAGTACGAGCGTCTCCGATACCGTCGATCAGCGATAGAGTGTTCTTACAGCCGCTGATTTTCTCATTGAGAAGGTTTTCCATGAATTGCGGCGTTCCAATCGGGGCGCCGAGGAGGTCGATGCCTTGAGTGGAAAAGTTATCTCTAGGGAAGCGGTGCAATAGTGGCGATGTCCGGTTGCCAGGCTGGCGCGGCCAGAATAGACGTGTTTTCGCCACGTTCAAATGCATTCCGTGATCGGGTCTCCTGGCACTGAGGATCTGGATTGCTTTGTCGAGCTCCGTATGAGTGCCTATGAGGGTGCAGTCATCGGCATACCATCTGTGTAGACTGAGCTGAGTTCGCCCGGCAATTTCTGTTGCTAATGGATGCACTACAAGGGAGAACATGAGCATACTTGCCGGGTCCCCTTGTTGCATCCCTTCTTGGCTAGGGATGTCTTGTGCAGACGCCACAGGCAGAATTAGCGAAGGCTTGTTGCGAGCGTACACCATGTTCAGAAAACGACATAGCGATGGTACCTTGGTCGGCAGCAAGTTTATCATGCGCTGTCTGGAGAACCGATTGAAGGCATTATGTGCATCCACGGACACTAGTGCGCACTAGTGCGTACTCTTCCTTGTTGCCCTGGCACTGTACCAATCTCCGTGCATCGTGCACAATGGAATCCAGTCCGCAGGGCACGCCATTGGCCACTTGCAGGGGTGTGAGATATTCTCTCGTGTCTTCCAGTGCTTGTGGTAGAAGCACCTTTGTTACAAGTCTCCTCAGGGCCGTCCCAATGGCAATGGGGCGAATCTTATCTGGCCGAGGTTGGATGGGCAGCAGCGTCGCAGAGGAGATCAAAGGAATTTTGTCCTCCGGAAGGTCCCCCTGGGCTAATCTCGTCACCTCAGCAGTTAGCACCGAGATGCCTGTCACTCCTGCTTCGGGACTCGCGGTTGTGTTGGCCAGCAAACGAAGGAGCCGCGGGGACATTCTGTCCGGGCCCGGCGTGGAGTTTGGGTTAAGGCGTCGGACAGCGCGCAGAACTGCCTCTTCAGTGATGTCCATCGGGAGCGGAAGTTCTCTCTCTCACTGGAGACTGCGGTGCTGGGTGCAGCTCTTGCAGACGTTCTATAACCTGCGGGTCTCGCACGTCGGCGATGCGCGACTGATGTAGCGTGCGCATCGCACGTCCGTATTGTGCGTCTGCTGCCAAGTGGGATGCTCGGCGAAACTTCGGGTCGTGCTACTGTCAGTCTGCTGGCGGCGACGCCTAACGATTCTCTCTTCTCTGGTCTTGTGGGCTTGAATTGCTTCTGTCCAAAGTTCATTCCATTCGCCAGCGTTGGCACGGCGGATGCGTTCGCGCAGTCCTTGGCTTTGCCTTATTTGAGACCGCCATCCGGCTTCCCCACGCATTAAGCGTCGCAGAACTGCAGTGGGAAGAAGGTGTATTCGGAGGAGGGTGGCGTGGACTGCATCGGCATTCCGTGCGTTTGCCGCAGCGCGGAAAAGCCGTATGAGTAATATGGCGAGGCTGTGCATGCAGTTTGCGGGTATGCGGTCGAAGATGTCCGAAGGTCTTAGCGGGCTGTGCAATGCATCGTAAACCGTAGGGAGGGACGTGGCTTGCGTGGACCGTTCGCGGGTTTCTGAGGAAGTCATTTGAGGCATTGCTGCGGGCTAGGGAGAAAGAGGGGAGGGATTAGTGGCGTGATGTCCTGCTTGCCCGTTGTCCCAATGGGGGGGCAGGGTCACGTTTTGCCGTCTCCTTCCGCATGTCTTTCATGCGCTGTGACAGGGCGCGGGTGCGGTTCGTACGTCGCTCGGTCTTCGCAGTCGTCATGGGTGGGGCTCCAAGAACGGGCTTGGACTGTTTAGGGTGCTGAGCGGCGCTTGTTTCATTCGGTTTGGCAACCGGCAAGTTGGTAGGCGACGGGTCCGCAGTTTCTGCGGGTGTGGGTTTTGTGCCTTTTTCCGATGATGCAGCGCTTTTGGGTTCTTCCCGGACTGTAGCGGGTCCCGGTATCTCCACTCCTTCGTCCTGGGTGTCCGTGGATGTGTGTTGGTGGGCCTCTGCTGGAGTATTTGGCTCCGGAGCTGCACTGGGGTTGTCCTGTGCGTCTGGTACATCCTGTTTGTAGCCATTGGTATGTGCATCGTCAGCTAAGGGTCCGTCTTTTTCTCCAGTTGCCGGTGCCAAGTGTGGGCACCCCCTGTACAAGTTTGTGATGAAGTTCTCCACGAATGCATTTCCTCGAGGCAAAGTCGCTGCTGCCTCGTCAATGAGACGGGTAATTGCTCCCGCTAGTGCTTTTCGGTCTGTCATAGTGATATCAGAGGCTATTTTCTTGAGGTTTCCAACCTCACGGGCGGCTGCAATGCATGCACCGACTTGCCACTCGACTGTGGGGAGCTCGGCGACGAGTTCCGATAGTGTGTTCGTGCAGAGACGAGCACCAGGGAGGTCGCTGCGGAGCATTTCTAGGATCTTTAGGACACTTGGAGAATCGGCAGCGTGGTGAACAACGATTGTGCAATCTCCCACCTTGAGGGGGGCATGCTTTGGTAGGCTCTCTCCGGCACCCTCTGCCGCTATCGGCAGGCATGCCTGTGCGTCCGCACAAGACGACAGGGCTCCCTTGCCCGGAAACCCTGCGGAGAACGCGAGAGTTGACATCATCGGGGCCATTTCATATTCGAGCACTGTCGTTCCGTTGACAGGGGTGGGAGCGATACTGACTGGGTATCGGCCGTGGCGTTCTGGGGCCTTTGGTGCGGGTGGTGCCGGTAATTGTTCCAGTGATCCTTTCTGTAGACGGCAGAAGTCGCGCACGGTGGACGGGATGGCTGCAACGCTTGGTTGCATGTGAGCTTTGGCTATGTCCGCCCAAGAGGGCGAACGTGCCTTGTCACCTGCTTTCGCCATTCTGAGCAGGGATGTGAACAGGTGGGAGAACTTTGGAGAGAGTGTGGGAGGTTGTAGAAGAAGAAAAAGGGGAAGGGTTTGGGTGTTTTTCTCTTGGGTTTGATTCACTGCGCTCTATTCCCTACAACAATATCTTCATTCTCTCACATTAGTACTGGATGAGAGTGACATGGGTGCTTGGCCGGATTGTAATGCATCATCGAAGACAGCAAGCATTAGAGCACAGCAACTGCAGTGGTTAAACAACAGCACAACAATATTTTGCCGGCAAAATGAGGGGAAACACGGCATGTTTTGCGCTGGTTCAACATGATCTTCCGTACCCTTGTTTGCAAATCCCGCCCATGTCCTTTAGAATCCGCCGAATTCCCAAGTGCCAACTCTTTGCAGACTCTAAATACGTCGAGATTGAACCCCTGCATTACGGTATACATCCGAGCCCCGCTTTGTGAGAAAAGTTTTCTTGCTCACCTAGCAATGAGACAGCCCGTCATTTTATAAAGTCAGTGTTTCCGCAAAAAGGCCCATTAGAATTATGAAGAAGTTTAGTGGATTCTGTATCTACCGTGAATGACGAAATGTATAACGTGTCACGTGTGTAGAGCTTACCGAGGAAGCGTGTTCCCCAAGCTACAGGCCATTGAAGGCTGTGTTTGCCAGACGTTGACCATCATAGAAAAGATTGGAAGCGGCAATGTTTCCTCCGCCAGTGCTACCGGCCCCCTCAGCAAATCACTATGGCCAGTCGCCAAGTAGCCAAATATAAAAGTTTCATTTTTAATTGGACATTAATTTTTTTTACCCCTGACTCAATTCCTGCTTCTGGACGGTATGTGGCGTAATCTTTCATCTTTGATCACTGGTGTACAGCTCAAATTGCAAAAGTACTTGAAATTAACTTGGAATTGGATGATGCAGTGCGCGACAAATTACGGATGCTGCACATGTTGACATGTTGACCAGATTGAGTAGCTAAGCTTCTGATACAGGCGAGTCTTCACTCCTCCCGTCGAGCATCCGCTACGAGACGCTACTGCTGCCGCGAATTTCGATCATGTCCGTGGTCCGATCCTGGTCGCAGCAACTTCAACCATCATCCGCAATTGCCAATAAACTTTCCGTACCTCCTCAACCCGCCACAGCTATGGTCCTCTGGAGAGAGATTACGTGATGCAACAAATGTCCTACTTTCGTTCCCCTAACACTCTGTCCGGATCTATTGCAACTTTTCTATGCTTTGAATCTCTGAGGGCCTCACCTGCCTCAGGCAGTCAGAATTTGTCTTTCATTGTGTAATCCGCTGCACACATTCGTCATGTCAACCGCACGACTACTTGGCCATTGACAAGCCGTTTCAAACCCAAATCCACGCGAAGGTCCCGCATTCCTTCCTGAACTAGTAACCCTTCACCGGCGTGCAACATGCCTCTCGACGAATCTCTTAGCGGTCACCTCCCAAGAATGCAAAACACCGTTAAAAAACTACTTGAGAAAGCCAAGGCTATCCTTTCCCGCTTATCTCCTGACATCAATTCCATTCCTTCCCCTTTCCCAGGTGCTGCAACCCCTCTCGACGATCGGGTCGATGAAGAAAAGGCTGAACCGAGAACGGAAGACCGATTTGTCTACAATCCTAAATCCTTTTTTGAACGTCTCGCAGTCAGTGCCCGTGTCAAGAATCGCCTCAGTCAAAGCCGCTGTGTGAAAGTTCCGTACAGGGTTTGGTGCAAATATCTTCTCATCTTCTTTTTGCTCCTGGAAGGCGTCTTCTTTACGCCGCAGCTAGTTCCGAAGTGGCTGGGCTTTGAATGGGCTTCTCTGAAAAACCTTTGTCTGGATGGAGATCAAAAACTATCCAAACTACATGATCGTATTGAAAATTTGACAAAGCTTCCGGAACTGCGCTTGCATGTGGACAAGCAGCATTTTGATATGGTTTGCATGGATACGGCAGCTGCCAATTTCTATCAAGCGCCGGGGCGTTTTCAGTGGCCCTCGGAATGCAGCAGGGAAATGGCATCATCTAGTTTAGAGGAGGAAGTGTGCGTGGGCCCAATTGAAAAGAATGTCTGTGACCACAATTGGGTAATGGGAATAATTGGAAGTATCCTGCAGACTTGTAAGACGGTGAAGCTTCCGAAAAAATGTCAGACGGTGGTAGACAGGGATCGTGCGCAAGCGTTATTGAAGTTGGAACGAGAGGAAGCGGCACAGGCTTTAAATGCGACGGCAACGGAAACTCAACCGATATTGGAGACGGCGAATGAAAAGGCGAGAAAGATTGTGAACCGATTGTTATTGCAAGTGGACATAGCGTCGAATATCTTCATTGTATATAGTATAATATCGATTGTAATTGGGATGCCACTGGTGATTTATAAGAGAGAAAAGGGGTCGCGAATCCTGGAGGCGACATTTGGGCTGCAAAAAATGAACTTTATTTTGCTAGTTGTGGTGGGGCTGACGTTTTACGATTTCTCTGTGAGGGTTATGGATGAGACTGACTTTTCCCGGATGTTTAAAAACTTTCGAAAAGATCCGTGCTATGTGGATGTTGGCTTCTCTCGGAGACGAGTGACGATGATTGTTCACGCGTGCAGTAATGTGACCAAGTTGAACATGAACAGTAGTATAACTTTGCAAGAGATGGACGGTATCTACTTTACGACGCGACGGTTCGGTATATGTGCAGACACTGCACGGCCGGCAGCACCACACCCTAGATTGGGAGATATGGACGAATTACGAAAACGGTATCGAGATGGAGACTTGAGGTTTCCGCGAGTGTGTAATGCGACATTTTTGGACGAGGCGACTTCGACGGCGCCCAGTGACTCCGAGTTTTCCAAATTCCGGGCTCTGTTGGGAAGCGGAGTATTGGCGCAGCTGTTAGTAAAGTTTGTGTTGACAAGGTGGGTAATTCATTTGATTAGTTTCCGAGAACCGATGGTGCCCCACAACGGAAAGGTGGAAATTTGGGACGCGAGGAAAGAGAATGAGGAAAACGGATGTTGTTTAAATGAACGGGAAATCAAGTCTGCTGTAAGATTTGCACGAGACAAGCATTTGTTGCCGTTGATAATGATGAGTCTTTTGATGATGATAGAAGTGTTGTTGATTGCCTACAGTCTAGTGTCGACGAGAACCGGACGACAGGACCTTGGGGGGACTCGAGTGGAAGAATTGACGAGAGAGTTTGAGTGTCCATTTGCGATGAGTTGATTCGAATAGAGGGCTGTTGCGGTCATACTGGATTGTTTCTACGGAGTTCTACGGAGTTGCAGCAAGCTGTAGCTAGAGGAGAAAGAGTTTTGAGTCATTGACATGGTTTACAAAGATCAGCGAATTCGTCGGTAAAGTATAGCCGCCATTCTATACAGGACAGTACTGTGGCCCAGGGACTCTTCTACTGTGCGGTATGCTCAGCACTGCGATGTACATATTGTGCTGCTCAAAACGCACAAAGGAGTTGAATTTGGACAAGGCGCTACCGCGACGGCTGTGCCAGAGCAGAGGATTCTACCCCTACCCGCCTGTCCCCCTTCAGATGAAATCAGTCCTCTCGTCGGTGGGAAACATCCGCTCACTCAATCCCTGCACCGGTCGCCCAGAACCGCCCGCACCTCTTATTTCGTCCATTGCCGTCGCCCCATCCCATGACCCCTACGTCTCCTTTGCCTCCCTGCAAGGCAATCGCAGTCTCCTTGTAGTCGGACCACCAACAGCCCATATCTCCCTACCGCCCCATGTCATTGTCCCTACCCATGTACCGTTGAGCTGTCATCTATGACCAGAAGCCCTATCCCTGTACCATTCTCCATACCCTCTCCGCTGTTTCCCTTCAACTCTCGGCCCTTCACCCAGACAATGCTCCAGTTAACCGAGAAATACCTTGCAATTCTTTCATCCTCTTCTCCTCCTCTTTAACCCTCCCACAAACTTACCCCACCCGCCTTCAAGCGGCAAGGAACGTTCGCCCTCCCGGGCAGACATAGCTAAGGCGCACATACAACCAAGAGTTTGCAATAGTACCCTCCACCGTATGCGATTTCTGTCCCTTGCACACTGGATAACTTCAGCAAATACAGCCACCGCGCCCACCCTTGTCAACGGAACGACAGGGCTTGCGTATGAAACTGTACCGATGACGTCCACTCTCGCGTCCTCCACAGGGCCGCCAGGCAAGGGACGTCTGTCGTCTTAAGCGGACGCACGAGCATGCCTGCTAGGAGCGGCAGAGGGCGGCGGAGAGACACTACCGAAGCTTGCTCTCCGCAAGGTGGGGGACTGGACAATAGTGGTGCGCTACGCTGCGCATTCTCCAACCCTCTTAAATATCCCCCCCGCGGTCGAGTGGAATGTTGGCGCTTGCATTGTGGCCGCCCGTGAGGTTGGAAACCTGAAGCCCACAGTCTTCTATATAAATCAGACAGATCAAACGGCCGAAGCACCATGGTACCGTCGCTATGTCGTTTTTCTGAACATGGTGTACGCTCGCCACACGCCTTTGTAATTCTGCCTGCAGCTTCAGCACAAAACATCGCGAGCAAAAAGGAGTGAAACAAGGGGACCCTGCAAACATGCTGATGTTTTCCCTTGCTGTACATCCACTGGCAACGGAGATGGCATGTTTGTACAAACGGTATGCGGATGACTGCACCCTCCCAGGCGCTCATACGGAGCTTGAAACGGCAGTCGAGATTCTCAGCTTAGGGGAACCTGTTCAAGGGAACCTGTTCAAGGCATGTATGTGAATCCGGGAAATTCAGCACTTTTGTTCTGGACGCGTCAGACCAACAACTGGACTAGAAGACCTCATCCCGCGCATCGCAGAGAAGTTTAACACAACCACAGCAGTGATCGGCAGACGTCTTTAGCAGCGCATAAGTTGCACACTGTGGTCCTCTGTTGCAATGGCGATTCTATCGCGAGCCCCACTGGACGTGCGTGACGTGGAACATCCGGTTAGTTGTTAGCCGTATGGTCAGACCTTCAGTGTACGCGATAGTTGCTCATTGAAGTAAAGTTTCTCTGACCTACAACTACAGTGCTATTGTACCAAACCGCTTTCCACGAGAAAGCTTTTCCGCCGAAGACTGTAGATCGCCCGATTCATGGAACGCCTTCCGCCACTATACAAGTGCTCCGAGGGGCTTCAACGCCATCCACCTCGACCTGCCATCCCCTTCCCTGACACTCACCTGCCGCACCCGCCGCTCATCGCATCCCAGAATAGATATAGAAACAGGCCGACATTCCAGATTCTTGTACAGTACAGTACAGTACAATACAAAATACCCGTTCATCCGCAAAACCTTGACAGCCACGTGTGCATTACACACCATTCAACTCAAACATTACAGTGTAAGCATACAATCAAAGCATTGTTCTCGGATACCGGGGATTCCGTCTCGAACAATTTGACGCCTGAACCGCACTCAACCGACATGGTAGCCGACACTCGTCAGCGACAGTCAAGGCCATCGACATGAATCAGCGGCTACCCAACGCGCCATGTAATTTGCACGCCCCTCCGCCTCATCCCATCATACTCGAAAAAAATTTTTTTGTCCACCTTGTCACAATGGCTACAAAATGCCAAGCGCACCACAGCACCCCACACCCCTCCTCTCCCCTCCACCCGCATCGCCACTCCCCCCCACCCCCCACACACCATGAACTTTGTGTTGGGCCTTCTCCAAAAGTTCAACTCAAACACCAAAGCCGCGCAAGATGCCGCCCGCCGTCGTCAACATGAAGCAGCCGCCGCTCAGGCCCGCCAACGCCAGGAGCAGCAACAACGAGAGAAGGATCGATTACGTCAAGAGGCAGGCAAGATGGTACGAAGGAATGCAACGGTTCGGTCGAGAGGGGTGGCGAAACGACCGCAGGGGGGGGGAAAGTCGTCGGCGGGGAAAAGGACAAGCAAGGAACCAAAGTTTATGACCGCGGAACAGGTGGCTTTGAAAATGAGGGGTATGTCGTCGGATGGGGGGGCTAGGGAAGGGCTAGGGGGGGGGGGGGAGGCCGGTGCAGGGGCAACCGCCAAAGCCGTTGCCGGGTATGGAGTTTGTTGTGAGGAAGAATCGGAAGAAGGAGATTCGTGTGCCGCATACAAGTGATTATAGTGACCTTTTTGGCGATGATTATTTGAAGGGGATTGATATTAAGTGCTTGAATGATATGAAGGAGGAGAGTGCAAAGGCTACGGCGGAGGCTCAGAAGATTTTGGCTGAGAGGAAGAAACTGGCTAAGGAGTTGATGAAGGAGGCTGAGGAGTCGAAGAGGAGGGAGGAGGAGGCTATAAAAAAGGGAATTAAGATTGATAGGAATGAGTGGAGGAAGCGTGCCGCAGAACGCGAGTATATTTCTGTCGACAAGCCACTTCATATGATGTCCCCTGCTGAGCGTGCCAGAGTCATGAAGGAGGTACGCGGTGGGAAACGCAACGAGGGGTCCGCCAGTGGTGCCGCAGTGTCAGGTGCACCGTTATCGAGCCGTGGTGGTGCTGTCAGGGCTGGGGGCGGTGTGGCCAAGGGTAGGGTGAGCAAGGCGGAGGCAAAGGCCGCGTCGGCAAGGGCCGTTGAGAAGCGAAAGGCGGCCTTGAAAGATCGCATCATGGCTGCTACGGGCGGTTCGTCGATGCAATCGAGGGCCGCGTCGCGTGCGTCCAGTGAGTCGCCGTCGCGGAGGCCGGTGCAAGTGGCCCAGAGAAGGAAGCCGCCGGAGGTGTATAGGGAGAGTGGGGGTAGGAGTTGGACGGAGAGGGAGAGGGAGAGGGGGGGGAGGGTGGAGAAGAGTAGGGGGAGGGACAGGTATCGGGGATATAATAGTGATGAGTTTAGTGAGGATGAGGAGGATGAGAGTGACGACGAGGACCTCACTGGATTTGAAGCGTTGGAAAGGGAGGAGGAGGAGAGTCGCAAGGCAGCCTTGAGGGAGGATAGGATGGAACGGAAGCGCGAAATGCAGCACAAGAAGGATAAGGAGAGGAGACGCCGGGAGTTTGAGAGGTCGAAGCGTGGTTGAGGTTGTGCGCATCGAGTCGGTAGCCTGTGGGCTGGAAGTGGGAGAGTGTGGCGTAGGTTAGAGTATGTTTTGGATTGCGGTTTGGGAGGCACGCAGCAGCGGGATGGCTATGACCGCAGGGAATTGGTGTCCATGCGCAGCGCACGCGGATCCGCGAAAATCGCACGCTGTCGCAAACACGCGTGCGGCGGTTGGAGGCGGTTGGAGGCCAAGTTGGTGTGCGCCTCGAGAGAATGGGTGATTTGGGCGGCGGCCGGACGCAAAGTAGAGACAAGAGTTTGTAGTAGTTTGTTTGTGTGGTTTTATCTGGCTTGTGAGATGATTTGACTGTTGTTTTGTAAGGTTTCTTCTTTGCTGTTCAAGATTTGAAGCTGAAGGAACGTGTTGAACATCTTGGATCAGCCTTTGCCAAACGCACTCCATTGCCAGAGCCATTTGTCCGCAGGCGGCAAGTGATCCGCGGGGAGCATATCGTCGAGCCAACATGATAAAATAGCAAAACTAGTCTTTATCTCCACCACACACTTGCATCCTCGAGATTAGCGCTTTCACTATGTGTTTGCATTGTCTACATCTCCCGCGGCGGTCTCCCCCTTCCCGTCATCGCGGGCAGCAACGGCCTGCTCGCATTCCTGCTCTGCATCCAGACCCCCGCCCACTTTTCCGTTATCACCAAGTTCTTTGTGCGCAGTC
This sequence comes from Kappaphycus alvarezii, assembly GCA_002205965.3. Taxonomy (NCBI): domain Eukaryota; phylum Rhodophyta; class Florideophyceae; order Gigartinales; family Solieriaceae; genus Kappaphycus; species Kappaphycus alvarezii. The sequence continues at coordinate 134,494 of NADL03000033.1, read as the reverse complement.
CCCCCTCCCGAGTCCTCTGTGGCCGCTGGCTTGGCAGTCTGAGTCTCTTCATCCGCCTTTTCGACTGCACTCTTCGCACCATCACCGCTCATCCCATCCTTCGCTTCATGCTTCGCAGTAGGCACATCAGACGCGCAGGCCGTGCTGCTGTCATCTCGTTTCGGACTCTTATCGCCCCTCCGCGGGTTCTACGACACCAACCTCCTCACTTGAGCCGACGCCATGCTCCTGGTCCTTCCCAGCGTCGCCCTCTCTACTCCCCGTCCCGGTTTCCTCCCCCGCCTCCTTTGCGCCGACACTTTCTCCCTCTATCGTTTTCCCGTCGTTTGCACCCTCCAATCCCCCAGCTTTCCCCTTCCCACCATCCACACTCGACTTTCCGCCGCCATCTTTCGGTTTTGTAGGGCATGCGGCCTCCCTCAGATTCATTTTCGCCAACTCATAAAAGTACCGAAACGTGCCCAAGCAGCATGTAGTCTTGACAATTTCCACTATCAGCACCACCGTTGGGTTTCTCTCAAATCAACCTTATACCCCGGCTGTTTGTCTTGAATCGCACCAGCAATAGCCTGAATATACTCGTCACGATGTGCACCATCATTCAACCGTGCCCGAAACACAATGGCATACGTGACCACTCCTCCCTCCCCCAACGACGGAAAATGCTTGTCCACAACACCCACAGCCGCATGGGCCACATCCACCGGCTTGGCATAACACGTGGTATGAACCGGCAACATTCGAATACAATGCCTCGATGGCGCAAACCCCGTGTCCCTCGCCTCACGCAACGCCAATTCAACCACCCGCTCCAACTCAACTCCCTCCCTACTCACACTCACAAACACACACCCCTGAACCCCACCATCAATCCGTGTAAACAACTTGTCCCCCTGGAGCCCGAATTTCCGCAAGCTCTTGTTCCAATGCAGTACTAACCTCAGTGCCCGAATCAACTGGTGACTTGGCCACGCGCGTGGGATGCAGCCCGGTCGCAATGCTTTGATAGAAGAAGCACCGCGTCGCGGAAGGCGCGATCCTCGTGACGTGGCGTGCAGCTGAATAGAATGCCGGAGAGGTTTGATGGGAGGGACTTTTTGTGGACTGTGGGGTTGGTGGTGCGACGGAATTTGTGGCGGTCGTGTTTCCGGTTGTATCCGGCCTGGCGTTGCCGTTTGCGCGACGGAGTGGGAGGCATGATGGCGGGTGATGGATGGAGGGTAGGCGCGTTGAGGTCGGGTTAACGGGATGGTTGGATCAGAGTACGTGCGCTGCGTCGTCCCTTTTTGTACTGTACTGTGCATACTGTACATCTGTGAACTCATTTACAGCGAATAATTTCTATGGTGTCCACTGCAGTCCGACCATTAGGCTAGGAACTAACCGTTTGGTCCACGTTGGTCACGTACGGCGGCGTGCGCGGGCAGATAGCCATAGCGATAGACGACAAGTTGATGCAACTAAGGCGTTGATACACACGTCGCCGTATCACTCCTGCAGTCGTACTATACTTCCGCGCTATTCGCGGGATCAACTCCTCGAGCAATACAATAGTTAGTGGTGCAGGCGCACCGAGAGAATCAAACGCAATCGGTTGAAACGTGAAGTTCGGTGCATGGGTCGGGGTGTCGGACGGTGCAGCGGGAAGGCGCGACAGCTTGCGTTCAAGGTCCCGTATCATGTCACGGTGTGCCAATGCGGCAGCACCGTTAGCGGCTGAGGTGGCCTTGGTGCGGACGGCGGCTTTGAACAGGGAGGCGACGGTGATGTCACACGCGACAGGCCGTGTCTCTTCGTTGCTCGGATCGATGGGGGGGTGACCCATGATGTCCGCGGGCCGGAGCTCTGTGCCAGGGATGAGGAGAGGCACTTCGTACTGACATTGGAGCCCGGCGGCACGGAAGACATGGTACGCGATTTTGCGGGGGGCGTCGTGGCGGTGTGCCTGTGCCGTGCCAATTACATTCAGTCATCCAGTAAAGAAGAAACTTTACTTCACTGAGTATCTATCGTGTACACTGCAGGTCTGACTGTACGGCTAAGAACTAACCGAATGTTCCACGTCAGGCACGTGCAGTGCGGCTCGCGATAAGATCGCCATTGCAACATAAGACCACAGTATGCAACTTTCTGCGCCGATAAAGACGTCTGCGGATCACTGCTGTGGTTGTGTTAAACTTCTCTGCGATGCGCCGGATGGAGTCTCCTTGGACCAAAATAGAGGTGGGGTTTTCAAGTGATCTCGATCTCGTATTTAGAATGTTTAATTTTATTGCATTAAGTATCAGATGGCGGAATTTTCTTCTGGTCCGCCCTTTGTCTTTCTTGGAGTGGGTGATGGTTCAGACGTCGCCGAAAGATTTTCGTAGTCTTCTGGTGTAACCCATAAGTGTAACCCACTATCTGTATGGTTCAGATTTTGAACACATTAAAAGATCCTTCCCTACTGCACCACAGTACAGTGGTGGCAATAAAGATTCGACAGGTCGGTTCTTTAAAGGTGTATTGCGAAGAAATTAAGTACATGAGACAAAGCTTGGCACACGTACAAAACGTTTCAACATACTTCCGACACAGAAAGAAAACTTTAAAAAACTTAAATATTTACGAAAATATAGGAGGTTTCTGACGAATCATGTGGCAAAAAATATAGATACACTTCGAAGCAGTAGCTGTATAACAAGCACTCTACGAACTTAGCTACATGGAAGTACCTCTCTCTGTGATAATACTGGGGTAATGCGCACCGACACCCGGTGCGTGCAAGCAAATCCCGACGACCGGGATAAAGTCTGTTGCTGTGGCTTCCTGTTTTTGTCTTTTTTTCTCTCTGCCCCTCCGCTCCCGACGGTGACTGGCAAAACACTTTATCTCTTTATATTTTCGCAGCCCGAGTAGGTTGCGCAATCGTATTCAAGAATATGACAGAAATATTACTAAAAAAGTTGAAACACTAAAATGACATCGCGAAAGTGCGACGTGTGCGGTAACACGACACCAAAGCCATCATAATAGTAATCATATTACACGAGCTAACACTCCCGCCACTCTAAGTACGAGCAATGTCATCACGTATTATCCATTGAATAACTGGTGTCTGATCCAACCCGTTCACAAGTAAAGAATCGAACGACTTATTAGAAGATCGTATTGTGAACGCACCCGCTATGTTGTGTCTTCCGCTAATTAGTCCCACCTCATTAACTTCAAGCTTATTATATGCTCCACGAGCAGCGGCAATATCAACCATCAATCTCTTCTCGGTTGTGACGGATGGTCTTGTTATCACATCAAATACTGTAATTGCTTCGAGTCTGTTAACACACGAAGAGGAATCTTTCTTCCATAGATACGTTCCAAACCATGACGCAGCATAAATACAGAGTCAAATTCTTCTGGGAAAGCGTAAACGTCTCCACCTAGGATAGATCGAACGACACGGCCAAGGGAATTTTGAATTTGGCAGAACTGGAGTCACTTATATTAAATAAGTCCATGCGGGAAGCACAGCATGCGATTCGCATGCAACAGAGGATGCGTTCGAGGCAAAACACCAATAGCTCTTATTTCAAATTAAATTTATGAGCATTTCCCGTGATTGGTTCAGAATCTCTGAGTATGACAAAAATTATTACAAAAAAATCCCGATATAAGCAAACGTTCTCTTCGACGGCATTTGTTGCTTATAACAAGAGTATACTGAATTTTTCATATCTAGTCGTCAGCTCCTAATTTTTACCGTACCGTACATTTTCCTCGAGCCGAAAGAAATTTTTTCGGAGATAAAGCAGGAATATGGTAGTGACACATGTTAATTTTGCTATACGCCCCATGCGACTTCTATGAAAGTGTAATATTACATTGCGAAAATCCTTTCCGTGAAATAATACCTTGTATCCACTACCTGAAAAGTAAATGTTCCATTGTTGCACTTCTGAAAGTCAAAATTAACGCTTTAAGCAAAAGAAATGAGAAATAGATATGAGAAATGGAGACAACTCACAAATTCAGGAATAATTTTAGAATAAGAAGAAAGTATTTCTCCTGAATCTTTAAGCAAAAGTGGTGACGTGGAAAATACATACGCTCAAAAATTCACTGTACTTTCTGCCCCTTCTATTGTAACAAAGTATCCCCACCTTACCTCCCTACCTATCTTCTCTCACACTGCCTATATTACACGTCAAATTTTCCCGTGCGACTTGCGCATTTCGCTCGGTCGCCAGAAGGATCATACCCAACATGCAGTCGCCAAATGTATGGCACGGTGCGTCGCGCTCCCGCCAGGCATCTTAAAGAAGCGTCAGGAAGATCCTCATTCCGTCCTTACGTTCAACTAATTCCTGCTCTTTCTGGTTGGCCACCTCCAGTTGCAAGTTAACGATTATGATGACCAACTTCATCGATCACAGTATATTGGTATGACCAAGTTCTAAGACTACCACTATCCCATGTAGACCAACAAAAGCATACTGTGGCTTTTCCGCTTCCTCCACGAATACATGGCAACGGTCGCTGCCTTCACTGCATGGCCTGTTGGGGGGCGACGTTCAACCTGTAACCGTTCCCGTGTGACACCTCTGTTGGTGGCATGAATTTTTTTGCGTCACCTGGTGACGCCGGGCCGATGGAAAGATCTGGAAGAGTTGTTTGAGGTGTGTTGGGAAGGGCTGAAATGGTTTGGAGCGCAGAGGTTTTAGCTGGTGATGCAGAACATTCACAAACTGTTTTGGAAGACGAGGTATGCTCTCTATGCAGAGACAGTAAAGCAAAAGAGCAACTGCTTGGACCTCACAGTTTGATTCCTGGACGGCACGTGCATATAAATAGCGAGGCCCAGTTGTGCGGCGTTGGAACAGCGTGTTATCTACAGAAGTCATAAGAGGAAATATGCGATAAAGTTCCAAGTTTTCAGCACGCCTTGGGAGATGGCCTTGCATCTTGCAGGTCCTATCGAGAGGATTCTGCATGTCTGGACACTTTACAAAAGGAGCGGTTTGGAAGCATGTATGGAAGAGGCATTAAATCACGAGGGAGTACGGTATATGGCGTATGGAGACTCAGGATACAGCGCCCGCCCCTTTTTCTTTGGCCCGCTCTGTGGGTCAAACATGCCCCAAGAGCAACGAGTGTTCAACACCGCGATGGCTAAGAGCAGGGTGGCCGTGGAATGGTTTTTCAGAGAGGTCAAGAGGCACTGGACCGACGTTGATCTGAAGCGAGCCATGCGCGTCATGGAGTTTCCGGTGGTGAACATCTACATCTCCGCCTTGCTACAAACCAATGCACGCAACTGAATCTATCTCAACATCATTGCGCAGTACTTTAAGTGCGCGCCGCCGTCCCTTGTAGAATACGCGAACCATTTGAGTGTGGAGTAAGGGCTATCTGGGGGCGCAGACTTCAGTGGGGGTTTAAGGGCGAAGTGTCGGCAAGGGGGTCCGGAACGGACCTGGTGGTCCTTGGAGACGGATTGCCATTTGCATTCCCGCTGTGTGCGAACCTTATTTTTGAAGTAAACGGACATTTACTCGAAGTCGCTTTTTGACTACTCATCTCTCCCCTTCTTAACAAGAGCCTCGAGCAGAACCAACTCAGCCTTCATCTGCTCGGCATTCTGATTCATCACGCACTCCATTGTTGCGCGATAAGAGATGAGTTCTTCAGCGAGCGCCTTGCACTCCGCCTCGCGCACCTTGTCGTCACGCTCCATCTTTTCATGCTAAATCGCAAGGCGTTTCTCCTCCAGAATGAACCGTGAGCTCTCCGATTCGCTAATAGCAGTTCCGATAGACTACATACTAACACAAATTTTCAGGCGACGCAATTTTGTCGGCGTGATGTCCTCCTCCAAACTATCCTTTCCGTCGCTACTCTTACGGCCTTTCAGCATACGCACGACAAGCTCTTGACCAGCAGCAAACTTCTTCGCCTCCTCTTCGCTTCGTTCCCGTGCCAGTCCATTCTTGAATGTCTGCATGTCCTCCTTCGCTTCCCACAGGTCCCCAAGCACTTCATCCAACTCTCCAATCTCCCCGCCAACCCCTGACAAGACCTGTTCCCTAGTATCGCGCTTGCTAAAGTTGTCAAGAAGCTTCTTAGAGCGTTCCTGAATGCTACCTTTACCGGTTACTCTGTGCTTGTAACTTGTATTCGACTTCGCCTTTTCAGCCGCGTTCTCGAATCGCGCGAGGGTCTTGCCATAGGTCGCAACGCCAACTTCTTGCTCGATGATCAGGTCTTCCAATGGGGCAAAGTTTGACTTGCGTCCGCTTTTTCTTGGCTTCGCGACATATCGATCTTGATTAACCGCGACTTCGGTGACTTGTGCCTGCACCGAAGAATGAGAGAGAGTAAGCGCGTTCTCATAATGAAAGAAATCATCCATAGTGGGAAGGAGAGGGGAGATCGGATATCGTATATGAGAGATAGGGGTGGGGAGATGGGAGAAAGGAGAGGTTGAGTGTTTGTTGGGTTAAAAATGGCGCAAAAAATCTCCACATACTCTTCCCATTTATCCCTGGTTCGCGCCATTCCATATCTGAAACCATTTCACAAATGGGCTATTTTCAGGATTTTTTTGACCGTTCATTCACACTCTGAATCTATGTCCACATAAGGTCCACTTTACAGTAGGTCAAAACACAAAATAGTAACTGGCTATCCAATTTGGGACGGTGATCCGTACAGTACCACTAACAATAATTTAATTGATGACCGGATCTGGTACCGTACTCTACATACATGGTCAGGAATAAAGTCCTGCAACACGGAACCTAGATTTTAATAAATGATAATACGAAAGTATTACCGATTACACATTTACTGAGTAAATAAGAATTACCACCGTGTTGTAACAATTGTATGTAAAAGTTCCTTCTCTACTGAACGGGCGCGGCTCAGCAAATTATTACCCGCTCAAATTCCGTATTGAGTAGAACGAAATTGGCGATTCCAGCGTGTGCGCCGCCGCTCCCTAGAGCGTTGCAAAACGCGTTTGCGCCGCTCAATATTAGCATCAGTGATGCTGCTCAACCTGTTCTTCAACCCACGAAAGCGCTCCCTGTCAGCCTTTTGAAGTGAATGCTATTCTAAATGCAGATTAGTAAATGCTAATCCAAGTTTAAAAGAGTCATCATAGTATCCTTCTAACCGTTTCATTTGTGAGAAAGTAATATCCAGAGTCCACACAGGGCGACTATAATCAGATCACTGAACACCTTTCTATTAAAGTTTTTTTGACTACTAGTCAGGTCACTGCGAGGCAGCTTCGTAAAGGGTGAAATGACTCGTAAAAACTCAACAAAACACTGATATCCTTTTCACACAATTGAGCCCCATGATAATGGATGCTTATCAGTGAGAACTACAGTGTCCTCCCAATGATTCTCATCTGTAGTCTTTTTAGCTCTTTTTCCTGGCAGGAACGCATGAATTGCAAAATATCTAACTCCGCTACTGACGCTGGGAAATGCTCACTGCATCCGAGAGCCAGTCTATTTGAAATCAATGGTACTTAAACTTTTTAGCGGTACAGCATATGTTTCCCGCTAAAGTACAGCTTACTCCCCTCTAGACTGCTGCTCCGACGAAAAGACTGCTGAAATGTCACATCCATCGCATATGGCCACGCTGAACTTTTTTAATTGCATTCTATACTGATTAAGGGGCCTCATTGTGTACAGTTTCCCAATTTTTGGAACAAAAATGTTATAAGCATACGGCAACAGAATAGAAATGAGATTAGTCACCAACCGCTCAAATGAAGGTGCCGTATTTTGGAAGATTTTTGCGAGTATCTGCCACTGACCATCATGCTTCAATACAGTCATTAAAATGAACAGCGCGTCGCGTTCTGTTATGGAGGATCTTCTAACTCTCCCAACATTGTAGTACGAAACCATGAATGACTCCAAATTATTTCAAATTGTCTCGACTTCAGCAGGTGAAAAATTTATCATCGTTTGAATTCCATGATCTCCTCCTTCATTGTAAATGTGTCCATAATCGTTGGCGGAAAATATGCGTCATTATCCGATGTCTCCGGTATTCGGGAGCATTCATGATGGTTAATTTCATCACAGTACTCTTTTGCTGCGTCCGCGAGGGGCCGAACGCATCTTGAGGTTACCGCTGCGAATATCGGACGTTCTTTATTTTTATTTCCACCTGTTTCCATTGTGCTTTAGATTGGCTGAGAAGCGGATATTATACTGGTGCCCATTTTGGTGAAGGGTAAAACAGGGAGGCCTTAACAGTGTTAAAGCTGCAGTGCGTGCAAGTGAGTGTCTGAGCTGTTTTGCACTTTTTATGCCTTGTAGTATTGTTTTCTCAAGTTGAGAGACAGATCAAATTCGGATATCACTCAGTGATTTCGAAATATACCGACCCGCTCGCGGGGTTTCTGTAATATTGGTTTGTACAGTGTTCAGTCAAATATGCCCTTTATTTTTTTGATAGTAGATGCAATTTCAATGATAACATAAAATGGCGTAGGTAGTACGCATAACTAAAGGTACCTCGCACAATTTTTTGGCGTACAGTTGTAATTGCTTTTTATTGACTCTTTCTCATGGGTCCGCATATTTTGCGAATTACCCTGGTACTGGACATGTACTTTCACATTACAGTAAACCAAAAATCATCATCTGAATCAACAATTCAACAAAGTCGGGGGCTACTGTTGTTGGATATTGAGTTCCCTGAAGTACATTAGCGATGTCACCATGAAAAAGTAAAAACAGTAAATGGCCACCACGAAAAATTGGTAGGGAAAACAAATACTATAGAAAATTTTAACGAACCAACTACCCAAAAAACTGCTAAGAGCCGTTCTCATCGTCACCCCTAGATCATCTATCTTCCCGAACATCCCCTTTTGGGTTGCCAGTTCTCCCCTCGTCACCCAGCAAAAATCTTCAGGCCTGAACCACATCAGACAAAGTTCTTCTTTTTTAGTACGTGTTTCGCGCACTTCCTTTGAATGTTCTTCAGGCGTTGCGTCACTTCGGGATTGAATAAAAAGTGGCCAGACACCCCTCATTGAGTTTTTTTGCATAAATTCATCCCCTACAGTTTCTCAAATAGATCGATCAAATGTCTCTAATATGCTGAGGAGGTATCGGGGACTCTCTATTCTTGTACACCTGGCTAAGATTTCATGGGGGACAACCAGTGAGAAAATAGCTGCTAGAAGTGTAGTACAAATTTTGTCAAAAGCAAAGTCACAAGTGGAAAACGGGGTTTCATTCGAAGAAATAGAAGGTTGCCCGACTGTATTAATTGATCGATACAAATGTGGTATAATCATGCGAGAAAAAATATAAGGAGAAGCTTCTCGATGTTCTGCTTCGTGAGCAAAAAGAAACCAGAGATAGAGAGGAGGAGAGAAAGGGGGATATAATAGAAGATGGAATCCATCCGTTACAAGCAAAAAAACTAAGAACAACGAGCAGGAACAAGCTGAGAACGAAAAGGTCGACAAGCCCCAGGAGGAGACGCCCAGAATATCTGGATTTCGACGAAATCATGATTTTCGCCTCAAGAAACAAGAATAATTACAAGAAGACTATGAAATTCGTTTAGGATATAGAAGAGACTCACAGGGGTCTTAGGAGACTGAATAGAATGACGAAAGACAAAGGGATAGAATGGGGAGCAGTGCTGACACGGGTGGAAAGGAAAGAACGATTGGTGATGGGGATGAGAACATGAGAACTAGTACAGGGGACAGATAGTAAAATTGCTGTGAATGGCTTCAAAAATCGGGCCAGAACTATAGGTGTTGAAAATCGTGAGGATAGCCGCCGGAAGGATGTGGGGAATACAGGGTTGGGTGGGGACCGATACGATACTGGAACCAAAGAGGGGGCTAGTCGAAGTGAGGATGCAAGTGACAACGAAGGGAATCTCCCCCAAGACGGAGGGGTCGGTAAAGGGGTGGATGGGAATTTCGAAAGGATTGGAGAAGAAGCGTTGGACAAGAGGGCAGGTGTCAATGTGAAAAAGAGAATGGAAAACGAGGAAAGTTAGTTAAAGGAAATTGGTAATTCGCGTATTGATAAAAAAAGCTGATAAATTGGCCCGTGAACGTAAGGATAGGTTCAAATGGAAAGGGCAAGACAGAAAAGAGCTACAGAAGAAGAGCTCATTCAACGACAACATGAAGAGCGGGATGCTAGGCAAATGAGGAGGACGGGGAATGATGGCGATTCAGGTGGGTCGCGATTCTATTGTATACCTCGCAGTTGACGAGGAATTCCAGGATGTTGAAGGTGATATTGACTTTTTCCCCGATCTCAACCATACCCCTTTTGAAGATGATTTCAAAACATATTTTAATGATAAGAAATGAGAATTTCCGTCGGTCCTTGACGAGGAAGAGGAATTTACAGGAGGGGGAAAGATATAGAGGGCGACAACGATAGCGTGCCGCCAGTATCAGATTGGAGTGGTTCATGCAGTCTTATCAGTACAAGGCAGAGTTGCGAGTGTGATCCTTTCGGGATTGAGATGTTCATCCCCGTTATTTTATACGACGACGAAGAATATGTAGAGGGACCGGGGTTTGACGGCCGTGCCCATCCAAATAATCTGTTGGGATTTTCGAGCACTGAAAGAGCCAAGAAACGGCAGGATCAGAATAGGAACAGTGGGAAACACAGTTTGGAGAAGGGAAGGGCAGCCATTCGCAGTGAGCGAGCTGATAGGGGTAAATCGTCGGGAGAAGAGATACTTAGAACCAACTGCACTAAGAAGGAGGTTTTGCAAGCGACAAAAGTGCTACCGTGGTATAGTTGAACGAGCAAAAAGGAGTGTATATGGAAGAGAGTTGAAACGGCTACAAGCAAGTATGGAAGGGGCAGGGTCTACCACTGATGCTCTGGGACAAGCGTAGGAAAAATGTTCCTCGGGTCTGAAGTTGACTCTCAACTTCCGACTACTCGGGACTTGACTTGAAGTTTTCTGCCAACTTGCCTGACCTCTCCATGAGAAAGCAGTTTAATCAGCTTATATAGACTTTTGGCTAGCCCTAAAGTCCGGACAAAATTACAGATGGTACCAGGAAATGCATAGAAACAATTTGCGCGGATTGCGGATGATGTAATCTAAACAAAAAATACTTAAGAAACTAACAATCAATGAGGTCCTCTTATTTCCCATTCTCTAAATCAGATCCAAAAAACTTCTCTGAAATATCCATGCTGTCCAAGCAGTCCCCACAAATATCTGCGAACAGCTCATAGCTCTCTATTTACTCCTGGGAGATATCTAAACTACTAAAGATATCTCCATCCGCTTCCAACGTCGGCACCACTTGTTCCATACTCTCCAGTCAAAACCCCACCAGTCCAACACTTTCCATGTCCCCTGTTCCCTCATCCAACTCGTCCTCGTCCTCATCGTCCTCCTCTTCTTCCTCTTCTTCTTCTTCTTCCTCCTCTTCATCCTCATCCTCCCTGTCCTCCTCGTTACTAACCTCGTAGACCAATTCAGGGGCTTCCCACTCCTCGAAGATCTCCCCAGCTCTCTTCTCGATGTCCTACTCCCGCCCTCTACCTACTTCCTCCGCCTCATCCTCAATAAAAAGGCGACACACGAATTTGATGACCTTTTTCTTGGGTTGCCGGCGCAGGTAGTCCTCGCGGTCAGTAGATCCGAAAGGGAGTAGGGGAATAGAGTTTAGGGGGCGGGGATGGCGACTTTTGGAAATGACTTTCGAGGGAAATAGATTGTCTATTTTGGTAGGTTTGGGGAATGGGAGGTAATGGAGGGTGTTTTGGGTGTGTGGGGGGAGAGGGGTGATGAGAAAAATGATCAGGGACGTTTAAAACTTGGAATAAAGGGGTTTAAATAGGCTCCCGGGGCAGGTTCTATAGATTAGGAATAGGTAAAATAAATCTGTAAGGGATTTTGTAGTAGTGCATTTGCGCCATTTTTCTCAAAAAAGCAAATTTGGAGGAGGAGGTAAGCAAAAAGGGAAAAAGAACTTGATTCGGGATCGATTCAGAGGGGTAGATACAGTATAAAGATATCTAGATAAAATGGAAGTAAATTTGGAGAGGACCGCGGTAATGATAAGCGAGGCTCAGGGAGGACGAGGAAGGACCGGAACTATAAGCAAATTTGGACAAGGAGAGGTAGTACAGTAAACTAAAGGTCTGTAGATGACGGCGACAAAAAATCTGTTTCTATCAGCACGCGTCTAACACGAGCAGCTGCTTTATCATGGAAGCCTAGTATTTTTTCCTGCTCGTCTTTTTGTTGGAGTAAATGTCAAGAACAGGTGGCGTTGTCAAAAGCTCATTACAACAGATACCGAAAATCTGGGTATTTTACATGGAGTTCGACAAGAACAGTCAGTGGAGAGTGCGAGAATGACTTGGAAGAATGACAAATGCGCGTTACCACAATATTCGATTGGCAACCAAGAAATTTTACTTGTGGGTACTTGGCAACCAAACCATTGCCAAACCAAACCATTGTACTTGGAAATTGAACAAGTATATCCAACATCAAAGTTGGTTTCCTGCGTAGTCATGAAACTCGCTTCGCTGAGGATGAAGGTTTTGATGCAAAGGCACGCTGCAGCAGCCGTCATGTCCAATGCGGCCTGCTTGATGGCTGGCCTGAAGGTAGCATTTTAGGGAGCGTAGTTCCTTCCCCATTATGGTGTCGGTATACCCTTTTTGAGTCGATTGTGGTTGTCTGGAAAACCATAGGATAGATCGGATATACCTTCCAAGAGTAAAACACCCAAACGTTTCCCCCTTGAGGATGAAGAGGAGTTTTTTTGTAAGCTAGCCTACACTTCTAATCAAGTGGCCCGAGCTGTCCTCGATGAGCTCGCTCAGAACCCTGAGATGCCAACGGCAGAAGTTGCAAATATTGTTAAGGGCAAATCTCTTTATCCAGGACAGCCGCAGTATCTGCATTGCCGAGAGGTACGGAGAGAGCTATTACGATATCTATTTGCGAACAGGTCGGTCGACATGGCTGCGCTCGAGGAATATGCAGAACTGCTACGGCGAGAGCAACGTGTAGTGGAGCTATTCATTTACAGTGGGAGGGAAATGAAGCAAAATAGGGTTAAATAGGCTAAATTAGTCAACATGAAAATCAATCGCAGTATATAGAAAGGGGCTGTAATTTTCTTTGTCGAAAAAGAGGTGTACGTGGACGACATTCATGACGATGGGCGTTACTATGGTTGCTTTTTCAATACTATCTGTAGCCGCACATTTCTGCAGAACTAGTCGGATGACGTGTACAGGCGATTCAGCTAGTTGTGATGTTGTTGGGAACAGTTCATACGGTATGGCACTATTTTCGAAGTGCTTGGGTACGGTGCGAACAGCCATTTAATACCCCTGACTTTCTCACATTTCGTTGGGCCGAAATTGCTTCAAACATGTTTAACTGCGTTAAATGCGTGCAAAAGAATTCCTGTGTGGATGTTTAAGATCGAGCAACCATTATTTACCAAGAGAAAGCCATTCATACTGCTTACAAAAACCAGGGAGTTCGCTAAGATGTTTTTGGATCCTCTGCACGTCCGTATAAATCTCGGTCCCAGGCTTGGTATGGGGAAGAGCGTTTGCCTCTCTCTCTATGATATAGCTTTATACGCTCCCAGTGTTTCGGAGGTAGCCTCTGTAAAAGAGGAACACTCACGTACTCAGAGAAATTATCTCGCCCAGTTTCCAGATTCAGAGTTATATCGCGCCCATTCATATCTTCAAGATTGTGTCGTAACTTTCAGAGGGGCAGCGAGTGGAATGGAAGCGGCACTTCGAAACCATATTCGACCTGGCGAACATCCGAGGATGTTGGAACGTGTGTTTTTTTAAAAAGGGAAGGATTTCTCTGCCGTCAAGCTGCTGCTATGTCTTCTAAAGATCCAGTACCAGCGAATTAGCTACCTTGATCCGACGGTCTAATGGCTTCGTCTTCTTTTTCCGTAGTCGTCGCCTAAGTTCACTACGCTCCCTTGACCCCTCTACAAATATCAGATGAGTCCAATTCCGAACACGTTTCGGGTACAAATTGCGGAAGTAGTTACAAAATTACACGGGTCCATGCTAAAGGAAATCCAGGCTGTCCATGTAGCTTGGCGTATCGGTTGTTTTCGTGATGGTGGAGCAGGCCTGGAGGTTAGTCATTTTGATAAAATTGGTAGTGGCTTTTAGTTTCTTATTGGAGACCCGGGAAGGAAATGACCTTACTTTCCAAAGAAAATTGCAAACATTTTCATTCTAGATAGGACGAGGACTTCTGCTATTTTCTTTTTATACACTCCTCCCTAAAAAGCCCCTAGTTCTCAGCCCTCCGAGCTCCCACGGTGAACAAATCCCCTATTTTCCCTTTTCCGCATATAGTGCTACCAAAACGTGTTCCTCGTATCAGTGCAGCACCCAGAAAGTCTCCCCTTCATGTTGAAGCTATTGCTGCTGGACACAGTCTGTTGTTCTGTTGAGACTATTCTGTCCCTCTACTCGTTTTCAATTAGACGAGTTTCAATACTGTTCGAATTGAATGGAACGGGTGTTGCATCCATTAAATGCATATTCACAGTGAGAGGGTAAATCTTAGGAAATGTAATCGATGATGATGTCTGTGGTGCTTTTGCACTTATCAGTAATTACTTCCTGCATTCTGTTACTGTAACGGAAGCCTCAGTCTGCTTCGCTATGCTGCTAAATGCAGTCGCTAGGGGATGTGTTGGGTATGTACTGTGCGTATGGGCGTAAGAGATGTTGATTTGCTGCTAGCGGTGCTTGCGCACTTGCATTGAAACCATGACTCAGGAAACATATCTAGGGAAAGATTGGGGTGTTTCTCTTGGAAAGTATATTCGAAGGATATATATGTAGTACTGGACTGTTTGCGTTTAGATTTCCAGGTAGTCCCTGTTTGACCATTTCTACACCTGGAGGGAAGCCAGCCATCCTCATACAGAGAGATTTACTTACGTGGTCCGCGGCCCCTCATCTACTCTGTCTATTTCCATTTGTGATCCCTAGCCGCCCGGCGTTTGCCAACATTTTCCTTCCTATTCACCACTACATTTTCATCCTCGGTGCCAGAAGCTTAGCCGCATGCAACACCGTTGCCATAAAGGGCGGGGCTGCTGATCACTCCTCCGCTACCCTATTCACAGCAAGGGGCGGCTCTTGGTCACTACTTTAGCGCTAAACACCCTCTAACTGGAAATTGGAGAGTGCATCCCACGCTCAGTACGCGCTTTGACTTTCTTCGGCTTACAGTCGGCCCAATTCCACCTACAGAGACGGAGACGCAAGGGCGGCGGCGGCCGCCTGACCCGGACCGGCAACGCCGAGAACAGAACCGATACCTTCGAGGGAACCGGCGGCGATACCGGACTCGGCATCAGCGGCGGCTCCTGCGGTGGTTGTTCCGTGGCCGTGGAAACCGGCTCCAGAGCTCAGAATACCGTGGACACCGGAACGAGAAACAGGGCTGGCGACAGCAGCTCCGACGAGGGCGAGAATAGTGGCAATCTTGGCAATCATGGTTGAATATGAGGATGCGTGGAATTGAGATTTGAGCGGTTCTGAAGCGATTTGGCAAGATGGTTTCACTGCAGGTTCCTCAAATTATCGAAACTCCTGCTTTTGTAGTAAAGGAGGGATCGTTTAACTGCTGCGTTCGGCAACAGACATGCCACGGTGATTGTTTGATTTGAAGGGCCGCTGGCGTGTCCTGCCTTTAATTCTGCTTGCCCAGCTAGTTTCATTCCCAGAAGCGACTAAAGCTCAGAGCTTCAACGGGTACAAGCAAGGATAATTCGCAAAATGAGTAGCCTCTACCTCAGAAAACTTTGGCCAGTCCTCTAACAACGTCCACACCTCTCGGCCCTTCATGAATAGGTTTGCTCCTTTCGGTTAATAACCATCACTGCTTCTAAATTACGTAAGGAGAAAAAATTGGGGTGTTTTAATGATTGAAAAATAGGTTAGCCTATGTTCCAAAACGCATCAAATAATTGGTACAAGTGGTCGGCATGGGGGAACCAAGAAACGGAGTTAATCCGGGTCAAAGTCGCTAGAAGGCCGCCGCGAGGCCAGCCAGCAGACAGGCCGTGTTGAACGTGACAGCGGCCGCAGCTTGCCTTTGTATGAATATCACGCGAACCTTCCCGTATGATTCCGTGTTGAACGTGACAGCGGCCGCAGCGTGCCTTTGCATGAATACCCCGCGAACCTTCCCGTATGATTCCATGGCCCTGACTGCAACGCTCCTTGCCACCTCGGTTATGACGGCGTAAGCGTCTGGATGCCAACCGCCGAGGGTGGATATAGGCACGGGGACGAGTCTGCCTCGAGAGGAAGTAGCGATGAAAGATTGGTACTTTCTGTATTTCGTTGCTCGGGCTGCGTTAAGGGAGGTCAAGGGGTTGAACGTGTTGACTCTCCTGTTCGATGGCGCGAGAGGATTGACAAAGGTGATGTCGAAGAAGTCAGTCCCCCGTGGCTTCCCATTGCCCGAATATCGGGTCTCGTGCGGTGGAGGCCCTCTCGCGGCTCTACGACGGGATGACGGGCGGCTCTGGCCAGGTCCCTAGCCAAAAGATTTACTTGCTGGTCGTGACGGATGCTCCTGTAGGGGCCGTGCAGGCAGTGGAGGAGGTGGTCACCATAGACGTCCAACGTGTGAGGGCAATTTGCTCTTGGACATGGTGTGCCCGGAGCAAACAGCGGGACTTGGCAGTGATATCGGAGCCACTGGGAAAATTGTCGAGCCTCGATATGCGTTTGCAGTCCGGGAGATGGCGCACAGTATACCCACTCCTTGGAGCCCGGAAGCCCTATGGATGCGCGGAACGCTTGTCTCCTGCAGTCTCCGGTGGGAATCGCCTGTTGCACTGCCTCATGAGAAGCATCCGTTCGTGTCTTCTGCGGTGGTGTTTTTGAGAGCATAATACGGTGAACGGGATGATCTTGGACGGTAAGCAAGACAGGGACCATTCCCGATGGGCGTCCACGGCAGTGGCTTATGTTTCCAGAGACTTGATTGGCGGTAGCAAGAAGTGTCTGGCCAGCTTTTCCGTTGCCGAGCTTGACGCAAGGAAGGCTGCAGGGGCGATAGTCCTCGCGGAGGAGACCCTATTCACAAGGAGGGCTTTTTGGGGTCCGCGTCTGAATTAATAAAGCACCAAAGATTTCCCCCAGTTTTATCCTGATGGCCAACTGTACTCCGATGGAAAACTTCCAGAGTCATCTGCTGAGATCCTACCCACCCTCATCTGCCGCATAGAGACTTACGGAAAGGTTCTGGAAATCCTGATGGAGAGGCACTCTGCAGCAAACGTTACGTCCAATCCGGCCTGCTTGAAAACTGGCCTTAAGGTGACCTTTTAGAGAGCATAGGTCCTCCCTCGTTACCGTCTCAGAATGCCACTTTGAGTCGATTGTGGTTGTCTGCAGTATTTTGGCATAGAGTCGAATACATCTTCCAAGAATAAAACACACAAACCATCCCCTCAGTCGTCTAGCGCCTTTCAGGTATTGCGCGTCGGTTCATCTTACTGGAAGAGGAGCAAAGCACCTTCAATGTGCTTTATAAATTCCTCCACGTGTCTTTTCCTCTCTCTTACCCTACTCGATGCAAACCCGCCATGTAAGCACCCGTCGATTACTTGAGTAATGTTATATCTATGCATGCCCGAGTGCCTGTTCTGCCACTCATACAGATTTCTCCCCCAACTACGCCTTCCGGCTGGGGAAGTTTCGGGTATTTTTACTGTCGGAAGATATATTCAATCTTTCCTAATGTGTTGTGTTACAACCACAATCGACTTAAAAAAGTGTGCGGACACAGTAAAGGGGGAGGAACTACGCTCCGAAAAATACCAGGGAAAAGTCAACGCAGCCCGCTTGTCGCAATTGGTGGTGGTTGCAAATGCATTCACAAGTCACTGCATATCTGCTGTCCCGTCCCGGCCCAGCTCCACACCTCCCCAAAATCATGATCCTCACACGCATCCATACTTTACATCTTATCTCAACGTCACCAGTTACGTGATTTACAGCGCTACTCCGTTACGTTAACTGTTTTAAATCGACTAAAAACAAGGGCGGTGGGAATCCAAACGGGGATCCCCCCGGTTAGAAGTACTAAACGAAGAAGTAAACCCCCTCATCATTCTCCCCACTAAAACCAAGTCCCGAGCCCTTTGAGGTCGGCTGTGGTCTTTATCACAGGGCAACGTACTGGGGCCCAAGTGTACAGAGGAGCACGGGCTGCGAATGAGAGGGGCACTGCTTGCGAAAGCATGTGCGACCGCAGCACGAGCCCTGTTACCGCTCCGTTTGCCCTGGAACACAGCTGCCACTACCTCTCTATTATGTGGAAATTAGGTACGGATTTACTGCAGGACTTAAGCGGCCTTTAAACCTGAAGAGTTCTATAGGTGGGCGTTGTGTAATGCCACAAAACCTATTGTTCCTCCCCATTTGCTAGAGGGACACTCAAAGGTATCTACTCGTGTTAGTTGGTGATATCGCTCGCTAGACGTCTCAATTGACGAAGTTAACTACCCCATAATTTCCCCCGTTGTTGGCGATCTAATTACCAGGTTCTCCTGCTCTCCGATATAACTCGAGGCCCGTCCTAGGGAGATTTCTATTATGTATTTGAATACCATCCCAGTGATGCGTTGCAGTACAGTAGATGTTAACTTACTTTGGGTTTGGTTGTTGGAAACGATGGTTGACTACAAGAAAAAGAAGAAAGGTTGGGGGACGCTTTGGACTGTTGGTTTTTTGACTCCGGTGTTAAACGGTGATTTGCCTTGGCTGGTGTGCCTCAAATCGAAGCCAGACCGGCGAAGGGTCCGCCCTTTATAGAATTTTTAACCCGCTCCTGAATGAGGTAAATTTACTCTAGTGCTACTGTAGACGCAGGTTTTCTAGAAAACCTGACCATTTAATACTACATGCAAAGGTTTTCCTGTCCTGTCCTGTCCTGACCACTCCACTCCATCTCTCTTTTTGCCGTAGAATTCTCCTGACGACCCCAGAAAATGCCTTATTACTATCCACCGTAGACTGTAGACCTGCTAGCGTGTGCATAAAACGAAGCAACGAGGCATAAAAGCATTTGCATACTCATAAACAGGATTTATTCTGCTTTAGTGTCACGCTCAAAAGGCTAAAACAAAACTAAATCTTTGACTAATAACGCATACGCATAGAACAGTTACTGTAAAAGTGCTCAATAGGAGCTGAAGAATGATATAACTAAAGAGACATCACGGTAATTCAATGCGGCAACAATAAAGCCAATTGAAGGCTTCATGATGGATCTCTGTTCCGTCAATATTACACCACACCGTTCCATGAAATGTAATTCAAATCCTCACGGCACTCACAGAACCATACGTTTCTCGTCGTTTAATCAATGGTGAGAAAACAAGTCGGAGCATCGCTAAATGCAACAACTTTGGAGTACATAATAATTTTATGCGGTAGTAAGGGATAAATCTTATAGGAAGCTTCCACTAGTTTACAAATGTTTTTGCCACAGTGCAGGTAAATTCCAGTTTATTCATCATCCACAGCAGGTGTATTATGTGAGGTAGAGTACATAAAATTGCGGATTATCACGTACGTGTGATACACACACACATGTGTATGAATTTCATACATCACCCGTGGTGATCCATTTAATATTATACGTTGATCCAAAGGGGAAATTTTGGGGTGTTTGTAATCCATGAAAGTTATTGTCAGCAGATCCAAGTGAATACTTTTATCTATTTATGGCAGACTTAGTGCTCTACTTTCACCACTTCCACACTAAGATATGCTTAGCAGAAAAGATCCAATTCCTCGCTCTATTCTCAACTATTTTTGACCGCTCTCTGCTCTCTAGTGCCCCTACTGCATTGCAGTTTTTTGTCTTTCATTACAAGAGAACGCACCTATGGAGGTAATCTAGTGACGGAAACGATGAAAACAAAGTGATTGCAGACCCGTTGATTTATCAGGGGTAAAGGTGACCTTTTCATGTAAAATTATGAAGTGGGGACAGAGAATATCTGGCCCAACCGTGGGCAGTAATACTTAGAACCAATTTATCGTATTATAATTGTTTTTAGGGTTTACGAAGGTAACTCGGAGAGCAAAAGAAAAGATAAAATTGCTGTGTGGAAGCTGCAATATTCAACTGGAATGTATTTTCAGCTACAAGATACTGTAGGTTTTTATTAATATATAATTACTGTACTGGCATGCAGTGACCTGAGTTGCAAATTGAAAACAAACTTTATCCCACTAGTGGTTTTAGAACGAAAACCCCTCACCTGGAGAGGCGTGAATTTTCTAATAATTCTATTCCAAAATTGAGTTTAAAGCTTTTCAGCAGTTTTAGTTGCTTAATCAAGGATGAAAAAGAAAATAATAAAATGATTTTATCAGGTGTGTGACTTTAATGCGTACTTGAAAAGAGTGTTTAAGAATTGCTGAGTTCAAAATTGAGATGAAGATTTGTTTTACTTACTTGTACTCCTTTATATGAAAAAATTACCAATTTTTGTATCTATAACGTTATACTTGCTATTATCATTTCTCCGCAGTGAAATAACCTCTATCCCATGGAGTCTATCAACTTTCATTTTTCCTTACTATTAATTTGTATTGTGGATTTATAATTTCATTAAATTTTAAATAGCCCCGCCACATCCCCTTTATAAGAGCGATACCAAAACTGATCTTTTTCAAAAAGTTTGGTAACTTCAATAGTTGCTAATCGTGGGCTTATCGCTCCGCAGATTCTAGATTTAATATCCAGTACCAGGGAGCTTTACAGGTTATATTTCACACTTGGTACCGCAATAAACATTAACGAAAAACATTCCACGATTAGTTCTCAAGACCAGACTTACAGTTATGCACAGCAACATAGAGTTCCCGAGCACCTTTTAAAAACATATAAAGCGTAAACTGCTGAAAATAAAGCTTTCATCATAACTTTTTTTGTGCGGAGTGAGCGAGGGTTAATTTCACTCAATCTTTGTCACCCCGCTATTTCGAACGAGCAAACTATCTACGAAACAGAAAAAACCGCCTAATACCTCCTGCAATACATAAATGAATTCCATTCACTATATATAGAATACTCATATGTATTTATATTAACACTTATAACACCGAATTGGACCTATCAGACACAAATTACGATGAATATCGGAGTAAATATGAGCAATAATTAGAGGTCACCAATTAGAGCACTTCTTTATGAACTGGGCCAACAAAAAGACCACTGAGTGCATTGAAAAGTAAAATTAACCTCTTTAAATTTTAATTAAGCACAACCTTTTAAAGGAATGTATGGAAAAATGGATGGTAAAGCTTAAAATTACTTACTGCTTTGAATCCAGAAAGAGAGATTTAAAAGAATTATATCTTTTACATATGAGTTCTCCGCGTTCAGCAGTTATTTTTTCTATGCTTATAAATCGGCTATAGAAAGTAACAGGAGGTGCTATCGATGAAATTGAAATTGTAAAAAACACAGGGTAACTGAGAGGAGATGAATACCAGTTTGAGGTCTCTTGCACTAGACATTTTTCATATTTAAAGGCATATTTTCATGTTTAAAATAAATGAAAAGACTGCTTTGCTAATCATGGACAATATTTTAGGACTGAATAGAAACATTTTTAGTCATGAAAGAAAAGACCAAATTGATTGTAGATTGATCTGCTAAAGTTTTAAATTATAGCTCTAAAATTAGGATAATTTACCAAAAAATGGGGAAATCTTGGCAGTACTGCTATGTATCGCTGATAATTCTAATGCATTTGCAGATGATTCTATCCGAGGTAATTAGTTTTTCTTGGAAAACATTTCCGCTACTGACAATATTGTATCCCAAATGGGACGGTTGGAAACAAGTTTTGTAGAAAAGTTCCATTAGGCAGCAAATTTATCCCATTTAAACCCATTCAACGCATTTCGGATATGTGCGCAGGCGCTATGTACGATATAAGGACCAAGTTGCTATCCTAGATGATCTCGAAGATTGTATTAGTGATTTTTAGAACTTCTTATAGAGCCAATCTCAACTACTGGAGGACTGCAGCTTAAAAAATACGTGGGGGCGTTCTCAGATCTTTCCAAGGCATTATAGGGCCTCTCCTCATACTCGAAAAGGGCTTCTCGCAAATTAGAGCTAGATTGCTTGATCCGAATGACACTCCTACTCTTGAGGGGAAAATCCTTGCAAAAAATGGTCTATAAAAGAAGGAATTTTAACCAGTCTTTTGAGTACCCTATTGAACCTGTAATTATTAGACGAACGTCAAAAATATCAATGTACTATCTAAGCTCGTAAATAATTTTTCGACTATTTACGCTGGCTCGCTTGACTATGTCAGGACCTACGTATAATATTATGTAGAAATATTCATGCACGCTATCGCCTTCTTCAACTGAATTAGAACGCTAACAAATCCGTCAATAGTCTGCATTTAGTACAGAAAATATTACATGTATCTTATAACCATCTTTAAACTGATCGATCGGAATATCGAACAACTAACCCTTTCTGCCTGATTCTTCTTACCCTGACCATAGATGATATGAAGAGTTCCTGAATGGCAGAGAAGGCACCAAAGAATCCCTACACAAAGTTAGAGGCCCATACTTATCTAAGTATGGGCCTCTAACTTTGTGTAGGTTATTCACGTGGATCCTTACAGTATGTCAAGCGAACAAGCTGAAAACGTTGAGAGATAGTGTAGGTGTTTTTTGGACCTTACTGTGACAGATTAATTCAGGAGTAATTTTCAACCAACGCTTCACAGAATTTATATGTGACTAAAATCTCAGTGAGAATACAGAATGTAGTTAAATATCAGAAATAAATCATTCATTTTTACGAAAATATTGGAAATCGTACTAAGTAATGAATATACTTGCGGAAATATTTCGCACGAAATAAGTAGTACTTGGGTCTAATATTTTTATTGCTCTCCGCATTCGAAACCAACAGCACCACATTTCCCTCAATCCCCATTACCGGACCACTTCACCTCTCAAATTTCTTCCCACTCACAATTCTCCCCGCCACCAATGCAACTCCTACACTTTCCACCTTCTATTGCATCCCTTGCCGTTAATTTCTGTCGCAATTACCCCATCACTCAATTCAACACGTCGTTCTCAGTAACAAAATTCACTTGCTTGCTCACCTACCCTCAAAAGATGTAGATCAAAGAAAGGAATGTGTTTTTATTTGCACTGAAACACAAAGCAGGGGCAACGAAGGGGCTAAATGTGGCTCCCAAGTAATTTCATAGCACTTCTTTATCTATATTATGAGAAAAAGGACCCAAAACTCGTGATTTTCACCCAAAGAAGTTTTCATCATCGTCTTTGAGATTGTTTCTGCAACGACACATATCTTTTCCTGTGGAAACATGCCATATTGCTTTGAAATTGTGACAAAAAACTCAATTCTTACCAAAAGATAGCTCATAGGCTATCGGAAAACTATGATCAAGATCGGCAAAGAGAATAATTCAATATTGGAAAGTTGTGAAAAGCGCAGTTGTGTTTGGTCTAGAGTGGGGGATGAGGTGAATGAGATGGATGAGATCGTACTTACGGCGATGGAGGATCGAAAGGACATGGATTCGAGCAAGGAAACGTAGTATCAATCTTTAGATGAGCTATATCAAGGGATGTAAAGAGTTGGGAGGGGGCCAAATATTCTTTCAACTAGCCGGTCTGGGTCGGAAATCTGATGATGGGAGTCTTGCGGTGAATGAGGAGAGGGTTGCTTTTAAGTGCCCTAGTAAATAGGCTAGTAATAACAATGTTTTGATAGAAGCTAGTGAAATGCAAAGTTCCTATATACACCTATATGATCCTTATATTTCAAAGATTGAGTGGATGGGGAGCTCTTAAATATAGAATTCGAGAGGCTTCCGTTTGAATAATCTGAACACGAAAAGGGTCCTACTGAACGAGTTTTTGATCTTAAATAATCTCATAAGTTGGACCTGAAAAGAATGTTTTAAGCTTTTGATGTAGGCCTTTGGTTGCGAGTGAATACATATGATTTGTAGTTTTCCGAGTCTCGTTACAACCGCAAAATCACTGAAAATTGTCCAAAATCCCCTAGCTTCCCTGCTCCCACGGGATCTTTGTGGAGCTGCAGACGAAGTCCGTTTTGCTGTGGATAAGTAACTGCACACTTAAATACCGTTCATAAGGGTCGAACACTCGCCTTTGAATTTTCTCTTGGATCATGTATGTTAGATATTCTCTGATAGTTGACAGGAGGCAAGAAAAATACGATAATGTTTCAGGATGATAAATAAACAATCTAACGTCGTACGGCAACATTGCAGAAGACTAAAGCGACCTAAGTAATGGCTACATAACCTTCATTTTTCTTTCCAAATCGACTGGCTTGAAATAAGTTATGATCGCCATGAATATCGAATCAAATAACTGCAGCGCGACCAATTTCCGTTCGCTTTTTAACATTAGTCAGATACAGTTGTAAAAATCTCCGATTATAATTTCGTTTTATAAACGACCTGAGATTATATCCGCAGTCCCCGTATAGCCAGTACCCCCATATAGCCAGTACTGAATACTGTACCCAAAATTTTCCTCCTTTGCATGGAGCCCTAAGAATACTTTTAATTCATATTTGACTCCAGAAACGACTTTTGCGGTAATTCACGTCAGATAGGGTCCTGCGTCCCAAGTTTTTGATGAAATCGACAAAAAACGGTCTGCTCACTTCCCCCCGCACCGAATAAGGGTTTGCTGGCTACCCCGGTAGCCCAGTAGCATTCATTACGTTCTTCCGTCCCTTTCTATGCTTCAAAACAAGTGAGATACAGCCCCTAGCACTCCGTCCCTTTAGACTCGTATCAATGACGCCGTTACGATGATTCAGGAAAGAAAGTGCAATATCTGGAAAGCTACCAAGTCCTATACAGTCCCCTTCACCAAGTTGCAGCGTCACCCCAAAACATCAAAGAGGCCCGTAGTTTTCTGTCTATCGGCAGTGAATCAGTAGGAGGAAGATCTTATTGCAAAGAGCTGTCTCTAGTTCGCTCGGGATGGACAGCCATTATCACGAGAAGACGTCAAAGAATTAGTGCAAACATAATGATTGCGCCTCCCTCCTCGACGAGAAAAATTAACCTGGAAAAAAAAATTCCAGGACACCAGTATATTGCGAACTTTTTCCGTCAGAACCCTTTTTTGTCTCTACAAGAAAGGGATGAACTAGAGAAGTCGACGGCTGAGGGTATGTGCCCGAGAAATCTGGCTCACCATGTTGTTCGATTGGAGCAAGTTTACAAGGAGTATAAAATTACTACTGCAGGGCGAGTCTTCAACATGGATGAAAGCGGTTTTTCTGCGAGGAACTCCTCTCGGGCTAAACTAAAAATGATTGCGCAGTCCGGAGGCCGTTCGAATTCGCTAGATTTTAAATACTCTTCTAACGCAGAATAAGTCACTATCATGCCAGTTGTTCTGTATATGGCACAGCCTGGACCCCAGTGCAATTCTGCAAGAAGAACAATCCAAATGGACAAAGTATGAGTGACGGAACTGTGGAAACACTGGAGAATTACTTTTCCTATATCTCAAAAGTTGCATACCGTCACCCTGCCGGAATGGATGGGGTTTCTTTCTTTAAATGGGCTAAATTTTTCATCAAAGATACGCAAGGATTGCGGCGTAGACACAAGTACCTGTTTTAACTTTTTACGGCTACGATGCGCACATAAAATTCAGTACTTTGAAATTGTTAAGGGAAAACAATGCTGTTGCAGTTTGGTTAGCTACCTACACTAGTCACTGCACATAGTCGATTGACTACGATTTCTTTGGTCCGTTCAAGGCAACTATTAGAGGAGGGCTTTACCAGCGAGTCTTTTACTACTCAAATCCCGAACTGCAAAATTGTTTTTATACGCTCTGTGATATATTAACAACGGCCCAGAATTCTGCTGCGTATAGTGACATTTTATCAGGGGATAAAGCATGTAGAACATGACGTGATGTGCGTGGGTGGGGTTGTATCTGAAGTAATAAATGTGTTTTATATAACGAACTGATAAGGTTACAATAATAAGGAGAATGCTTACACTGATTTCAACAGCTTCGTGAAGGATTATCAGCCGAGCTTCAATTTGCTGAGATCCGACGGAGGCATGGTGGAATCAGGGACTATAAATAGGAAGAAAGTCTTTCTACTGCCTGGTGCGGATTTTTTAGATGCGTTAAAGACTCGTGAGCGGTAAAGAGTCGTTGAAAAGGAGGATAGGCAAATAAGAACAGAATAGGCCGATGCTTTGAAGATTGAGAGGGAGAACGCTGCAGCTGCTCGTGCTGCGAAGAAAGCGACAGCAGCGAGAGAGAAAAGATGGAGCGCATTGTGTGTGAGCTTCTTCACCATGATAGTAGTTCTCGTTGGTAAATACCTAGCAAAAAAAGAGCGATTAAAAAGTCCATTGCAAGGATGCAATCGCCTAAGTTAAAAAATTAAGAAAGAGTTTTGTTGTAATTAAAGTGATCAATAATTAGACGGAATTTGGGCCTTTCAGGGAAAACTAAGTACGTTCAATTATCGTTATTTTATTCTGTGTTCTCATGTAACTATCTATGGATTTCTGTGGAAAGAATAATGGGACCCTGAGCTACTGAAAGTAGATATTTCTAATTAAACGTGGCAAATATTTCATTTAAAGTTGATAATTGGGAATATAAGATCCATATTACCCGAACCGAAGGTATCTTACCCGCTCGGATGCATAAACCATATTCAAGTTTCAAACTCGGCCACTAAGACGACGGAATGTATTATCTGCTTATTGTAGGACGATATGTCCAAAGTGAAGATTGAGATAGGTTTTGGTTGATGAACGAGACGTGTGTCCGATCAGTGCCTCCTCTGTTAGTTCAAGCGGTTGAGTTTACCGGATATGTTGTGCAGCTTAATTAGCAAAGAAGAAATCCATCTGTCGAAATAATTCCGCTGACTTGGCAAGAATTCACATATTCAAACAATCAGCTACTGTACTGCGCGCCCAACTGTAACCGCTCCGTGTTTCACGCTATGAATACTGTACTGCAGTCATACTGTATGGTGCATGTGGAAGGCGCACGCGCTAAGTTTCACACTCAACACTTACAGTACAGCAACAATACGTTCTTCCGTCATGGGAACCCTGGACCATGCCCCAGAACTGTTTGTAGCCCACAAAAGCTCTTCACAGGGGTAGTAAATAAAATGTTCGACCGATAATGTGTTTTTTGCGTGGTAAATGACATATTTGAACAAACAGTACACTGTTAAAAATAATTATAGGAACTCGGAAAATCATAAAGGCATAATGTAACATGGCGAAATTAATCCTACTGAAAGCAACGAAATAAAGCTCTTAGTAACTTTTTGAACGGGACAAATAGTATATAAAGATCTATAATACTAAAAAATGCCCTGATAAAACCTATTAAACCTATGAAATCTACTTTAGATGTGAGAAAAAAATAAAAATGGAACTAAACTGACTCGAAAATTGTTCAAAATTGAACACCTATTTCTCGGCTAAGAACATAAGAAGCGATTGATGTATGCAAATTTGTCCCGGAAAAAGACCTGAGAGAGGAATAAAAGGAGATCTTTATGAAGATGGAGCGCTATGACTCCTTCTTTGATGAAATTGCTGCTGTATTTGGGAGAAAAAGAAATTCGATTTGTTCATTTATCCGTAGTACAGTGCTATTTCAGAAAGGACAGCGCAGTGGAGTTCATCCGATAATTACTACATCAGACAACATGCGCTTGATAAGTAAGGCATGCACAAGGGAAATTACGCTCTTTTGCATGGAATTGGATCTACCGTTTGGGAAGAGACAGGTACAGCCAGTTCTACCCAAAAATGTCTCGATAATGTACAAAAAAATCTAAGCTGATCTCTTTCCCTAAATCTGATAGACTGTTGAGACAGTGGAATGGATCAGGTAAAAAGTCACGAAATGCATGGGACAGTTCCTGGAACCCATTTTGTGCCCCTCGGAGAATAAGAACGTTTCAAATTTGTTAGCATTATAGGGAACGGAAATTATTGCACCAAATTATTATATGAGAGAATTATTGTATTGTGTATGACAACATCTTCCAATTGCTTGAGTACAAGAATTCGTACCTATCAGAGCTCGAAGAGTACAGAGATCCAGAAAAGAATGCCAAGCTTTTCGATTTAGCTTCTACTGCTTCTATTCAGACGAGTTAGCAATACGAACATGCTGATTTCAGGCAACAGCTTTCCTCAGAGACTGGAAGGTCCCATATCGTCTCAGTTGGCGTAGGTCACTTCTATCACCCCAAGAGTGACCGTTTATGTTCTTGTCTCGGTCCAGTTGTGACAATTCATTGATAACAATGAATTGTCACCAGCTTTGATCACCAAACATTCTACTAATTGCTGACCAAATTTAAACCTATTTATGAGAGATATACTACCTACTCTCGGGAATTTTTCGTCAGGGTTCTCCACCGCGCCGTCAGCGCAGAGATTGGCCGGGTTAGCTATAGGCTCTTCAGTGTTTAGCGCTGTCTCTAACCTGGCACATGCGAACTTTTGAGGCTGTCTGCATATCTCTTTTTCTCAATGAATTCTTTCGCATGCTCAGAGGCAATCTTCTCCCACTCCTCCTTGCAAAATGGCTTAATTTTATTGATAAAACTCACTAGAAATTCTACTTTTCGCTGATCAAACCCACTGCCGCTTTTTTTGCAGACCACTTGTTGCCATCTTCGAATACTTCTTAGTTTTCTTGTTCTGCTTTCGGATTGATGGTGAAGTGGTTATAACAGTCTGAGAATAAGAGCCATCGAAGCTGTATACTTGACGACCTTGACTTGCCGGAGCGGCCCAGTGTGGGAAATTGGAGACTTGGACAATTCTCGGTTTCGTAATAGAGTTGTATTGCGGCAGTATACATTTATTTTGCGTGCAAGGAGGGGAAGTGAGATTTTGCGTGGCCGGAAGCGCAGTAAAGTACTGAGGGCCGGTTGAAGGACATTGCTCTTCGATGTCCGCCGGGATGCTCTCCGGCTCAGGAGGTCGCGGCTGAGACTACATCGACTTGATGATGTTTGAGATGACGGCAGGAGTCTCATGCTTGAAGCAGGTACCAAGACAACCGCACAAACTCACATATCTGTACAAGGTTTCGAGGAAATAGCGGCAAATTTAGTCCAGTCGTGAATTTGTGCACGGTACCAAATCATCTGCGAAGAGCCGTTATCCTAAGCTAATAATAGCCAAATGGGTTGGTGTATAAAAACCGACCAAAATACCCAATTTGGCTACCAATAATTTGCGATTTGGTGTTTCAGGAACGGCTCATTAATAGCTGCAAAGAAATTATATTTTCGGATGAAAAGTGTTACAGTCGGTCTTCCTGTCGTTTTTCCGCCCTTATCTCGCGTGAATCCTACACTTAGTTTATTTAGTATAGGAACCCACAGATACGCATGTGGCCAATAATGGCCGGTGCTTCCTAGAAAATGAATAAGTTTGAGTAGCTGTCTAAAATACGATTATAACCCGTACTGTACTGTATATAATATAATTAAAAACAATCGCTAGCGCATCGTTTCTCCCCTTTCTCAGCCCGTCTCCAACGAAGACCACGGGACTGTACACTACAATATTTCAACTGACCAGGCCCTCCTCAAACCTTTCCACCCCGAACCTTCCCATCTACTCTTCCCCCATTCGCACTTGCTCTCTATCATAGCTTCTGTTTCCCGGCTTGCGCCCCTTTGCCGCTTTCCATAGCCTGCGCCTCTCGGCTTGCGCACACATACTGCTCTTCATGCTGGCGGGTCTTACCTTGCCTTCTGTCTCTTCGTCGCGTTCCTGTTCCTCCTGGCCTGCGCTGACGTAGTGACCGTGACGCGGAAGCTGAGATGTACGGAGGTACAGTTTCAGTCTGCCTTTATACTCGTAGAAGCCGATACTTAGTTGTGCGAAAACACTGAAATGGAGCGGACGAAACAGTTGGCGAGGTTTAACACGGGAGGCAAAGCGCTTCAGAAGAAGGTCGTTACCAAGTTGGCGAAGATTCCGAGGTAAGTGCATGCCAAATCCCAGTCCAAGCTACCTCCGCAGAAAATAGCCCCTCTTGGGAGTTCACTCATTACTAATATCAACTAAATTTCGTCAAAGGAACCTGGAATCGTTATATTAACCTCCGGATCTTCACAAATGACAAGGAATTTCGCCTGTGACTTTCCAGTCTTATTCGTAAATTTAACAATAGACACAGATTCCGTTTTGCCTACCGGGGAGCTTATGAAGGAGCTTGTTTTGCTAATTGGGCCCGACATGATTCCTCTATGACTCTCGCACGTATAGACCGGTGACTTAAAGGACTGGATATTCAATTCTATTATAAGGATCGAACAAGCATCAGTGCAAAATGGGAAGATGATGCCATTAGAGAATTCCATACTATCCAAATGTATACCCTTTCTCTTAACGAAATAAGTAGCTCCTTCATGGACAAGGTCAAAGAAGAGGGCCTAATCACGCTAGGCTCGGACAACCGGTAGGAGGCGATCTTCTAGATTCACGAATGGTGCCAGGTGCTTTGTGTCCGGAACCTTCTTCTTTCTATTACCCGCCATCGGAAAAACCGTGTCGTTGAGACCAGGTTCCTATCTCTCCCACTCCTCAAGAGCTGTTTAACAGAGCAGATAGAAGGGTTCATTGGCACCCCTTTATCGTCGCCTCTACAGCAAACGGATTGCGAGAATTATGTAAAGGAGCGATAAGAAGCGTTGTTTTGACTATCTCCAGTCAAGTTTGGCTCTATGACACGCGAATGGCTTGGAAAGATGTGGCATACGAGACCTACGCATGCAAAAAGGCATCTAGCTCCTAGAGAGGTTGTACTCGAAAAGGCCCCGCCGATGCACCCCTCCGTCAAATCCGCGGTGGCTTTGGACCCCTCCATTTGTATCGCCTGTGCAAAAGGTTTTAATGGCGTCACGCACTGCGTCGCAATGGAAAATCGGAAGTTATCACCAAGATACAATTAAAATTTTGGTCCTTGAGCTCTCCGAGAAATCTTTTGATGATTGCGTGGGCAGAAGTTCGAGCTTCATAACAATATTGGAAGTTCGAAAGCTGTCACTGAGAAGTGGGCAGGCATCGAAGCGTCCCGGCCACCCTAGCAGGACCAAATCGGAAATCAGTAAACGTCGCGGCCGTGATGAATCGCAATCAGAGGTAAGAAGAAAGACGGGTAGCTCGAAGAAATAGGGTTTACGATATTTCAAAAGAATCTATTAATCGATTTCCTTCTGTGGTGTACTGAATTTCCTCTAGTCTTTCTCTTAATTTTCATTTTATTTTTCTAGGGCAAGATTATTACTTCTTTGAAGATTATCCATCAATAATGACAGGATGACTACTAAAGATCATGAAGAAATGGGTATAAAAACTACAAAAACAACAAATTATTTAACCAAAAAATAGATAGCTTCTATTAAAATGGTAATTCTGTGACCATTACGATCAGCGAGAATGGGGCATTATAATTTTCCAGGGTTTCAAGGCGCACCACAAAGAGAACCAAGCGCCTTGAATGTTTGCCACGTTGGGAGTGGAGTCTATCAGACGGGGTCACCCCACACCTCGGGTGATCTTCTTTCCATATCCGTCTCGAATGGAAGTGTCATGACTTGAGTGCTAGACACTTAACTGTTGTCAGCAAGGCCGCTTTATGTGCAACAAGGACCCTGTCCCAGACGTTGAACCCTATTTACTAATAAAAGTTCTTGATAATTCCTTCATTGTGCTCGAAGCGCCAACTATGCTAACAGCTCTACTCCGTGATGGGTCTATGAGGCGTTGGAAATGACAGCTGGGGAATTTAGTGATTTCATGCGTGGCACCAATCCGTACTTCAACTCGTACGGAGATGCTCCGGGGGAGAGACGAAGACGGTGGTATCCATACAAAACGTTCGCCAAACTCTTCTCTGAATCAATTCCCTGACACAGGAACATTTTCTTGATGATAGTCCTGATAGCGCCTACTATTCTTTCGTCCCTACCTCTCGAAATCGGCGCATAGGCCGGAATAATGCTAAAAGTGACTCCGTCTTTTCCAAGAAAGGCAATAATAGAAGCAAAGGTGGAGCATCTACCATTTCGTATGCAATAGTCTTCGGAGGACGAAAATGGAACAAAATTACTTTCTATATAAACTGAGCAACAGTCTCAGAATGCGAATCATCGGTGGCAAAAGCGAGCGTCTAAACCGTTAAATTGCTGTACCGCAATCAGCAAAAGCTTCTTTCCGTCCTTCGGCTTTGGAGGTTGCTCGGCGAAATCAATCGAAGATTTCTCGAATTAGTTCGATATGGAATTTTCAGGCTACACGGTACGGTGAAATATATTTTCCATCGGACATATCTCACGATTTTCAAGTAGTTTTAGATTTTACTATTCATAAAAGATCATCAAGAGCGGTCAATCACAAACGTCTTTGTAGTTTCAGTGCACCAGTGCTTGATATAGTCGTGGAAGCTGTGGATAATCGACGCCATATCCTAAATGAAGGGGACAGTCTTGAGATCCATTTTCGTGCGTCGCAGTAGTATTACTTCCCAAAATATGAAGCGCTTCGCCATAAGCTTGATTGCACGCCTCTTGAATTAATCTTAGACTACTGCAGATGACAAAGGACATCAATAAGATGGGGACCAAATGAGCGGCCCTCCACGACACAGAATCAACCAATAGTTGAAACAAAGTCTCCTTCCTCGACACTTTAGGTTGTTGTGGAACAAAAGAGGACCTCTCGCGAAAGGAAGTCCGCAGCGCTATTATTTGCGCCCGGGCTACACTCGACCTCTAACTTGTACTCCGCAAGAAATGTTATCTACCGCGATAAATTTCCAAGAATTTCATTCTTTTTGAAGGCGTAGCGAAGAGCGTGATGATTAGTGACCAATTTAAATGGATTTTGTCGACAACAAGTGTAATATAAAATTCTGCAAGGCGAAAATTACCGCGACAGCTTCCCTTTTAGATGCGTAATAGTTCTTCTTAGCCGAGTTTGTCGTACAACTAAAGTACAAAACAACTTTTATCATCCCCTCTTCCTTTTTATAGGCGAGAACCGCCACTTGCGCAACCCTGGAAGCGTCAGTTTCCACTATAATCAGGAGAGTAGAATTCTGTAAATGCTTCAATCGGGGAAGTGGTAGGCTTCTCTTTAAAAGTCCGTAATTTGTCCATCATTTCTTTTGTACAGTTTAAATCCTTAATGCAAGATGTAAAAGTATTTAATGGGGGGGATATCGGCAAATCCCTGAATAAATAAATGAAAAGGCTATAATATCCGGAAATGCCATGGAAAATTCGCAACTCAGTCTTACCCCTCGGTAACATTGATTCCTTGATGGCATTAATCTTCTCTTGATCGATGCGAACTCTATTTTTGTCAATTTTTTGTAGAGCAGTTTCACTGTTGGTTTCGAGAAGTCACAATTAGTGATCTTGAGCTTCAGGCTCGCCTTTTTGATAGCGTCTAATATTATATTCAAGTGATCAATGTGCTCCTTGACAGAGATTTAAAAGAAGAAATAGTTTTCCAGATGAACTCGGGCGAAGGAAACTCCTCGGAAAACATATTCTATTATGCGCTGAAAAATTGAAAGTGCAATAATGGGATCAAAGTGCATAAACTCAAACTTGAACATCTAATAACAGGAAACCAAGGCATTCATCTCCTTACATTCCTCGCTCATGGGAAATACCCAGTATCTTGCGAACAAGTAGAGGGTATCAAATCCCGAACTAACTTTTAGGTCATCGAATATTTCTTCTATCTTGGGCAGAGGCCAACGATTGGCGTTCAACTTACGGTTCAAAGTGCGTTATTCCACACAAAAATCTTTGATTTACGTCCTTCCTGGAGGCGATCACTAAAGGGAAGGGCCATGCATCAGAAACAGGGGAAATGACAACTGCTTTCATAATTTTGTCAACTTCTTGTCGGACCGAATCATTGTGGCACGAGGCAAGACAAAGATTTCTGAGATCAAGTGGTGCTTTGTCCTTTAGCTCAAACTTATGTTCCACTGTAATTTCAGCGGAGGGGGGCTTATTAATCTTCCAAGCGACTATTAAATTTCTTTAGAGTATATCGCTTGTTCGTGCCTGTTCTTCTTCTTGAAGGTGCGCTAGATGAGCCTTCAGAGCGCTAGGAACTTCATTATCTTTTTCAATAGTATTCATTTCTCCCTGAGAAGGCTTCTCTTCTCCTTGAGCGATCACGTCTCCGTTGAAGAAAAAAACAAGTCCTTCGTCGGAGAAATCTGATGATTCCATCAAGCCTAGAGTTCTAGTCGGATGTCCAATCTTCGGTGGGAGCGCCTAAATCTTCGCCCTCGACTAGCTTCCAGTTGGTTGCTTTGACGTCAGGCTCGAGGAGAAGCACAAAATCTTCGGACCCGATGTACACGCGCATATTCTGCGCTCCAAAATCTAGGCTCGCACGCATACAAGAGAATAAGGAAGTCCAATTATAATTTTTATTGGAGAGTTTTAGACTAAAATGTAGTCCAGCTTGATCCTTTGTTCCCCAAAAGTGGTAGGTAAATTCAGCAACGACCCGATATAAGATGAATTCTACATTGAAAAGGCATTTTGAGGCGCCCTAATAATATGCTATTGGTTTGATCAAACCATGTACGTAAGACGCCAAAAGCAATATCTGAAAATATTTCTGGACGAAGGGATGATCCACCCTTTTTTGGCCATTATAATGGTGACTACCCGCCCAATTGTTTCCATCAAATACCGCCGGCGCTGATCTGCGCAAAATTTGCCCACTTTTGCGTAGGGCGCCAATCCAAATTAGGCAAAATTATAAGGACAATTGATATACGCGCTCGAGGTCAATGCCGCGCATTTCAAATAATGTTGAAAAGCACGGGTACAATTTGCCAATCAGATGGCGCGTATGTCTTTTTGAAGTGTTTGGCGCTTTCAGTGTATCGTATAAATCAAGCTAATGATTCAGTACTTTGAGGACGATTTGCACTGTTCACATTCTTTTGGAGCGATAACACAGCAACTTGGGTAGGGAACGGTAATGTTTATTCCTGATATGTATCACATCTGTGATACGCTTACTGTTAACTCGTTCGTCAACGTAGTGCAAATGAACATTTTACATCAACGGTTACAAGTGATCCGTTACTAGGACGGAATAACAAAATGATGTTACGGAACAATATTACCCTATGCACTACTTACATAATCTATTCTGGCACTAGATTCGCACATGACTTGCGGTAGCTTGATCAAGCTTGCCACAGTAGATAGCCATTCCATCTCATTTGATAATGATATAATCCGCCTTCGAGTAACTCCTGGAGTGTTTGGCAATCTTATCTATCATATCCGCTTGATAAGATCCTCCAATGCGCCGGTGGTATATAGCTACACGGCGATCGCTAGCGCTAAGCTGAAGGAGTTGTAAGTTTTCAACCTTAACCACGGTGGGAACTTCGATAGCTTGATGTTATCTTTCAACAAAAATCATACCTGCAGCCCATACACAATCGACTTTTCCCTTCACTATTCCAACCACTGCAAAGAAGCATCGGACCATCACCACATTCATAGATCTATCCAAAATCACACTTTCCAGCAACAGCATTCGAAGACCTTTTCTTGACAATGATTCTATCGCTTAATCCTCTGATTTTACACAATGTTGCAGCACACTCAGTCTCCCCTGTCAGTCATTTCCGATGCAGTGATTAATTGCAGATATATGGGCGTCCTGGTGATTACTTGGAACCATGCATCGTTTTAACGGCTGTTGGATACACTCAAATAACAGCCCCATGAAATTTTTTACAAGTCCAAACGATGGGAGAGAATGTTGATGCAGTTCCAATAGTCGTTGCAAGTTTGGCTTTTCCAAAACGTAACCAAGCTCTGAATTTTTCTTGCATTACGCATCGAATTTCTTGACGTACCTCTCACAAAGCTGTGAAAGATCTCCAAGATACTCATGCTTTCTGTCTCCGCAAGCATACTGCACAGATATTTCTGCATCAGAACTTTCGGTGGGCCACCAAAATGCCAAGCCGATTAAGTTTTGTAGACGGATAATCAGATCCACTTCTGCATACTTCTAGCCGTTCCATAGTTCCTTGAAAACATGACCGCGAACCAAGAGCAAAGCATACGTCCCAGATGAACTAATAGATTTCAGCTCTACTTAGAATTTTGCACAGTGTTTTGCGTGAGCAATCGGTTCATTCTCAACTCATGGCATAAATGTACTTCAACGAGGTCTTGATCAAGACCCATCAATTTGCTCACTTTAATGCTTAGTTAAATCACTGTCTTCGCAATTCCTGCTAGGAGATGATACGGTGCGACTGCAACAATCCGGCAAGCATCGAATGCTCCGGAGACTACGTGCTTCTCCTCCGAGTTGAGACGTATTTCCGTTTGAGCTTTCATCAACTCATTCTGCGGCATGACAAGAGGTGTAAAATCTTCCTCCGCTTCATACTCATCCATCTCTAGAATATTCGCGTGTTCTGGGGGTAAATGGCTAGCTCGTAGGGCTGAATGGCGATCTCCACTTCATGCCCAGGCATATTTCATGCAATGAACAGTAGTTGTGTATCCATGTTCACTTCCTTTGCCAGTTTTCAACTTTCTGAATCCACATATTTTTGTCGTGCCCCATTGTGTCAGAAGCATGTGCGTCAGCATGACGTAGGGTAGTTAGAATCGTATCCAAAGACATCTAGAAATATCTTCACTCGCATATCGTGGGGTAACACACCGTCCACCCCATTCATTGTAGCTTTGACGATGTCCGGTGTTATATACTTCAGTAATTCATTCGTAGATATTACAGGAGATTTGAGCGATACAATGTGAATATCGCATCGGCAATAGCGTCTAGAAGGTGGAAGTCCGAGCGGTATCAAATAGTACCCCCGCGGATCCCTGCGGACTTAGAGTGGTTTTCGGTATAATTTAGTCTCAATAAAGCATAAGTATGTACACAACGTAGGCAGTACCGCATCGCAGTAAGTCAATGTTGCGCACATTATCGGGAGTAAGATGACAATCATCTATCTTCCCCAGAAACTCCAGTTCGTACCAGGATTCAAAAATCGGAATACCTTCGACTCCGGTAGTCATTCCACCCCTTCAATTTTAAAACTATTAAAAGACATGACAGATCTGCCTTGTTGGGGGCCATTTCATTGTTAGTTGCGCGCAATCGCTAATAAACACGAGGTGATCATGAGGCAGATTCATCGTCAATTCTCGAAGTCGCGTAGTTGTGCTACGAATTGCGGTTTGCTAATAATCAGCATGCAAACGATTGTATTGCAATCGATTTTTTCTTAAGGCTCCACGCATAACACGTGCGCCAGATATGCGTTGTGGTGCGTCTCTTTCAATGTCTCTTTCAATGAAAGCTGTTGGGCGCGCGGGGATCGGAACGTATTTTTTTTCGCCGTCATCTACCGACTTTTAGTTTACTGTACTACCCCCCTTTGTCCAAATTTTCTTGTATTTCTGGTCCTTCCTAGTCCACCCTGACCCTTGTTTATCCTTACTGCTGTCCTCTGCAAATTCACTTCCATTTTATTTAGATATTTTTGTACTATATGTACCCCTCTAAATCGATCTCGAATGAAGTTCGTTTCCCCTTTCAGCTTACCTCCACCTCCAGATTCTTTTTTTGAGAAAAAGGGCACATATGCCCTACAACAAATTCCATTGTAGACTTATTTTACCTATTCCACATCTATAGAAAGCGCCCTCGGTAGCCCATTTAAAATCCTTTCTTCCAGGTTTCAAATGTCCCCGATCATTTTACTCACTAATCCTCTCCCCCTACCCATTCAAAAAATGGCCAATTGCCTACCACTTCCCAAAGCCAAACGAAATGGAGAACGTATGCCCCACCAAAATCATTTCCAGAAATCGCCATCCCCGTCCCCTAAACTACATTCCCCTAATCCCTCTCGGGGCTACGGCCCGTGATGACTATCTATACCGACAAACCAAAAAGAAGATGATCGAATTCGTGCGTCGCTTGATCGTCGAGGATGAGGTGGAGGAGTTAGATGTGGGGCACGAAGGGTAAGTCGAGGAGGGAGCTGGGGAGAGCTTCAAGGAGTAGCCCCAGAATTGGTCTACGAGAATGAGGTTGACGAGGAAGATGACGAGGACGATGAAGAGAAGGACGACGAAGAGGATGAAGGGGAGGAAAAGGAGAAGGGGTACATGGAAAGTATTTGAATGGTGGGGCCGAGGCTGGACAGTATAGTACTAGTGGTCCCGACGCTGGAACCGTATGGGGGCATCTTTAGCAGTTAAGATATATCCCAGGAGGAAATAGAGAGATACGAGCTGTTCGCATATATTTGTGGGGACTGTTTAGCCAGTATTGATATACTTGGAGGAGTTGTTTAGGTCTGATATAGAGAATGGGAAATAAGAGGACAAGATCGATTATTCCCTTCGTAAGTATCTTTTGTTTAGAGTATATCATCCACACAAAGTGTTTTTATGCATTTCCTGATATCTTCTGTAGTTTTGTTCGGATTTTAGGGTTGGCCAAAAGTCTTTATAAGCTGAGTAAACTGCTTCCTCCTGTTGAGGTCAAGCAATTTGTCTTCCACCTTCAAGTCAAGTCCCGAGTAGTAGGAAGTTGAGAGTCAACTTCAGACCCAAGAAACATTTTTCCTACGCTGGAGACAGCGCATCAGTAGTAGACCGTGCCCCTTTCATACTTGCTTGTAGCCCTTTCAACTGTCTTCCTTATCCGCTCCTTTTTATTCCTTCAACTATACAATGGTAGCACTTTTTTCGCTTGCAACACCTCCTTCTTGGGGAAGTTGGTTCTGAGTATATCTTCTCTCGACGATTTGCCCCTATCATTCGGTACTTTTGTGTCGTTTCGATACAGCAGAAAAATAACTACATAAAATGGAAGTTAATATGGAGAGGACCGCGGTAAGGATATGCAGGAGTCAGGAAGGGCGAGGAAGAACCAGAAATAAAAGCAATTTTGGACAAGGGGGATAGTGCAGTAAATTAAAAGTCGGTAGATGACGGCGCCAAAAAATTCTGTTCCGGTCCACGCGCGCCTAACCCCCCCCTCCGGCACCTTGGTCGAACGTCTCGTCTCGTCTTATTGCTCTTGTTGTTCTTGTGGCAGCTCTATCCATTCATAAGGGAGAGTATATGGTTGACTGCAAGGATATGGCAGTACCGGATCCTGATATGGTGGGAGAGTGTTTACCGTGTTATAACCGGCTCAGCCCCTTGGTCAGAAGTTTCTTAGACCCTGCGTATGGTTTCGTAGTGTTATCTAATGAGCTCCTCTTGTTTCACTTCTCCAAACCTTCCAAATGTAAGATAGTAGATGTAGTATGCGAACCTCTCTGACAAGGGGTCCAGAAACGAGTATTTGAACGAAAAAAGAACTCGCAACATAAAGACTGAGTCCTCACGAGTAAGGTGCGTCCCGGGAATGCTTTGGCAGCACATGCAAATACTAATGGCAAAAAATGAAAATAACCCGGCTTCTCGAGGGTCTTCCGTTATTTCGCGAAGGGGGTAGCCGTCCGATAATTAAGGAGGTATAGTATCTACCTAGGAGACTAGTCGGTGTTTGAGGTGATCTACCTGGTGGTCTTCCTCGTTGCTCTCGACTCCTTGCCCTTTTCGATGATCCGCCCCGATCACTGGATGGTCCTGGTCGTATCATCATGACGGTCTCAGGAGGATCTTGGTTTTCAGCCGAGCTCGTGTTCTTTGGCGGAGAAACGTAAGGTTCCCATAGGGGATATAGGACCAGTCGAAATTCCATATCAGGGGGTAAGCTGTAACCTCTCAGTTGCACATCTTGATTGTTCTTGAGAAATACGCAAATCGGGGGGATAACTTTGAAATAGGTTTGCGACAAGTCTCCGATAGCTAACTTCCCATACTGTCTTATATGCTAATGATATACTACCTCCACAAACTCTGGACCTGCTTCCGTGACCCTTCTCTTTTGGAATTAAAATAGAACTCTTATTAGTAGTCGTAAATATTCTTCGGGTAGCAATGGGCCTTTCAACGGACGTAAACAAAAGCATATATTAATGTATAAATGTGTGATAACGTGGAGTTCGTAGTAGTCCCGTGTAATCGAGATGATCCATTCCTAGGCTCTTTTTCCTCCCATAAGAATCATTCTATAGTAAAAGATGAGTATGCCCCTTGGCTGCAAATAGTCATGTGTGGGAAGGAATTATTCAGGCCTCTGATGGTAAGAGACTAGACGACGTGCATGGATGGCCCTCCTTTATCTCTTCCCTGAGCTTGACCAGAGCTTATAATGCGGGTGTCTTTCCTCCATGACGATGAAAGGGTTTGAGTACTTTTTTTGGAAGGAAATCCACTTCACAGCCTGCTGCATGGCTTTCTTCTGGACAAAAAGTACTCTAAAGCCGACTGAAAAGGTTTGGATTGGAAGTTTTGTACCCTCACTTCTTGTCTATGCTAACGCACGGCGTAATCTTCAGCCTTCTGTGGCCAGTAGTTCGACTTCTATACTCTCATTATCGATATTACTTGTTTCTATGTCTCTCTTCACCATTCTTGGAGCCCTTCTGTACATTAGCTCAATTGGTGAGCGTCCATTTCTTCCTCCTGATAGCTGTATAATGCTTTTGGTAAGGCATCTTCCCACTGGATTTCATTCTCCCACATGGTTTTCGATATTGCTCGGTTGAGGGTTCCAACCATCCTTTTTGCTTTCCGGTTTTATATAGGAGAGTACGCGAGAACTTTCTTCAACTGAATCCGTTTCTATTCCAAAAAAAGAAGCAGTGACATTGCAGTAAAAGAAAGGGCGTTATCTGAGATGATCCTTTTCGAAGACCAAAAGGTTCAATTATTCCTTTTTCAGTGAATCTCAGGACCACTTCAGCATTGGCCTCCTCAACTGCAACTGCTATTGGCCATCCAATAAGATGCTCCACCTCGATAAGGAGAGATTTTTTCCGGAAGATTTTTCCTTGAATGGGCCGACAAAGTCGATTGAGAAGGTTTCAAAAAGACCGGAAACTGGAAAGCTTATAGTTTTCTTATACTTTCGTATCGGGGTAAATTTTTGAAATTTGTCGCAGCTTTTCACGAAAGTATAGACATTCTTATGGATACTGGGCCACCAGAATCTCTCCGTAATGAACTTTTTGGTTTTTTCGAGATCCCAATGCCCTAACTCATCATGAAAAGTTCTCAAGATCTTCATTCTTTCTTTTAAAGGGGCCACTAGACGAAGACCGGCTTTAGTGTGTTGGAAGAGTTTCCCATTCCAAGTAAAAGCCTTTTGATTCCTGCGTACCCAATTTCTGTGTTCAGATCAACCTTTCTCATTTCTAGTCCATCAAGGAATTTAATTAGTCCGTGAATATTAGCTTAGTGCTCGTTATCGTACGGCACTTGCACCTCGGCAACTCCGACGATGTCTCGGAAGCTTTTTCATTTGGAATCATGGATCCCTCAAGCGGGATAGGTAATCGGCAGGCTGATTATTGCGTCCGGGCCTATACACAATTTCAAACCGATATTCTGCGAAAATGTCGAGCCATCGGGCCAAGCGGTGATGTACATCTTTCTTTTAATGCTGTCTTAAGTGCGGTGATCAGTTATCAAGACAAATTTTCGAGTGATAAAAGATAGACACG
Organism: Kappaphycus alvarezii; assembly: GCA_002205965.3. Taxonomy (NCBI): domain Eukaryota; phylum Rhodophyta; class Florideophyceae; order Gigartinales; family Solieriaceae; genus Kappaphycus; species Kappaphycus alvarezii. The sequence continues at coordinate 92,669 of NADL03000033.1, read as the reverse complement.
AAACTTTTTCAGTGCGAAGACGACAGCTAGTGCTTCTTTCTCGCAGACTGAGTATCTCTTTTCTGCATCATTCAGAGTGCGACTTGCGAATTGAACAGGGTGTGATCTTCCATTTTTATCTTTTTGAGACAAAACGGCGCCCAGAGACTGTTCTGAGGCATCTGTCTCCACAACAAGTGGTCTCTTGAAATCTGGATACATGAGCACTGGGGGGACACAAAACTTATCTTTAAGCTCCTCAAATGAAATTTTCATTTGCTTGTTCCAGTAAATCTTTCCGTTCTTCGTAGTACTGGCATGCAATGGTGCTGCAGTCTTTGGCGAAATCTTTGATAAATCTTCGGTTAAATGAGGCAAGTCCTAAGAAGCTTTGAACCTCCGTCTTTGAAGCGGGCCTTGGTGCGAACTTGATTTTTTTTCGTTTTTTTCTGGATCCACTTTAATTCCCTTTTGATCGACGACATGGCATGGATAGAAGTTTTTGCAAAGAATCATTTGCTCACCTTATTTTTCAGGCTGCAATTTCATATCCTATCCACCACTGTCTTGATATACGATATGTGCTGATCCAAGGTTTTTGATAATATTATGGTCCAACCGACTACGATGACTACTGCAGAAGCATGGACCGGGAACGCGTTCGGGAGTGGATCCGCCACAACTGCTTCGAGCAGGCAGAAGAGGTAGAGGTCGAAGAGGAGGAAAAGGAGGAAGAAGAGAAAGAGGAGGACTGGGTGGACCCATGGGAGCCACTATTGTACATGTACAATGGTGGGGGAGCTCCAATGCAGAACGAAGTGGAGACTTAGTGATTAATCATTATCTCTGACTCTTTTAATGAAGATGAAGAGGAGGACGAGGAGGACGAGTGGTAGGGAGACATGGACAGCGCTTTTTTAGTGGAGAGGGGGCCAGAAAATATTGGCCAGGTGGTCCAGACTCTGGAACCGGATGGGGGCGTCCTCAGTGGTCTAGGTATTTTCCAAGAGGCAATGGAGAATTCTAAGCCTTTTGCAGATAATTTCGGGGACTGCTCGGGTGGAATAGATATTTCGGGGGAGCTGTTTGGCTCTGATCTACAGGACTAAGATATAAAGGAGTAAATCCAGATATTTATCCTGAGACTCTTTCTCGTTCATACGATTTTATTTGATGTATTTTATGGTTCTTAGTATGTTTTTTTGAAACTTTACTGTTAGCCAAAAAGTCTATATAAGCTGAGTAAAATGCTTCCTCCTGTTGAGGTCAAGTTGTCTTCCAACTTCAAGTCAAGTCACGAGTAGTAGGAAGTTGAGAGTCAACTTCAGACCCAAGAAACATTTTTCTCCTACGCTGGTTGCAGAACATCAGCGGTAGACTCTGCCCCTTCTTTACTTGCTTGTAGCCCTCTCAACTGTCTTCCTTATCAACTCCTTTTTGTTCGTTCAACTATACCACGGTAGCACTTTTGTCGCTTGCAACACCTCCTTCGTGGGTAATTGGTTCTGAGTAACTCTTAGTAGGTTTCAAACGTTATCTGCAACAAGTCCAAATTTGTCTAAAGCTTCCAGGCCAATAAAGAATTGAATACTAGCATTAACTGCATCGGCATGTAGCGGGATGAAAGCGCCTTCAGGCGTTGGAATACGAACTGGAAGCTGTGAAATGCTTGGAAATATTCCATCGCCAAACTTGTAAGCAGTTTTCAGGGTGCTTACGTTTAATCTTAGTCCCAGTTAGGTCACAATATGCCTTTGCTTGTGATATTCCAATAATTGGTTTTTGAGCATCCAGTGTCGAGGCAAATTCCGTGGAATTTTTCGGAATTGCAGCGCGTTGCCAGTTTGCTGCATTTTACAGTTAAAATCTCATTTATCTTTACGTAACCATTCTCCATTTTTCTTCGCTTCCGTGGAAGAGAGACAAGTTTTACGTTACAGATAGGAGGCTTGTCACGTTCCCTTATAGTTTGCCTTTCGTTAGGGTCACTTCGGCTTTTTTGAGTACCCCTAGTTAAAAATCCTCGTCATTCAAAAACGGTTGGTCTTTAACCTAAATTTGCGAAAACAACTGTTTAGGGACATACCTTGAGTCATCGTTGAATAAATTTCCATTTTCTGATTCTGCCATGTCATCATCACTGTTGACGCCTCCAAAGAAATCCTGAGCAGGCAGTATTTCTTCATCAACTGACTGATCATCACGATCCAATTCTTGACAGAACTCAAAAAGTACCCGTTTCATGGCCTTGGCCGGATCTTTAAATGAGTTTTTCTGATAGTATTGAACCTTTTGAGCAACATTCTCCGCCAGTGATTGGCGACATTGAGACAAAATATGGCCCTCTTTACCACAACCTGAACAAACTCTATCATCATTAGGTTTGTTCTTCCTCATTCTGTAAGCGTCGTTGCTTCGTAATTATCATCGTGACGATTGACTTTGGTAGAACGCGGGTCACGGTCGTGTTGAGGTTGCCCAGTATACAATTTATAAGCAAGGCGGCTACGTAGTGTATGGTGTGCATCTGGGATCGATGTCATACATAGGTTCCTCTGACCTCTCATTCATCCAACTTTCTCCTCTTTCTCGAATTGAGCCGCAGAAATGAGCTGGTTTTAAAATGATTGATGAATTAGGTCGGCAGAATTTGCTCTGCTGCAAGGATCCCGAGCCCAGAAGAATCCGATAACGGCGGACTGAAGATACTCAATCTTGTGCATTTCTGAGCGGCAGTGAGGAGGTGCTTGGGTAGTGAGCCTAGGGATTTTCTCGTGGAATTTCTCAATAGCATCATTCACAGTACAAGTGGGAGAAATATACTGACTGACACGAATGTTGCGAAAATACGCAGCAATTCTGTTTTGGCTTAAGACTGAGTTGTATTCACTTTCCAGAGCTTTTAGAGCTTGAAAATAATGCTCACACACACCTTCAATATTCGTTATGTAGATCTTTTTCGTTTTTCCTGTAAGAAGATGGTGGAGATACTTGAGCTTTTGTTCGGCATTGAGCATATAATCTCGACAGGCATACTTTTACTCAGCTATGAACTCGTTCCAAAAGTTCGGCTAGGCATCCAGAAAATTTCTTATTTTCTTCTCTGAAGCGCATGACATATAGTGTGAGACCTTGTCTTCCTATGGTGCCGGCGGTTGGGTGGACACTGGAGTGGAACGTATCGGGTGTGGTGCGAGTCTAATCGGTGATCTGGCTAGTGACGCAAGAGTGTTGAAATATGCATCAATTTGGTTTAATGCTTTGTTGAGGTCACCATTGCGGAGAATAGTTGACGCAAAGTACTTTGGAAGGACAGCAGTTTCATGGCGGACGGTTGGCAGATTGCGTTCCGCGAGAAACAAAATCAACTTGCGATAATGGAGGATTACTCAGAATTGCCCGAGAAAAGCATTGGGATTGGGAAGTCCTCACGTAACCGAGCCCTGAATTCATCACCAGCGAGGGAACTACCCTCAACATAACTTTGACGAAGTCTACCAGAGACTTTGCAGCTCTGTGGTCTGTCTAATAACTTGACCGAAAACCATATCAATATATACTTTCTACAACTGCAAATTAATGATGATTTAGTGCTTCGCAAATTTGGCCCTTTTTTATTTTTTTTGTAGCACTATAGCGTCCTTTTTGGATGGCCTATTATTTTTCGCTTTTTTCTTTTCCTTTCCATGTAAAATTTTGATCTTTCAATTTGTTTGTTCTCAATTTGGTTTTATGTTTTCAATTTTTTTTAATTTTTTTTCAATTTTCAAGCAAGAATCAAAATTAATTTGATAATTCACTTTACTCAGAACAAGATCGAATATCCAGATTGGATTCAACTAAATCTAGTTTGAAATAATCCTTAAATGATTCTTCCCAGCCTTATGGCGCTGTAAATATAAACGGCTATCGAAGCTGCGTTTGCACTCCTGACAGTATGGCGGATTTTTCTTATTATGTAAGCGGTTCCTGTGCTTGCGGCTCTGTAAATGGTCAAAATTGTTTCTTTAGTCCCTGCAAGTAACTTGGCAAAGCTTGCACAATTAGCCTTCGTAACCCCAGCGCGATCAGTCGATCGACGGTTAGCTTTGCGGCGTAGGCGTAGCGGAGCCCTAGATGTAGGTCTGCAAGCACTGTCAGCCGTAGGAAGATCTGTAAGATCAATTACTCAAACTAGACGACGTGGCACATTTGGAAGATCTCAAATCTGAACTTCACATGAACCTGAATTCACACGTCGGAAACTGATCCGCAAATTGGAGGGACACCTGTCGCTATGTGATTGGGCGAAGATGAAGGCCTCCGATTGGCCTGCGACGAGAAATTTTAAATGACACGTGTAAACTCCTGATTGGTCGGCGACACCGCGACACTTGGTAAAAATTGCAGTGAAGCTCGTATTTACGGAGCTTACAGTCTGGTTTGGGATGATTCTGACAGAGGTTGAAAGCTTACACAGAGTAGATCGGGATTCCGATCTTGTTCTAGATTCTGTCTGGCCAGGTGGGCTACGTGGCACAGCAATCGAATTGTTGCCCTTATTGGCCACTGACTAATGTTCAAAATGAATTAAAACAGTAAACGTATTTGTCAGTATTTACCGGCTTACACGTGGCTTGAAACAGCGCGGATATAGGACAACTAGGTATATTTTCACTATCGAGTAGCGAATAGATTTACTTCTTAAATTCCCCAAAAAAACGATAAATCAGGATTGTCGCGAAAATTCAAGGGTTGGAGTAGAAAAAACAGACGGGTGGCGTTAGCGGCGAGTCTTCAAAAAACGTTAGACGTTTTTGCTATTGTAGAACTGTTGAGTAGGTTGAGAATAAAATTGTTGACGTTGTTTTCTTCAGTGCCCAAGGCGGCTAGGCCTTTTATAGGCAGTAGTTGCCGTCGACTGTCTCTAGCACATCTACTAACTACTTACTAGATTGTCTAGCGGATAGTCCTGAGGGCCGCCCTAGTGACCCTTATACTACTTTACAACAGTCCTAGCAGGCATCGCTAACAGTACAATAGGATGGAGAAAATATAGACTACGTAGGATAAAAAATAGTAGTAAGGGCAAAAAAACTAAACTACAGGACTGCAAAATAGAACATAAATAAATTATGTGTATCCCTAATTTCAACAATAACAGTGCGCCAACGTGACATCCAATTATGTCACAGTGCAAAAAATTAATAAAAGAAAAACTAATTTTTGCTAAAAATCTATTGTATTCAGAAAATGATTTAGAAATTAGTGCAAAGATTACAGCCAAATTGTAAATTATCGAGCCTTTCTGTAAAAATCTCCAAACGCGCTTTGAGCAAATTAGAAAATAGGCAAACGTGGTGCCCGTTTACTGGTCGGTGTAAATTTGCCCTTTTGCCAATTTGCCTCAAGAGCGAACTCCACCACCGGTTCACGAAAAGCAAACGTCCAGACCAACCAAATAAACCTTGAAATACTCCTAGAGGACGAGGTCAATGTGTTCGATATACCCTCCATTTTTTCGAAAGAGGAAGATGATGCCTGTCGGGGTGGCTCCCAGTGAGGAAAGGCTCCCAATATTGCGCGCAATCGCGCACAAGGAGCGCAGCAACTCCATCAGGACTACTTCTCGTCCCATCTCGTCTACTCGGCCGAGGTGTTCAAGCGTCAATTTAGTGTATCGTGTGAATTTAACTGTCACCTTCGCAGTGGTTTTCTTGCACATGATAACATTTCATTCCGCCAGAAGGACTCAGCAGGAAAAGTAGGTCTTTCGACGGACCAAAAGATCACTGTGGCAGTACGAATGCTCGCATTTGGCAGCAGTGCGGACCCAATTGACGAGTACGTCCTGATTTAGGAGTCCACTACGCTAAAGTGCGTCCAACATTTCTGTGATGCGGCAGTAGCCGTGTTTGGCGTCGAATACCTACGCAGCCCTAAAGCAGAAGACCTAAACGGCATTCACGTCAGGCGAGGTTGTCCAGGGCTGATCCGTTCAATAGACTGCTGCAAGTAGTTATGGGAGAGGCGTCCTACGGTGTGGCAGGGGCAGTTTGTGGGCAAAGAAGGAACTCCGACGATTACATTGGAAGCCGTAGCGGACGACCGGATGTGAATTTGGCATATGTTCTTCGGAATGCCGGGGAGTGCCAACGACATCAACTTGCTCGACAACTCTCCTCTACAGGATAAAATAATATCCGGAACGTACCCGCTTCCTCTCATGAACTTCGTCTCTCGCCAAGAGCGCAACAAACCTTATTGTCTTGAGGACGAGAACTACCCCGGCTCCCTTCCTTTACTGTTCCTGAGCCGAACCAGGCGGCAAACAGCAAAGAACGTCTATTCGCTGCGACGTAGGAGAGCATCCGGAAAGATGTCGAACGTCATTTCGGGAGGTTACAAAGCAAGTGGCACATAGTGAAAAGATCAAGCCAATTTCGGAGCAGAAATATATGACAGTCGTGGTCAAGTGCTTCGTTCGATTTCGCAACGTGAACATCTATATAGATGGTTATCCTACGGAAGACAAAAGAACGAATCCCAGGCCAAACATGCCGATAGAAGTGGAGGGTGTAGCTTCCTATAGACACATGTGGCGTGGGGAGGGCAATGCTCATGTTCCACCGGGATCAATTGCAGCATTGTGCATTACAAAAAGATACACAGCCAATATCGGGTTCACCTCGAGACGAAACGGCTTCTGTCAGGACATTTCTAGAGTGCACGTGGCGACATTTAGATGAGCTATGCTACTCTGCTCCGGGAGGGTCGACCTCATGCTTGGTCGGAGTAGTCTCCATGGCTCCTTGTATGCGTCGTTTCTTTGCTTCATGCAGGTTGGCTATCACTCTTTTGTGCATCGATGAGAAGTATTCAGCCGTTTTCTCCGCCTCAGCTGATGCTGGCCCAGAAGTAAACAGAAGAATTTCATAATGCTTGTTTATTGCCGCAGTCCATTCACGCTGCACAGCCAACGCTTCATTTGCAACCCACAGTTTCTCGTTAGCAATACGCTCTTTCTGCACCTCCTTCTTAGAACGAGTTTTTCCGATTGGACGCTTTGAGGAACAAGACGTCTTTTCATTCTGTTGGAAAGAGTCGCTGTTTCCCGCTTTGTGATCGCTGTAAGATATTTTCTCCTCAGAGCTGGGATACACTTTTGCTCCTCAACAATTTCATCATGAACTGCGCTGAACCTCGGATACTCTCTCAAAACATCCCATACAGAAAGAAACATAAACTGCTTCCCGCAGTCATCAGCTGCGTTTCGCATATCCCTCCCATTTTATAGACCTGTCGCGAGCCGGATGAGGTCGGAGGGTTTGGTTCCAGTGGGCTGCAGTCTCAAGATTCCGCCATTGAATCCTGAGAACGCCTTTCACGCTTTGGTACTCATCTTCACCCTTGTTTTGACAGACCTTCATTCCTATTATACCTCAGTGCTATTCGCGGGATTAACTACTCAAGCGAAACTATAGTTTGTGGGGCAGGCGCACCGTGAGAATCAAGTGCAATCGGTTGAAACGTAAGGTTCGGTGCAAAGGTCAGGCTTTCGGACGGTGTCGGGGAAGGGGGCGCGATAGCTTCCAGTCCAGGTCCCGTACATTGTCACGGTGCGCCAATGCGGCAGCACCGCCGGCGGCAGAGGTGGCCGAGGTGCGGATGGCCGCTTTTAACGGGGAGAAGACGATTATACAACACACGACAGGCCGTATCTCTTCGTTCCTCGGATCGGTAGGGGGTGGAAAAGGATGTACGCGGGCCGAAACTCTGAGCAGGGATGAGGAGAAGCACTTCATACTGACAGTCGAGCCCTGCGACACGGAAGAAATGGTATGCGAGGGCGTTTCTGAGGGCGTTGTGACCGTTTGTGTGGCCAAGTCCGGCAGGGCAGAGGTCAGCCGTGTGATCGCTGAGAGGTTCCATGGTTCGCTTGCAGTGCTAACAGGTTATCGGGATTGAATCAGTGTAGACCGGCAATCCAAAGTGACGGGATAGCATGACGGTCCAGTGGGCTCGCGACGCCTTGGTAGCATTAGTTGGGTGATCGAAGAGGAATGCAGAGGCGGGGCTGTGTCGGAAGGCAAGACCACGGATCCGGCGCCTGATTTCGTCGGCAATGTGTTGATCCGGGCTGGGGGAGGCTGCCCATGCCTCGTCTTGCCAGAACTTCATGTCCGATGCCTCGTGTTGCACCCTATTTGGTTGAGTTGCATGTTGGTGGGTATGGCAGCAAGGGCGTTGGGGTCAAGAGGTCCCAGGTCAAGGGGCTTCAGCAATGCTTGATTTACTCAATAGCTGAGTCAGTAGTATTTCACTTGGTAAATTTGGTTCTACTGTATTTAAAATAATTTTATTATTTTTTTGTCCGAAAAGTTCGTGTTTAGGTATAGTATTTCTTTTCTGTGAGCTAAATCCGGCCATTAGCCATAAGGCCTGTCATTTCTGTAATGTCGGTCATCTCAGGCAGAAATCTACCTAGTATCTGAATCAGAGATCTACTGTATACAAAACAGCCCTTCTTGCATTTATAAAGAAGAAGAATGACGCTTTACATTATTGTTTGTACTGTAGACAAGTCCACACTACACAGGACCTCGAGTTCCGCGAGACGGACGACTCCGGGCAATGAATGGCCCAACTGGCCACTCAAGCGAGAAAGGGACCGGAAGAAAACTCTACCGTCTGAACAGAGGATTCAGGAGGCTTTAAAAACTCCCGTTGAAAGCAAATAAGCTTACAGGTAGAGACGGCGATAAAAACGGCGAGAACTCCGGACGACCAAGTTTGAAGACAAGCCCGCAAGGCAATGAAGACGACAAACCCTCGCAATCCCTCGAAATTACGGTTGATAAGAAGTACATGCAACAGTACGATGATACAGTATTCAATTAATTTAAGTTGTCCAGTACAAAGCGACTACAGGAACGAACGTCAATTAGGACCGAGATTTCGGACGAACTAAAACTAGGACCAAGAAGGAAATATACCTGTATTATTAAAATACTATCAGTAATAATTGCAGTTCCCTTGTTTTTCAATTACTTCTATGCAGCGACGCGGCATGGACTGAAAAAGATTTTTTTTGAAGTGTGCCAGTAAATTCTTGACTATGCCTCATTAGTACACTCTTTCAAATCCTTCAAAGTATGAAACTGGCGGTTTTTTTTGTAGAATGCCTTCGCGAGAATATCCTAGACGTTCGCAATAGACCTAACATACATTTGCTATGGGATTACGAAAAATAGTGATTTTTAATTAAACCTGTGTCAGTCCTTCGGCTACATAGAAGTAAATGAAAATCATCGAAGAACTAAAAAGCAAACAAGGAACTCAGTTAAAACTACATTGGATAAAAATAATTGAATAAACTCCTATGAATGTGTAAATTCAGACAATCTGGATCTCATTAAAAAGTGGGCGGTCTTTTCGGATGTTGAGCACTCAATACGCAATATGTTGATCTCCGAATGGTTATTACCCGCTCAAACACAGCATTTATTACGATCGGAATTGATAAAGATCCAAAATTTTCTCGCCTGCAATTCTACTCCCTCAAACAACGACAAACACCACAATTTCCCAGCACCTTTCCCATTTTTACAACTCGCAAGCTGTGCGTGGACTAGGCATATTCGCCGAGGGAGCCGAGGAGCGTAGACCGGAGCTTGAGTCGTACAATGCAACACAGGAAAATACAGGCTCGGACGAAGAACTCGACAGTGACGCCCCGTATTTTGTCTCTTTTCATAATGCTGGTGGGTCAAAAAACATTATGAAAATGAACAGTTTCACAACTTACGAATTTAATTCGATTTGAGAGACGTTCCAGCGCTTCATCACAGAATACTACATCGTGGGTAGAGTTCATCGCTCGCAGTTTACAGGAAAGGATGTACTCTTCATGTATCTAAAAGTAATGAAACATGGGGGGCTGAGAATTCGTGAGCAAGGCGGTTGGTCAGCGCCCAAACTTTTGAAAGAAAAGTATCACAATTCATATAAAAGCTTTCCGACAAATGTTTCCCATTTTGCGTGAGCGGTCCCTCCCAGCATTGGACCTTTGAAAGAATTTGTCGGAAAAAGAAGCAGTTCAAGAACTTCCCATACGAATGGTATGCAACCGACGTAAAATTCCAACATTGTAACAGGACAGGAGGGTAAGAATTATTTTTCTGGAAAGCAAAAGTTATACGAAATGAAAGTGGAGGTCTCGGTTTTACCAGCTGGATTGGCAATTGGATGTTCATCTACCTTCAGAGGTTCTTTCCGTTTCATATATTGATATTTTTCATCAGAATATGGAATGAAATGATGCGCAGCTTGCAAAAGACGACGCGAAATTGATGGGGATTTACGAGGGAATTGTTGCGACATAATTCGACAATTATTGGGCTGCGCTTGTAGATAAGGTGTATTAAAGCGCTATGGAATTTATTCGGGTAGTTCCTCCAAACAAGAAGCCACGGAATCGCGAGTTGTCTAGGGAAAACATTGCCTTTAATATGTCTGCAGCACCTGACAGAATCATTGTCGAGAACTACTTTGGCCATCTATGTTGGTTTTGGGGGGTACTGTCCCAAGAGTACCGCTGGAACGAAAGGCTATATGGACATATTTTTCGTTTTTGTTTAGGTCTTACAAACATGCACGTGGGTTGGTATCCGTTGCGTTCTAGTGACCATGTTTTTTTTGTCAAAGCAAGAAATTGGTTGGACAAAATCAGGGGGTAAACCGCTTTGAAGAGGTCTATAGCGCAGGCAAAGTACCGTAACAAGCGTCAACGGTGGACGGAGGTCCAGCTGCATGACCTTCCTTCTTCGTACTAACCCTCAGATGAAGAGAAACAGTCAGATCGAGATTGTTAGTTGTTTCTTCCTATCTGAAGAGAACTAGTCAGATCGAGATTGTTAGTTGTTTATTCCTATCTGAGTAAAAGTCTGGTTTCAAAAGAACAAGAATTTTCGAATGTCCTCAAATCATTTCCAAATTCTTTATTCACTTTCTTTACCTCCTTCAAAGTATACTAGAAGTCTATTTTTGCGTATTGCGTTGATAATTAGGTAGTTATTCAATAATTGCTGAGGATATCTAGTGGAGTTTAAATCGGGCGATTTTGCTGGCCAAGGTAGTGTCTAAACATCATAACTGTCTAACTAGGATCCCGAGTAATCAGTTATATTAGTAGAAGCGTTGTTGTGATGCTGAATAAAAGTGTCTTCCACTTTATTCTCTGCAAATGGCAGTAAAGCAGCGTCCAAAACATCATAGTGAGCTTCGAATCATGTTTCTCAAGCATAATTGTAAGCTACCAGACACCGTTGTATGGAAAAGCTCCCCAAACTATTAGAGATTTCCCCCCTTGTTGCCGACTGGAGAAATCATCAGGTCCTTTCCTCAAATCATTCCACCTATAGGCAAATCCATCTGGCCCGTCCGGATTTATCTTCTTCTCATCTGTAAATTTCACATCCTTCCAATCAGAGAGACACCAAGTGACGTGATTCTTTGCCCATTCAATACGTACCTTTTCATGTTCAACTGTCATCGCGGGGATATTTTTCTTTTTCTTGTAGATCAAATAACCACTTCCTGACAGCTTCTATATTCTTCATACTGAAATTAACAGATTCCAATTTGTCTTCCGTTCGCGAACAGTGTAATCGCCGGTTCAAACATGCCTAAAACGTGCCCGGAGTTGCGTCCTTGACGAATTTTTTTCGAGTATCTGCCTTCTTTTTTCTTTTCGACATAGTCTGGGAAACAGTAAAGTTATGCGCAGCCGTTTTGGAGCACTTGATGATCTCAGAAACGTTTCTATCCGGCGTAATTTCGTGAAATAAAACGCGAATCCCTCCTTTCTGTTGTTCTGTCAATTGCTTTCCTCAGCCCACTGTTTTCGGTCTTTACTGAGTTTTCTTGCTATATTTTTCTGCTTTAGGTAGTTAGGAAAGAAGCAAGTCCGTTTTATACTGTATTTTAATGTGGTCTGGGCTCTAACGTATGTTTTCTGAGTTGGTCCTAAGAATTTTTTGTCCGAAATAATAACAGAACCATGAAAACGGGGTAGTCATGTAGCATTGATGCAAGAAAAGTGTTTATTTTCGGTGTTGATTTGTTTCTATTTTCAGCTCAGTTGTTTTCAAATAATTTACTCGTCCAGTAGCGTTACGTTGGCCCTGGGGCTCACGTTCAAGGCTTGATCCTAACATTATTTTGGGGAGTGTATATTGCGGCTCTAACTAAAGCAATATGAACTGAAACCGAGGTTGCTTTTGTATCTCTCTAATTTCCAAATCGCATCAATTCATTTCCATTTTTACTTCTGAGTCCCAAATTATTCACTGTCGAATCTATGCAAAGCCAAAAATAAATTACGGTGACGTTCAAGTGTCGCTTTGTCAACCTGCTTGGTAAAAATATTTGCAACTTGACGAAAGGTCGAGGTATGTTCCATAGTCAAATACTTGTTCCGAATGATTTCCCTCACGTACTGATGCTTGACTTGGATGAGCTTGCTTTTCGCGGACGGTTGATGGTTAATGGCAAGAGACATGCCGCAGTATTGTCTGTAATGACGATCACACATCTCAACTGTCCCGTTTCGGAGTACAACGGTAAAGTACTGATCTATAAATAAAATCGCCGCAAACATTGAAGATTTTTTGCGCAAGTCGAAAATGCAACATGTTTGGCTTCCGTAAATTAGATTGCAACAATTTTTTGAAGTTGACTTTCCATGCAACCAGTGAACCATTCATCAAACCTACAAATCCAGAAGTTGATTTCTTTTATTCCACGTCTCCTGCCTAATCAAAGTCGCAAAAGGCATTGAGCTCCAACTTGATTGGGTTCTTCTGGTATTTTATTCCCATGTTTCGTGTTCCGGAAAGTTACTAAAATACTCCACGCAACAAACGGGACTGGTTGATTATGGGGCTATGTTTTTGGCGCGTTGAGCTCTAACGGAAAATGGCAAATCGGGTCGAGTGCAAACAGAAAAATAAAGGAGAGCTACGAACGTGTATCTGTACCTCGTGATGTTCACTTGAACGAAATACATCATTGATATCCTCCGTGAAGTCAGTGTCAACTGGATGCGGAGTACAGGTGCCATTTGCTTCGGATAATGCAAGCTTTCCGAGAGGCTTTTCTTTTTACCTTGTCTGTGATACTTTTGTGCACTTAAAAGTCTGCGTGATTTCCCAAGCGACATAGGATTTGAGTTTCAAAACTACTTAAAATCAAACGTACATTAAAGTCTCGTTCTGGTGTGGTCCATTAGCTTTGGCTAGTTGCTCGCAAATTGTATGTCGGCGACAAACATAACCAAGATAATGAATTATTTTCCAATCTTCTTGATGGAGACTCCGGGGTCAATTTTGGATTGCTCAAACTTCCAACGCGTTAGAGTTGTAGGTATGACTGATCCCCGCATTTCTCCAGCTTGACTTATACCATACATAGATTTCAAAAGCTTGCAGATATAGCCTGATTGTTCTAGTTTGAAGGAAGAATCTTTTGGTTGCCGTACGTAGATTTTAATGTCTTAATCAACGAACAAGTACGCATTGGATACGTCACACCCTTCGAAAATGAGTACATGAGCAGCTGTGAGAGATACTATCTTCCGGATGGCCTCATGAGGAGCTACGGGAGAATATAATGAATCAGGGTCAAACTCCAGGACGGGAAATTGTATGTCGCCTCGCACAATGAACCTTGCTTTTTGCAATAAATTGTTTCCCTCAGCGTCCGGAGTTTTGAGCCGAAAGACCAATGTAAATGGATTTGGATATATTTAATCGTGTTTATGGACATATTTTAACGTTCCCATACGATTTAGAGTAAGGTATTCTCTGCCAATGGCCTCGCGCCATTTATAGTCCTTGATTTAGCCTCCCGAAATGACCGTGGCAGCCGCAAATCCTTTTCCGTCTTGGCAATGTGTTTTTTGGGCACTACTTGAGATAAGGGAATGTGGTAGGCTGCAAAAGCACGTACGGGCACCTCTTCAGCGAAGGAGTCTGTGTTACCTTGTGGAAATTGGAGGGAATGTTTTTTTGATATGCCATTGATAAGGGAATTGACTTCAGTGAGTTTTTCATATGCAAATACGGAATTTATCTCGCCTGGTGATAATTATCTTCTTCATGTCTGGCACGTATATTTGATACAAAGATGCGTCGCTTTCGAGACCAATAAATGGTCCGTGAACTACGCGGGCGGATTTTTTTTGGTTAGGGCGAGCATTGGACTGATACAAGAATGCGAATACATGTTGGCCAAAAACTGGAAGTCCAGAGAAAGAAATGAACGTTGAAGGGTCCGACTTTAGGATTGGAATACCTGCATTTAGTCGTTTGGAAAGAAGACGGTTTTGGAGCCAATTTATATGACTCATTGCTCCCGCCCAAAACTGATGCCCTAGACTAGTGCCGATAAATAGTACTCTAGCCTTTGTTACCAACTCTTGCATGAATATTTCAGCTCCACCATTAATTTGAGGTTCGTAGGCTGGAGATGGTTTGAGTTAAATGCCATGTGCATGGAAAACCTCATCCATCGTTGTTGACATACTTTCTCCCGCGCCGTATAGTCTTATGTTCACAAGCGGGCGGACCAAAAGGTTCTGCGATCGCTTCTTATAGTTAGTGAGAGAAATTGGAAGATGGCTTCGTTTCTTGATAAAAAGAACATCATTTTTGCAGTATTTTCGTCTAATACACCAATAACTTACTGACTTTCTCCGATCGATGTAGTATGCATTTTCCCTAACCCAGCATCTGTGATACTGGGTTAGTTTCTTTTTGTTAAATCTGCATTCATTAACAATACTTCTTCCTGCAATGTTAGCCCTCGGGGCTTTAACACCAGATCCACCATTCCCACGTCTCATTTTTCTTGGAGCGATCTCGGTTTGACTAGCATTCATAGATTAATCGTTCTTCATTTTTCTTGAGACTATAGCCAACGGAGCAAACCTTTCAGGTAAAGTTCGACTCAATTTCGGTTTCTTCTCGTCATCTGATTTTTTTCTCCAAGGAAGGAAGCTTTCCGAGCGTATCATGGAACTCGTTCAAATGCTACTCCCACTTTCCTTCATCCTAGAATTCTTTCTGTTCCAGTTCCTGAATTAAATTGATCAAGGCTTGTTCGTTCGACGTAGTATACTTTCTGTTCAGTTTTTTCCATATATCTTGTGCTGTCTTCTCTTCATCTTCAATCATGGAACCAAGCTGAACCATCGGTCCAGAGTCGAGCGGGAGAATAATGGCTGATCTTGCGGGGATCATCTTCTTCCGCCACGCTTAACGTTGTGCATTAGTTGCATCATCCGGCAGATTGGTGAGCCCGATCAAGTCAATGTCATTTGGTTGAATATAGGCTTTGATGCGACGGCGCCAAAAAATGAAGTCATTTGCGCCAGTCAGCTTGGGCAGTTTGCCAAAGTCTTGGTCACTTGCCACAACTTGCAAGGAAGTGAATATACGCGTTGTAATGAGTAGAAGTTTTGTCAAGCGATTCTACCATGAAAAGAACGGTGATGATTACTTCCTCTCTGTATATGTTGTTTACTGACCCCGCGCGGTACTCAAATTAAATGCTAGGCTAAATCCTCCTTGGACAGATTGTCCTCACCTCCGAGGTGCATAGGGGTTATCAGGGATACTACCCGGATTAAACTTCAATGCCCCGAAGTGTGGAAAGTTAGCGTTGTACACGTAAAAACATACCTTCAGAACTTTGCCCTTACTAAGAAATATGAGAAAATTGGCGTCTGCTTTTTGGATAATTTTGTTTTTTCATTGCAAAGAGGTGTATTGAAGTATTGAAACTAAATAAAAATTCGAAACAAACTTCTGAATGAAACTTTGCTCTCCTCTTACTGAATTTTGTACGCTCTTATTCTATGGTTTGTGTAATTATTAGGTAACGCTTCGCTTACTCCTTTTTGATGCTTCTAAATGAGTTGAATGATTAATTATTTCCATTTAGAATATTTAAAGTACATTTGCTAGACTTATTTGTAGTCTTTCAGACAAGAGAGATTTTATATTAACGGTAGTTGAGGCGAAAAGATGGTGGAGGCTGAAAATGAAAGTCGTGCTTTATACTTAATCCGCACAAAGTTAATACATTCCTGATGACAGAACGTCCATATTACAGGTGGATACTTTTGAAGCTATAGATTTGAGTCGTAAATAACGCAATTCTAATTACCTACGGCCCTTTTTCGCGCGTATAATTCCCAAGAGGAAGAAAAATTTGCGGAAAATGAGCGCTAGCACCGACAACTCACGAAATCATTTCCTCCCTTGCGCAATTAACCCGAGTCAAGAGCCAAGCTAACATAGACAAGGAATAGAGCATTTTAGCAGGATTCACCTAGCTTGGCAAACCGAAGATGGAATTTTTTTAAGGAATCATAGATTTGTTGAACAGATTTAAAGGTCCAATTCCCTGATTTGCAAAACTAAAGAAACATCATCCACCCTAACTGCTGCCTAAGATACCTCTTTTGAGGCTTTTACTTCTACTCCAGCCTTTTGCCTTGGCTCCTATGTCATCTCTCCGGCATCTCACCGTACTTAAGCTACAAGCAAGAGCTATGCCGCCTATAAAAACTTCGTTTCAAGTCGCCATAATGTTTCGGCACAGTTTTTTTTACTGCCCATTTCAAGATAACTCCTTATTCTCATCGCGGCATGACTGAACACCCAAGTTTACTGTATGGTGAAATGTTGCGGTATCACATGTAGTAGCATAAAATGTTTCCTGCTTAAAAGAAAATACTACATATTCACCTTTTGCACCTTCAATGAGACCCTTTCAGCCTTTGTGCTATTGGAATATTATCATTATTCGCAATTATAGGGAAAAAGCGTTTGTGGGGGAATTAAAATAAATCCTATCCTGATTTGCGATGATGGTTCCGAAAAAGGTTGTATTTGATGAAGCATATGTGGATACACGTTGAAGCATTTGAATGATGATTCAAACCATGGAGTTGATCGCGTTTCTGATTGATGTATGCAACGTAGCGGTACTTACTGGTGCTTAAATTGTAGAACTCATTTTGAGGTAGCTCTTTATTTTGTAGAATTTGATTCAACTTTCATTTAAAAATTAACTAGAGGGAAGCAAATAAAGCTCAAAATTTTTCATGATGTTTTTCTTAGAAGACAGGATAAATCTTTGATTCCAAAAGGACTCAAAAGAGTCGAATTCATACTTTACTGAGTTCCCGAACTTATTGTACCTGTCTTTGTTATCATTCTCTTGTCTTAGCGTACCTTCTCAGCCCCGGGGTAGATTTTTGCCCGCTTTCTCTAACAAAAGAGCTGTTTATTCTATTTATGATGTATTAAAGTCTGCCGAGTTGACTTAATTCTTGATTTAAATGCTATATTTCTACCTCTACAGTTTTGCTTGGACGCATAAAGGTTATCATGCGCTGTCATTTCAGTAAGATACAACATTATGGCGTAATTGCTCGGACTTTGGTGAGACTAGATAAAAAATGTCTTTCTAGATACTAATTTAACATGTTTGAACACGATTCGAAGTAATTAACACACTTGGAATGTCCTAAAAGGCCCAATCGTATCATTTACGTGCTTTCAGGGACTAATTCGAAACTTAAAAAAGCGCCTTACTCTGTCATTTATGCGAAAGGATGGGTGTCCTATACCTAAGGATCCTTCCGGTAATTCAAGTGAACTCGGCCCATCTTGATTCATGCAAGATAAAATTGGTATTTAAATAGTGATAAAATTACAGAATTAGAATAATCCTGAAGCCAGACTCCTCCTGATACCCTCGAAACTCAATTTTATCCTTCAAAGCACTTCAGGGCTAATACTATCCTCTTTCGTGAGGTAGCCGCAATTCTCGGCGGTTATCGTACAGATAACCACTACCTGATTTAGCTTACTATATGCTGTCCATGTTGTATATATACGTCCAGAGAACTTTACTTGAAACTGAAATCGTCATGGACCTATCTCCTGATCATTTTTTAAATCCGAAACGGAGATTTTTAGGAGGGTTCCCAAAGGATCTGGAAAATTCCATGCGAAGGATCACCCTTTTCAAAGACCCAATATCCAATACTTCGGAGCGTAGTGGTATAGGATCATTCATTTTTTGCTCTAGCTTCGGACTGAATGAAATGTAAGACATCAACAAGCTTCTTCTACACCATAAATTTGCTACATCCACTGCTTGATAGCTTTGTTGCTGGCGAATTTACTCAGTTAGGTGTATCGCTAACTAAGCGGTAAGATACGATATAATTTCTTGGAAGGTCTAAGTTTGAAGGTCCGGTCGCGTTACTTCGGAGCGCAAGACCTTGACTGACATCTTTTTTCGAATAACTGGTGAGTTAGAAGGTTCAAAAGATTTGGAAGACCCTCCGGCTTTCCATATGGTCTCATACTCCCTAAGCTACAAAAAAACAAAATACTCTGAAGGACTTTATCCCTGTAAAATCACGCCGTCCCGTGTGATTATGCAAACAAGCAATGGCTATATGCTCTTCCCAATCAAGCTCTTTGTGGCCATAAAGCATTCTAAATACTGGAAAAGAGTTCGGTTCTATCTCTCAGTTGTTCTATTTAACTGCGGATAGAAGAGAAAAGCGTGCTTCCTGCCGATACTTATCACATCCACGAATAAATAAAACCTCTCTACATCCAATTTGGGCCTCTACTCGAGAAACGAGTATCCATTGGTCCAAATATTGAGATCCAATCGCCAAATAGCACCCAAAAAATGATTTTACGACTGTTCATTCAAGATAGTTCTAGGTCTGACGTACCGTATGAAAAATTCAAGATAGGTCTTATCTTTAGATTTAAGATTCCTGTACAGGATTTATTTACTCTTAATGACGAATAATAATAGTTCGATTCAAAGTATTTGATTAACAAGTGACAGGTTTAATTTCTTCAAGAGTTGTCGCTCTTGAACCGCACTATACGGAGAAAATTTCCTTTCAAGAGAAGCATTCAGTATGGGTGCAAAAGTTAAAGTAAAATAGATAAAGCAGCATGGTAATTTTCCTTTTCTGACAACAATAACTATTGGACCCGAAAAACTATACTCACAGAAAATAAATTGCTCCCATCCCTTTAATACCACAATAGGACAATTGCACCTTTCCAAGAACCATAAAAAAAATTCCCTTCACTCATACTGAAGTTGAAACTGTATTTTTCGTTGCTTGAATATTTCCGAATTAGGTAAAGTGCGCCTATTTTATTCTTTCTATATGAGAACGATACCGTTAACAATCTTATCCCTGAAATTCTACCGATATAATTCAACAAGTCTCGAAACAAAATCTTTATCTGGTTTCTATGCAGCCTCTTGCAAGTTTATTGAGTCCTTTCTCTCATTTTAGGGTAAGTATAATGCTTTGGTAACTGAGTCTTGGCAAAAAAGGATCTCAAGCTACTAATTCATGTCCAATGCGTCGTTCGTTCGTGAATTCCTAGTCCTGAAATTGATATTACTCACCTATCCAACTTCTTACCAGTCTTGTATTTCTTTAAACTCCTTTAAAAAGAGGTATTTAATCACTGTTAAAAGATTCCCCGTGTTATTGAGGCTATTTAAGAATGTTATAAGCGACACAAATACATTTATTTTCCATGTCCACATTTACTTTTCTTATTTACGATGAAAACTTAGCGAAGCGACATCAAAAATTCATAATGGTCTGAAGAAACGCTTTTATTACTACATATAGTTAGCATACCTCATAATCCTTCAGAACGTTACGTGAATCGGGACCATTGAAGCCTTTTGGACTGTACAGGTCTTGTTAAAACTACCTTCATGCGTACTACTGAGCCATTCAGCATTATGTGTTCCAATAGGATATTCAAAGTCGTTTTTCATGCTTTTAGCTCTTTCTGAATCCCGTACTTATATGGAAGAACAAATTTATCGGCTACGAGGTAGAAGAAGGCAGCAAAAAGGTCTCTCACTCGACTAAAAGCGTTAATTTATTCCCTATTTTTCTCTTCTGCCTAAAATGTTTTTTACGTGCACATTTGTCTTTTATTACGTCTATTTCCACTAAACAGCTCATAAATTCTGTATTTTGGACTTAGAAGTAACATTTGGACGCTTAAATCTTATCAACACCTTAACTCGGACACCCATGATAGCACCTAATAAGTCTGAATGATATATACCTGTGTGTTTCCCGATTATTTCTCAATATTTGAAAGCAAAGACATGGTTACGCTTTCAACCCTTTGGAGCTCAGATGGAGAGTTTTTCAACGCATTTGGGAGCCGAACGTGTTGTCATAACTTAACTTCGTGCGGGCTACAGTAAAAACCTTCGAACCTGGACGTAAATATGCTTGTCAAAAAACACGTTTAATGTCGAACACAGAGAAAATATACGTATTTATACTCGCCAATCTGTCATAAATTTACCTCATGTTCTCGATTGGGTGATATTATGTGACGATAGTGTTAATCATGAGGCTGAAATCTGATATTCCTCATATTTTTGAGCCTTCTCTGCGCAAAAACGTTACTCATAGCTCATGGAAAAACTAAAATCTCAAGAAAAGGAAATACTTGAAACTTTGCATGACGATGGGCCCGAAATTATGCTCTTTCGTAGAGCGTCTTAGCACAGGGACAAAAATGAGATCTACGTTGGTATTGAGGGAGATATTGTGGTGAATACCTGAAATTTTCATGAGACCCTTGAAAATCTGCCGTATGTCTTACAATAGAACACGCAGTCTACTTTTTATTTCCGGGCTCAAACGAAATTTAGAGAAGTCCATGGACTTAATCGCATCGTCCATTTCCGCGTCGTCAATGTCTGCCTTAATAAGTTCCATTGAACTCAATTTCGGATTTCTTCTAGTCAGTAGCCAACCATCTATTCGCTCTACTATATACAGAACGAACAAGTTTTCTGTTTGAAAGTATAATAAGAGATTTTAATTTCGTCAGAGGTAGAGTCTTGGTAACAAGTTATCCAGGAGCGTGTTCAATACGCAAATATTTTCAAGGAATACTTTCCCCTACATCTGCAATCCGGCGAAAAGCTTTTTGGTGACGTCCATATCACGAACATAAACTAAATGATACACATTAATTGGGATGCAGCATCGAAATAATTTTATGGAACCAATGCGAATGTATCGATAGGGAAGGAGTTGAAATATCTACTCGGAATATTATGTATTTACCCTATTTTGTGATTATCACTGTAATTATAAATCATTATCCAACCTTAAATCAAAATAGGCTCCCTAAAAGATTAATGGTACTGAAAATTCTTTCTCTTCTCTTTAGCGTGAAATCATACTTCTTAATTGGAGTTTTTAGTTCTGCAAAGTCTTTTCATGCAGAAATTCTGTCCCAGCGAGGTCCCTACATATTTCTCTTCCGATTTATAAATAATAGATGTATATGTCCGTTTTAGTATCCGTTGAAGCAAATTATTTTCGGTTAGGTGTGTGTAGCTCCTTCGCCCTGTGCTTCCCCGTTTATCGGCCCCTTTTTCTGTACTTGTTGCACTTGTGAACAATGCGCAGTTTCGTTTGCACACTACATCTTCACTTCGCATATAATTGTTATTCCGTAACGATTTTATGTCCCATCAACTGTCAAATCAGTAGACAGATGATCTCGGCCTATAAAATTGTTCTGTGGAAGAGAATTTTACCTTGGAAGATAAATTAGAAGCCGAGCGCCCTTATACAGTCACATTGTGCACCTCTTCGGGAATATTGAGTACTTCAGACTGCGCGGCCACGTACAAGTATATAAGAAAACAGTACAAGGGAACATCGAACAATATTCAGTCTTTTTCGAGCCTTCGCCTGTTCCCGCGAGCATGGTTAACTCGAGGCCTTGTAAACCTCCAAAGCTCGCTGAGAAGCACTAAAATCATAAATTTGGGGGTAATTTAGCCTTTATAGTACCGAATCAACAGAATTGGTGCACTTGGTGCAGTCTGTACTGCATCCTGTTAAATACAGTATAGTTCCAACTCTGGTGCCGGACGATAAAGCATATAGCCCTGATTTGTACAGGTCGTAACTTCAAACCTTACGTATAGAAACCATTTGCTGAAAATAAAAGTTGTAGTACTAGGCTCAAATTTGAAAGGAACAATAATTGGCAAAGAACGAGTTTCTCTGTAATGAACAAATCACTCTTTAAAAGTTAATTGTACCTCTGCGCCACACTCTAATGTTCTGAGGTGGTTTTAATACCTAATGTACAGTGAGCCTAATTGATATAGTAACGCAACAAAAAAAGGATCCCGCTGTAATTTAAAGACATTGATGCTCCTTAAAACAGTAAAAATTAATTGCTGATTAATTCCATGAAAGGACAAATAGTAGCTAAAGACTAACAAAAATGAGGTGATACTCTATGATTCCCTAGTAAACCGCCAAACTTTGTTTTTCCCACGTGAATAAATAAAGAAATTTTAAACTCATCTAGCTAGAACTACAATGAAAGATAAGAATAATCCTCAATGCATTACCAGTTAAATTTGTTTTTTGCTCCCTTTCTTTTTCGGACATACGAAGCGATAACTAGTGTTTTCAAAAACCTCAGGAGAAAGCCCTTAAAGAAAAGTACAAGGGTAGAATCATGAAGATAAGGTGCCTTGGAACTAGCATTTATCAAATCGCTGCGGATATGGGAAGAACTAGAAAGGATGGCTTGTCACTTATCCGTAATCCCGTGCAATCATTTAATTCAAAGTGGACTAGAACAACACCGATGATGGTGTCAGCAGACAGCAAGCGCTTACTGATAAATGCACGCAGAGGTAAAAGCTCCGCTGTTCAGCTGTGCAAGGCGTTAGATCTACCGATTGGGAAGAAATGGGTTAAGCATATTCTATGTGAGACTCTCTCGAAGGAATAAAATAAAATAAAGTTGATACCTTGCCTAATAGCTGCACACAATGCTTAGATAGTGGAGTAGATCAACTAGGAGTTTACAAAAAAATTAACTACTGTAAAATATCTTAATTTCGGACAAAAATAGGTTAAATCTTACAGAAGAGATGGTTTTTATTACTGTTGAAAAATATAAGAAAGGATTAACGCTCACTGGATAGACAACGGTCTAGCAAGGCTGTGTCTCCATTAAGATTCGGCCTTGTTTTTATATTACGATCAGTATCCTCTCTTACTTTCAGACGACCGTCAAAAGGCGGTTAATTACTGTAAGAATTTGTAAACATTCTCTTTAAATTTGCAGCTAAATATATCACGGACCATTGGATATTCTAGCAATATAATGAACCGATCCATATATCCCAAGATTCAAGGCCGCAGTTTGCTTACAAAAATTATTGCGACGATCACCATCATAAGCCTTAAATAGTACATAGATTTAGTACTGTATAATGTCCCTTTTAATGGATTGTAATGGGAAGTAGTACGAAAGCGTTTCATACTTTAAATACAACCTTATTGAAGAATGAAAGTAAATTGACACTTCCATTTTCAAGAACTTGGTATATTCTATACTAAAGTTGTACTAAAGTCTGAAAGTCTAAAAAACTAAAAACTGACAGGCGCAAGCCTGTTCCAATCTCACGAATTTTTCGTGTGATATTATTCTATAGTTTCTATTCCTATTATCCAAGGCTTTGTTAACTTCTATTTCCTGCCACTTCAATAGCAGATTGATTATATATTATTTACAGTAGTTTTGGGCAGCATTCCCCCAGAAAAGTTGGATGATATTTAAATATAAGTTACAGCGAAAATTAGGAACATTCTGGCAATAAAAGCGGTGTTACTGTCCCTAATTCGAAGATTTATCGGCAAACATTTAATAAATTACAAATTGGCTTGGGAAATAAGTACTTATATTTCGCTGTATGGTTAGAGTGGAGAGCTATTCATGTCGTAGGACGAAACTGTCTTCGATTGGCGATGGTTCATTCTTTCTAGTTGCTCTCGTCTCGAGCAAATTGCTTGTTTAACCCTTGACGGTAAATATTCATGCTACTACTCGTACAATTCGCGTTGTGATGTTTACTTCAAGCACAAAAATTCATTCTTTCCTTTGTCTCAATATGCAATACTCACCTCTATAAACTACCTTAAATTCAGGTGCCTGTTGTAGGTGCTGAATCTTTCCCATCCGCTGCTTCCAGCTTCTAAACGTCTCTTTCGCAACACGGCCTTTCTACTCTTCTTAGTTACCAGTCCATGATTTTGCTAGAGGACTGAGATTCAATGGCTATTGTTATTTCGAAAGTTTACACAGCGGAACAGACCGCTGGTAAGGAGATGATCAGATGGGTATCATGAAAAAAAGAGGGTGAAATTAGGGGCTAGAAAGACAAGACGAGTGGAATGTAAGACAACAAGACCTGATTACTACTATATGTAGACACGGAGCTAGACTTAAAGAAACAGCTATTAAACTACAGGTTTAATTTATCTATCTGTGGGATAACTGGCCTCGTAGTACGACAAGGATTAGTAGAAACGAGAAACTCGAAGGCCGATGCTTCCTCTGCTTCGTAACCTATCAAGGAGTGGGGGGTGTAGAGCATGACCTTGGATTCTAAATTATTTTCTGCCGACTTTTACGCTAAGCAGGACCAAATCTGACTGCCTATTCCTCTTATTTCACCTTGCGCAAATTTTTCGATGCGTCTTTTCTCTCAGCTACGCCAGTGGCCCTCCTGGATTTGAAGAAGCTTTCGAACACCACCCATTTTTGGCTTACAGGGAAGTCAGCTGGTGCACATCAGCAGCTGATGAGGGTATCAACAGTCTGAATTCCAATATAACCACATTCGGCCCAGAGAGACGAGAGAAAACTGCAGTTTAGTAGGTTCTATCCACTTGTAAATCTGTATACATACCGTTTGGCCAAGGAGACAAGGAACACCCCTGCTTCACGAAACTAAGGAGAGAATTATGATTTAGTCCTGGTCTTCTGGATGCGAGGGCGCTTGTTTTGGGGTAGCTGATGTTGAGGTGGTGTAAGTGAAGCGTTGTGTGGTGGCGGGAGGGCAAGTTGGGGGCCAAAAACCCCTCGACCACCTTTTATTCTGTGCTGTACAGGTAACGGAATCTATAAACGTAGAGAGAAGTAAGAGTGGTAGAAGCAGTGTAGGGAAAGATCCAGATGTCAAGAAGGTAGCGTGAGGGACCAGGGTGATGGGAGAAGTTGTTGAGGACAATTTTCGGCACAAGCTGCCGGCTTCCTTCCCCCCTAGGAGCCCTGCCATACTCTCCTCTTTATAGACTAATACCCAGCCTCATACATGCTTCCCATGTCTTCTCAAAGTTCCCTCTGCACTTAACAGAACTTGGTGTACAGTACTGTATTTCACAGTAAACTAAAGATTCAAGACGGAGTCTATCAGCTTGCATTCACGCTCGTACTGTATTATGCAATCCCCCCATCGAGAGCCATCAAACGTTACATTCACATGACCCATACTTGAAATCTTTCCAGCTCTAAAACGTGTCCATCATGTAATCAACAACAGTATAGAAACTGAAAATTTCAAACTCTCTTACTAGGCCATTCCTGAGAACGCAAAAACGATAAATAGTATATAACATTTGTGTAAAATATACACAAAATGGGAAAAAAAAAGGGTGACATGGTTTGGACCACGCCTCGTCGAGAAAATTTGATCCCATACCCAAACACTAAAAATTTGGAGCACTGTATCAGTTTTGCACAAAAAACCAGTTCGAACGACCCGCTGATATTCTCAGCGAACAGAACGTCTCCGTCAAATAGCCATCCTCCCTAGCTTCTTACAAACACCCACCCCACCACCGCTCCGCCTTTCCAACTTGACATTTTTCTCTACCTCTGCCATGCCAGACATCTCTCGTCCGGCTCTCTCTCCCTCTGCGCCACCTTATTCCGAACCTTCGCCTCTACGTCACCCCTACAGCGCGAAAACCGACAACTCCATCACATTCAAGTTTCACTCCGCATACGGTTTTGGCGGCGCGTCTTCGCAGTCCCTTCCTCCTGTGCGTACTATCAGCAAGCAAACATCAGAAACAGCAAGACTCCCTCGCGGTAGCGTCGCGCTTATGACTAGAGGTTCTGGCTTCACACAGAAGGAGGTGATATATCGGTTGGAATTGTTGCAGAAACATCTCCCAATTTGCAAGAATGAATGGAATTTCGTCTCATCTGACCATGCTATCGCGTTCCCGGATGACTAAAAACCTTCGATAGCCTCAAACCCAAGTTCGCAGCGTTACACCAGCGCAAGACACCGATGGGTGATCCTATAATCACTTTTGCTGTCAAAAGAACTAAAAAAATCCATTATCAGATTGTAGAGAGTGCAAAACTAGGAGAAATATCTGATTCCGGTGAGATCGTCGATGATGTTATGGCTACTCCAGATGGCAGCGACAGCCCCAATTCCTCGATAGGGAACAATGAAAACCGGACTGATGATCGTGTACAGCAGAAGAGCTTCATCACTGTCTCTAATGTAAAAAAAATACTTTTTCGAGAAAATATACCCCAACTATGCGTCCCCTGGTCGCATGTCGCATCGCTGAGCGCATTAACGAAAAAGACTGCATCAAGGCAATCTTAAAACGATCCTTACTCAGGATCAACAACGTCAGGAAGAGGAAATAAGACCCAAGGAGGAAGATATTCGTCGACGAGAAGAATAATTCCGAGAAAAAAGGAACATTTAAAGGAAGAGAATGAACGGAACCGAGAATTATGCAGTTGATGATAACTTTCATTGCGAAAGGTTCACAGGCAGACATAAAAGTGAGAGATACCACTTCACAGGGCTAACACATAAGTTCTGTTTCTATCAGAAAATGGTTTGCCGCAACACCTAGATGCGGCATGTGCGTTGAAATTATTTGGTTCACATCAACTAGTTTAGCACGCAAGTGCAACAAATGAACAGCACATAACAAAATAAACCTCCTATCCCTATTTATACGTATTCGAGGCGGTCTTTCATATTAGTAACGTGGTTTTAAATGCTCTATCACCCTTCCGAAAGTCTTTTTCATTGCATTTTCCTGTCTGATTTTAAGTACTTCGTCCAGTCCATCGGCATTTGTTTCATCATAAGCTGATTTGATGATGAAAGGATATTTTCCCTACGCAAATGCGGATTCCATTACAACATGTCCTCTACACAAGTTAAATTGCTGTTTTACTTTCTCGTAGACACCACACCATTCCTTTATCATAGAGTCATGCATGCTTCCTAGTGTAATGATAAAACACGCTATTATTGAACCATTCGGAGCAAAAACAAACACGTTTCCGACAAAATTGTCGTGCGCTCACGCGTTACAAAACATATTCTGAAGGATATGGTCATCCGAATGTTCCAAGTAAAGCTTTGAACCCTCACAAGCAGCGTAAAAATGTTGCAAAGAGTGGTACTTTAACGCAAATGTCTCCGTAAATAGCAATGCTTCCGCCAAAGTTGGTATTTTGATCTTTTCCCTGATTTCTGATCACAAAATGCGCAGCAAAAGTCTAAGCGCAAACCTTATGAACAAGGAGCATACAGAGTCAGTTCCTCCAAGTAACATACAGAGATTCCAGGTAGAGCCTCTCGTTCTATGCCAGGCAAGCAACAACCCGAGGCACATCGTTGCATCAAGTGTACGCGGTCGTCCTCTACGTCTAATTCAATCTTCGAGGATACGAATATTGTCGTCGTCAGAGTAAGGAGAATATCGCCGGTAAAGAGTCTCGAACCGATTGGGCAAGTATGCGAAAATTCGATGATCGATGCCCGTCGTCGTGATGAGAGATTGATCACATCTTGAAATGCAGGGAATCATGAGAGAAGATGTACTTGAGTCGACCAAAGCTCTACGCGAGACACGCCGATCGCGGCGTCTTAGCCCCTCTTAGGTGTCTATTAGGTGTCTTTTCTGCGTTCTTCTCTTCTGTTGGAGCAAAAGGACCAGTAAAAGGAGGTGCACAGATAGCATTTTGCCCCTGCAAACACTGATGTTGAGAAAAGGGTGATTGTTCGTACTCAGGATTAAAATAGGTTGTTGCGTAAAATTGTAGCAAAAATTTCCGTGGGACAATTTGCACTACTGAACCAAATGACCATTTACCTATGTGTACAGCACTCAAATTGTGTTTCAGATGTGGCCCACTTGTAGTAACACTAAACTCAAGGATTTGGGGGCACGATACTATTGCCTGTACATTATCGAATTACCAGACTTGGTGCGTACTGCATCCGAGTAATTACAGTAATCTTACAGCGTTGGCGCT
This sequence comes from Kappaphycus alvarezii, assembly GCA_002205965.3. Taxonomy (NCBI): domain Eukaryota; phylum Rhodophyta; class Florideophyceae; order Gigartinales; family Solieriaceae; genus Kappaphycus; species Kappaphycus alvarezii. The sequence goes on along the minus strand of NADL03000033.1, from coordinate 64,416 downwards.
GGACGTTAAAATATGTGGCCCGGATTGGTAATTTCAAATTTCACGTACACTGCTGGCCTCAAACTCGAACATAACACGATTGCATGATTTTGTGACATTCTTGAATCCGTCACATTTTGATGCCCGTTCCGCACACTTCTTACATATCTCAACGCATCGCACTCACATCATCTTCAACCGGATTTCTCGCAGCCCCCTCAAAAACGAGCACTCCAGCAGTACCTGTCATCCCACATCTCTTCCCCCTTCCATCCTGCACCGCTATAAAGCCCCCCAGCCATCCCCGTCACACCTCACATGCGCCAACCAGCACTCTCCGCTGCTCCGCCCAGAGCCCGCTAACCCCCAGCTCTTCCTCCCCGCCCCTCCCCATGCCCCCGCTCTTGCTGCCCGTTCTGCGCATGCCTCGACGACCTTAGCCATCCTCGCACATTCCGTGCCAAATGTCTCGCCCCACGGTTCCCATGGTCCCACTGAATCGCCCCAGACATGCCAGTCCGTCCTTCCTCATCCGCCAATAACGACACAAATGTCTGGTACGTGCACGGGTTTCCAGCCGCGTCGATCAGCCGTCGTGACTTCATCCATGATTTTTCACGCACGTATATGCAAATGTCCCCCTCGTGCATCAGTCTACTGCTGAGCGGCGCAAACTGGCTTGCACGCGATGAAACCACCGATTCACGCCCTTGGTGACTCACAATTAGGCTTTTTCCATACTTGACCGCGTCCGTTTCACTGACGACTGTCGCTGCGCCGTACCGATACGCCATCTCCTCATTGCAGTCGGCTCTACTCAGTCGACTTTCCAGCGCAAAGTCAGCACGGATGGTTCCCACCTCACTGTTGTCCACCTCATCGTCCGCGCTTTTCACGCACTCCCGGAACCTGAACCCGTTCACATGCTTTCTGCCGTTTCCATCACTGTCTCTCAGCCTCTCCTTGACGAACCCCTTGGCCCGAAATTGAATACCCACCGGTTTCCCTTCATAAAACGACGCCTTTTGATGCGTATATACCCCATCCACGTACAAACACGACGAAAACTGATTCTCAAGACCCTTCACCGGCAGCTCACGGTTCACTTTCGTCATAACCCACTTCAAAATCCAAATTCGGCTGCGCCACCAAGTACCAACCAGGCAGCACGCCACTCGCATTGCGGGGATGTGAGCAAGGCGACCGCTCGATTGCCACTCGCTCAGACACGTAGTATAGCGGTAGAGCCTTGGTCCTTGACCCGCTGCCCGACGACGTTACCGACACGCCTAACCCTAGTGGAAACGGAGACGCCGCCATGTCGCACGGTCGGGGGCATAAGACATCTCGGGAGTGTCGCAGGTGACGTGGTGGCACTACAGCACGGGGTTCGCAACCGTCCCATACCATCGCTGTGTTGAGTCGACAAGCGCTTGGAGCCGGTTTTTCCCTCGACGGTACAGATGCTGGACGTCGTCTGGGGGTTGGGTTAACTGCGCATGGGGGGTTGCTTTTGCGTTGGGTGGGGTATTTTAGGTGGATAGTCTGTGGAAAATACAGAAAAGTCTTGCCAGTTTTGGATACGGCCCAGTGACGAGTGGGTGCGGACCCCCTAGGTGAATAATAAGAAAGGTGTGTACACTACGAGCATTCCCATCTTTGTTTAAGCGAAGCCGTCTCGGTGTTTATTGGACAGATCCACGCTCTTGAGTCGCAGGCGCGGTTCTCGTCCTCGCTGGCGCAAGGCTTTGGAATTCGAGAGTTGTAAAAGCTCAACGTGTCCTTGTCTGGCGATGGAACGTTAGCATTGTTGCTGATTTTCATGGCTTAGTCAATCCCGATATTGTCTCATACCCTACTGAAGGGTGGCAGATGGCATCTTGGCCATTTGTTTGACACCAGCGGTGGTGCGTGCAGATGCACGAAGTCCTGGGCCGTAACTCTCATGTGCTTCCTCGAATTACTGCCAAGAAACTGTAAACTCAATGTCATCTCTGCGCCGGAAATGAAAAAAGATTGGGTATCTGAAATACAGGTGAACTCTCGCCCATGGCATGTTTAGCTAGGTATGTCAAGAGCTTAACCAGATGGGTCCGGATTTGCTCAGAAAATGTGCTTGCTACCATGGAGTTACGTTGTAAGTCAGGCAGTTGGAATTATAACGCTACAACCAGTCACTCATGTCCATATCCCTAACTCCATTCCTCCCTTCTCTCCTATTGCATTTCACCCATCCAAACATTCACGATGGCCAAACGATGCGAGGCACAGCCAGCTCTCCGAAAACCCATCGTCCGATCAGCACAGCTGCGCCAACATAGGCAAGAAACAGGAGCACGTCAGCAACAGACGTCGGAGGTCTGCCGGCCACGTATTGTCGTCTACGACCCGGACGAGTTTGACGAATCATCCGACGATGCCGGGGAACTGATATTGAGGTGTGGAATCTTTTGCTCATTTTTGTCGAACGAATGTTACTGAGTGCAACATCTGATCCATCATCATCACCATCATATCCTTCGTCATCGTACAAGCCATCCGTGTCGTCAGAAAACGAATTTCTTGATGGGACGGGGCTGGCAAACAGTTGCGGTGTCCCCGATTTGGGTGTGCAAGGAACGCTTGATTGGCTCACGTATGCGGAGGGAATCTCGTCATAATTGTAATCAGGTCTTTGCGACCTGATAACAGCATTGACCTGCTCGCATCCTCCTCTAGCCTCACTTCTTTCTTCCACCCTCCCAGCACCGATCAGTTGGTCCATATCATCCAACTGCCCATTTGCATGCATTGTGCTCCCTATGCTGGATACGGGTGAGCTATGGAACTCGCCAATCTTACTGCAAAGGCCTAGCAGCTCCGCAAACGGTTCGTCCAAGAACATTCCATAGTCGTCAACAGCTGCTTTCTTTCGTGCTTTTAAAAAAGATTGCAGGCTTTCTCCCAAACTTTTGGCAATCATGTCTGCGGAACAAATCGCTGCCATATCCCTGGATAACTGGCACCGAGCTCCTGGTAGTTTCATCCACTCCTGAACAACCTCTCGTGCAAACTGCTCCCATCCCAACGTGTTCCTCGCCGTTACTATTCTAACCATGGCACTGGTGCCATTTCGCCTCCCCCTCTCGGGATAGGCGAAATTGGCGGCAAGCAACGCGTCTGATGCCTTGACGAAAGTTGTCTTCATGCCCACATTGAGGGGATATTCCTTGCGCGAATCGTATTCCTCCACCTTCCTCATAACCACCTTCCACGCTTCCTGCACAACATCCCAATCTTCCTCTTTGCCTAACCGTAACGGCAACCCGACCCCTACCTCAGCTACTGGAAAGGCCTCCGGGCTATCTTGCCATCGTACGGCATGAGCGACGGTTTGGACGTAGGGCTTTGTCTCCAACTTCCAAGCCGTCTCCTCAAACCCGACCCCAAGAATCACTTTTGCGTGTTCTGGCCTGTATTTGACGTAGCCACCCTTCTCCAAAACGCCTGCATTTACACTCAACCATTGTGGAACTGTCAAAAACCGATAGACAACGTCATGTTCCTCATCACACTCCACACCCTCCTCCCTGCTCCCCACTCTTTCCAAGGTCCTGACCCAACATACATCCTCCTCGACGCACCATCCCACGTCACAGCGGAAAGAATTAAACGGTACCCAAGTGAGTTCAACGGCACCACGCTCTTCCACAACGCCCCTGACAGACAACGGGACTCTTGCGCCAACCAGCCCCCTCATGGTGACAAAACTACTACCCACACGTACCAACCTCCTCCAAGCATCAACATTCAAAGTGACATCATACACAACGCCAAACAAGCCCAAAGACATCTTGACTGCCTTCCACGCGGCGCCGTGGCCAGATTCAACACGCAGCCTGCCAAACGCATCAACAAAACTAACCTCACTGACAACATCGCCCAAAAGACCCTCTGTGACCCCCCCACCACCAAAGACACCCCTGACAAAGGCGCCACCAAGACTGTTGACACCGATGGCAGCGTCAACATTGACCCTCTGTGACAGATATTGACCCAGCTCATGATCCAAATCCTTCAACAAGACGCCCGCCTGTGCCACGACGACGGCTCTCTTCCGATAAAGCTGGACCTTATTCAAGGCATTCATATCGACCAAACGCCACCACAATAGAAACGCTAACATGTGATGAATGGAGGTGAGGGGATGTACCCAAAACTACCGGACGCAAGCGTCGGCGTTGCCGACGGGCATATAAAATAGCACGCTGAAGTTCCGGAAGAGAATGTGGTTTGAAAAGGCGGTCAAGATGACAAGAGGAGAGTGATGGGGGCGGCGGAGGTGGAGGGAAATTAAGACGGATGGAATGTCGGAGACAGGAGGGGGATGGTTGGGGTGGGTTGTGGGAATCGGAGGGGCGGGTAAGGGAGGTTGTGAGGGGTTGGGTAATGGCGGCGGAAAAGAGGGCCGGTGGTGGGGTTAGGGCATGCAGCACGATGCGGCTGTCCATGATGAGGTTGATGGGGCCATGCGCTAGTGGAGGGGGGCGGAGGGGAGGGGGGCGGGGAGAGCTTGGTGGTGGATGAGTTTGGAGATTGAAGGGAGCGGATGAATGTTGCGGGGGAAGGGACGGGTGGTGGAAGGGAAGAGGAGGCGCTTTGGGTTAAATCTTTTTGTCGAGTTTCTGCAACGGAAGGAATTGGACGAAACGAATACCGTACAATGACATTGTTTTGGATTTAAATTGTACTGTTTGTACAATTTGTACTGCACTGTACCGTACAGTACTGTACAGGATTGTACAATCGAGACACAATGGCCAAACTGCACTGCACTGTACAGTGCCGACCCGGATGCGTCAGCCACGCCATGGTCCACAGTCTGGACTCAAGAGAGGACAAATTTCCGAATTTACATTTGTCCAAGCCATCTGCTTCCTTTGCTGCTACTGTAATTCTGTGCACTGCCACAATTACAGTATACAGCATGCAATGCTGTACACGTCACAGGACGTGTCACATTCACGTGATACCCCATCAAACTTTACAGTCCATGGACACGCCTGCTTACAGCAACATGTCTCCCTCAATCGGCCTCCCCTTCATCCCCCTTCGGTAACCACAAACTAGCGCCGACCCCCACTCCGAGCACCCCCAACACCACCGCCAAACTCCACACCACGTTCACCTCCCAACCCGCCACCACTCCGCCCACCATCTTCACTCCCACAAACCCCAGCACCCCCGACAACGCAAACCGCAAAAACCTCAACTCCCCAATCGCCTCACTCAGCACAAAAAACAAATTCCTCAACCCCACAACCGCCAACAAATTACTCACATACACCACCCCGACATCCCCACTCACACCCAACACCGCCGGCACAGAATCCAACGCAAACACCACATCACTCAATTCAATACACAACAACACCACCAACAACGGAGTCGCCACCCGTCTCCCCCCCTCCCTCGTCCAAAACCGATCCCCACGTACCCCCACTCACCGGCACCAACCCCCGAACCCACTCACAACCCCACTCTCCCCAACCCCACCCCATCCTCCCCACCCTCCTCCTCCACCAACAACTTACCCCCAGTCCAAATCAACAACCCCCCAAACAAAACAGTCACCCACCGAAACTTGTGCACCAAAGCCTCCCCCAACACAACCATCACCCCTCTCATCACCACAGCACCCCATATTCCCCACTCCAACACACGCAATTGTAACCCACGTTCCACCTCAAAGTACCGAAAAATCACCAAAAATACAAACAGATTATCCACCGATAAACTATACTCCACCACATACGCTGTCACAAATTCAACCATCCGGTCCAAACCCGCTTGCCAATACACCACCCCCGCCGTAGTCGCCGCAACAGAGATCCACATCCCCGTCCATGCAATATCCTCCTCTAACGAACCCCGAGCAGGTAACGCGTGTATATCGCTAGCACGGCGTACACTTTCATCGCTCACATGTTCCTGTTCGACCGTCTCATTCTTGGCACGCTCTGTGGGGGTGGGTGGGGGGGGTGGCGTTTCTACGCACCGAATCCGCGCTGGGGTTATGCGTGCATGTAGTACTCGGCGGCGACAGTGTAGCACGGGGGATGAAGGGGGGTATGGTGAGAAGGGGAGCGCCGTTGATGGGGTAAAGGTTAGCGCAAATGGGCGCATTGTGGTTGCTGATGTGGAGTGGGAAGGAGGTGGAGTAAGAAAGGGAGAGGGGGAGTTGAGATGGGGGGCGGGAAGCACGGAAGACACGTGTGGCGGTTGGATTGGAGCTGGGGTACGTGGTTGCCGATTGGGCGTCGGGTCGCGTGTGGGTTGCAGAGGTTCCGGTTTTATTGGCGCCAGGTCCGGTGGTTGGATGACAGGGGCTGGTGACCACACGTAGCACTGGTTGTGCTCGTTTTTTCCTCGACGGATCAATGACAGCCTTGTTGGGGCGAATTTATGGACGATCGATTTCGTAGTTGCGGAATCCGATCGGATCGGATCAGACTGGTGGGGATTGTGTCTATGTGCAATTCGTTATTGACACCTTGTCGCGTTCCATGCCGTTCTCGTTCCGGTATGCACAGGTTGTCCACGTGCCGTCCCGACAGTGGAAGCGTAGCTCCCGATAAACCAATTCCCAAATCAACTTGCCCAACCCTCCGCAACCGACGTCATCTACACGTCCGTAGATTTCGCGATCATTTCCTCTTCTTCGCCTTCTTACTCTGCCCACTTCCGTTTTCTGCCTTCCTCTTGCCCCCCCTCGCCCGCAGCCTCATCCGCCTCCGCATCTCCTTCAATCTCCAACACTGGCAGCCTTCCCACTATTTTCTCATCCTCATCATTCTCCACCTCCACCAGTAGCACCGTAAATGCCATTCCCACTCCCACTTGCTTGGTAACTAATCCCTCCACCGCCTCGATAATCTTCGGTTTGGTACTACTCTTTGGCTTCCCCCTCCCCGTATCCTAATTCCCCAAACGTCGGACTGCTCCCCCAACTGATCACACTCCTTTCCGCCGCCACCACCACACTCGTGCTCCCACACCCTATACTCCGCACAAGCCAACCCTGCAAGTCAAAATTCGGCTTGGGGTACATCCCACTCTCGCCAGTCCTCTTCGTCATCCCCCACATGTAGCAGCTTTTCCGGTTCCACTGCGCCGCAAACGAGCTCTGTTGCCCACAACTCACCATGTCCAAATGATATGGCCCACTATCAAATACCTCAATCCTTCTCGGCCTCAACTCATCCTTGGGCGTCTTATGTCCTAACCTACCATAACCCCCGAAACCCCAACTCCACACCTTTCCCTGATCATCCAACCCGATACTATGGTTCACCCCACTCGCAACCTGCACACACTTAATTTCATCCTCTTTATCCCCAAACCCTGCCACCCGTACCGGCACCGCCATCACATCAAACGCAATGCGATTATTACTCCGAATGCACTCCCCCGTCCGCCCGTTCCCCAACTGCCCATACTGCCCGCTCCCTGCCGCCCACACCTTACCATTCTCCCCCCACCATACACTAAACTCGGCCCCCGCCGCACACCAACAACCTTCTCCCAATCTCCACCTTCCCCCATGCAACAACCTCCCCACCTTTCCTCTCCTCACCCCTCGCCCCAATCCCCAACTGACCGTTCGAATTCCCCCCAACCGCCCACGACCTACCCTCACTCGTCACAACCACAGTATGCACCCTCCCACACGCAACATGTACAACCCGCTCCCCCTCCTCCAACGGAATATCCAACCTCGTGGCATGTCTCCTCGCCTTTAAATCCGCCTTGCCCAACTGACCCGAATCATTCCCCCACCCCATACGCCCTCCCACATCATCCACCAACACCCAATGTGCCGCCGCACACCCCGTATACACATATTCAACCCGCGTCCCGCACAAACCCGCAAACCGCATACGCGTCGGACCCCACACCTCCTCCCCCTCATCCGAACCCCCACGCTGCGCTACAGACTTTGGAAGCGTCTTACGGCCCAACATGTCCCAACGTGTCGACCCACAAAACAACAGCTCGTACTCTTTTGCACGGCCCGCAGAAGCGGGTACCGTGGACCCGACCACGTCCTCCTTGGCCATAATTTGCGTTACTGTAAATAGTGTAGCGCGGGGGTGCGCGGCGGTCGCGGGGGTGAGGATCGGGACACGGGGGGTGACGTGGAGAGCGGGGAACGGTGGCTTTATTTGGATGGAATTGAGAATGGGGAGTGGATCCGAGTCGATGGCAAGGGTGGATCTTTTTTGCGTTTAAGAAAGTTGCGGTTGGCAAAGCGAACGGTCCGGTGCGGGGGGTAATTGGCGGGTGATTTTGCGTGCGACAATTTTGCGTTTCGGCGCAGGAATGTAGCGGACGGTCAAATTGGCAGGTTTCTGTGACTTCCCGCCAACTGGAGCGTTTTTGTACCTTTCAAAGGAGCATGCTTCGCTTTGGGTACAGGGAAGTGACTGCTTTTCGTAGGCTTTTCGAGACTTGGTGTTCATTGCATTTTGCCTGCCCCCGATTGGCTTCTATTCAAGTCTGTGAGGGTTGGTATCTCCACCTCTCATACTGTACTGCCGTGCTGTACTGTACTGTACAATACTGTAAGAGCGTAACACGTACAGTATATCCCAATTGCTTGTACGGTACTCTACTGTACTGTACGGTAACTGTACAGTTGTTGATTAGGCCGCAGACGGATGGTGCTTACTGTAATGCTGGATTGACTGGTTCTTCCGCAGAGTGGTGAAACTGCTACGAAGGGAGGGTATGGCGATAGAAATCTTTCGGCGAACCTGGTGAGTTGAACGGGGTTTCGTCTGAGTGATTCATTGATTGAAATAAGGGCGGATGAAGCTTACAACCTGGCGAATTTTTTCTGACTCTAATTTATCATTCTGAAAATTTGGCTGAACGACCTTTCCCATTTTTCGGAAAGGTTTGTTTGGATTGCAAATCATGCTGTCCGATCTCGTCGGGCTCCCCGTCAGCGGGTCAAACCGTTGCAAATAGCATGGGGGCTCCCACCTATGGCAGTAGTGATGAGGAAAGTCCGTGTGGGTACGGCATTACCCAAAGGGGGTACTAGAATTGCGAAGGATGTGTGTGGTTATTCCCGCGTTCTACCATTTAGTCATCTATGATCTACGAAGACTATTCTGGTATACAGAAAGTGTTGACCGGCTGAAGCTAGTTTCGCGGCAGCCGAGGCGCAGCTACTCGAAACACTGCGCTTTGTCCGTAATATTTACGGACGTATCATATTTACGGACATTGGGGGAGAGGGTTGAGTTGGTCTCTCAGTCCTGAAAATATTCGGCTCCAAAATCAACAAAAGCTTTGGAGAAGTATGCCATCTAGCTTCTCGATGAGCGAGAGGACGGCATTATGGAAGTTTTTTCGGGATACTTCTTCGCAAAAGCCCAAAATTTCAGTGTAACAAATGAGAAGAAACTGTGGGAATAAATATCCCTCGCCTGTTGAAAATAAGATATTTGCCGGGCCTCTTAGAGTACTTGACTCCTAAGCAGTTTATTGCAACGATGAAACTTAACCTTTGGCCAGCGCCCCGTCTATATGACGCTGTAGAAGAATAAAATCAGCGTTATCAGTAACCATCCTCTGGTCAGAAGACCGTAGAGGACGCGTAGGCAAAAAAAATTCCCCGTTCGTGAAGTAAAAATAGAACGGGTAGGGACCCAGCTGTGCGTTCAAACGATCTCCCCGTTCGGGACTCTAAAGATAGACCGGGGGCAAACGAACCAAAAGAAATAATTATCACTGTCCTATTCAGCAAAATGGACAAAATGATGTTCTGGATGGCTGGGACAGCAAAAAAAAATGGACAAAATGTATTAACACCTTGAAAAGCTCGAGAATGCCATGACTGCACTGTCAATTTCGCGTGAGGGGCGAGTAAGACACCTTCTAGAAACTTAAATAGGGCTACAGGTTGAGAACTCCAGTGAAGGGAGTTCTGATTCAGACTTGGGGGAGAAAAGTTATAATGCTTCTTTTCTTGACCGTTTTCAGAGAAGTGGGAAAAGAGAAAGGCCAAAAGTTAGCGTCTCTCTAGACTTGGGCGGCAGAAATAACGTGACCAACATGCCAACATATTGTACTTGTGACAGTTGACCTATGGACTAGCCAACTTTAACCTCTTGTGTTGACAATTTGGGTAAAACTTTTAGCAGCCTTGAACCATGATGCAAAATGGCTGTGACCTATGGAAAAGTCAACTTTTAAGTTTGAAGTTGAATCTTGGTGTAACAAGTCTATCAACTTTGAATCACTCCGCAATCAGGCTATTGGACCCCTTTATATCAACGTAGTGCAACTGTACTACAGTCACTTTGATTACTTGGATGTTACGACTACTGTGCTACCTAGCATTACCCTGTTTTGTTTTTTGACGAAACAAGCGCCCATTCCCACACAGGTGGAACAGTATCGTTCCGAATACTTCCTGGGTAGCACCAAGTGATTTTATCGTTAAAACTACATTTATTCATCCATAGCGCTATTGTTTTGGAATCCCCTTGCAGTACTTAATGGTCTGTAGTCTGGTCTGAGTAGAAGATGACAGGAAACGACATTTCTTGACACCAGAAACACGACTACCGGTTGTAAAGACACCCCCACAGACACAGTGAGGCCGACACTTTCATTGTCGTGCCAAGGCGATCCCACATTTGATCCGACTTCGGAGTTCCTGAAGAATGACTCTTTCTCGTTTATTTTCGGGCTTAACCCTTTTTATGGTTTAACTCAGTATATTCTGGGATCCGCTGACAGTTATGATCTACTCAGGATTGCTGTACTAGCTGTACCGTAATGTCACTACCCTACTGTAAAGTTATCCACATTGCTGTGGACTTGGACCTCAGCTTGCTGGACCGTGCCACCAGAAGTGGACCAGCCCAGTGGACTCTCCGCTTGCTGAGTGGCCTTCCGGCTATCGTTACCTATTTTTGTCTAGCTTTTAATTCAGCACCTGTAGGGCAGATTTTCCGTTACTGTCCTAAGAGACTAAGTACTACTTAGGCAACTTTACTCTAGAACCTCCTAGAGTAAAGCCACCTTTGCCGGCGCTAATCTTGGACCCCCGACCTTCGGATTTCCCCTCCATTTTCGGGCTCGCACTTGATCCTCCGACACTGGTCACCCCCTTTGATAGCCCTGAGCCTGCATCATCCCGCGTGAGGTTGCAGCTCCGACCCTGACTTCCGTTCTACAGTCGCGGTCTTCTTTCGGTTGCTCTATCGCTCTACCACCCCAGTTACTCTGTTGTTTTCTCTTTTTGTCTGCGCTAGTCGCTTTCCCTACGTGACCACATATAACGCCCTTTTCCCCAGAGCTGGCAGCGGCTCGAACCAGTACACTCAACCACGCTATCGCCATGTTGGTATACCGTCCCAGGAATTGCACTACACATATCAGTGACTGTGGGAGATAGAAGCCTAGAAAGTAATGTCGAGGAAGAGGAATGTGTTGGGGCAACAATGGGATACCGATGGATTGTATCCAGCAAGACTATCTTCAACCACTTCAGAAATATTATAGCGTCAACTAAGAAGAGAGAGCACAGAAACTGGTGTGAGGTCCTTGCTTGGACTCGTATTCTTGATTAACGCATCGTAAATGAGAGGTAAAAATGGTTCTGAGACTTTGAAATTGCTGCGGGTAGGTTGATGGCTGTTGAAATGGCCATGGAACTGAGCATTTGGTAGTTCTCCCGGAACATTAAGAAATATTCAGTCGGTAATGGCTCAACAATGCACGATGTACTTGGAAGAGCTTTACATTCTGCCAAAATCTCAGAGACTTACAGTAAGTGCCTCAAACGCTCTCAAAATCACCGTGACAGCCGTAGGAGTCAGGGAAAGTAGGCCCAAAACGACCGGCGAATGGTATACTCAGAGGACTGATGGTACCTCTTCCCAATTTTATGCCCAATTGATTTCATACTATCCTGTAAATTTTCTCGCAGTAACATACTTCTCCAGCGGCAGGCCAGGCAGTAACGAATCCTGGTGGAGTCTACAAAGTTTGTCTACGTGCTAAATTTCTTAAACTCCCGGGATCCATATTATTGGAAGGAGATGAAAAAAATTAACGCTTCCAACGGCAAAACGCGAAAGAGGCATCGCGGTCCAGGATGACGTGTTGACATATTCGAAAGCTAGATGTCGCAAATGCTGGTGCCGGAAAAGCACTTCTGCGCCGCATCTGATTCCGGTAGAGTATGGTGGTAATTTCGGAGTCACGGATGAGAAATTCATTGACATGACTTGCAAAAGTGGTAGCATTTATCCTGCTAAAAGGCTGCTCCCAGAGAGGATGAAAAGCTGCTATATTGATTTCAATTGCGCAAGCACGCTACGGAGGCCAACGAGCTTAGAATTGAAGCACACAAAAAGTTGCCTCCTGGTTAAACCATGCACCAACCGTAAAGTTGTCGCGCAGTTGACGGGACGCAATATTTTGGAGTTATTTAGTGGGATTCCAAAAGAAATTGATGGCTTTTGCGGTGCCAAAGGACGGGACCAGACTGTAGTGCAATGCGCGGTGCGCAGTTCTTCTCGTCTAGGAACGGAACACCGTCAGAAAATGAGAAACCCGACACATACACACGAAGACCCACCGGGTGCTTGCTGTCCCTCTTTCTCTTTAAGCACCCCGCGATGCAGTAGCACAGCTCGCCGACGGCGAGGATAACTGGGGTTGGAAGAGCGAGGGTAATTACTTGGGCGGCTGGACGGTGTACTTGTCCCCCGGGTTGTAAGGCCGGATCGTGGTCCGCGGAATGCTAGAAACTTTGTATGGGTCGATTCCAAAGAACTGTAGACACCAGGGGTGTAATACGGGATAAAGAAGATTTAGTATTCGGTCAGCTTTGCTGATTATCTCCTTTAGAGATAATGATGTTGTCACCAACGACAACCTTGAAATTCCTATTTTTATATAGACACCGGAGTCCGGGGCGCCAAGCGTGAGTGAATATCACAAACAAACAACAAAAGGGGTAGTATAATATTGGATAGGGGGGGATAGAAAGGGGGACCCGGGCGGATAAACGTGGCTATAGCCAAAGTTGCCGTTGGCAAGGTTTCTGCAAAGGCGGAAGTTGGGAGTCAAGTTCAGAGCCAACACCTGGGTGGCTGTTTAATCTGAGGCGCTAGTGGCCAGGTAAGTATAAATACTACTTAACTAGGTTAGGGTTATCTAGGACGGCGGGGTGAGTGAGGTTAGGGTCAGCCAAGTTAGGGAGATCCAAGTTAGAGATAAGTAAAGTCGACACTTGGCCCAATAGGTGCCTTTCACCTGCGAAAATATCAGGTCCCATTTGGGGGCCGAGTGGTCCAGATTGCAAGCCCTCAAGCCCCATCGGGTGAGGATACAGTACCAAAAATAATAGTAGGCGACAAAAGAAAATTGCCCTTACTGTACTGTACAGTACAGTGCCTGCTGGTTAGCAGTAAATCAGATCAAAAAAAGATGACAAAATTAGCTCTGCCGATGGCAGTATAGTATGTGTGCCATTTGTACTACACAGACAGAGGGTAGTTCTTGATACTTGGAGGTGTAGTTTACACTTTAAGCCTCCCGGGGACGGTTAAATGCGCCATCCGGGGCCATTCACACAATTTGAGGCAATTAAGGACCAGGTGGCATACACGGACAAACTTTACATTGAAAACCACTATCATCTCCTGGAACTACCGGTCTACCTTTGCCCATATTTTGGGCTGCCCTCAGTTTTTGTTGGTGGACGACAATTCTGGCCCCGATAAGGGGCACTGCTAATGGGGTGGTCCCTTTCTGTGGTCGTAGGGTATTCTATTCACGGGAATAAACTGCTTCGAGCTGAGATTGATCCACAAGTCGAGATTGTTAGTGGCAACCCCCGAACCATCAGTCCAGTCCGATATGGCCGGTAAATTGAAGACTTTTCTGTTGTCGGAAAAAGTTTACAGTACATTAAATCGTTGGACGGAAAAGTACGGAAGAAATTTGAAGACGTCAAACTGGATCCCAAACCTGCCAACTATGATCCCCCAAGTCGTGGTCAGAATTCTACAATGGGGATTCAATGGGGCGCGTCTGGCCGCCTAGAGCCTGATCCTGAGATATTATCGGACTTTTTGGCCCGCATGAGACACCTATTAGACGTGTGGGCACACGTGGAGCGTCTCCGAACTGCAAAAAGTCCTTGCCTCCTGTAGTTGGTTCATACTTTTTAACCGACTTGCTTTCTCAGCCCTAGACGAGTGCCATTAGTTTACCCACTCATCTTTCCCAGTAGTTGCTCTCGCAACAAATGCACGAAATGAGCTGAAAATCCTGGTCGCCTTGTCTCCAATACTGTACTGTGATAGAGTAAAGAAATACGGGGAATGTATTATGGTATATGGTATAGGATGCCTCAGAAGAGGAAGGTTCCACGTTTTATGCCCCTTACAGAACCTGGCACATAAACCAGAGAAAACTTGTCCCTAACTCTTCTCAGGGATTGGCTTCCACTGACTGAAAATTACCCAAATTCAATTACAAACTAATTGATTCTAAAAGATGTAGATTCCATCAACAAATTAACGTGGTAGAGGGCTAAATCACGCTGATATCCTTTCTTTTGCTTGCCAGACAGACAAAAAAGACATTCCACAGATCTGTGGTCCTCACGGACTCGTCATGCAGAACTCCACTCTATTATAAAAAACTTCGCTGCTATTTCCCTCGCCTTTGTAATACGCAGTGTACCTATCTAGATAAATTCCAACAAAAAATCCTGAAAACGGCCCCTAAAGGTTTTTCTAACCGTATACTGGCAAATTTAAGGACGGGAGCCGCATATGGAAGCCGAGATGCCTTTAAACCGTTCCTGAAGTACTGTGACGAGGCGTGAAACTGGCAAAATGATCCCAGCCAGTTAGAAGACTTCCTCGTAGAGTACCACCACCAGCAGTATTATCTGGGCGGCCCATTACAGCACAAGCTCCGCTGGAAAAACCCGGTCAGCAGTAATCTTCTTCCTGGCTGAAGTGTCCAGTAAACTACTCCTGTCGGGCAAAGCCCTACACTGCTGGGACTGGCTCGCTCCCAGCCAGCAATTTACACCTTGTCCGCAGAAACTGGCTCTGTGAAGTGCTTACAAGCTCCTCAGGGAGAGCCAATTCCAAATGGCTGTTGCCGTACTGCTCTCTCAAGAATGCTATCTGAGAGCAGCTTATTGTCGCCAAATACTCAGAAACCAGATCATATTTGATCAAAAGCTACAATATTCAAATTTCGCAACAATTCCGCTCCCAGAGACAAAGTCTCGAAAGTACCAGAGTGCCATTGTACGATCTCGACTCGTATCTTCCCTTCCGGATGGCCCAATTAAGCTGGAAAGCCGGGCCCGGCAGACAGACTGTTAAAGTACAGCCAAGAATCACTTAAGTTGGAAATTCATCGAGTGTTACGACATCTTACTCCGCTCGATCTCCCCATCTGGTCTCTCAATCCGTTTTCTTTTCGATATGTGGGAGGGACCCATAATTTAATCTCTGGTAGGCCCCAAATGCTTTAAATCCATCATCACGGTCGATGAGTCTGTTTCTCTACCACCGACCACTATACTCGAGCAGGGGCCGTGGTCATAGTCCGTATGCAGTATCCAAGTCAACTCCGTGAGAAGATCTCCCGCCTCAGTGCTGCTTCTTGCCACTACTTTAACGTCTCCAGTGATGAAATGGGATGGGAGAGTCAAGACGGGCCTGGACCCTCCGGGTTGAGGCCCAAAAATCTTTGGCCCAGGGGTACCTGGCAGCCAACAGAAAGAAGAAAAGATTGAATCAATCATTTCTTTTGTAAAAGTCAAGTGAGTTTTATAGAGCTATCAGAGTAAAAGAAATCTGAAGAAGAGTTGGATGCGGAGCTGGGCTGTACGGAAAGAAGGAACGCGTTAGACGGAAGTTGATTCGCGTCAGAGTCCTTCCCCCTCTTTCGCTATGGCCAGCCGCTATTCTAACCTTTGCGTAGACTAAGCAACGCAATGTCTCTCGATTTGCTTTTCGCTCCACTGCTAGTGCATGTTGGTTTGCTGGGTCCGTGGTCAATATGCCATTTGCGTGTACATTCGCCTTTGCGTGTTGCTTATGCTCGCTTTATTTGGTCCGATCGTCCTAGTCTAAATTCTGTTTGTCCTCTTGCATTGGCCTGTAGTCCGAGCCCTGGTAATATCTTTGTGCCATATGCATTTGCCATCTCGCCCGTTTTGCTTTGTGCTCAATGCTAATTCTTATGTGTTTACCTCGCTAGTTCGCTTACTGTCCTGGTCCATGTCATTATAGTGCATATTTTTGCGTGCTTTTCATTCTTTCCATAACCAATTATACACATATATGCATTGAAAGGACATATAACTTTTAGTTACATGTCCATTCAATGCAGAACGGATCTTGTTTTGATCCCAATCTATGCCGTAAATTCGCACACGATAATCCACAACGGTATATGACAACTCCAACAGTATAAGGTACTGAAAAAAAACTTGCATTACAATATTTGCCTTACACTTTTAGCAACGCAACTAAGACAGTAGGTTATCAAGAGATAAAGTAAAACTAGCTATTGTGCCATCGCTAACACTACACAAAAGAGAGAAAGACCTACCTTTCCTCAGTCTATGAGCGTTTCCTCAGTCTATGAGCCACACTGCCAACCATGGCCATCCATCTGAAACGAATGTAATATCTTTTCAGTCCTTCTACCTATATACAGATGATCCGCAAACACAACCCCCTCATTAAGGCGTAGACCGCCGCAAAAACGCAACCTCGGTATGCAAAATATTCTCAAATCTTATCCATGAGCTCCCATGCTTCACATGACTGGCGCAATGTGTTGGTTGGTGACCTGGTTCTGTCACTGAAAACCAAGTGTTCCGGGAACAATGCGCTGCTTTCGAGAGTAGCGCTGGAGAAGTACATATGCGTGCCTTGTGAACTCAACGTGAAACGGGCTTCTGGATTGCTACTGCAATAGCTCATATTAGTTGTAGTGCAAACAAGTGCTTTGGCTCGTATGGATGAGGCAGGCATATCAATGTGTACCCCAAAGACATATTGAAGCGTTTGCACGAGGAACAGGTATGCCCTTTCGATATATGGTACAGTTGATACAGCACAGGCACTATGGTGAATAGTACAGGGACTTTCATGAGGTTTACAGGTACATTTTGTTGTAGTACTAATTTTCATGAGCTGGCAAAATTACATTATTGGGGAAATTTTGGGTTATTTTTATGCATAGAAGATTTGGTTGGTTATATCCGCGAGGATAGTACGTTATTCGGGATAAGTCGTCGCTGATGGGTAACACTACAGTAAATTACATTATCGTGATGTGTATAACTACGGTGTGCTGGCTTGATGATTTTGTGTGATGATTTTGTGTAGTGAGCTCTAGTGCGTTGTTGGTTAGGTTATTCTTGGAGTTTGTATTGACTGCGGTTTTGAGCTTGACGTAGTATATAATTTGCAGTTTGCTGAGCCCTCAAGTAAAATCCTAGCTAAAGTTGGGGGAACTTCTTTTGCAAACAACCGTCCTTTCACTTCAACCTTCCGTTCCCAGCTTAATCTCTTTCACAATAGTACACTCAGGTCTTATTCCACACCATTAAAACATAAACTATTAAAATGATGGTAGCCAAGATCTTTAAGCCAAACAAATCGAGCTAGATCCTTTGGATAGTCTCAGTTGCGGGGTCTACTGTTCGTAAACAATCTTGTAAACTTGTTGCTAAAAACTTACTCCTCGCACTGATCCCGCTAACATCCTATTCCAACCTCAGACGATAACTATCGCTATCTACCTTTATTAAAATACAAAAATATCAACCTGGAGGCCCATAGTAGCGAACGTCAGCCCAATCCCGTTAGATCTCATACAAATCACGAAATTCTATTATATTAGCGACAAAATAGCTACCACCAGTATCAAAGCTCCCTATCCGATAACGTTAGATTTACACCCGAGTCAAGTATCACCAATCGTGTAATCGAACACAAAGCACTAATAGTTAGATTTGTTTCTGTCCAAACCACCAACATTTAGGAACTAAAAAAGACTGCTTCATTTTTGATAGGTAGATAACAAACTTTTCCTATTGCCGGTCCACGGGGGTCTTTGGCAGAAAAGTTGAACTTACTGAGGAGAGGATGATTAATGTAGATGTATGTTCAATTACTGTCCGCTACTCGGTCTAATAGGTCATACTAGAAATAATTTTTTTTCCTATTTCTGGGAGAGTAGATGCTCAAGCACAGAAATTATAGAGTACAGGTCCCAGAAAATGTTGTTGAAGTTTAGGTGCAAATTTCGGCGAACCAAAATTCGACAAGACTTGATATACCACATGACGGAATGGAAAGCCCTTCCAGTTGACTGACATTCATATCGCAAATTTTGTGTTTTCTTGGTGGCATGGCCGCAGATAGTGAGACTACAACTCCCCCGGCCACTGTACTCGCAACTAGCTGACCTGCTCCGCATAAGCAGACCCATCCGCCTGCCACCACATCTAAAGATTATTTAAATTCACCCTGTTCTTCTCACGAGAGTATTTCATCTCATGCTCACATTCACCTTCGTCATCGACCAAGTCCTTTGCCCCTAATATTTCGAGAACCGTATCGTCGCAGCCCGAAACCACTGCTACGCTTAAATCACATACTACAAGATCCGTTATCCACTCTGTGCCTTTCATTAAACGATCTATTCGTCCGCCACTCGGTGCAACTCGACGTCTTACATAGCTAGAAGAACTATAAACTGTAACTGTATGTAGGTAATTGACAACAGGGAATTTTCTCACTGCTATCACATCGCAAACTCATTCATCTCTGAAAAAACGAGTTCGTAAAACTACCCAAATTTAGCTCTTGCATCTCTTTTATTTCCAACCTACCTTTCTTTAACCAAATTCCGGTGTCTCCAGGGTTAAAGCATGTTTCTGCAGCCCTATTCCATTTTCGTAATTTATTCCAAAAACATCGCAACTTCTGCACCCAGCAACGCGCCCATTTTTGCCAACTTTTCGATAAAACACTGCGTTACCTGAACGAGCTTGTCCTCTATTTGAAAGTAAAAGGCACTTTACCGCACTGCACTATCGCCATAAAACTTTTAGAATAGTCTATTTCTTTACTTTTTAAAATATTTCAATTCCAATTGTTTTCATCTTTTGCTTTTCGAGGACTACTTATTTGGGATATTGGAAGTACTTTACAGCTGGCTCAATTTGTGATTGCGAGGTTCTTGGGAAACGGCGATGAGTGGTTAAGGGAGCTGTAAGAGCATTGGCCAAGGAGTGGTTGGGCGGCAAAGCAGAATCGTTACCTTCGTTCTCCGGTCGGTTCGGACCCCTTCTGTATTTCGTCCGGTATGATTTATCAATGGCGCTGTGCGCCAAAATTAATATTCTGTAGTTACTTTGCTGTTTGAAAACTGCCCTCGAGAAGGGATAATTTCGGGTTAAATTCTGGCTTACTGTAATGCGCATTCAACACGGTACATTAATTTTCTCATTGAATCTATTTTTTGAAGACTAGAATATGTGTAAATCCAAAACTGAAGCCCTAAATAGCGCAAACCACGTAGCTCTACTCGCCATATATATGCATACGCACAGTAGACTACAGTAACATCCAATACTCTGGCTATTACTAAACCGGAAACACGATGTACAATCATGGATTATACCTTACCACCAGATACTTCTCCGAGATGGCGATGCATGGCGAAAGACCAAGAATCTACTTAAGCTGCCGTGTTCATCAGCCCTAGCTTGGATCCTACACCTTCTGCCCCTGGATAAACCTTTCAACTACCAAATCATTATTCAAGTATTCCCCTCCCCAACAAGATCATACTTCACGTATCCGCCAACCCCAGGATGAATAGAGGCTCATCATAAACAGAAATTCTTTATTAAAAGTTCCCTGTGTGCCATTTGATCTGCATAAACCCTCTTTGACACCAAATAAATGCCAAGGTAATCAGGCCCCCTTCTTTGACTACAATATAGGTCCAGCGACGGAGAAACGGAAGGAATTTGCTTCTCTGATCCACGGCTGTGAGAGTTACAGTAATTTTATCGGTGAAGAACTTCGTAAAACATTGGCGGATAATTTCTAATATCAGTTATTGATTTCGAAATACATCACTCAAGAAACTCCTATACTTTGATTTTTCCTTTTCTGCAAAAAAAATCACCATACGGTCTGGGAAACCAATCAATGACTAATATTTGACACTTTGTACAAAATATAACGTGCGCTTGTTGTATCATTGCCATTAAATGTATCTATCTACTTCTCAACGCCGACATTTCGACTAAATAAGCCCTATTTAAACCTTCAATCACCAAAAACGGATCATTCATGCCCACCAAACCCATCTAAAACGGCCTAAAAACTCTTGAAGCATTAAAAATTGCTTCAAATATTCTTTTTGCAGAAAACTATGTGGGTCTAGATTTCACCCCTAATCTAGAATAAAAATGCTATGCATACAATCAAAACTTAATAAAATAAATTCAAATACTACCAGAAGCAGATTGAAGGAAATTTTCGAGACTACGGAGAATATACTGCAATTACGAACAGTTGGTTCAACAGCTTTACGGATCTGAAACGCTGCTCCCGCTTTCTATCCAAAATTTCATTTCTGGATTTTGTCTTGGAGGGACTCTCTCATACCGCAGCTCTAGAAAAAATCCATGCCCTGGTCACGAAATAGGGGTCCCATGCCCCTCCTTAGTCATGCCATGAAGTAATTAAGATCGATTACATGTGAAACGTAGTGAGACGCTGCAACTAAGAACGTGATCCTGTAGTTCGCGGCACTTCCACGACAATAAAATGTCTTAATATGTATATTTAGCTACATCTTGCTATAAGAACGATAGAAACAAACAGATTTGCTCAAGTCAATTCAATCAATCCATGTCAACCATTATGTAAATCAGTCTATCCAAAGCACAAATTATGGCTGGTAGAAAATGACTGCAAAGACTTTGATAATTTTTTAGTTAGAGATTTCCGACCGCAGCCTTGCTCTTTTTGCTCCCTTTCTATCGACCAAAACAGAGGACCAACATGTATTTTTGGTCTAAATTGAACAAAAAGGACCTCCAATGTCTGGAAGAAACTGCAGACGTACTCCTCACCATCATTATAGACATGAAATTTCCCATATCGACACAATTACAAGGCATATGCTTATACATCAAAGCCCACTGATCAGTAGTCATCCGTAGCCAAGGAAAGAAAAGTCTACTGCAAAACCTCTTGGGTCAAACTCATCAGTCACTTATCGCAAGTATAGCAAACATACTTCTGTTTCGGAGATTGAATTCATCAGAGAAAATAATTCTTCCATATATCAATTTCGATAACGAGAGGCTTTTCAGTAGCTGTAGGCACCCTTTTGATAACATCAAAAATGACCAGCAGTCCATAATATTACAACTGAGAGAGAGAGTAACCTAATTTTTTGGAAATAATGTTTCATAACGAAAAAGTGTCGAGAGCGTCAGACGTGGCCATGAATTAAGCGGCATGAACAGGTTTGCTCACACTTTTGGACTTATCAGAGTACCGATACAGGTTTTTTAATTTTTTATGCTATTTAATAAGAAGATAATCTAGCTGAGTTGTGAAGGTGCTTCAATATTTGCCGCAAACGATGCGTCTGAATAAATTCGAAGTGTAGTTATTTCTCATCAAACTTAAGGAACTTAATTTGCACAGAGTTCTCATTTCTGGTATCATTCAGGGCAACATAAATTCTCCCGATGTGCGTTTTGTATCTCTTCTGAGCAAATTGTCCGCAAGTTGAGCTGCATAAGCGAATCGAAATGAAATATCAGGCCTTGTGTAAAATATTCAAAGCATTTCATACCTTTGAGTTTTGTAAGAAGTAAACCTGGTATCCAATTGAATTAATTTAAGTCTGCTCATGCATTTCGATTGATTTAAGACGAAAAGAAAGGGTTTTCCTCACTCTGCGCTCAAGTTAAATTAGTTTTGTCGTATTCTGTGTGTTTTCAATTGCGAATATTCTCCATTTTCGTCGGATAATTTTCATATATTTCATTGCAAACTTGGAATTGGTCATCTACATAAGTAAAAAGGCCAGAAGATTTCTACCAAGCATCTTGAAGAAGAATGATGTATCAACAGTTGTGCATTTCATTTCTAGATCAGATCAAAAATGTTCATTGAGAGTCCTTCCCTATTATCCTTCCCCATTATCCACCCCAACCAGGATGCCCATAAAGTGGTTTTGCGAAGCTTAAGTATTGAATTAGGACCTATATCAAACCCCTTTGCCAGCCTAACAGAAAATAATCCAAAAATTTGTTTTGACACTTTGGAGATAGGCTTTCGTAGCGTCTATCGAGGACAGCGTGAAACCAAAATTATATGCAAGTGCAAATAAAATTAGAATTGTTTGCTCGCGAGCAGTGCTAGTGCCATGGACAAGAAATTCTTTCATTTTGTTGCGGTGAACTTGGAAGACAAATCTAGCATTACATGCTCCAACATGAGTGCCAGAGTCCCCGTTAGCGAGTAAAATTCTTCCGCCGGGAAATATGGCCCGACTTATTATTTCATCTTTTCATACTGGATTACACGTGCATCTTTCAATAAGTCCCATAAATTACTTCTGTTTTGTTAGACCAGATTCTTCTGTACTTGGATCTTTTTAGTGTCTTATTTTTGTTAATTTAGTGAAGAAAAGATATCTAAGGAGATTTTTGTAGGAAAATGGTTTGAACAAAGGATAAAACAATTCAGAGGAAGTATAAAATTCAGAATGGTAAATTACTTCTTCCCTAAGGTCGTGAAAATACGTTTTCGCTTATCAGATATTAAAGCGTGCAATGGTTGGGTTTTCTCTCTTGAAATGAAATATTTTTATGCAAATCGATACGTGTGTAAAGAACATTACATTCCTTGTCTTTCTAGACGAAGCTAAGAACTTCATCAATATCATAATAGATTCTATATGATGTAGACGTAACAATGCTACCTATCAATTGGAGAAACAGCTTTCATTAATAATTTTTTTCATTAAAAATATTCCATCAGCAATAATTCCCATGCCTCTACTTTGCTTAGAAAGACTAAGCTGAGAATTGGGAACCTTGTTTTGATTCCAAGTACCAGAAATGAAGGAAATAAATCTTTCCTACGATTTAAGCGTTCAAATATTTATTATCTCTCTCCAAAATAGTCTCTTTTTAACGTGGGGATATCTCCAATTCACTTTTCGATAGATGCGACGAAATGAGTATCAACAATTTCACATATCCAAAGGAATAAATAGTTATGAATTATTTATTCTATCTCAAGGAAGTAAGTAATGTCTACAAGGAAGATCTTGAATGTGGTAAAAAAACCCATATAGGTTATCTTCCTATTGTGGAGAATTAAAATTGATCCTGCTTCTGTATTTATCCTAGTTTTGTACCCATATTACTTCATACAAAATGCTTCGGGAAACGCAAGACAGATTCTTTGAACAATCTGATTATGTCACTCTTTTCATCTAAGAAGAATGGGCGAGAGAACTTAATGATTTTTTAGAAACATCAGATGGGGTGATATTTTTTCCTGAAAATCAGTCTGTTAATATATGTTATATATACTTTAAATAGATTTAGTTCTTGGAGCAAGAGGTTGACATGTTTCAAAATTTTCGGAAATTTTCGGGACACTTCTGTTTTATTAGCATCAAACTCTTCCGATCGAGCTCGTTAAAGGAGATTCCGTAAATTTTCAGATGATTGGATATGAACCAATCTGTGGAGCTTTTTCGGTTCACAACCGTTGTAATTATGGCGAAGTTGATTCTATTCAAAGTTCGGACGGACATTTTTGTGATAATATGAAATATTCGTTTGGAGACCAGTTATCATAGGTTATTCTCGACATTTTTGAAGTAAAGCTGTAATTTGGCGAGTGGTTTCATTCCAAATAGTAAAATTATATTTTATTCAAAAACATCTATATTGAATAATGTAAGATATGTGAGCGTACAGATTTGATTTATCATTGAACTTACGGACTGTATGAAATTTTGTGTGAACCTTTATACGTTTGTGAATCTTTCGTTTTGAACTCAACTCTAGGAAGCATACAATCAACAGGCTATTTTTAGCAGGCGCTTTTGAGAACCGATAAATTATCTCTATGTTCTGGAGTCAATACATGCACCTTTACATACTTTCTGTACATCTGATTGCTCTCTAGGACTTTGTTTACGTTCTATGTCAAAATTTTTCGAATATTTCAAAACTAAGGTGTCAATTCATGCCCTTTATGGTAAGATAGGATGAACCGGGTGATTTTCGACCTTCAGCTATTTTATGACTTATACCTACTTTCTTGGAAAGCATTACCGAATGAATAATCTTTCATACCGCAGGGAAGTTTGCTGTTCCGCGGGGGAATTCCGTAAGATCAAATTTTTGGCGAAAAGAGTCAGGAGTGGGAGGTAATACTACATTTTGAAACCTTTGAAGCGGATAAGGTGGATTTTGATCTCCATTGCAATCAATTTAGTCGTCCTTTTCAACAAATGCATTTTTCTCATCATTGTCGATAATGGATACTGAAAATCCTCATCATCACTGACCATCGCTGCTTCGATATTTTTACATGGCTGGAAGAGAACTTCTTCTGCACAATCAGGATAAATTCTCAGAGCTTTCAAAAACTTTATTCTTAACATTACGTGAAACTTTGCAGTCAAGGATAAAACTCTTTTTGTCCCTGCAATTGTTACAGCAATTGATAACGTCAAAAAAGACCAGCACAATTCTTTACAGGTGAATAAATACCCATAAAGTAATTAATTGCGGATTTACGAAAGCAATTTAAAAGCATAAAAGGGCAGTGAGAATTTTTCGAGCCGGATTTAGGGGTTTTCCGTATTTTCCGTGGCTGAAATAAATTCCAGGAATTGTATTTGGGGCGTTGGGTCTCACTAATAGTTCCGTATGAGTTGAAAGTTTTGTTTCGCTCTGATTTCCTTTAATTTTTTCCTGATGTGAGAACAAATTATCGTTAAGGAAATAGAAAGTTGTAGAAAATTCTACGGCGGCTTTTGGATAATTCACTTGAGATGGATGTTTTCGCCCAGGAAATACTAAGTATGGATTTGCGGAGGTATTCTACTTTATTTTCCTCTTACATTTGCTACGGCGGACGTTTAGAATCAAAACTGGCTGTTTACTTCTCAATTCTTTGTTCACCCTTAGCACAGTGCAGCTAATGCATTAATTTTTATTGTTTAACCTTACGTTTCGTAGATGTTTTCGAATTCGATTTCGAAGGATAAAACATTGTATTTTCCTCCAGTTTTAGTTACAGAATCTGCGTTTCAGCGGCTTCTTGCGTTATGCTCACGATAAAATTATGTTCTCTTCTCCATTGAAAACTTTATGTAAGTTCTGCAGCTTCTTATATTTTTTGAGATCATAATCTACTGGTACATAAGGTAGTTTGAAATGTATTCATTGGTATCCGCACCAAGCCTTCCTGTAAGATTTTACGTATGCTTAGATCGAGAACAAGGCTGGTAGCAACTTTTGAATAATAAACTTGGTATAATTTATGATTATCAGATAAGATGAGGATAATTATTATCATCTTTTCGTAACAGATAGTATTTTGAATACATTTCTTCTATTCTGTTCCAACTTATAAATCTTAGACCGAGTTCCCAAGACAGTATGTGTATTGTTCGCATGCTGCTTCTATTTTAGTCGTGTCAGAGTCAGGAAGCTTCGTGCAACCCTGAAAAAAATTACGCTGGGTCCCAGATGAATTACGTAATGTGTATTACATCGACTTCAAATCTTCACGGAGGCCAGTGTTCTTCTCTGCATCCGAAAGTTTCGGATCTGCGTTGATATAAATTGAAGTAGCAGCTTTGCCATAAATATACGGTCGAGATATTGTTTTATACGAATTGAGGTACCTTCGAATGAGCTCCAGCGTAACCATTTTTAAACGACCCTTTTTTAATTTATTGTATCATGTAGATGATAAAAGTTTGTAGAGGTTTGAAATCCCGAATGGTTGGCATATCTCTGCCTAAACTTTTCAAATCAAGTCCAGAATTGTTTAAGAAGTGGCGGTATGGCAACTAGTCAACGATAATCTTAGCAAATTCTCTCGTTCTTACGTATTCATTCACTATTTTTGACTATCAGCGCTAGATTTGACGTGGACAATGATCTTTTACAAGTCACAGAGAAATTTTTCGGGTGCTCTAGTCTCCAGTGGATATAAGTAAGCAGCTATCCCTTATCATAAACTTTAGTTGCGACTTATGAGTTAAGTTGTTGCGATAAAAGGGCTGGATCTAGGTAACTAAATCTTATCCGCAAAGAGCTAGAAAAATCTCAGAGACATTTATATGAAGCCGACAAATTAGTTACAGCTCGGTCCTGATGTAATGCTTAAGCTTCTTAAGCCACTCTACGGACTCCCTGATAGTGAAGATTACTGGGGACGAAACATCTACGAACATAAAAGATCTGATCTTGGAATGGAATCTAAAACTAAAGATGGGTCATTCTTCTTTAAGGTGCTTGGTAAGAAACTTTCTGCCCTATGCGTGACTTATATCGATAACCTACTTTTAGCTGGAAATTAACATCTTGAAAATTCTTCAAGGAAATCCTAAAAAAGTTCCAAGCTTAAACGTAGGGAGGACGAAGGCATCTAGTTCTCCGGTGCGCAAATCGAGAGGTTACTCTTTCGTCACTTAGAACATCAATCCAAGTTCTTCCAGAGGCTTAAATTACTTCCCTCTGATGATTCGTTTCGCACCTACAAGCCTCAGAAGGCTAACCTGGGTTGTATAACCGAAAGGAGGCCTGAAATTTCATTTCAGTTCACTCAAGTCGCTCAACTGACGGAAGATGTATTCAAAAGAGATCCGCAGAAGCAAATCCAAAAAAGAATCTCGGCCTGAATATCGTCAGAAAGGACACCTCTATGCGACTTAAGTTTCCAAAGCTTGATGTGAACTCACTGCAGCTACGACTTTACTCCGATGCATCATTTGCGACAAACTTCGACGGATCCTCACAGCTTGGATACGTTATCTTCTTGGCGGATGACACTGGCAAATGTCAGCGGCTTACTGGTCATTTCACAAATCCAACCGTGTCACAGGGCATCAGGGGATATGAGAGACAGAGCCCAGCGGGAGACGTCGTCAGCCGTGAGTTGCAGGACAAGGGACGAGAAGATCGTAGTGACTTGGTGGTACTCGTTGGTAGCGGTTGTGCCGTGTCGGGTGGTGAACAATGAGGCGATTTTTGCGAGTGCTTCTCGGTCTGGCTTTCCTACTCCTCCGTGGGTATCGAAGCCAACAGGGAGGAATTTGGCGCGTTACCGTAAACCAGGTGCTTTGAACATCGAGATGAAAGGAAAAGTTTTGTGGCAATGAGCGCGAACCCTTACAAATACAGTTCATTCACAATAATAAATAGACATAGGAACAATCACGCGTTTGAATGCGCAGTAGCGCGGGTAAGATCTGCGATCGTAAAATGCAGGTGGCCTTGGTGAAACCATCATTATACTCCGAAACGAATCGATTTGCAATGCGGGGATTAAACTACCGAAGTCAATTCGATGAGCTGATACAGTCAGGAGTGAGGGGAAGCGTGAAGGGTCTCCATCGCCAAATCATTACAGCCCGTCATCAATCGCGTTTTCTGCAAAGCATCGACGTCTTCGCAAGAGAGGGTGGTTATCTTCTTCCACAATGCGGAATCCATATTTCTACTTTGCGTCGCAGCTAGGTGTTCCTTCCATGAAAACCAGCCGCAATGTGAACACAAGACGAGACCTGATATCAAAGCTACTAATGCTACTGCAGAAGCATTCACTACTTCGATATTACCTCTGCGAACCAATACGCTCCTTTGCATTCTGTAGTGGAAGCATTCAGCCCACTGAGGAGTGTAAACGCTGCTCACGCAGGTGAGATAGGAGAGCTGGTCAAGTCTGATGCTGACTAAGACTTAAATGGGGGGGTTAATTTACGTGGTAGATATGTGGGTTGGTATCCAGTAAATTTGTACCGGAGCGTAGATATCGTATCATTGTGCTGATTGCTTGTTGACTGGGCGAAGAGCTACGTTCCAGTGGCTGAAATGACCAGATGCTTGTAGTTTACGCCAGCATTGTTAGATTGCACGTGCATAAGACCTGAGAGTTCCATCCCCTCACAGTTTCCTCCAATGCTTTGGCCAGCTCTGTCCACCGTTTGTCGAAAGCAGCCACGATTCGGTGGTATTCTAAGTAGACACCACGCTGATTAATAGTACCCTACTCTATCTCCAAGGTGCCTCATAGCGTACAGCAAAATTCGTTTCAGTCCACCCACACATTTCAAGAGAGAGGGATATTTACTCATTGATGTAGAGTGTGCAACGACTGACCAACTATTCAGTTAAGAGCTAGCTGGATGGACTAAATCAGTCAAGTACAGTGGGCCTCGCGACTGGATAGCCATAGCCACCGACGATCAAAAGGCGCAACTGATACGCTGGTAGATGCGCGTGTGAATAGTAGCGTCCAAATCACGGGGTACAAACTCTTTGACAAATAACAGTCTCCGGGGACAGGGCACCGGGAGAATCAAAAACCATGGGCTGGAATCGGAAGCCAAGTTCGCGGCAGGGCTGGGAGGGAGGCTCCAGGCGCTTTGCCAGCTTGTGTTGTAGGTCTAAGAACTTGCATTGGTGCGTGAGGGCGGCAGCCCCACCGGCGACTTGCGTCGCTTTCGTGAGTGAGGACCGCTTCAATGGGAACGTCACGGCGACGTCACATGCAATGGGCCGGTCCGGAAGGTCAGCTTCAGGGTCAAAGGGGGTTGCACGAGGAGGGGATGTCGGTTGGCCTAAAGTCCGTACCCGGGACAAGATTCTGGACTTCAAACTCATAGTCCACGCCGGCGGAGCGGAAAACGTTCCACCCGAACACGTGGCTGACGGAGTTGTGGCGGTGCATGCGTCCAAATTCTGAGACGCAGCGGTCTGCAGTACTCTCACCATGGACATCTAGGTTCTACTGACAATGGTGGCATTTCAAGGGCAACGAGTCTGTGCAGGCTTGGAGACCAAGGTGCCTACGCAGCATGATGCTCTAGTGCTCCGACGACACTTTTGTCGCATTGGTGGGATCCGCCAATACGAAAGCGGCGCCCGCGCTGTGACGAAAGGCCAGGCCGCGTATGCGATAACCGGTTGCTTCCAGGGAGTGGCAGCTAGGACGGGGCATCCTCATCGATAGGTCATCTTCCCAAAACACCTGACAAGGAGGATTTCGGAACATGCCTGTTGTCCTCCTCCCTTTCTCGCCCTCCCATACGTCATCACGAGTTTCTATTTGTGCACTCCCATTTCCAGGATCACGATCGATCACCTTCTATGTACTGGACACTCAACCGCAGCTCAATGCATGTGGCTCAAACTAAGCAATCAACTTGTCCCAATCCCTCCGCCTCTTGCTTTCACCTACAGCGCATTTGTACGTCTACACTTCCCTGTCCACTCACAGTCCGCTTCCAAGTCCTCATGCTCAAGGTGACTCGCCATTCTCTTTCCCCATCGAGATTCTGCCCCTTGAGACCCTCGCTCTGCCACAGGCGAACAAACGCTCCCGCCGTGCGCCACACAAATGTTCAACCGCTCACAACATTCAACAGCGCCTGTGACATTGCTGGCCAATTCACCCAGAACCTTGGTCCCGTATAAACTTGGGCAGTTGAGATCCTGCCAACATTCCGCTGCGGTGTTTTGCGCATAACACCCAGCACCTACTGCGACGCAATGCGAAAACCAATCATCCCTCGCGATACTTTTCTTTCCCACACATGTGCTCACTCGGCTGTCCGTTACACAGCAATAATCACACTCTCAATTGACCAGCTTAAAAAATGATGACTGCGACCAATAACCAAAACTCTTCCTACCCAGTCGCGTCAAGATAATATCTATTTGCCTCTAAACCATTGCATTGCCCGACACATCTGCATTCTTCATAAACCCATATGTGGTCATTTATCATATTCAGAAACACGCAGTGACAGCAACAATCGCAAAGACCCCAAAGAAACAACGCCGCCAGCCTCCTGTTAGAACGCGCCGGTCACCATGACTCGCAAAGGACGTACCTACTCGAATTCTATGAGGCAAATAAACCCTACCCTCTCAGCATCTCTTCATACAGCCCTACTGCAAGAGCTACTTGTCAAAATCGCACAGAACAACAGCGCACCCTCTCAACTCGGACAAAATCAAACTCAAAAATCATAACGCACACAAAAAGCCCGACCCCGCTGTTTACTCTTCTCTATTCTCCTTGCCTTACACCGCCGCAGCGTAGTACGTTTTCACTTTGCCTCTGTAACAACGCTTTGCATCAATTTCGATACCTCTCCCCACATCATCATCCATCTCACATCATATGCGTCAACAGCTCTCCTCTCACTTGCCACCCTCGGCCACAGTGTCACCCATTTTCACGTCATTATCGCCATCCTTATCGTCATCCTTCTCCTCCTTCTCCTTCTCCACTTCTTCATCGCGGTACACAAACGCCTCAGGCACAGGGACTTCCTCCCCTTCTTCTTCCTCATCATCGTCATTCACCTCCGCTCCAGAACTACCTCCGCTAGTTTGCGCTGGCGCCACCGGCTCAGCTACCACGGAAACGCTCTGAATCTCGATAACTTCTTCCTCCAAATCCGGTCTTCGATCACGCACCATCACAACACCAGACATGCGACCCTTCAACAAAGGATCATATCTCCTCTCGTAAACCTTTCCATCCGCATCTGGCAAAGTCACATCCCATGATATATACTTTTCCTGTGCAGGAAGCACACGGCAAGGATTTTCAAGCACAACCGCATCGGCCTTCTTACTTGTCTCGCCCTCCTTACTTGTCTTCTTATCCCCTTCTGCACCATTCTTCCCATCGGCCCAGTTACCAGTTCCCATCTTCGAATTGCCCGCCTTCCCGTCCTTTGCTTCGCTCTTGCTGCCCTCCTTTTCAGCCTTTTCATCGGCGGTCTTCTTCTTCCTTCGAAGCGCACGAGCCATCGACTTTGCTGTTACACTCAGAATGGCCTTTGGCGCAGACCCAGAGTCCTTCGATTTCTCTCCTGCTCCCGACTCGACATATGCAAATAGGCCTTCTGGCGCATTACTTTGAACCTTTAGCTTTGGCATCTTAGTATCTCGGTTCAAGCACATCAACGCCGCGGGCTTAATACTGAGTCCGATAAAGTGAATCATAGGATACCAATACCAAAACTGTGTGAATAGTGCAAGCCCTACTATTGCTCTCATGCGAGGGTATCCTGTTGCTGATGTGAGCGCAATCACACCGTTACGGCCCCCTGCATCTGCAATACCAGCAGCAACCACAGCTCCAAATCTCGTGACCACATCCTCAAGCTTCGCACTCCAAGTAGCCTCAAACGTTTTCCTCATTTCGGCAGACTTTGGTGAGCGTTCCTCAGTATGATGCATGTAGACAAATGCCATTCCAATTAATGCTCCCTGTCGTACAAAATCGCTCGGATCGGTTGTAAGGCGCTCCAGCATCTCCACGGCAGCCGGCATCCCCGTGTCCATGCAAGCAATCCCAATCGCAATTGCAGCTCCAAACCGAACATGTGCGTGGCAGCTCTCTGCAAGTAACGCCACGATACGCGGCAAAAGTTTCGGGTGTCTAAACAGCACAAAACCGAGCCCAATAACTGCTGCACGGCGCACATCGTCATTCACATCTGAAACCGCAGAATGAAGAAGCAAACGAATAGCCTTGTTATCCGCCGTTCCGCAGTAGGCTAGGGCCACAGCATACATTGCTCCGTAGCGCAAGATCGGATCGCTATCAGAGTTCATAGTCCTGATGGTGCTATCCCGCATCGTCTTCCCGTCCATAACACACCAAAGCCATTCCCATGGCCACCCCCCGAATGATTTTCTGGTGCTCGGTCTCTCGCGCATAGGCGATCATCTCCGCACAAACCTTTTCAGATCCCGATCCAAGAGCGGTCAACCCCATTGCCAGGCCAGCAGCCTCACTCGCAACTGCGGAGTCTGTGTACAAGACATTCTTCAACTCCTCATAATACTCATTCTCCGTGTCTCCACCATCCCAGGATGCCATCGTCGAGAGACCGAGCCCCAGACACGCCCCGTGTTTTACGACATCGCTAACTTCGGCAGCTCGCAATGCCTGCAACAAATACTGCCTCGCAGTGAGAGGGCCCGAGGCCTCAGATTGCAACTTTGCATCTCGACCGCCGGTAGCTGCAATAAGTCCAAGGGCATACAATGCACCGCCTTCAGGAAAATCAGTGGCCGAGGATCCTCGAGATGAGCCAGCGGCCGGCAAGTATGGCGAAAGCAAATTCAACGCAGCCGATGTATGGCGCCCATGAATCACTCCAAGACAGGAAGTTGCGGAGAACTTTGCCCACACAGTACACGGCAAGCCAATCAAGATTGCTGCGAGAAAGCTGTCAATGGCAGTCCCGCTGTGAGCAATGGCGTTGGAGAAGAGGAGTGCCGAGTTGCAACACTGCTTCGGCCATCCAACGAAGCCTTGATCTTCTTGAGCAAGAAAATATCCGAGTGGTTTTTGCTGCACAAAAAGTCCAGGTAGAGTTCCGCGGTAACGTCACCACTGAGAACCCTGCGAAGCTTTTTAATCTTCTTGTCCTCGACGCTGAAAGACTCTTCAGCTGCGGTAGTGCTTTGGGGTGGTGACTCATTATAATCGGTATCCATAGGAACAGGGTCATTCGGCCCGGTGGGTACAGGTGTATTTTCACGGCGAGGGGGTGCTGAAATGGGAACCGGAATCGGAAGCATAGCAATAACCTCTGACGCAAAGAACGGAGCATCATTGTCGACAATGTCAAATGCGATTTGCAAGGCCGTCAACTCCATATCCTTCTCATTTTCCTTTCCCTCCGAGGTCTTCCCCACCAGCCCCAAGAGAATATCAACGACACCCTGCGCATTCCCAACAAAGGCATAACAGTTTGCAACGGCAATAAAGTTTCGCTTTTCCGGGGTAAAAAGTCTGACGTGCAACGATGCGATCAAATTGAGAAGCCTTGCACGATACGACCGAGACGAAATCAGGGTCTGTGCGCACTCAAAACAATAAGCAAGGGCCTCCATCTTTGCATCTTCAGTAGGACAACCGTCAAGGATAGCAAGCTCGACCTTATCCAATCTGCGCGCCTCAATTGAAACACCAATGGCTTCATGAATTTCACCATTCTGAATACAACCCGCCAGCACACGCTCGACGACAGATTCCAAGGCAGGGGCAAGATCGGCGTCTGCAGAAGACGATGCACCATCATTAGCCTCGCTTTGTTTCACCTTGAAAGCGATATACTCATCAATACACCTCGCGCGTAGGGTATTTGCAAACTCTGTTTCGGCATCCACGTCAAATAGGCTTCCCGCGGACAGGGCATAGTGAAGGGCTTCATCCAAGGAGCCGAGATGGAAATTGACCTTTGCGGCGACAATAGCGGCGAGGTTACGTTCGTTAAAAGAGTCATCCTCGGAAAGTTCTTGGATCTTGTCGACGGCTCCGGAGATTTTCGGGCCAAAAGGAATCGGCAAGGGCATTGAGTGAACGGAGGGCATGTGCTTGCAAAAGGGGTTCGTTCTCTTCGAGAAGGGAGAGTGCCGGGGCGGCCGAACTGAGGACGACCGAGTCAATGGCGACTCCCATTGTAGATCTGAGGGCGGGATTGGGGCGGGGAACGGTGGAAGATACAAGTGTGTGGGCGGATGTGTGAATGAGTTGAGGCGGGAAGAGTGTAGTGGGAGGGTGGGTCGGATGCACAATGAAAGAGGGTGGTGGTGGAGGGCGAATGGATCGCCGCGGGTGGCGAACAATCACGGATTGCTGGAACTACGGTAAATTTTATATTGCCACCCTGCTGTACAGTACACTACTGTACAATATTTTACTGTACCGTTCCCGATGCGGCGAAAAGTACAGCGCTTTGGCGGCCATTGCCGGAGCCGCTGATGTAAGGATACGCATGAATGGTACTGTACGACAAACCATTTTGAAATTCAACTTGGAACCTTTACTGTAATGCAGCACCTGAAAGGGCCCTTTACATGAATGGTCAGTTGCTTGTGCACAATTGCACCTCTAGTGCTGTACCGACTTGCGTATACTGTAAGCATTCACGACTTACAGTGATTACAGCACAATACGTCTACGATAGATCATCTGTAGGTCTGTACCAACTGGATGAGCACCTGCGCCAAGGGCGCCAAGGGGGAAGCCAAGTAACTTACCGCTTCAAGCAAACGCAAACACATGCGTGACGACAACGCAGACGAGCCCGCGCTTTTTGACACGCTCCGCCAATGCTTTTTGCTCGTACAGTATTTCGTCGTCGTAGAGTGCACAACCATTGTCATGCACTCTGCACTCTCCGTGTGGCATGGGGGTGCACTGTATCAAAGGGGGGCTAAAGTACACGTTCACTTATCACCCGCCAGATAAACTCAACTGAAAAGATTCGAGTGCTCATGATCCGCAATGGCCCCAGCCTTGTGCCAGCAGCAGCACCACCCCCAACCCCTTTCGCTGCCCTCCCCTTTGCCCGAGTCCGAGTCACCACCAGCAACACCCGCCACGCTCTCATCGTCGCGGAAGCGCTCCCCAAATCCCGACTGCACCAAACACCTTCCCACAATCACTCCATTCAACACCAACCATCACGCATCGAAATCTACCAGACCAAGTCCCTCCAGTTGGGTTTTATTAGCAATTATCCGCGAGCCGACCATCGCATCGAGCGACCTTTGCTTTGCAACCCACGCCTAGGCCACACGCACTACAGCCCATCGTCCTACCACTGTCCCTCTTGCAAACGCCGCTGGTCGCCCCACGGCAACATTCTCAACCCCCAATTCCACGCCTACTTGCCTGCCTTCTTCTTCTTGGTCATGGCCCTCGTGTAAAACTCGAGCTCCTTCCCCTCCAACAAGTACCCATCCGCTCTACCGCATTGTCCCGGACGCGATGCCAAACAAGCCAACAGTCTACCCGACTGGAACAAGTCCTTAATCCCGTCATCCAGCTGCAAGCGATCCGCCGCTCTCTTCTTCTGTTTTTCAGCCGTCCTCTTTGAAATCTTCTCACCCTCATCCTCCCCCGCCTTTTTCTTCCCAATATCAATTCCATAATGCTTGTGATAATACTGACGGAACGGCGTCGCATCCACTTGCACAATGCACCCCTTGACCAAAGTATTCGTCCTCACCAGTTCATTATTCGACGCATTGTACACCACATTCAAAATCCTACTCTTCCCTGCATACCCCTCCGACCCCCATGCAAAGTTGCCCGTCTCCAGACGCAACGCACGCATCTTAATATTCCCACCTCTCACACGCACAGGACGAATCAACTTGGTTCCCAACTTTGTCATCGCCGGTTGACGACCCAACTCATACTTGCGCTTCTTCTGCGTGTACGGATGCTTGCCGCCTGTTAAACGCCGCTTGTGACGCGAGTCGCGAGAAATACCTATAGCCAATCACACACCGTGCCCAACACAAGCAAAGATAAGAGGTTAGGTGCCGTTTGGATCGGGATTTGGAATGTGCGGTGACATGTGGGGGTGCGGGTGATTGCAGGCTACGCGCCTAGGGTAAGGGATCGAGTTGGTGGGGGAGTCGAGTCACCGGGGGTGACGACGCGGCGAAACTTACCCATGATGAATATGCCAGCAGACCTGGTTACCGCGACACTTGGGAAACAACAAGATCGTAGACGGGAGGAATTGGACTTGCAATACTGCGTTGACGGGGGGTTGAAGGGGATATGCAGTGCTTGGGGCGTCCTCTGCTCGAGGCCACTGTTGGTATCGCACCCGCTACTCGGATGGTATGCAAAGCGGTATCAATTCCCCACCGACGACGTCGAGAGTATGACAAGACCAGCCGTGCATTTAGGGCTGCAGTATTCCCCGATCGGCCCATTCGTGACCCGATAGGTACAATGTTCGGAATGTTCGGACCACTGTACCGTGCAGTACAGTACGAACGATGTGTTCAGCTTGATGTACAGTACTGTACGCTGTGCCTCCTTCAAAAAGCTCGGAGCGTTTGCTGTCTGTTTACTCCTGCCGTCCTTGTCTGCCGTCTTTGTCTAGATTCACAGTCACTGTGGGGATGGGCTTGAACCGGCCCGGCCTTTTTTGCAAAGCTCCTTTTTGCATCCTGTCGTTGTTATTATGCCGGAATTCGGGCTTTGACCAATGGAACCTGCCCTCGATTGTTTATGTCACCATGCAAGGGCGTCGCAATGGTGTCACATGCCGCACCGCTTCGTGGGAAACATAATGACCAGGTACATGGACGTCTGCCAAATTTCGGAGCTGTCGGGGTCAATATTGTTCACAAGCTTGTAGAAGGCAAGAAGATTGACGATGACATATACTGGACACGGGAAGAGGAACGCGACTTTCCGCTCTGGTGCAAAAAATTGTGGAATTGCACTGGTGAACTGCATGGATCAGTGCACACGAAGTAAGACTCGCATCGTGTCGAGTATTGCGAGCATGGTATTGATGGTGAGAAGGACGTTGTGGGATTCGGTCGAGATGGTAATCAACGTTCACCGTGCGGCATTACTTGTGAAGGAAGTGGGAATGTTGTGAACCTAAACTTGAGGCGTTGTAAGGCGGATAGACTGTTACCATTACGTGGTAACCGAGTCATGGGGAGACAAGGTGGTTAATGAAGTATGCGGTCCAGCACCCTCTCTAGGCAGATGCTGCTGTGTTGTGTGTGGGCGGCAAGTCAGTCCAAGGAAGTGCAGCTGTTCGGGAAACATTCCATATCAGATCTGGAGAGCGCTACCAAAATTTTATCAAACAAGCCTGTTTCTTGAGAAGCATATGGTAGCAGTCAATGATCCTGTAGAAGGGAGCTTATTCCCTTATGGGAAAAAATTGGCTTTTCAAGTTTGTTTCGAGCAGTGCAGACAAGCAGTTTCGGGGCTGGGTAAAAGATGTGCCAATCGAACAGCAAGTGCTTGCGACGATACAAGTGTGATGGGACGAAAATAAAACAGCACTATGTCACGGCTCGGCCAGCTCGACACAGCAGAACAAAAGATAAAGAGAATGAGGACAATAGGGCTCATTGGACTCTAGCTTCGTCTGGTGCTCGCCCCAGTCTATTTGTTCGTGTTGCAGAAGAGGGCGTGCATGGCGCTGACAAGGCTGTAGAGAAAGTTTCTGATTCCACCCTTTGCATGATTTTCCTGGGCAAGTTTACTCTATTTCTTTTCAACATAACCTGGGTGTGCCTGCGGTGGACTCTTGTTTTTGTGCCCCGAGCCAGTGTCCCATGGAATATGGGAGAAACGACGGGTGCACAGGCGGGCGTTTTAGCTCACTCCCTTTGCAAGAAAGAGTTGCTTTACAAGCGACTGATAGAAAGGATGGAGGCCATGGCGAGGGATCATGTTGAAGACTTTGAATGGCCCTGCATGAGGGAGGGAAGCTAGGCGGAGGTTTGGCGCAGAGGTCACGACGCGACTGAAGATTTGAACCGTAGAACTACCCCTTTGCGCCGAGAGAATTGCGAGTCTTATCGTCCTGCTGCTGTGAATTTCGCTCTTGTTGATTCTGTTTACTGTATCGCAATTGAGTTGAACGCCAAATCAACAGCCCGAGGCTAGAGAATGTGGGCAAGGAGATGTTTTCGGATGGTATATTCGACATGGTGACAGAATGAGAGAAAATATCGCTTACTGCAATCGAAAACGGTGGCGAGTGCGGGAATATCGTGACCACTGTTCGGAGTTGTAGTTGGGGTTAAAGGGGATGAAAATGACAGACGAGATGGACGTTCAAGGCAAGTAGAAGGAATGGGAATGCTTGTTGAAGAACCACACATGGAATTTTAAACGCCAAGACTATATCATCAGTGCCTAGGGTCATCTCTGAGTTGGACAGAGTGACGACGAGGACCCGGCGTTAAGATGAGCCTATGTTGAATGACTCTGCGGTGGTAATAACCCTTTCCTTTGCGTTGGGGCTGGAAAGCATCCAGGCAGGAAAGGACAGCGGCGCAGCCACGGACTTGATTATAGTCCGCGGCACCAGGCTCGACATGCACACCAGCTTGGCAAGAATATGGTTGGTGACTAGGTCAATGGCGAGTGCCGGATCGTAGGAGGACTTAAAAATAATGAAAAATATGGTTTGCTTTGGTTGGTTGCAACGAAAGCAGTCGTAATTTCAGGTTACAAACTCACAACCTGTTTAAACTCTTCTGCCAACTCGACAGAAAACAGGCATTGACGTGGATGGCAATCGGCGTGGGGTGTCTGCCGTGAGACAGGAGGTGCTAGAGTTAAAACCTGTCGCAATGGACCGTTTGACGCTTGGGTGTCCGGTTAGAAAGCTGTCAAACCGCTGAACAGTGGCGCGCCGAAGGAACACTGTGCGGTGTCTCGCCGGTGTGCATTTTTCGCCACCGCGAAAGAGGTAGTAGTGCGAAATGAAAGACTGCAAGCGTCGATTTTCAGGCAGAGTAAACACCATGTCCCTCTCCGGGTTCAGAGTAGGTATTGCGACGGGGTGTGGCAGTTTGTGAGGCGTCAAAGCTCTCGGAGCATATCGGGTGGGTTGTATAGGGTGGGACGGGACGGGAAGGCTCTGGATAACGCTAGAAGGGCAGTTGTGTGAGACGCTGCACCAGGGCTGCCATTTTGGGTTGCCCCTGTCTTTGGGGGAGAGGGGGAAGATATCGGCAGATTGCGGCGGCATGCAAGATGTTGCCAGCTGGAATCGGCGAGGAATCGAAAGAATAAATTGGACAGCAGCACGATACTGGAACAATCTGAAACGCAACATACCAGCTGGCACGCGGGTCGATTTTTTTTTTGTTTATTTTGTTTGCTTTTTCCCCGTCGTTTCGTTTTGATTCGATGTCGGGACCTATCGGACTAGGTAGTGGTCCACTTGAAAGTTGAGCAGTAGGCCCGTCCCAAACGAAACGTGGTGCGTGAAAAGAAAGCACACGAGCCATGTCGAACGTCTCTCAGTAGATAGATGCGCGCCCTTTTCAAACCCGCCTCCCCCTCTCCACCGTTCCTCCTTTGCCGCATTTCCTCCAACACCAAAAAAAAAAAAAAACCAAACCCCAAAACTTTGGCCAACCCACCAAACCCCCTCCCCGCTCCCCCACCCCCACCCTCCCCCCCTCATCGCTCCAACAAACCAAACCTCCTCCCCTCCCTCCGCAACCCATTTCACATGCTCCCCCATGGCTGACCCAACCCCTTCCCCCGATGCCGGCGCCGGCGCCGACGCCGACGCCGGCGCAAAGGCCCTCCTCGGCCTCGCCGCTGGCTCCGTCACCAACTCCCATCCCCCACCACTACCCCCCTTTCCCATCCCGCCCCGAACCACCCCCCTGCAAATTCCCGCCCCATCCCCACCCCCACCCTTCTCCCCACCGCAACCAATCTACCCCTTCCCCATCCCAACCCCACCTTCTCCCCACCTCCCTCCCACCAGCTCAACATCTCCAACCGCAACACTCGTTCCCACAAACACAAACCACACGCCCGGACCTCCCCCCCATCGGAGAGTGGGCACCCCCGGAGCATTCGTACCGCTCCATCATTCCGCCAACCACCTCATACGACACACTTCGTTCCTCCCATCTCAACCC
The DNA here is from genome assembly GCA_002205965.3 of Kappaphycus alvarezii. Classification (NCBI taxonomy): domain Eukaryota; phylum Rhodophyta; class Florideophyceae; order Gigartinales; family Solieriaceae; genus Kappaphycus; species Kappaphycus alvarezii. The sequence continues at coordinate 24,596 of NADL03000033.1, read as the reverse complement.
ACTCTCCCAATCCCCCGTTCCACCCTCCACCTCCCAACTTGCCCACCCCTGGGATCCCTCCCGCCCCTCTCAAATATCCACATCCTTACCTTCCGTCCATCCCGAATTCGCCCTCCCAGCCCCTTCCGCACACTGGCCACCCCCCCCGCATCCCATCCCGTACACATACCCACACCCGACACATCAACATCATCCAACCTATTATTACTATCAACGAATCCCTTCCCATGACCCTACCGTCGCCGCCGCAAACCCGCAACAGCAACTACCCGCCCCTCACGTACAAGGTCAGCCTATGTTGCCCCCATCCCATTATGCCCTGTCCGCAGTCCCTCATCCTTCCCTCATGTCGTCCATACCCCCGCCATTGGATTTGCCGCTATCGTTGAGAACAAACGGTGTCGCAGCCCCTGCCCCTGCCCCGGCCTTGGGTGCCAAGGTTCCATCCGTACATGATATCCCTGGATTGAGAGACACGATTCCTGCCTTGTCGGTGGACAAGTTTGGTGTGCGCAAGGAGGGCGGCATTGCGCCACGCGATGTCGCCTCGGATCAGGCCGTTTGCAAGGTGCCGGATTTACAGGATGGTTTTGGTAACGGTATTGCTGTCACTAGGGTCGAGCTGAGAGAGCAGCAGGGGTTGGAGAGTGCAAAAGGTCGGGATCCTAAAGTGTCGCCACCGAGGAGGAGTAGGGGGAGGGGTATTGCAGATTTGATGAATCCGGAGGATACTTTGCCGGCCAAGAGAGAGGAGGCCGACGTGAGTATGGACGATGGAAAAGAGGTTGAAATCAAGTCGGAGCCGAAAGACGTTGGGGAGGAGGCAAAGAATGGGACTGGCGGTACTGAAATGGTCCCTCAGTCAGTTGAGAAGGATAAAGAGAAAAAGCCAGAGGTGATTGCGGAGAGGGTGGAAGAGAATGCGAGCGCCAAGGTGGGTACAATGGAGGAAGGAGAGAACAATGTGTCAAGTGGTGATGCTGAGGACAAGCCGGATAAGGGAGTGGAGGAGGAGAGAGAAGAGAAGAAAGAATCGGACAATACAGAGCAGGTTGCAGATCGAGGTAGCGATGTCGAGATTGTCGAAGATGCGCCTGATGAGGAGGAGGATGGAGAGTCTGAGGAGACGCGGTGCCCATGTGGTTCCAAGGAAAATTCGGGCGTTATGGTGGCTTGCGACAACTGCAATACTTGGCAGCATGCAAAATGTATGGGATACGGTGGTAAGGTTAAGGTACCAGATGTCTATTATTGCGATTTGTGTCGGCCGGAGGGGATTTTGCCAGGGTCCCTGGCTTTTCGAAAGCACAGGGAGAGAATGCAGGCCAGGGACAAAGATAGCAAAGATGGTAAGCGGGAGACAGAGGCTTTGCTTTCATCAGTCAAGCCAGTAGAGTTGCGTAGGCACTTTGCAGCCGACTTGAGGCAAAGGAAGACAGGCCGAAAACTGTCCAAGGGTGACCTCTTCAACAGATACGCAAATCTTTTGAAAAGTCATTTCATGAAGTACAGGCACAGCGTTGTTGATGGGCTTGTTATCGTCCTTGAGATGCATCGTGGTGAGGTTGTGGATAAGCTGGACACTGCGCTAAAGCGGCTACGAGGTCATAGTGGAGACAAGTCAAAAGAGGAGGCCTTGTCAAAGAAACGTAATGGAATCGATGGCGCTCTCGGTGACGGAAGTCATAGCGAAACTCCAGGAAACCGGTCCAACGGTCACGGGCGATCAAATCCTCAGAAAAGAGGACGCTCAGCCTTCCTCTATAACGATGGGAATAAAGCGCCCAATCAAGGGGACCCCAATAACTCCAGCGAGTTAATGGCGTACGCAGACGCTGCCGGAGTAGAGCTATCTTCAGGTCGAGGTCTATCCCGAGAGGACCGCAAGTTGCAACAAGCGATGAAAATTTTCGCAAGAATGGAGGAGCGAGAGCGGGAGAGAAAGAGACCACGGACTGGAGAATCAGGCACATCTCCGAGAGTGGGACATGCAAGTAGGCCGAAAAACTCAAAGCAAGGAGCACATGCCCCGTCCCCCTCGCCAAAAAGTTCAAACTCAAGCCTGCGAAATGACATTGACGGGGTAGTCGGAAGCGGACGCGTAGAGGAGGCGTTAGCAAATGAAGATGATGGGAAGGAGCCTTTACTGCAACGACATCACCAAAAGCAGAACAAGCAGCAGCAGCAGCCGCCGCTCAGTTTACCCCAACAGCAAGCAACGGCGAAAGACCCCACAACAGAAGCAAACAAAGAAAGGGTCGACAGCAAGTGCCACGGCTGCGGAGGTGGACCACGATAACGGCAAGAAGGAGCGAGACTCAAAGTCTCGCGATAAAGTGGACAAAGGTTCGGATCGAAAGAAAGAGGGTTCTTTGGATTCGCCAACAGCAGGAAACAACAAGCAGCGGCCCATATTGGACAAAGGACGCCCCAGCAGTGACTCCAAAAAACGACGAGGAAGCGCCGGAACGAAAGAAGCTGAGAAGAAGTCAGGACATATAAAGTCGGAAGTAAGACGAGACCCCGCCTTAAATTTCAAGGCATTTCTGCCCGGCCCAACTGTACTTGGGAGCCGCCTGATTCCTGAGGAGCGATTGTCTCGTTTAGAGAAAGAACTGATTGCGTCGAAGGAGGAAGAGCGCAAACAGCAAATGGAGACTCTTGGTCCAGTCATGAACAAGAAAGAATGGCGCCTTGTCGTTGCTCAAACATTTGCTAGTCAAAACGAGTGGAAAAAGGAATCACCGACGAGAAAACGGTACAGGTCAATCGAGGTAGCTTTGTCTAGCTTGGGTTTGACTACTCCGGAAGTCTCATCCAAGTGTGCAAAACAATCGGAGCCTGTCCGGAAAAAGTCACAAACTTACTCGGTAAGTATGGTAGTCGTCAGCGAAAAGCAAAAGCTACCAGACAAGGGACAGAGCTTGGAGTCACGTCTCGTGCTTCCAAACTCAAAGGATGATGAAGCGAACCCAATTTTTTCCGATGCTTCATGCGTGAAAAAACGTCCATGTATGCGGGATGCCCTCGGTGGTGTAGTCACGAACAAGGTTGAGATTTCGAAGGAGGGTGAAAGTGAGGAGTGCGTGAAGGACAAGAAAAAAACCCAAGTGGCCAGTCCTCCACCTTCACAAATCCCAACCGCAGTCGTGACGACGCCCGCATCACCGGCCCAGTGTGGTTCCCCAATGCTTCGATCGTCCCCCGTGCGGCCACCAACCGGTCTACGATCCGCTTCCCCAACCATTGCGAAAGCGACCAGAGCTTTGTCTCCGACACCCCCTCCGCGGACCAATCGAGCTTCCCCGATTCGCCGCTCACCCACTGCATCTCCTGAACGCACTCGAAAGAACAACGAACTCGACCAAGAGAAAATAGTGAAAGCTTCAACCGATAACCCGGACTCGACAGTTAGCCCGGTAACTGGCAAAAGTGGAAGGAAAGATAGTGTTGCACACGAGGAACCGGCGCCTGCGCCAGTGCCTGCGCCAGTATCACAGTCCCCCGCTGTACCGCACAGCAAACCTATGCACATCCGCTCCGTCCCGAGCACCTCTGTTGCGGGAATGGGAAAGAGCTCTTGTACGCCTGTAGACTCGGGCAAAGTGAGGCCTCCGATCAATGGCTTGGGGCTGCGGTCCATAAGATCTGTCCCCATCTCTGGACCCGTGAGCTCTACAAATCACGCTAATGGTGCGCGGCCGCAGAAGGCTGTTGTGAAGGGTATTCCGACGGTTGCGTCTCCCCTGCGCTCTCCAAGGAAGAACGAGTTTTCTTCTGGGGCTGCCATTAGCGATATTTTCCAGCAACGACTCGAGGGTTTTCTGAAGCCTAATGCGGCATTGTCGGCATCCCCCCTATCATCAAGAGATGGGCTTAACATGGCAGCAGGAGCTCCCGCAAGATTGCCAAACGGGACTTCGAATGTGCGAGGAAGTTCGAATGGGGTTGCCATTCGAACTGGCAACGGAATTCCGTCTGGTGCGCTGCCGAGTTTCCGCAGCAAGGCAGTTGAAAACTCAAATCAATGGAGGCCTGGATTGGCAAAGAGACCCCTGACATCACACCCGAGCATCAAGGTTCCTCCATCTTCTGGGCCGGTTGGTCAAAATGGGAAAGGAGCACCCCTCCATGTGAATGAGAAACCCCGATTTCGGAACGGGCAGGTCGACACTGGCAGTAGAGGCGAGGAGGATGGAAGGGCTAATGGATCAGTTGCGTGGAACTACAACAGCAGAGGCACATGGGCTAATGGGCCGACTCGAGGGCAGAAATCAGCTAATGAAAACACTGCAAAGACAAATCGTAGGGAACGAAATTAGACTTAGGACTGTACATAATGATGAGCAATCAAATGGAAAGTAGGGGTTAACTTTCAGGTGTAAATATGACCTCCTGTAGATAGCGAAATGGTTGGCTCCGAAAAGACTGCAAAGTCCGCCTTTACCAATACCGAACTTTAACAGCCCATAGACTTTATGAATTGCCAGTGATATGCATTGTGGCTACAAAGTCAACGAGTTGCATGTCAGGCTAGCGTATCCCGACCACCATTCCAAATTGGTGCTCAGTCCCTTATCAAAAAGATTGAGTTAATGCCGTGCCCCATACCGCACGCCTCCCGATGGCCCGCAAGAAGTCCGAGTTTATAAGCCACCCCATCTGTTCGGCTTCCTTTGCAAATGCATCAAAACGAGAATTCGCAAAACGATGCGATTCCTCTAACAGGCCTCGATTGCGATCTTCCCTTATTCCTTCTTCCTTGTATCGATTCCAAAAGTAGTCGGCCTGGAGGAATGCCTTGACGCAGTCATGACTATCGGCATCCTTGTGCAAAACTATCTTGAGACGAGTGTCCTCGTACGTGAAAATGTATCGCTCCTTCCTATACATTCGCAGTAAATACTGTAAGGCTTCTGCATCCGGGGCGCATTCCTGCAATCGTGCACCAAGATCTATATTCGGGGCATGCAAGGAGTCCAACCAGGGACGATTAACTATTCGTTCATTCCAATTGCCCTCCTTCAAACTCGGCACTTTGCCCTCTTCTAAATAATGCTTGATGAGCATATGGGCCCGTTGCCTATTTAAGGTACCCAACTGGATACCCTTTATCTCACGATACACCGAGTATAAGTGGGCCAACGAAACGGCAATAAAGGCGCCAGTGGACATTCGCCGACTGCTTGCAGTAAATCTCGACAACAAAATACCCATTGCAGTTCCCATCAAATCACCCATCACGCCGACGGTCTCTTGCTTTGCGTAAATATCGCCCATATTCTCCTTGCGCATAAAACTGAGATAAATTGCACTCCTTGTACTCGCTGCTGCGACAGTGGAGGCGCCCTTGGCCATGTTTGCGACACATGCCAACGGCAAAAACAAATGAGGGACGGCAGGTGTAATGCTCTCCAATGCGCAACTCAAATTCAAGACCAAAGCAGCCATCAAACGATACTGCTTTGTCTCGGCGTCAAAGCCCGTGCCGACCTGGGAAAATAACATTCGACCGGCACGGCCTATTCCGTCACGAATGACCCATTGCAATGCAGCGGCCAATGGAGCGGCGGATTGTCTGCCGACACCGACTGCCAATAACAGACCCTGTGTTGAGAAGACGCCTACTGCACCACCAAAGAAAAAGGCGCTTAGACGCCAGCGTGTGTACTCGACAAAACCGGGGCCGACCGAGTCGGGGTAGCCTTTTGGAAGGACGAGACGTTTGAATCGATCAAGGAATTTGTTATGCCACGGACGTTGGATTGAAGTCTCGTGAACAGTAAGACGGTCGCCGGGATGATAATGAGTGGGGCGCTTGCGGGGATGGGAAGAGTTGGAGGGGCGGATGAGAAATTGTCGCTTTCCATTGCGAATGTACTCGACGGCGGTGGCGTGAGAGGAAATGGGGGGATGATCGGAATCTGGATCATCGGTGGGGGGTGCGGACTGACGACGGCGGAGGGGGTACAGAAAGGCGGAGGAGGATGGAGGGGCAGGAGATGGACGTAGATGGAGATGGCATTTAGGTACTGGTACTGGGGGCGGGGGAATGGCGGTGAGGGAGAGGGAGGATCGGCGAGATGGCATTGTGTGGCTGGCTTTGCGGAGGTTGGGTAAGGGAAGGATTTGGGATTTGCCAACAATGGGATAGCGAGACGGTTTTTAGTTTTTTACTGGATAACTGCTTATGGAATCGGAATGGCCTCGGTTCTGCGAGATTCTTAGGGCTTTTGTGAATCTTCCTTTTGGGGTGAGGATCCTGAATATTTCGGGAAAAATCACAAGGATCAGGGAGACAAGTAACCACTAAATGGCAATGAACATTTGCCACACTTGTAAATTAAATGAGAATCTTGCATGCAAACAAATACAATGTTCGATTGGATCTGGAATCCGAATATTTCCACGTATTCCACATGTACAGTTGTTCATTTCTTATAATCATCAGCATACTGTAGTATGCCGATGATCTTTTAGAAAAGCTAGCCGTACTGTACCCTTCAACATCCGTTCAGTCCAAGACGGCCCATACTGAGGCACCCAATGTGATGTGATGATGCCCGTCATCCACGTAAACAAAATTGCGAGCACGATGGGCCACGCTGACGCAACCGGCGCTCTCACCGGCATCAACAAGACGCAATACTGCACGGGCCGCGCCCCTTTCCATCCGCCCTGATCCATTTGCTTGAGCTCGGACATAGGACCGATCACCCAGGGGGGGCGTCATTTGATGCCAGGATTGAGGGGCGCATCTTGGGGGCATCGGCTGTTTATTGGCTGGGTTTGGAAGGGGAATGTCGCCTTTGATTTGGCGGGGCCTCGATTTTTTTTGCTTCCTTTTTTGCAGCGGTTTGTTGAAGCAGAGGAGTTGTCATGCTACAGGCAATGTGCTGCTAGATGTCCATTGGTATGGTACGATGCGTCGGGTTTTTTGTATTCTTGGGCAGAATGCAGCAAAATATTGAGGCAGATGAACAAGTTTGCAAAAACTCCAGGTGTCAGGCGCCCACTGGGCGTGGCCCGTTGCAATGTATACCATATTGCATCAAGCATTGGTCCAAAACCAATAGATATCCTTGGGTGCACTGAGGCTGCATGACACATGTCGGGATACCCCACAGATCCAAACTCTGGTCACCATCTATTCAAGGACCCGGCTGCTGCCCTCCTAGCCTTGGTCAGCCCCATCATTCCTCGTCACATAATTCACCAACTCTCCCATTCCCGCCTTCACCTCACAACAAACTACAATCTCCTACACAAAACACATAGATACATTCGCTCAAGTACGCACACTCACACAATACACACAACATACATACACCGCCATTCCCCACCAACCTCACCTTTCCCATTCCAACCAACCGCTCAACCCAGAAATGTCCACCTCCACAGACCCCATCGATAACCAGATCAACACCCCAAACGACGTCATCCAAAAAGGCAGGGCAGTCCTTTCAACAGTCCGAGAAGATATGCCTGTGGTTCGGGAAGCCATGTCCGAGTTACGATCCTCCCCTCAAAGTGCACTCTCCAAGCTCGTCCAGGTCTGTAAGGACGTCTGGCAAAAGGTCGTCGAGGTAGGACTCCTGGCTGCCATTGCCGATTCCGTCAAGGGCCTCATCGCTTCCATCACCTCTGCCGTCGCGCCTCGTTCCATGCAAGCACATCATGTTTCGCGGGAGTCTGAGACTCTGATCGCACCGTCGGATTCTCAGACTGCCCCTTTATTGGGGTAGGGAGGTGGTACGTTTGGAGGTGGGGGATGGGGGTTACGCTGGTTGTGGGAAAGCGCTTGGAGGCAGGCTTTTGTTGTCGGCAGGTAGATGATTTTGGTTCGGGAGGGGAGGTTCCGTTTGGGTTGGTCGTCCCTTTTGCAATTTCGTACTTAATTGGGTCGGTTGTAAAGTTCAAAATTAATTGTCAGATCTTTTGAAGCAGAGTGCGGTAAGATCAACTTCTTCCGTTGTATGTAAACAGGGTGGGTCGCCTGGAAGAGATACGGCGTTTACGTCATCTTTGTACGCTCGATGGAGCAGTACCGTGTGACAGGGGAGGCGAGTGTTCCTAATTCAGTGATGTGCCGTAACTAGCGGTTTCTCATCAATTTTATCCCGATAATGTGACAACGGGCTGCTACATATTTGTAACATACCGTAGTTTTATAACTTACAGAATTGCAACAGCACACTGCAAAGGGACCGGCCTCCCTCGGTACGCCTTCTCACGAGACTGTGTTTGTAGAAGCATACCTGGCGTTGCCAGGAAATGACGCATCTCGGACGCTACCATCCGCACGCCCATCTACCATCGCATCAGTTGCACCTTGTCTTCGTCGGTGGCTATGGCCATCATATCGCGCGCGCCACTGCATGTGGTCGACGTGCACCATCCGGTTAGCTCCAAACTGAGTAGTCAGTCAGTCGATGCACACTCTAGATATGTAATGAGTAAACATCACCTTTCTACTGGTGCTTGCCACTGTGAGTTGAGTAGAAGAACGCAAGGCGGTGACTCCCTGAACTCTGAGGATTATTGGAAAGACGGGAATCAATTTACTACCTTGCTGCAAGTCAGTTACTTCTTGCCCGTGGCGGGGGAAATTGGTCTTCTAGTGTCTAGCAGAGTATAAACACAGTGGCATGCCGTAATTTGGAATGTCATTAATCTATAGAGCCGTAATGGCACCAAATTTTGCACAGTGCTGAAGGGATAGGTTTCGTTATACTGTAAAAGGGATTGTTTTTTTTTCTTTTTTTTTCTTTTTTTCCTCTAAATAATTCAATAGGTTCGGGTGTTTCTACGCTAGTTCGATGTTTCGGGGCTGCACTCAATTCAAAGCAGAGAGGAGATTCAGGATTTCTCGTTGTTCCCGTATGCCAGGTTCCTCCGGTGTTTTCGGCTGGAAAGATGTAGGCGCAGGTCAAATTCCGACCTTACACGAGTGCCACACTCACACTGGAGGCGGTTGGCCGAGACAGAGGGATCGGAGGGGCTGGTGTGACGAATTACGGCGTTGAGGTGCTTGGGACCGGCTTTATGGGCCTCAAACTGGTCTTTGCTCGCGTTCGGAAGTTGCACACCTTGCAGTGGTGGCTCGTTACCTTCTTCTTCCTTCTGGCTTTCTTCCTCTCCTTGTCCTGGCTAGCCTTGAGTGCAGTTAAACAGGCGCGACCGACGTCGACCGTGGATGGTCCGATAGTGAGATTGGGGGCGCGCGGCTTGTGGGCAATTTGTCGTGCCAGCGGGAGTTTACCTTCCCTCCTTCTACCGGCGACCGCATTTTCCTGTCGATGCGCCGAAGCCGTTTCCAGTACAAAGACCTCTGTTGGTGTTGCTTTTCTTGGTACCGTTGGGAGTGTTCCAGTCCTACCTTTGGGACTTTTCGGCTGCCGACTAACCCTTGATTAGCCTACGAATTCTATCTCCTTTTCGGTGTCCTCTTCGCTACCTTCTTCCGCCTCGTCGTCTATGAACCTGCTTCTCGGGTACACAGACTCCCTCGACGTTTGGGAGTCTGTTTCCAATCGATTAGTTCTACACTCGGGCTCATTCTGTCCCCTTTCGATGACGAAGTCGATAATTTTGTGAGTTACCAAACTATTGGAGTGTATTAATGGATAAGGGGTAACAAGGGACGAGGGAACTGACCAGGGCATTGATTCCGAAAGAAAAGCCACGAAATGGAATTTTAAGTCGTGAAGAAGAGGCTGCAAACAAGAAAATGTCCTCTGATCGTATTATCGTGGAAATTTTTTTCGGGTGGTTGTGCTTACTGTGGGGGGTAGTAGGAAGTAAGTGGCGCTGGAAAGAAGACCGCTACGATTGAGTTTTGCGTCTTTGTATAGCCCTGTCAAATATTCAAATTCAGATGCATCCTCTGCGCTCAGAAGACAACATTCAGCAAAAGCGGTTCAAGAAGAGACTGTATTCTATTGGCGACGATATTGCTATTAGGCGCCGCAACGTTCAGGAGCGCTATCGTAACAAGCGGCGCAGGCGGATTGAATTGCAGTTCCGTAATGTAGAGTTTAACATTAGAGAGTTTGAGTCTGATTAAAGGAAAAACTTTTATTGTTTATGAAACGGCCTTCGCCAATCCGAATGGATACGGAACGGGAGGAGGGAGAAAGATCCACAGAGTTTGACACCACAGAGCTAGGGGCAAGAGGTAGAGTGTTGCGTGAGCGGTTGGGTCGCATCACGTCCCCTGCTGCGCTCCTAGAAACGGAGGCGTGGTGACCGGGTGCACCAAATATTGGGAAGTTCTGGGCGGTGCTTGTCGGGCACATCGCGCAGAGACGAGATAATTCCAATGTAGGGTTACTGAGGCGAAAGTCCTCCATAGTGCTCCACACCTCGGCCTCGATGTAGTGGTTCCTGAATAATGGTAAGGTGCAGAATTGAGCGAATGCGGTTGTGGAGGGAGCGGCTGCCAAGCGGGCACGGTGATGAGTGGAGGATGGGGATCGGGTGTTTGCTGTTGCAGACGGAGTAACATGTCGGTGTGATTACGGGGTTCGCCCGTAATCGGCCGTTTTTCCTAAGGACCGTTTGTAGGCATGCAGAAGGCAACAAAAGGGATTGTGGAAATCGGAACGCAGAGAATTGGGTAAGTAGGAGATGGACGGGATCGGAAGTTGAAAGATGGAGAGGAGGGAGGGACAAGATTCGGAGTGGTAACCGGCAGCCGGCCGGTACGAAGGTTCCACGCGAGGCCTACTGGTCATCGTCCATAGACTCCGTAATCGGAACGTGTTCAAGTACGGAGTATCCTGCGCCTGCGGGCGGAACAACAGGGGACGGGTGGGGCGAAGGTACTGTAGAGGCATCTGAAGATGAAGCCCCAGCCCACGTCACCAGTGTAAACCCGTCAGCATCAATCGGAGTGGGGGGGACACGTCGGCGCTTAGTCGAGGCGACCGGGGACGGGACGGGAGGAAGAGGGGGATGAGAAGTGGCAAAGGAGGCGTCTTGACAAAGAGTATTGTAAACCACCAATTCCATTTCGCGGAGAGCGTGAGCGAAGGAAGGGGCGGGGTACCACTGGAAGGAGGATGATTCCAGGCGAGCGATATCTGAGAGAAGGCCAGGGAAATCGGAAAAAAGTTTGGGGGCGGAAGGTCTGTAGGGAGGTCGAGGATTGCGGAGAAATCTAGGGTAGGAGGATCGAAGTCGTCAGAGGTCTTTGCCAAGGCGCGAAAGGCAGAGTAGGTTGGCTCTAAGGAGAGCAGGTCACGTTCGGCGGCGCGTACAAGGAATTAGTTCGGAGAAGAAGAGCGCAGGATCGAGCAAGAGCCAGGGAAACCGCCATTAGATATCGCCCGGCGAAAGGCGGAGGGGTCGTGGACAGGGGCGTCAGGCGGCGAAGTGACGACAACAACGCGTTTTCGGTCGCCCCCGAACAGGTCGCGGGTAGTGTGGCGGACTCTGAGACGCAAGATAGAAAGGAGGCTGTAGCGGTGGGATCGGTGAGGTCGACGTGGCCGTCGAAGATGAAGGCGCAACGCACGAGATAATCCGTAGAAGCGTGGGTTAGCGAGACGAAGGCCTCCGATTGCGCAGCACGGGAACCGGAGTGCATGATGAAAGGAAGGAGCGTAGGTTCTGGAGATCGATAAAAAAGGGTCTCAGCCAACAGGAGGTGCAAAATCAAGTGCGTAATTAGGACTAACTAGGTAACATTTGAATAATGATTTTATTAAATTTTAATGATGTGCTTATTCTGAAATGGCCAAGTATTATTAAATGTATTGCGCTGTGCAATAAGAGGATACAGTAATTTCAGCCAAGTACCATATCAATCCTCTTGGATTCGACGATATATATTCATTGTAAGTCAATCATTATTTATCAAATGATTGAGATATCACCCAGTCTTTGGTGGAGAGACCTAGTGAAGAAATAAAAATAGAAATAGGAAGACCAGGCCAACGTTTGAAACAAACGTCACCACGTGATTGGGCATCAGATTTTACATCACAGAGGGTCATAGGAATAGTTGTAGAGTTGAAATGAGCTCAAAAAATTCTGGACAGCATCTAGTCTGCCCAAGGGGGTGTCCAACGCATGAGAGGGTTTAATTTCGGACAGAAAATCAAGGTGCTGGCAAGGAACAAACGAGGTCGTTCACTATCTCCGCCGCTACTTTGAACGACCTAACTCGCGGAAAACGCTGCGTACGCCTTTTGTGAGAGGCACTATTGTAGCCATCATGGCTACCAGACATATATGTCTTGTAAACCTCCATCGAGACCTTGGCCAAGCTCTCAATCTCACAACGTCTTCTCGCACGATCCTTCTTCATCTGCTCTACTCTTCGTCGCTTTGCCTCTCTCTCGGCGGACTTTTGTTCCTTCCTCATTGCGTCCTCCATGCATTTACGACGCTTCCGTGCCTGTGACTCCAATCTATGGCTAATCTGTGCTTGTTGGTTCCGTTTCTCCTCCTCCTCTCGCAGTGTCGATCTTCTCGCTCTCTCTACTTGCCGTTGCTACCGCCTCTTGCGTTCCGCTTCTATTCGGGCAAGCCGAGCTTGTTGCTTTTTAAGCTTCGCCTGCTCTTTCTCTTGTTGTTGTTGAAGTTCCTCCGCCTCCTTTTGTCTACGTCGAGCCAACATGTCACCCATCGTCACACATTCCGCCGCCGCTCCGCTTTCTAAGACAGTTCTACCGGTTCGGGTCCTGTTTCCCGCGTCAGGGCCTTTGTTATTAGAAACCTTCGTGCTGTCTTCTGTAAGAATGTCGTTGACTGTTTCAGCATTTCTTATCAGCAAAGTCAGCTTCTGAATTGCTTGCGATGGTCCATGGGTTGCGTTCAAAATTTTCACAGCCTCATTATACGTTTCTTTGTCACTGTGTCGAAGACGTACCGTTCGTAAACGAGATGATACAGTTGCCTCACCAAGTCGCTCCGTTTCTTTCTCCACTAATGTTTGCGGTATGGATTTCAGAGGCCGGAACCGCGACGGGAAAGATGGGTCGAAGGGAAATACTCCTGTCTTGCGAAACGATGTACGAATGTCAGAAATGGTGATGTTCAGAAAAGCATACACACCACAGGCAAGATTAACGCCAACTTGTCGAAGGTCAATATTTGACCTCTTCTGCAGTTCGTCACGAAAACGTTTCAATGACTTTTTGAACCCGCGGTTAACATTCTGGTCGCATGGTTGTAAGAAATGGGAGGTGTTAGCGGGGCTAACGACAGCTTCACAATTATTTTTTTGACATTGCTCAATCCACTCGGTTCCGTTTCTCGAACTGTGACCGTCAAGGGTCAAAACGTAGGCCATGTCTTCTGGAACGACCTTACGAACCTCGTTGTTTATATGGGTCATAAGCGCTGGAAGCACTGACATTTCCATAGATCCATTCTCCGTCATCTTGATAACTGCGTCCTCCGGAAACCATCCATCTCTAAAGTACTTGTCACAAATAGAACTGCTCTCTTCTTTCCCTTTCCTTGTGTCCACAAACGCTTCAACCCAGTCAGTCATTACTCTTTGACCGGCAACAATGAAAAATGGAGCCGTCTTTCTACCTGATGCTGAAACAGCAACAGCTGCTGTTATATGCTTATTGGGGCCGTTGACGGATGATGTTGACTTATATGGCCCGTGATGTCCAGAGGAGGAGCAATATGCCTTCTTGAAAGTTGAATCTGTAGCATCTACAGCTGTCTCATCCATGTTCCAAACACGGTCAGGGTCGCCTAAAATACCAGGATGTTTATCCTCTATGCTCTGAAGAACCGTGAAGAAGGACTGCACATGCTCTCTATTCTCTGCTCGCAGTTTTGCAGATTCCTTGTTTTCCACTTTCCTGTAAGTTATTTCACGATGCCGTGATCGAAAAGCACGAACAGCCTCATCGCTAGGAATACCACTAGCCCAGCCTTTCCGTCCATCGCCTGCAATCCTTGCCATAATGCGTTTTAAATCTTCGTTAGTCATCGCAAACCCTCTTGATGCTGCAAAACGTATACGTGTTACAATCAATCCCTCTTCCTCCTCCGTGAGTACAGTACGTTTCCCAACTCGACTGCATTGCACCAAACGTTCAATGTTGACCTGATCATTCCTGCGACATAACTCTTTCAATTCTCCAACCGTGGATTTCGGAACACCAGTAGCAGCTGATATTTTTCGCAGCGTCAATTGAGTTGTCCTAAGCAGTTCAACTGCCATGCGGCGCGCTTCGCTACGTTTAGTTAGTATGTCGTTGGTTCTTTTTCGGTTGTTTGCTAGACGTCGCATTGACGGAGGCATTTTGCCGAAAGTGACAAGAACTAAACGAATGTTATTGCCGCCATCAGTCCTGGCCGTTGTTTATTTTGGTTTTGTCTCCTGTTTCGGTGTGTTTTGGCGCCATCACGCATCAAACCGGTATTGTACAATCCACCAGTTGTGAGTATACGATTGTCGCTATACTAATGGCTACTCAGAGGAAACCATTGGGAATCATACCGTGATCTTTACGGCCATTGAAAAAGGAGGAACACTAAGTCAAGTTTGTCCGAAAGAAGACCCATGTCCAAAAATTAGCCTTTTTGGAAGGTAGTTTTATCTTTTTATTAGTTTTTCCGCTACTAGTCTAGCAGGAGGTCTACTATGTACTTAGGTAGTCTATCCTACCTAGCTAACCCTCCTACTCGTACTAGCAGTGGAGGTACGGACTTACGTTCGTCAACCCGCTGGCGCCTTCCCAGAGGAGGGCCCAAACGTTTAATCCGCTCACCTCGCTCAATGCGGCCGCATCCGCGAAGCATAGAAGATATGATTCTTTTATTCCAACCTCCGGGAGAAGTAAGCTCGTGCCTATCCCTATATCTACTCTCGGAGTGTGGCAGCCGGACGCCTATAGGGTGCTAACCGACGTCGCGCGGAACATAGCCGTTAGAGCGATGGAGACACATATGGTAAGGTCCGTGCGGTACTTACTCAGAGGCACGCTGCCGCGGCCGTAATATCCAACGCAGCCTGTCTGCTGGAAGGCCTTGAGCCGGCTTTCTAGGGTAGTTTTAGAGGTATTACTGGGCACCCTATAGGATATTTCGGGCCAAAACCGACCATATTTTTCAAATATTAAATCATCCCACATTTTCCCCCTTCCTACTCGTAAACTAAGCAACTTCCGACCTAGTACGAAGGTTACCCACACCCCTTCCCTCGTCACTATGCTCGAAGCTGGGCTCATTATAGCAGATAACTTCCTTTTCGCGTTGTTTAACCCCATTCAACCTGCAGAATCCCGCCTGGAAAAGCAGAACATTTGGCCTCAATGTTTTTACCCCTATGCCTTTACCAACCTACCTCTCTTTATTGCCCCTACACCCATATTTGTGGTTTTCCACTGCGCTCAGACAAAGCAATCCCGAACGCTGGGTGGCAACCCGCGGGATAACTGCATAAGCGGATATCCGCACTACGATATTGTGCCACAATATTTTGATAGGTGTGTTTTTATTTTGTTCTATACTTCCCTCAGCCGCTTTCTGCAAGTGAAAACCAGTACATGTACATGGAAAATGCTGCTTTTCTGCGACATAGAACTTCTCAAGAGTTTTCTTGCACAATGTGTTGATCCTGTGGTCAACTGCTCGTAAAATATCATCAACAGAACAACACAATAGACCTGTAAGAATTTCCTTATTCATTTACACGTATAGAGCGGGGCTGGAGCATAGTAGTTTCATCTCAGATCGTGTAAATAGTGCTTGCAAAATATGTCATCCCAAAGATCACCCGATTCAAGCAAACCGTTGAGTGACTTTAGAAGTTGAAAACACTGTGATGGATCAAGAACAAATTACGGAACTAGCTTGATGATAAAAATACTCACGATGTATTGGCTCATCTGACTGAAGATAGGCTCAGCGGACATTTAATGTACAGATATGAAATTCATGCATCCCCGAAATGAATAAAAGGAGCCTTATAGACTGCGGCTGAAGTGAGGAGGTTAAATGAACCATGATATACTGAAACTGATCACGTTGATCTCCAATGGCATATCTACTTTTAAACTTTATTCATTATTCTCAGTTGATTTAATTACAAATATAAAAGTTCCGAGTAAGGCATTCCCATCGGGCTGTACAATCTCTTTTAGGATAAACTTACATGAATTTCGGTCAGGCAATGACATTTGCTTAGAGCTCGCTCCAGAATCAGTCGAGTAGATTATTTCTGTGAGATATACTGCGCCTTCCGTAAATTAAGTAAAAGCGTTGATGTAGTGTAACTGGCTCTCGTACTGTACTGCCGCCGGCAGATATGGCTTTAGTGATCTATTTAAGATCCAAGTTTTATTCGCGCTACCACACCGCTACCAGAAGACACCTTTCTGTACAGTAAGGGCAAATTTTGATTTTCGTCCGCCATTATTCCTGTTACTGTATGCTCATCCGATAGTCGTCGGGGGCTTGCAGTCCGGACCATTCGGACCCAAATTGGACGTGATATTTTCGCAGGTGTAAGGCACCTATTGGGCCAAGATTCGAATTCAGTTATCTCTAATTTGGATCTCCATTACTTGGTTGACATTAATTTACTTACATCGAAGTCGTGGATAAACCCAAAGTAGCTAACTAGTATTTATATTTCCTTTGCCACTAGGACCCCAGATTAAACAGACAACCCGGTGGTTAGGGTGACGCTTTATTGTTTGTAGACAAGTCCGCACTACCCAGGACCTCGGGCTCTGCTAGACGGACGACTCTGGGCAATGACTGAACCAATTGCCCACTCAAGCGAGAGAGGGACCGGAAGAAAACTCCACCACCTGAACCGAGGATTCAGGAGGCTTAAAAAACTTTAGCTGTAAGCACATAGGTTTACGGATAAAAACGGCGACGACAACAGCGAGAACTCCGGACGAGCGAGCTTAAAGACCAGCCCGCAAGGCTGTGAAGACCACAACCCCGGTGTTGGATCTGAACTTGAGTCCCAACTGTCGCCTTTGGAGAAACCTTTCCAACGGCAACTTTGGATATAGCCACGTTTATCCGCCCGGGTCCTCCTTTTTATTCCCTCCCTCTCTATCCAGTATTATAATACCCCTTTTGTTTATTTGCGGTATTTACTCACCTCTGGCGCCCCGAAGTCCGGCGTCTATATACAAATAGGAACTCCAAGATTATCGTTGGTGACAACAATCTTATCTCCAAAGAAGATATTCAGCACTGCTGACCCACTACTAGATATTCTTTGTCTATCATTACAAAACTGGTATCTACGGTTCATTGGAATCGATATTTATTAAGATTTTAGTATTATACGGACCACGGTCCTGCATTACAACCCGGAGGACAAGTATTTCGTCCAGCCGTCCAAGGAATCACCCCCGCTCTTCCACACCAATGCTCCTTGCCGTCGTCGAGCTGTACTACCGCATTGCAGGGTGCTTAAAGAGAAAGAGGGACGGCGAACACCTTGTGGGTCTTGGTGTGTGTGTGTTGTTTTTCTCATTCTCTGACGAGGCTCTGTTCCTAGACGAGAAGAAATCAGCACCGCGCATTGTACTAAAGTTGAGGCCGTGGCGCAGATTGGTAAGGAAAGAGTAAGCAAGTGCTTCGGGAGCATAATATTACTTCAGTTGAGCAAAATTGAAGGGACGTACCCCGCAAATTTGGGAGTCTTGAACGAACGCTAGTTTCTTATCTCCAAAACCACCATTGCTTTAAGTGTTCCTAACCATTCCCTAATGAGATTACCTATAATCCTCTTCCTTCAAAACGGGACTTGGTCTACGATATTATGAATAAATTTGGCTGCTGGCGGTAGGGCTTGGCTAAGAGCTCTGCTTATTCGAAGCTTTGACTTACCTTTCTCTATCTCCTTCCTGGCCGAGTTTGAAAGTTTTGCCCTGCTCGACAGCGTGGAACGCTGATCATGAGTCTGCATGCGAGGGATTTTGCCGAAGACGAGTGATGAAAGGAAAGGCTCTCCAGATCACAAAGTGTAGATTATGGATTTTACAGATAGATAAAGGACGACATCTGGTTTCGTCCGAGGGTCCCCTTTTATATTTTTAATCTTGTTCTGTATTCTGACGCCATCGCAAACTGCTACAAATTAAGAACCTAAATATGCTCTTAGATCGCATTCTTTGTCTGTATGATACCCAGAATCGTAATAATTCCATGGGAAGTTCAGCATCCTTCTATCGTAAATTTTTCCATTTTCGAAGTCGTTGTTTGACGAAAAAACCTTTGCTGTCATGACTAGAGGTAAAATCTTCACTGTTTTTATCTTCCAATTCTTTTGACCTCAAGCTTTTTTCAAAGTGTAGGGCATGTTTACAGTTATGCCTCCGATTTGAACTGAGACGCTTTTTTTTCCAAGGTCAGAGCACGTCTTCAGATCCTCCATCGTCGGCCATGAAAAGGTAACTCAGACATAACTAGGAAGTCTATATCAACTTTAGAGTCCCCAAAGAGCACAGGAACATTTTCAACAGGCCCTACACATTTTGATTCGGTTTCATCTACAACAGTTATCTTCCCTATAGATGGAACAATTTCGAGACACATA
Source organism: Kappaphycus alvarezii (assembly GCA_002205965.3). Lineage (NCBI taxonomy): Eukaryota > Rhodophyta > Florideophyceae > Gigartinales > Solieriaceae > Kappaphycus > Kappaphycus alvarezii. Next base: position 6,055 of record NADL03000033.1, on the reverse strand, counting down.
TTAGCTGCTAAATGTTCTGAAATTTAATTTGAAACAGTGCCCGAATAGAAAAGATCTCGGGTTCTCGTTCACAAGATGTTGACCAGTACAAGCTTAGGAAGCCTTGGTGCTGTCGAGGCCGAGTTAAAGACTTTTTCTTGCATTTATTAGACTTAATAGTCTTCATGGTCTTCTTGAGCTATTTTCGCATCTTATGCATCCCCACCTAATAGCAGACCAAACATGATTCCATTTGGCGCTGAAGCGAGCTTGGCTACCAAGGTGTTTTTGTTACATATCCTAATTGTGGGGTGTTAAGTGCACACGAGCAGATCAAGGTATAACTGTGGTTGAAACTTTGGTTGACGCTGGCTGGGTTAGGTCGAATGCTCCTAACCAGGGTTTATATAGAACTGAAGATAGCTACAAGCTAAAGGAAAATGCATTCCAACAGTAGAGAATTCAATGGTGTTCCCGTAAAGCAACCCTGACGGTATGGTAAGTAGCGCTTTCAGAATTGTAGTCGGCATGAGTGATATACTCTGACAAGATGTAAGAAGTACATTGGTCCAGTTGGCATGGGATAGAAAGGCGACTTTTGATTGGTAAAGCAATGATATAATATACCAGTGTGCAACTCGCCCATAACTATTCCAAGTGTACCAGTGGGGTCAAACGCTGTTCCAAGTGTACCAATGGGGTCAAACGCTGTGTTCAAAACTGTAAGGAAAGTATAATGACAGCAAAGTGCCTAGTAGCCCTAATTGTAAGGTTACCAGTGGTTTCAATCTACAGTAAAGTAGATGAAGGGAATTCGTATAAAGCTTTAAGGTCTGTGAAGTGAAATACACACTAATGCGTCCCTCGGTCTACTGTTGACTTTCGTCTGCTGTCTATATTCTTCCCCGGAGCACTTCCCGCTTCCATTACGATTTGATCAAACCTTTTCGTGCGGAGACATGCAGGTGCTGGAATAATCTAAAGCATTTCATGATCCACTCTTGGCTTCATAGATAACAAATTACGCTTAACATTCCTTTTTGTCATGTTGGATTGGCCTATTTCGTTTGCGATATAAACGTTACCGTAGTTGTTCAAATTATCCTCCTTCTATTTTTGCAGACCCTTTATCTCAGGCCCAGACTCGCTCCGTGCCTCCGAGATAGTTGCCCTTCTGTTATCTTTAGTCAAGCAGTTACTTTCATGGTGACCGTGGCGACCACCATTACCAAAAAGAACATTCTGTTATGGATTCTCCGGGCACCTAATTGCAAACCGTCCAGGGTTACGACAGTTAGAGCTGACTTCTCTAGCCTTCGAAATACCGTACTGGTTCTTCTAGATATTCAGATTAAAGACCTCCAGCTGTGACGTTATCATTTTCAGTCGATTGTCGAACTAGGTTTCCAGTCTTTCTTCCAACTTTCTGACATTTCTTCTCACAGCTTCCAACGCCGCTAAACCAGTACCTGGCCTCTGGTAGTTTTTCTCGGAATGAACGAACGATATCGATTTATGGTCTCCCTTCGGTAGTTCATCCAGCGACTGACATGTATCCGAGTTCCTAACAAATACAAAATGGAGTAGTTTGGATTATTAAACGCATGACGGTTTTTGGTGAGGAGTAAATCGGAGAGCTTCTTAGCCTCTATTCCCGAATTATCCAGAATTAAGTACTTGGCTAGGGTGTTGGACCCAGCCCTCTCGTAGAGATCACATAAGTAAATCAATGAGACTTACAAATCACTGAAATTGAGGCGAGCATCTATGGTAGAACGGATCATATCATCTGGTTCAACTTTATTAGCTAGTTCTTTCACAAGCCACTCAAATACATCAGAGGAGTTGCGCCAACATCTATCAAGGGACCATCCATCGATTACATTTGCTATATAATTGCTCTTTGTATCCCCAAATAGATGTGCAAGGATATTTGCGTCCTTCTCTTCATCTTTAATTTCATTTATTATAAAACTTTTATACATACAAAGAAAATCTCCAATGTATTCATGCTTGCTTCCATTGAACAATATACGAGCAGAGCTAAGATATATGGTAGCGGAAAAAAAATATATATTATCAAATCAATAGTAAAACTAATACTTCACAACTCGAAGGCTTCGGGTGCAACCCCCTCCACAAGATTCCCAAATGATAGGGATAAATCTGCCGAGAATGATGTTCGCAGAGTCAGTTTTCTCAAGACGCAGGCGTTGCAAGCGACAAGAGTCATATCAAAGTGTGGTTGTGGGGACGAGAGGAGGTGAACAAGAAAGCGGCGGCGAGATGCTACATGGCAGTATAGAACGGGTAGTGCCTATAACTTATACCTAAGGTCTAATGCTGAAGTATTTTTATTAGGGCGGAAGTTGACTTTCAACTTCTAGACTACTTGGTTCTTCACTTGAAGTTGTCTCCCAACCTGCTTGATTTCTCCTAGAGGGAGCAGTTTACACAGCTTATATATACTTTTTGGCTAACCCTAAAGTCTCAAAAAAACACACCAAGTAACATATATTGAAATCATGGAATCTTGCGGACAAGAGAGAGTAACATTAGATTATTCAAGGATAAATATGTGTATTTCCTCATCACAACCGTAGTCTTTAAGATCAGAGCCAAATAATTACTCCAAAATAAATACCCAGAATACAGTCCCTATAATTTTGGTCGAGCGGCCCAGAATGATAGATAGCTTCCTCGAACATATCAAAATTCTCAAACTCCTCTTCACGACCCTCAACCTACGCTTCATCCCATGTGGAGGACTCCAAATTAACGATTAATCCCTAATTACCCCCTCCATTCACCACAGAAGCTTCCCCATGTCTGCACACGAGTGGCTCACACAATTCCACCCAATTTTCTCCTCTTTCAACCCCTCCAGATCATCCTCAGCCTCCTCATGCCCTTCATCCTCTTCTCCCTCCTCTTTCTCTTCTTCCTCCTCTGCCTTCTCGACGCAATGCCTGCGGACCAATTCCCGAACACTTTCCTGTTCCATTCTTTTCTAGTAGTTATCGTAATCAGTTGGCCCATTGGCCATCCAAGCCAAAACAGAGCTGGGAAGGCGGGTTCTGGATGTCTCGTTGATTGTGAGAGACAGAGGTAGACTCTTTATGTTAAGGAAAGAGGGTGTAAGTCGAGAGAATGGTTAATGGTAGTTTGGTCTGGTTCAACGACGGTACTGTCGGATTTTAAATAGATTAATGTCTACGAAATTTTTCACAGACTTGGCCGAAATAAGATATGCTGGACCGTGCTGCGGTTGTTATTTTACATGAATTAGGGGCACTACAGGGTAAGTTTCTGAAAACTCCATTAAATATAAGGGCCAACGGCTGTGCCTGCATAGATTTTTTAAAAAATATTAAGCGTGAGTGACACGCAGCGATGAATTGATTGTGGATGGCCACTGTACGGTGCAGAAAAGAAGTTAATTTATAATTCGCAAAAATTGGCCATGGAGAAGGCCTCACCACGGCCTAATTCCTCGAGGACCAGCTCGAATCGTGCCGAACGGCCCCGCATGTGGCCCGAAACATACATAAGTACATACATGTGGCATGCATGCACACCGCATTCACCCCAGAGTTTAGATCCGATGCCAATCCTCCCCATAACTCCGGTTGCCTCCTCCATTTTACCAAGAAGAAACTATAAACGCCTTGTGAGGAACATTCAGAAGGGTCTACAGACTACACCCGAGACACATTTCGAATCTGCATTTTTTTTTGTATGTAACATCATTTATATCATACAATCTGTTTGACCTCCACAAAGCCCAGACGTGATCGCCTTTTTTCCGTTTATAGTACTATCACATTCCTAGACAAACGGCATGTAATCTGGGATTGAGCATGCACCAATTTAAACCAAGGAAGAATCTGTATGCTTATATCCATAGCAAGAAGTTCCTAGGAGACTGAAGATATCGCCCTCCCCTCCCACTGCCATATTGCTTCATCATATTCAACATATCTGATTTTGATTTTATGCTCATACTGTCGCACAGAGCTGCAAGGATGAGAAATCCATCGGAAAGAAAGAGCTGGTACTCGATGGGCACTGTGTTTCAGAAAAAGCTTTGGTAGAATTGTAGCTCTCGGAGTGATGGTACCATTCCTCTCATCATGCGAGCAACCATAGAGCATTTCTGCAAGGTGCATGGCACTTTCGCCCTCAAAGTACCCTGAATGTATCCATCATAGAAAAAAGCGGCATCCCGAAAAGCTTCCGGGTGAATTCAGATTAACTTGCTTGGGTCGCTTTTCGCAGCGGAGAGCTAAAACGCGATGAAGATCCATGACAACTCTTCGACCCTCTTCAATATTGACCAGACCTGTAGTCAGTACTGACTATAATCTAAATATACTATTATCATGAGCCTTTAGATCCGTACGAACCATGTGCAGACTTGTAACTACACTAGCATATGCTTGTCTCAAGTTCCTTATGTCAACATCAATTGGAACATGACGACATTCATTGCTGCAATTGTCCCTTCTTCTTTTCGTGCTTTGAAACTCCCCGTAACCTATCCAATCTGGATCTGCGTTAGACTCCTTTGCCTCTACAGGCACGTAGAATGATCTCTATCGACTCGCTAGAAAAGGTTTGGGTTCTTGCTAAAATTAATTTCACATCACCTTCCCGTCTACCCAATAGCCCCACCAAGTAGAAAGTCTACTTTATGTACCTCAATCTCAGATCCTTGACTAACCGGGTAAAGAATAACACCATACGTAAGTAAGTTAGTTGGAGAGCACTCATCAATGTAAAGCACACCTGCATGGCACCACACTTCCGGTTTGCCTTTCAAATAATCCAGTGTCCAAACGACCTGCATGTGGTCGCCACGGTCAGGAAGAACCGTACTATCGACAACAGAAGGATGGAACTTTCTCTTCGGGGTTGATCGTGGGTCGCACATTGGAAACGGTGCGGAGTACTCCTTTACTGCTTTAATTCATTGATATGAGCAATGCGGGATAGAAACCTGATGTCATAGTGGTAAACGTTCACAAAGGGGACACACGGGTTTTTTTTGCCTGTAATCGGACCGAAACCGAAACGGTTGTACCTTTGCCTTCCCATTATATCTTCCAGAGAAGGACATACTCTTTAGTGCTGCGGAAGGGTCAGACTCTTTAATTTTGAATTAAACTGATGAAGTGCACATGGCTGGAACAAACACATCTAAACAAGGTTATCTTAAAGGTATAAAGCCTTTCTTTTTCCATTGAAAATCTGTCATAAAAGAGAGAACAAAATCAACTTGTTTACAATTGGAACTCTCGTACCACAGCTTTCATTGAGTCATCCCTTCTATTGTCCTATGGAAGCCTGCTGAAGTGCTCACTCATGCCAAGAAATCGAGACTACAGTGCCAGCTAATCGCTCTCCACGAGCCTGTAACACGGTTAAAATAATTTTCGATTACAAGAAAGCGCTTGATAAAAAGAAAAAACTGAAAGCAGCGAGACCCGTGAGCAAGCAAAGGAACTCCAGTACTGAGAGTTCGGACTTTGAGAATGGAGCCGAAAGTAGGGAAGAGGATTCTACTAAATCACTTGTGTTTCGGTTGAATGGCTTGGAATCAGATGCTGCAGAATCACGGAAGGAAATATCAATTGTTGCAGGCAGGAAGCGCATTCGCACAGATGGGTCCGAAGGGGTCACTGGAAGCGATTGCTCAGAATGCAGGCGTCCTTTAAAGAAGATCATTCTTGTTGATGCAGCAGTCGTTTGGTCAACTGCAAAAATAACGAACAGTGCTGTTCTGAACCGGTCTCATGGTCCTGACCTATGTCACAACACACCTACCGTGGCCATAAAAGGAACCATCGTTGAGAGACGAGAAAGTAATTATGACACAAGGCCTTTGAAATCCTTCTACCTGAGTTCTTCATTGCCGCATCGTTCGCCGACTCCGAATAGATCGCTGACGCCGCATCGTTTGTTACCACCGTATCGTTCGCCGCCGCCGCCACCGCATTGCTCACCGCTCGACTCAAGATTCGACTTTACTGGAAAGAGTTTAGTGTCCCTATCTCTGTTAGACAGACGACCAGTA